>CM033330.1:13426397-14626397 GCA_019359835.1 Pharus latifolius
GAGGGCTCGAAAAACTCGGGGAAGCTCCGGGGGATGCGGCCCCCCGATCACCTGGGCGCCCACCCCCGGTGCTCGACGAGTCCGGCCGCGGCTACGACGACGGGGATCGCCCGGCCTCGCGCCCGGGTGTCCGCTGCCTCCAGAATCACGGAGACTTGTGCGTTAAGAAAACGAACAGCCTCCACGAGCGTGGCCGGGGGCACCTCCGAGCCACCCCCGGAGCCTAGGCTTACACCAAGGCTCTCGAGGGCTGAGCGGACAGAGCGGCCCACGTCCAGCAGCGCCCGGACGCTCGATCCCTCGAGCTCCCGGAAGGCCTCCTCATTCGCCTTCACCTATTCCCGAAGGCGGCCGTTGACGCTCTCCGAGACGTGGACCTGGGATCGAACCCGGGCCAGCTCCTGGAGAGCTCCGTCCCGCTGACCCAAAAAGGAGGCGGCCCTGTCCTCCGCGTCCTTGAACAGCCGGATGATGCGCTGCTCAACGCCCCAGGCAATTGCTGCCCCCTACAAATTCCAGAGTTAGAAAAATTTTGGATGCAGGAAGCCAAAAGAAAGAGACAACCGCCTCGGGTGAATACCTGGACTTGAACGGACCGGAGCTCCGCGAAGCGCTCGTGGAGCATCCCCTCCGCGACGAAGGCCTGGACCTTTGGGGTCTGCAGGCCTTCCGCGTAATGCTCGACCTCCCCTGCGGAAAGCAGGGGGGTCTCCCGCCAGGCACTGGTCCCGCCGCGGCCGGTAACGGGCTCCCGGACCTGGGCGCCCGGCATGACCTCGGTCGAGGTGGCGGTCGTCGTTGTCTTCGTCGCCGAAGTGCCCCCCGAGGAAGTGGTGAGGACATTTCGGAGGTGGCCCCTTTCCGGGGGGGATCATCAGACCTTTCCCCTTCCCGGCCGGGAGGGCCCCCGGAACCTCCACTTCTGGGGGGACCTCATAGACCGAGGGGCTCCCCCCCTTGTCCACGGGCCACTCCACCCGCGGAGGCGAGGCCTCCGCGAACCTCACCTCCGGTTTCTCCGGCTCCAATGGTGCCTGGGGGCGCCGGGAGGGCCACTACCGAAGGCGGCGACGGGGCGTAGTCCGCCGAATCGGACGCCGCCCCACCAGCGGCCGGCTCCTTCCCTTGGGCCGCAATGGGGCTCTTCGGGGGAGGGGGTGTTACTTCTTTCTGGGACGGCGCCAGGGCGCACCCGGTCCCGTGGGTTTCTTCCCGGGGCTTCGCTGGTGTTGAAGCCGGCGTCGTTGATGGGATGGGAGCTTTTTGAACTCTGGCCTTCTAGGCGCAGAGCCCCCGGCGACGTCTTTCCCCCACTTGTGCGACCCGGGGGTGGGGAGGGGCTTCCTCTTCGGCAGCTTCAGCCCATAGGCCTCAGCTACCAAGTTCCGGGGAGGGCCCTCCCCACGAGGCGCACAACGCGCTCGTGCTCGTCGGCGAAAGTACCTCCCAGGAGGTTCTCCACCTTCTCCCGCGCCGCCGGGTACGGCCGGACTACAAGAGGTAAAGAGTTAGTCAAATTCCCAAAATTTGTAAGTGCAATGAAGCAGGTAACGGACTTACGTCGGGTCACTGGCTTGACCAGGGGCCGCTGCTCCAGGCCCATGCCAATCCCACTTCTCTTCCCGCGTGACAAGGGGGAGATCCTCAGGAGCATCATCTCCTCGCCGGCGTCCCGCATAGAGCGGGTGCGCCGGGAGATGATTACCTGGTCGAGGAGCTCGAGCTCCTCGTCCGTCCACACCGGAGGCTTCGGCGCGGACGATCTGCTGTAAGACGGGGGGCTCCGGGGCGTACGCCACCTCGTCGTCCCAGACCCGGAGGTAGAACCACCTCCGGATCCAGTCGCCCCAGTGGTCCCGGGAGGCCGCCGCCGGGTAATCGGCCACCCGGGATGGCAGTATTTGCACCATCACCGAGCCAAAGGGGGACTTGGGTCCCCCCTTCACCAGGTGGGAGCTCCTCGCCGCTGGTTCGTAGAAGTATCGGAAGGCGCGTAGGGTGGGCTCCCACCCGGTCGCCATCTCGTAGAGCCAAATGAAGAGGCCCATCCAGATGATCGCGTTCGGGGTGAGGTGGTTGAGGGCCACCCCATACTCCTTCAAAAACTCCCGGAGCATGGGATGCACCGGGAGCCGGAGCCCCACCTCCAGGAAGGCCTCGAAGGCCACAACCTCTCCGGGCCTGGGGCGGGGGCTCCGTCCTTCTTCATGGGGACCCGGATCTCCCCATCCTCACGACCCCCGCGCTCGACCAGGGACTCCGCGTCCTCGACCGTTAACTCGAAGGCCTAGATGAAGTCCGGAGCGACCTCCTCCGGGGGCACCTCGGTCGTCTTCGCTCGACCCTTCGGTGCCATCAGGTTTGTTTTTTCCGGTGGCTAACGTTTCAGGAGGCTACGCCTAAAGGTTCCGGACGCCTACTACTGGGAGCTAATTACCGGGAGAGAGCCACAGAGAGAGAGCTACCGGGAGAGCTAAACGCGCAAAGGCTGAGAAGTTTGGAATGAAGTTCCCGGGACCCCAGGCCCTATTTATAGGGGCGAGCCGTGATCCAGATGAGCTCCACGTGGCACTCCGCGGAGCAATCTGGGCCGTTGAAGTTCAAACCGTGAGCGGGAAACGAAGGGATTGGCGCGCAAATCGAGGCACCGGTTCAAACCCGCGAGCACATTTATGGCGAAGTGACGCGGTCATAAGTGTGCAGCACGGGAACCGAAGCGTCACGGCTCCGGTGGCTTGGCCCGGAGATTTTCCCGGTGACATGTACCATACCCACCGGGGACTCGAGCATCGTCCCCTGGCGGAATGGGGGGCTGCTGTTGGCGAAATCTCCACGGGACTAAGTCTAGGTAAGTTGCGTCACTCTCGCCCTAGGACGTGGCCTCCGGCGCCGCCATTTGCTCGTGGACGTGGCCTCCGGTGGCTGCCCCGGGTGCCGCCTTTTGGCTCTCGGGACCCGGCCTCCGGCGCCGGTCCCGGGCGCCGCCGTTTGCCCGGGGACGTGGCCTCCGGTGCCTGCCCCGGGTGCCGCAATTTGCCCGGGGACCTGGCCTCGGTGGCTGCCCCGGGCGCCACCTTTTGGCTCCCAGGACCTGGCCTCTGGCGCCGGTCCCAGGCGCTGCCATTTGCCCTGGGACGTGGCCTCCGGTGCCTGCCCCGGGCGCTACCTTTTGGCTCCCGGGACCTGGCCTCCGGTGCCGGTCCCGGGCGCCGCCATTTGCCCGGGGATGTAGCCTCCGGTGCCGGCCCCGGGCGTCGACTTTTGGCTCTCGGGACCTGGCTTCCGGCGCCGGTCCCGGGCGCCGCCATTTGCCCAGGGACATGGCCTCCAGTGGCTGCCCCGGGTGCTGCCTTTTGGCCCCCGGGACCTAGCCTCCTGTGCCGGTCCCGGGAGCCACCCTTGGCCCGGGGACCTGGCCTTCGGTGCGTGTCCCGCGCCTCGTCATCCTTCTAAAGGTAAAGTCTCTGGTTGTTGGTCACGTGCAGGTTACGCGAAGAGTGCCTCGTGACTCGACGACCACCTGTCAAGCATCCAAGGCGTTTGACTGAGAGAAGGACGTTGCTGCCCCTCAATCCGACGGTGGCTTCCGGGGTAGATAGGTCTTTTTGCTTCTTTTTTGGGCTATAAATAGCCCTTGTACCCCTCAGTTGTAAGCAATTTATTTCATTATTGGAATAGCCAAAACTCTCAGGTGTGCTCCTGAAGCCTCTCCCCCGAGAGAGCCTCTCCAGCCGGCTCCGGTTGGGAGCATGCCGACAGGACTAGGGCCCCCACTGTGATCCGAACCTGTATAAATCCTCGTGTCAATTCTTGTGTTTGTCCGGCGGGGGAAGACCGGTCACCCGGTCAGCCCGCGTCGCGTTTTCTCCACTAGGATCGTTCACAAAACCTGCCGGTGTATTCGCAATGCCACAACATCGATATATCGTGCAGAGATCGCAAATTTCAACACACACTGACTCGTAATCTGTTGATTCACGTCGGATGTAAACCAGCCCAGCGGATATGGTCGCGGGTGTGTGGTTGTCTTCAAACCAAGTCGCCGAACTAGTCCAGCGGAGACCAGATTCTTCTGAGTTCCTGGATCGAATATCCCTGCGACCACTTCGTGCTTCACCTGGACGTTGATGGTGAACAAGTCCTCTGTTGAGTGATGGTCGTTTGGTGGATCCGAACCCTTCTCCTTCGGCATTGCCATCAGAGACAAGGTCGTATCCGCCTCATTAACAAAGTTCACTCGGACAACTTCTTCGTCAGGTGAAGTCGCAGTAGCCGTGGCTGTTCTTTGCCCTGGTCCATTTTTCTTTGGTCGAAGTTCAGGATGAAGCTTGTAGCATTTGTCCTTGGTATGTCCCGCGACTTGACAATGTTCGCAAAAGGCACCCGTGCCCGATTTGGAAGCGTTCTTCTTCGGACTCGGCTTTTTCTTTGTCGAGGTCGCACTTTCCTTCGTGCTTTGTCGCTGCGGGATTTATTCTTCTTCTCGATCGCCATAGCAGTTGTGCTTGCGGTCGCGATGTCTTGGACGCCGAACAGACTTAGCTCAGTACTGATCGATTTCTGAAATCCAGATGTGTACTTCCGAAATACCTGAGGGTCGGATAGTGAGATACCAATGACCATTGCTTGTCGCCGAACCTCTGTTGTATAGTCTTGGACGGTCTGGTCGCGCTGTTTGTACAATATGTGCCAACGCTCCCATCTTTCCTCAAGGTAACCCATCGGATAGAATTCTTGTCGCAGAAGTCGTTTGAATTGACCCCACGCAAGGTCGTCATCTTCACCACTGGCGACAAGGGCCTTCCACCATGTCTTGCAGTGGCCCTTCATCTTCAAAGGTTCAAATTTGAACTTTTGAGCGCTACTAAACCCTTTCAGGTCAAAGTAGGTCTCAAGTTGATCGATCCAAGAATCCAGCTTCTCGGCATCGATCACCCCATCATATATGGGTATATCAATCTTAGCGTCGACCTTAAAAGATCCGACAGCTAAGGAGGTGTTGGCGAGGTCGTTGGTCTTGTGGTCGCCTTCGTCTTCATCTTCGTCTGCCCTGCGCAAGTCTTCACCAGTCTTCGCACCCATACGCTTCCCTACTTCAGGAGGTACAATGATGGCCTGCTGCTTAATCCAAGCAAGCACGATTTCCATGTCGGTGGAGAGCTTAGCCACTTGTTCGGCTAGGTTAGCTTGAACGGACGTATCGTCAGACATTGTTGGAGACGCGGCTGTAGGAACCGTCAATTGATCGCCTGGAGTTTCGCCTGAGGTTTTGTAACCCTGGCGAGTCTTCACCATCCACATGATAGGAAAGTTGCTCTGATACCAACTTGATCCGTTTGAGACCTAGCCTTGGTTTTCGCACTAGGCTCGCCCAGATTCTAATATGCGGAATAAAGGGATCTTATACCGAAACCCAAAGTAATCGCACAACTCTTTATTTCGAAGAGGGCTTTACAAGTCGAACGTTAGACACACTTGCCTACGTCGATGAACTATAAGTGTCTAAAACTCAAATAAGTTCTATGACTTTTTGATGATCTAAACTAGACCTATTACAAGGTATTTATAGTCCAATCGTATGAGTACGTATCAGACTCAATAACCTAAACGTATTAGACTCATCTAACTAATTCTAAACAGATAAGCTTAATTATACACATTTGGATCGGATTACAATTTCAAACAGGGAACGAATTCCTTTTCTTGGTTGCGGACCAATCCATGGTCGCGGACCCATCCATGTTCGCGAATCCTTTCCGAACATGGTTAAGGTCGCGAAGCCGTATGCGATCAGGACTTGGTCGCGAAGCCGTGTGCGATCAGGACTTGGTCGTGAAGCCGCATGCGATCAGGACTTGGTCGCGAAGCCGCATGCGATCAGGACTTGGAGATCCTCCCGGATCATCAAGAAACCTAATCTGTTAGGATTTCTTCTGCATGGGCAGTTCGGATAAGATTCGTATCACATCAGGAAACCTAATCTGTTAGGATTTTTTCTACATGGCCCTATATATAGAGATGTATGATGGGCTTTGAGGATCATCACAAAAGCCATAGCTGCCATCTCTTTTGATAGCCCTTAAACCCTTGTCGTACGCATTGGTGCCAGCACACCATCGTACGACGTTCCATCCCGGAACGTGTGGATACCAGTAGAGGTGCTGCTGCAATTGCTGCGCTGATTAGAACGATCTGTGAGCAGTCGTTGTCATCTACATCTGCTGATCAGGACAATCCGCAAACGGTTGCTGTGAACATTCGATCGCTTCACCAAATCTGCTTCCGCTATTGGTAACAATCGAATCTATGATCTATTACTTGCAGCCTTCGAGTAAAATTTTTTGAAATTCTGCTAGTGTAGCTTACTCGGTTTCCAACACAGGGTTCCTGGAAAAATCACAATTTGCAACATTTATGGTTTCAAAAACAAGATTTGGTAAGACGTGATGTCCTTACCTGATTCAAAACCCCATCCGACTTTTGGGTTTCGGTGATGCACTCCTTGGAGAAAGGAGTGCGCCGAGTGCCCCTGTTGCAGAGTCATCGGGGCTTGTCCTTGTTCTTCTCTTTTTGAACAGGACGGTAGACTCCTCTTGCTGTATGCTCAAAAGGTGATTAATATATGCAATGGAGCAAAATTTGTGGAGTGTGATGTTCTTACCACAACCACTCCTTTGGTGTGTGGAGGAGGTGTCATTGAAATTATGGCCACAAAGTCTTCTACGACCATGGTTGTGGAAATTCTTGCCTCAGGGCTGGTAATTTCCTTTGTGACCGCTAGTTCTCCTAAGGCCATGAGATCCCCTGCCTCAATGGCCGCCTCTGCCAATGAGGACAATATGTTGGCCATGGTGGGGGAGGATGGCCTCTCTGGAATGTCAATCTCCAGAGGGCTCACCTCTTTTCTCTTTCGGCAAATGAGAGGAACGTCGTCTTCCTCATCCTCTCTCCCCTCACCTTGTACGATTAAGAAGTGACTCCTATTCGTACATGGTATAATAGGGGGAAAAGAAGACCTTACCACAGCAGTTTTCACGGCAGTTTTCTTTGCCTTCAATGAAGCCCCTCCTATGGTCTTTACTTTGGACGATCCACGAGTTGGCTCCTTCATCTTCTTGGCCTTGGAGGAGAGTACTTTAACCCTCTTCGATGGTGCTCTCCTGGAAGGTCCCACATCATCAGTAGGACGCTTTGTCCTGATGGTTTGCCCCTCAAGTAGTTGTGGGATTCAACAGATCATTCTTCGATGCTTAACACATCAGTAGAAGTTCAGAGATAAGTTTCTCAAAAGAGGCTTTCCCTTTTGACGTTCTTGTCTCAAGTCGTCGCTGCTGTTGATCAAACTCTGAGGTCGGGGCGAACCTCGAGTTCCTTCTGTCGCTGCGTTGTATGGCTTCAGAAGTCTATTTGTACTCTTATAAATCTCGGATAAGGACAAAACTATGTCACAGAAGAAAATTACTTGGCATGACATCTTTCATTAGTAATTTGGCATACTTTGTAAATCAAAAACATACCAGTATTATAATCTAGGGTGTTGTCCACCATGGACTCCACCTCCTAGGCTGGATGTTCCCTTTTCTTCAAAGGACTCATCCTATTCTTTCACCAAGTCACGGATGATATCCCGTGCAGTTAACCCTAGTGAACTAAGTGAAGAATTATCTGGGCTTGCTTCTGTAAATCTTGGCTCAAAATAGGAACAGTGTCCATTTCGCTGGTTCTCTCTGGCCGCCAGTTTTCGAACCAGAGGTTGCTCTCTAATGGTGTGGCGCAATAGAACCATTTTTGGTTCCATCCATACACAGAGTCCCGCAGAGGGAGAAAGGGGTAATCTTTCTTCTCCCTTATGTGGAAATAGATGCACCCCGCAGCATTGGTACTCTTTGACCACACTGAGAAGTAGAATCGTTGGAAAGGATCTACACTTGGTAACACTCAGACGAATGCTTCACACAAATGTTGGAAAATCGCCAAGATCAGGATGGTATTGGGATGAAGATTTACTAGTTCCAGACCAAAATGCGCCAATATATCCTGAAGAAATTTGCTTTTTGGAAGACGAAATCCACATCACAAGAAGTCTTTGAAGAGCACCAGCTCATTCTCATAGACATCTAGGGTTTCTTCTTTTTTCCCCGCCGGCCGCCAGTTGATCAGCAGTTGTGAAGGAAGAATCTCCTCCTTCTCTAATGCTACTAGGTTCTCATCATTGCAAAGGTTTTTTCGGGTCCATGATGCAATTGCGGTGATAGAATTTTTGACAAAGATGAGAAGTTTTTTTTGGTGGCAGAGTTAGCAACGGCTAGAATTGTCGGTTTTTTGTGGCGAAGTGGCTAATGAGCAAGAAGGTTTTCCTGAGACTTCTCAAGCACGTTAACTCCTTTTATAGGGCCAACAACCCACTATTTTAATATTTCCTCTTAACGGGTTTTTCACGAATCGAACCCGAAACATATCGTTAACCTTGGTGGAATCTAAAACAAAATGCATATTTTTTCGAAACAGTCATTTTATTTCACATTCGGGGGCTATGGTACAAGTAATTATATGGGAAGTTTTTGCGATTTAAATACCCTATGATTTCAGGGTAATCTCGTAATTCCAGTACTGTTATGATCTCAAAGTGAATTTTGTGATCTCAGTACTATGCATGATCTCGGTGCAATCTGTGATCGCAAGGCTATTTTGTGACCTCAGTGCTCCTTATGGTCTCAATGCTATTCTGTGACCTTAGTACTATCCTGGTTTGACAAATACTTATTACCTGTGGATGTTATGGTCGCAAAGATATTTACCTGTAACCATTTTTTACACAGAGATATTTATTCAAGAACTCCAACTAATGATTATAGATTATGTGTAATCATTAAAAAAGGAGTCAAGACGTAAAGAAAAGGCAATTTATTTCTTGCATTCTTTACATAAAAAGGGATGCAGGCGACCAAAGCGTCGACCTAACCCGAAAAAATTTACAAAGTTCTCCTAGGGATAAGTTAATGTTGGAGGGATCAACACTAATTTCCCCAAGGGAGCTCGTGATGTCCCTTAATCTGTCAACGTCACTTTTTACTGAAATGAAGCAGTGAGCCCTGATCGCGTTAGAGAGGTCCCTTTGATCTTGTACAAAGTCTCTCTCTTCGCGAGTTAATCTTATTTCTTCACGAGCTCTCTAAAGGCTTTCTATCAAGCGCTCGATGATTGTTAGGGTAGTTCTAAGACAGCGTTCTCGACTGGCGAGGCGTGCCTCCATAATCTTTTGTTCTTCTTGCAAGGTTCTGGATAAAGTAGTTTTCTCCCCAAGAAGAACCTAGATCTCAATAAGCTGTTCGCTGAGGACCCACAAAGCCTTCTCATCCTGTAAGACCATGAGTTAATCACAAGATGTATCCAAAAAGGTCAAAGATAAGAGAGTATTTACTTTGGAGGCAGCAGTTGGTTGGGATACTGAAGGAATTGGCTCGAGAATCGTACCAACATTCCT
This sequence comes from Pharus latifolius, assembly GCA_019359835.1. Lineage (NCBI taxonomy): Eukaryota > Viridiplantae > Streptophyta > Magnoliopsida > Poales > Poaceae > Pharus > Pharus latifolius. The sequence goes on from CM033330.1 coordinate 13,435,882, forward strand.
GCATTTTCAAAATAAAATTGAGCCATACTTAACTATGCAATTCAGTTAAGAGAAGATGTCAAAATCTTAAACCTTGGTCCTAAAGAACTTGGCGTCGAAGACACTGCGGGCACAATGGCAATTGACACACCCGCAGATGGGTACAGATCAGAAGATTGGGGTAATGAGATAGCCCAGCCTTCAATCTTCATCAGTTTTTCTAATGAAGTTCCAGTTGATGATCCAGCATCATCCCTGAAATGCTTCTTCGAAGATTAAGAATCATTGAACACATAAAGAATTTCAGAATGAATCACTCGGAAGAATTCCGCTAAAAAGAATGAAGATTTGAACAGATGTTTCGAAAGAAGATTACCTTTTGGATCATCTCGGCAATGGTGCCTTCAATAACCGAATCCTCTTCATCACTCTCAACAACTCGTTTTGAGCTTTGGTTTGCCATTGAAGATGAGAATAGAGGAGAATATTTGGAGTTGGAAGATGTAAGGAAGTTCTAAGGACTTAGCTAGTGAAAACTTGTGAGTCTTAGAAATCAAAGAGCTCAACTAATTATAAGGGCCAGAAGCGACGGTTCGTATTCCACAGATGCTTCGAACTCTTAAAATGCACTCACATTTTGCCTCGATTATGTGGGAAAAGACTTCATGATTTCCTATCAAGATAAACCCAAAGCTCTTCTTGGGAAACTAACCGTCATACGGTTTATAGTACAACAAAAGAAAGCGAAGCGTCGGGTACTGCATCCAAGAGTTTTTTAAATTTGAAGTAATAATCTTTTTTCCACTTCAAATTTGGGGGCTAGTTGACGAGAATTATTACTCGACCTATTCACTTATTTATTTACATCATGTCTAAGATATTTCCGATATGGTGCGGGGTGATTTTAACAGAATATTCTGACCACGGGAACTATCTTCTTGTGACCAGAAGGTTGTAGGCTCAAGACCAGATTATGGTCGCAGGCTATGGGTGATCAGGATATCACTAGAGCTTAAGTACTGATGGAGTCTTCCGGTCACGATTCAAGCATAAGATAATTTCTTCTCCCACGTTTGAAGACAACCGTCAAGAGGTTAAGATGTGTGGTTATCCATAACTGTACATGTTAATCTGTGAGGAGATAAAGATTAAAGTGCAGTTATGCAACTGCATATTAGAAACCATCTAAACCCCCGGAACTGCTCTACATTGGCATCCTTTCGATTGGTATAAAAGGGTAACAGATGAACACGAACAGGGGGATCGAAGATAAAAGAGAACAAGACTTGAACCACTCAAGCCTTAGGCAGAAGCGTTGAGAGATTGATTAGACTCTGTAACAATCACTCTTCCTCTGTAAACATTCTCATACATAGTGAAACCACCACAGGATGTAGGGTTGTTACTCAATTTATTGAGGACTCGAACCTGTATAATTCTGTGTCTCCATTTCATGCTTGTCTTAACTAACCTGATAAACACTCTGAAAGGTCTTCACTTCCTACTCACAAATCTGCCTAAGATCGACTAAGGACCCCAAGTCCCAATCGTTGACAGTCTCATCGGAGGTGTGGTACTCCTTGTTTACCATATTTAGGACTAGCTGTGAATCTCCCTTCACCACCAGTCGATGGACTCCAAGGGATTTGGTTGCTCGAAGCCTGGCTAGAAGACATTCATATTCTGATTCGTTATTGGTCACAACAAAGTGGAGTTTTATGACATACTGGAGTTGGTCATCCTAAGGTGTGATTAAGACCACTCTAGCCCCAGAGTGTGAAAAACTGCAAGAACCATCAAAATACATTGTCCAATGGTTGCTAGGTGACAAATCTATGGGTTGTTGCACAAGTGTTTCGGGATTAGTCCATTCGACCACAAAATATGCAAGAACTTGAGATTTGATTGCTACTCGAGTAGTGAAATGGAGGTCAAACGCTCTGAGTTCTACTACCCACTGCGCAATTCAACCAATTGCTTCTGGATTCCAGAGAATGTCCCCTAAGGGAAAGGACGATGGCACGGAGATCTTGTGCACTTGAAAGTAATGGCACACCTTTTGGGAAGCCATTAAGAGAGCATAGACTAGTTTTTGGACCTCGGGCTAATGCTCCTTTGGTCCATTTAGTACTTGTCGACGATTCCGACTCGGAGTCCTCAGCCGAACTTATGCAGAATTTGTAATTGTGAGACCTTTCAAGATGACCCTTCGGGAAGGTATGCTGAACAATAGTGAATAGGAGCACAGAGAGTTTAGACAGGTTCGGGCCCTCGATGGTGGGAGTAAAAGCCCTACGTCCTGTTGAGATTTCACTAAGTGTGGTAAAAGGTTTACAAATGGAAGGAAAAGTCCTCACAGGCGAGGATTTTCCCTATAAAAGTGTACAAGGATAAGCCAAAGAAGGCTTACTAAAATGCTATATGAGGTGGGCCGTAGACTTGGCTAACTTGGATGATTTTGGGTTTCTTGATCTTCCGATCTCTCTCTCTCTGTTGATGTTTCGGATGATCCCCCTTTTGTACTGTTTGAAAGGGTGCCATGTAGAGGAAACTGCATCAAACGGTTGCACGGACGGTTGGATGCGGTTTTTTGGAACTGCTCTTAACCTCCACGCAGGTTAAACACGTGTTATTCACGGATAACTGTATGTGTTAACCTTCTGACGGTTGATTCTCCACGTGTAGGAATCTTCGGGATACTTAGAATATCCTGTTGTACGGGCAACCGCAATAGATAGATCCCAAGTATCCTGATCGGCAGATGTTCTGACCGCGGGATATTGGCTGACCGCGCAATATCCCGAATGTGTAGTTCGCGTATAGCTTACGAACTTCTGACCGCGCAAGGCTTACGGCCTGACCGCGTAAAGCTTGCGACCTCATGGTGATGCCCCTCAGAATAGCTTGAGTTCGCATCACCAGATACATGTCTGGTTCGAACTTGTCTTGAACCAAAAGTTTATTAGAAATGACCCGGGTGTCAATCCTCGTCAGCTAGCCCCCAAATTCGAATAAAACGAAGAGACGCGTTTATTTCGAATTTAAAAACCGTGCATTGGATTTTTAACCCGGCCCTTTAACTTCTCCACTTAGTGGCGCACTAAGTGAAAACGGTTGGTTTTTCAAGACGAGTTCTGACATTACGTGACGGGCAATGATAACGCCGTAGAATTGTTTTTATCTCGAGGTAAAATTGTAAATGTTTTAGCAAAAACCGATGCGTCTGGAATGCAAACCGTCACCCAGGCGGCTATAAATACCAGACCCTTGGACATGTAAAGATCTACAATTTCCCTCTCACGTCTAAGTCTTTTTCTTGTTATCCTGCCTCCTTCCTTTTCACATATCCCTCCCAATGGCAGATCATGAAATCATCGAGATTGAGAGCGATGAAGGGGAAATTGTCGAACAAGGGTCTCAAACGAATGAAGTCCTGTCTCCCTTAAGGAAGAAACCCAAGGTTGACGAAGGATCTTCCAGTGGAACAAAGGTAAAGAACGTAGCGACTTTCTTTCTTCCTTTAGTTCCTTTGACCCTCCCCGTTCATGCCTCTCGGCAAGTTAGGCCTTTATCCTTAGGAAAAGATCCCTTCACATCCAATTCTCCCATCCTTTTGGGTGATCAACATCCTGGTCGGCAAGCGGTGACTATCCCTCGATCAGATGATTGCCATATTGGGTTGGCAAAGCAATCTTCTTCTGGGAAGGTTGCTCTTCCACCATATGATGATCTTCCTCCCAAGATGGGTGTATCAACGGGTTATGCACCGGGACAGGTAACAATTCTTCTCCCTTTTTGCTGATAATTTTAGTTAGTATGACTAACTTTTGCAAAAATGTAGGAGGTAGGAGGCCCCAGCGATCAGCCTTCTGCTGCTCCATCTCTTCCTTCCGGACAGACCCTTCTGGAAGAGAAAAATGCCCTGGAGAAGAAGACCGAGGAGATGGCCTCGAAGATTCTGCGTTTAGCAGAATGTTTTGATCGATCCCGAGAAGAGGCGCACCATTTCCGTCGAGAGAGGGACTTCGCTCAGCAACAGTGAGAACTCTCTGACTTGATTAGGGACAATAGTGCGTCTGTTGTTAGGGACGATATAGATAGACTTAGGGTAGTTGCTAGTTCCCTGGGGGTTGCCAGTGTAGATCCTACTGACAACAACATGTCCCTTGGGGAACTTTGTAAACTTCTTTCGGAACAGGTCGATGCTTTTATCGACCGTATCCCTTTTGTATGTAAAGAATGTAATAAATAAAGTTTCTTTTATTCATATGAACATTCTTCATTCCTTCTGTGTGAAATTATGGCCAAAAGCTTAGTCCGCGACCATTCATACACATGAAATTTCAGTTCTGCGATTAGAATCGCGCTTTTAAGAAAAAAGCACCGCGACCTGCCCTGATTCCGCGATCAGTTTCAAAGCCGCGGTCAGAACTAAGGTTCGACCAGAGTTGGGACTCGGTCAGGATGTCACTTCGATTAGAATCGAAGTTTTAGCCTAAAACACAATTTCGATAAAACCATAACCCAATTAGAAACACTCCAGTACGTTAAAAATTGGGTTACATGATTTTTTCGAATAAAATGTTCAAAGTATAAAAAGGAAAAACGTCCTCTGAAAAGTACTGAAAATTTTTCAGTCCTTTTACGCTTTCAGTTTCCAAAACAAAGAAGTCTTTTTGTTTCAGATCCGAGGCCTGAGTACTTTATCGGGTCCATCAGAGACAGTATCCATTATGGGAAATGAATAAAGCATTCAATGGAACGTTTGAAATGATCCGTTTACTCATTAATGCGTCGCCTTGGGTCTATAAAAAGAGCAGATGTCTTCTCAAAGAAGCCACACAGCTAAAAACCCTTATTATTCCCGCCGCTCAAAACCCTCATTTTCTTTAGCCTTCATCTTCCCCAAATCGCCAGCTTCCCCTTTGATTCTATACCAAAGATGGCGTCCTGGAGCAGATCCATTCACCATTCTGAAGAGAGCCTGATGGCATTAGAGAAGGAGGAGATCCTTTCTCCGCGGCTGCTCATTAACTGGCGACCTGCGGAGAAGGACCAAGAAACCCCAACTGTCCAAGAAGGCGAGTTGGTGGTTTTTGAGGAGTATTTGCATTGCGGGTTCCGATTCCCTGAGAGTCGGTTCCTTAAGGATGTCCTTGAACATTACGGGTGGGAACTGATCAACCTCCACCCCAACGCGATGCTGATTCTTGCAGTATTCCAGCATCTTTGTGAAGCCTTCGTCGGAATATATCCCAGTGTGGATCTTTTCCGACGATTTTACTTTTCGGCGTGGTCGAAGAGTACCAACGCCGCCGGATGCATCTACTTCCAGCTGAGGGATAAAAAGGAGTATCCCTCCCCACCCCTACGAGATTCTGTGCATGGGTGGCACCAAAGGTGGTTTTACTGCTCTCCACCATCCGAAAGCAGTTTATGGTTCGAAAACTCACGACCGGAGAAGTCGAGCGAGTTAGACATTCCTCCGGCGATGAACTCGGAGCTTTCGAAGCATGCCGAGGTGATTCTTCACTTGGTCAATGAAGGATTGACGGCTCGAGATATCATTCGAGACTTCGTGAAGAACCGGGTGAGTCCTCTGCGTGAAAGGGCTCATCCGGCGTGGGAGATTAGGTCCATGGGTGATAGCACCCTGGACTACAGTCAAGGTATTTATTTCTTTGGTGCTGAACTTTCTCCTTTTTGAATTGTACAAATTCTGACTTGAGTTTGGGAACAGTCCTGCCTTCATCCGAGATTAAAAGGCGGACCAACTCCCTCCTTAGGACCTACAATTCCGATGTAGAGGGCCCTAAGGGATCACCTCGCCCGCAGAGCTTGATTCACGCTGGTGATGACCTCAGACAGGAGCGCCGAAAGGTAATTTCCTTGTCCAGCTTTGGCTCTGCAGGTCTTGTGTGTGTCCAGTGCTAATCCCTTGTAATGGACTGCGAACCAGCTCCTAGGGAAGTTTGCGGATGCGACGTTCCCAAGTGAAAATGTCGGCTCTCCGAAGAAGCCGACGGCGAAGAATGTGAAGAAGGTCTCTCAGAGACCCAGGACGAAGAGTCCTGCCCCTAAGAAGACCAAGCTAAACCCTGGGGAGGGGTCTTCACGAAGCATTCCTCGTCCCGCAAGAAAGACTGCGGTAAGATATCGCATTCCTGCTACTTTTTCAGGCGCGATATGGAATCACTTCTTCGTCGTACAGGGAGAGGGGAGCGAGGAGGAAGAGGATGACGTTCCTCTGATCCTTCGAAGGAGGAAGATCTCGGATCTTCCATCCAGCGATGCCCCAAACTGCCCCGCAGAGACCACTACTACCGAGGAGGTGGTCGTGGAAGATCCTGCGACCACCGAAAATCTTGTGGTCGCGGGTAACCCTCCAATTCCTGAAGCCCCCGAGGTTTCAGGGTCAATTATCTCTGCTTCCCTGGTCGAAGGGACGACCAAGGTAAGGAATCTTTTTCGGCCGTTCCTTCTATGACTCTTTCTGCACATTTGTCAAGTTAATGAATATACAGGGAGGAGAGCTTCCCCCTGGGACCACTGGGGGTTCCAGGGAGGAAAATCCTCCTCCTCTGCGGACAGAGGAGGAGGTGGATGAACAAAGGCCAGCTGTGATGGTTCCAGCAACTCTGGAATCGCCAAGGCCTTCAGATGCAGCCCCACCAGTTAGCCCGGTGGCCCAGGTAAAGATCTTTTTATGTGTTTTTACCTGTTCCCTAAGAACATGCCTATAACATGACATTTCCAGGGGGGTGCTGCCTTGTTTACCATAAGGAAGGCGAGAACCGGAGACGGCTCTCCTTCGCAAGGGAAATTTTCCCAGAAGTCCCAGGAACGAATGGGATTTCAAATAAGGTAAGAGCTCTTACTTGACAGTAATCTTAAATAAAAGTTGCCTGACCCATTCTTCCTGTTAGGCAAAAGAAGACAGCGCCTAACCCTTCAACCGCCTCTGGGGAGGTTGAAACTAGGGCTGATGAGAGAGCCTCTAATGAAGAGCGCTCTACTCCCGTGGTTCAGGAAGTCGTCCGGACCGCGGGAGGTGAAACAAGTATAGGGATCAGGTCACAACCAGTAGCCTCTGGGGGTGGCGTCCAGTCGGCACTCCCGCCAAGTATCCCTGTAGTGAGCACGTCGGAGGCTCTAGCGAGGATTCCCGCTGAACTGAATGATGCCGTTTTACAAAAGTTTATGAAGGTATAAGAAGACTCTGCTTCCGTGCCTGAATTATACTTAGGACACCTTTGACCTTCTTCTTTGGCACCACAGGGATTGTCCTGGCTAACAAGCCATTCGCGTGTTGTGATGGCTAGTACAGAAGCCATTCAAAAAGAACGCGATAGCTTGCGCAGGTGAGTACCATTACCCTCTGGTTAACATGGGTATATCTTGGTTGTGACCGCCTTGATTTTGTTGCAGAGAGGTTGCATTCTTGAAGAAGGAGGTGGCCGGTTCAGTCTCAATGTTTAAGAAACAAGAAACTGAACTCAACAGACTTTGATCAGAGAATGCTGGTAAGCCGATTCCTGACTAGGAAGACTTGAATCCATAATATGCGAATAATCTTCTCTCTTTGTACAGCGCAAGCAAGTCGAATTACGCAGCTCAGTTGAGACAAGGAGATTCTTGAATCCTCGATTCGCCACACCGATCGGGCAATCAAAGAACTGAGCCTCCGGATCTTCGAAAAACTAAAGGCCGTGGCTGATCTTTTGAAGACCGATGTGGTAGAACTGAGGCAAGACAACCTCAGTATAAATGACTGGACATCGCTGCTTACTGCTCAGGCGGATTCACTGCTTGAGTATCTCCCTGGAGATACACGGCAACGCGAAGAGGCGATCAGAACCAGGGTTCGATCAGCCGCAGCAGCCGTACTCAGCCGGGTTCGACTTCACCATGGCCCAGATGCAGATCTGAACGCATTGGTGGGTCCGATTGAGGTCGAGAGTGAAGAGCTGCTCGATGCAGTCATAGAGGAAGTCCAGCCCCTAGTAGATAAACTCCTGACTGAGCTGGGGATCGAATGATCCTTATTTTTGTAACCAAACAATTGTAATTACAATGCAATATATGTAAAACTATATTTTCAAAAGAAAGTGCATATTCACATCATAAGTTTCATACTATAAGTACATTCCTCTAGCGCCCGCCTCTGTTTTGTGAATACTGGAGCCTTAGTATTTTAAGTAGAGGGGAAAACATAAGTATGATGACCAGGGATATGCGCTTCAAGCCGATGGTCAAGATTAAAGTAACATTTTTAACTTTATTGCAAACTGGTAGCCACCCAGATGACCGAAGACTAGCCAGATAGTCCCGTGTGCGTTGAGAAACGGCTTATTTAGGAGCGACTTATCTGGAAGTGATCATGAGATCGACCAGCGAATCCGGTTAAAAAATGCTGTAGTAACCTAACCGCCGGCGATCAGCCCCAGGTCGAATTTGTATAATTTGGGCTTAAAGAAAACACTCATTGTATGAAAACAAGACATGCTTTTTATGAAAGGATGCTAATTGAATAGGGAAAAAGTGATTGGAATACTTACACGTAAAACTTGCGAAGTTGATCGATGTTCCAAGTATTGGACAAAATCCGACCATCCTCCATGGCTAACCACGCAGATCCTGGCCTCGGCACTGAGACGACAGTGTATGGTCCTTCCCACTTTGGGGAGAATTTATTGCGGTTAGACTGGTCTTGAATTTTTCGTAAAACCAAGTCGCCCACATTGAGATCACGTGGTCGCACCTTTTTACTGTGATACTTGCGTAGAGCCTGCAAGTATACCGCGGACTTGATCAGGGCGCGATCACGCCGTTCTTCCAGGAGGATGAGATCTTGCGATCGCTGTTCGGATTGGTTGACCTGTTCGAATTGATTCGTGCGAACAGATCCAATACTGACTTCCATAGGCAACACAGCCTCGGCCCCATAGACCAAATGGAAGGGTGTCTCACCGGTGGCTCGACTAGAGGTAGTCCGTAGTGCCCATAGAACAGTATAGAGCTCGTCTGCCCAAGCCCCCGAGCGAGTCTTGAGGTGATCAAAAACACGTTTTTTGATGCCTTGCAATACTTGCCCATTGGCCCGTTCTACGGCACCATTGCTTTGTGGATGTGCCACGGAAGCAAAGCACACCTTAGTCCCAATCTGATCGCAGTAGTCTAGGAAGAGACCGCTAGCGAACTGAGAACCGTTGTCTGTGATGAGACGGTTTGGAACACCAAATCGTGCCACAATGTTCTTGTGAAAGAACTTTTGTGCAGCTGATGCAGTAATATTTCGTACTGGTTCGGCCTCAATCCACTTTGTGAACGTGTCAATGGCTACGAACAGAAACTTGTACCCATTGACCGCTTGTGGCATAGGACCGACGATGTCCATTCCCCAGATCGCGAAGGGCCATGCGAGAGGAATAGTTTGCAATGCATAAGCAGGTTGATGAACCTGTCTTGCATGAAACTGACACTGTGGACACATCTTGACCATAAACTTGGCATCATCAGTGCCGAAGGCCAGTAGAATCCCTGTCGAAAAATTTTTCCGACCAGTGTTCGGTATGACGCGTGTGCACCGCATACACCGTCATGTATTTCTTTCAAGAGGGATTTTCCTTCCTCCTGAGATATGCAGCGCATGAATACTCCTTGAGTACCCTTTCTGTACATAACCCCATCTATGAGTTTGTACAGACGCGCCTTTCGAATTAATCGATCGCTTTTGGTTTCGTCCTCGGGTAGGGTCCCATGTTCAAGATAGACCCTCAATGGATGAGTCCAATCTTGTTCCTGACCGAGGTTGGCAACGAAGGCTATTGCCGGATCATCCTCGACCGAAGTCATGATCGAAGGATGGTCCAAGTGTTCAATGAACACTCTTGCCGGAGCGGATGAGCGTGAGGATCCAATTTTGGATAATTGGTCTGCGAGAATATTGTCCTTTCGCGGGACGTATTGGACTTCGAAGTGACTGAAGTGTTTTTCCAATCTCCTCACTTCCCCCAGGTAATGAGCCATTGTCTCATCAGAGGTGCTGTACTCCTTGTTTACCTGGTTTACGACTAGCTGTGAGTCCCCCCTCACCACTAATCGACGGACTCCGAGGAATTTTGCTGCCCGGAGCCCTGCAAGAAGACCTTCATACTCTGCTGCATTGTTGGTGGCAACAAAGTGTAGTTGAATAACATACTTAAGCTGTTCACCCTGAGGCGTAACTAAGACCACTCCAGCCCCCGAGTGTTGAAAACTACGGGAGCCGTCAAAGTGCATTGTCCAATAATCAGGGTACTCCAGTTCCTTTGCCAACCGCACGGGTGGCTCACGGTTGGTCCATTCGACCACAAAGTCGGCCAAAACCTGAGACTTAATCGCCGTGCGAGGGGTGAAATGGATCTCGAAGGCACCGAATTCGACCGCCCATTTGGCGATTCGACCAGATTTTTCTGGATTTCGGACAATATCCCCTAAAGGAAAAGAGGAGGGTACTGTGATCTTGTGTGCTTGAAAGTAATGTCGTAGCTTACGGGAAGCCATCAGTAGCGCGTAAAGTATCTTCTGGACCTCAGGGTAGCGCTCCTTAGGACCATGAAGCACTTCGCTCACATAGTAGACGGGTCTGTGTACTCCTTCCCTTTCCGCGATCAGAACTGCGCTGACCGCGTGTGGGGTGGCCGCCAAATACAGAAGTAATGGTTCTTCCTTTTCAGGAGACACCAATACCGGCGGACTGGACAGATATGTTTTTACCTCCTGAAACGCTTTTTCGGCCTCGTCGGACCACGTGAAGTTATGATGTTTCCGCAAGGCTTTAAAGAAAGGTAGTCCCCTTTCGCCTAATCGCGATATGAAGCGACTTAAAGCCGCCATGCGACCAGCCAGGCGTTGAACGTCCTTCATGGTCGAGGGCGACCTCATTTGTTCAATAGCTCTGATTTTCTCAGGATTAACCTCAATACCCCTGGAACACACAAGAAAACCAAGAAGCTTTCCTGAAGAAACCCCGAAAGAACATTTCTCCGGGTTCAATTTTATTCCAAAGCGATTCAAGTTACAGAAGGTTTCAGCAAGATCGTCCAAATGAGACAATCTTTTGGTGCTCTTTACAACCAAGTCGTCTACATATGCTTCGAGATTACGCCCTATCTGGGAAAAAAAGGTCTTTTCCATCAAGCGCTGGTACGTGGAACCAGCGTTCTTGAGACCGAACGGCATTCTGACGTAGCAGTATGTGCCGAACGGGGTGATGAAGGCAGTTTTCTATTCATCGTCTTCTGCCATGCTAATTTGATGATATCCTGAATAGGCATCCAAAAAACTCATCAGTTCGCAACCCGCAGTGGAGTCAACCAGCTGGTCGATGCGGGGAAGGGGAAAGTCGTCCTTTCGGACAGGCACTGTTGAGGCTAGTATAGTCGACGCACATGCGCCACTTGCCATTTGACTTGCGGACCATGAGCGGATTGGCGAGCCAGTCCGGGTGATTCACTTCGCGTATAAACCCGGCTTGTAAGAGTTTGTCTAACTCTTCTCGGATGGCTTCCTGTCGGTCGGTGGCAAAACGCCTGAGCTTTTGCTTTATTGGTCGTTGTCCAAGTCGAATTGCTAACCTGTGCTCAATTACTTCCCTTGGGACACCGGGCATGTCGGACGGTTTCCACGCAAACACGTCTGCGTTAGCCCAGAGGAAAGCAACGAGATCGAGTTCCTATTTGTCATCCAGGGCTGACCCAACCCGAATTGTCTTGGATGGGTCATCTGGGTCCAAGGGAACTTGTTTGAGTTTCTCATCTGGTCGAGGAGCAGCCCTGATCGCATCGGTGGCGACGGTGGCGACCTGAGCGTCCCGGAGGGGAAGTTGATCGACCATCTCCAAAGATAGCCGGTCGCGCGTGAGCGCCACGTTGCGACTTCCTCGGACCGAAATGACACCTTTGGGGCCAGGCAATTTCCCGCACTGATAAGCATAGTGCGTTGCCATCATGAACTTAGCAAGAGTCGGCCTGCCAAAGATTGCATTATAAGCTGAATCACAATCGATTACATCGAAAGTAACCAATTCTGTTCGGAAGTTATCTGGTTCTCCCAGAGTGACCGGGAGGACCACTTGTCCCAATGGCATCATGGAGGGGCCTGGGATTATCCCATAAAACGGATGGATTATGGGCTTGATCTTCGAACGAGGAATTTGCATCTCGTCGAGTGTCTTGACCAATAAAAGATCAAGGGAACTTCCCCCGTCAATCAGGACCCTTTCGACTCTCGCGTTACTGATGATTAGGGTAATAACCAGAGGTAGCCTCAATGGTCGAGTTAGCCCCACAGGACAGTCAGTGCGATCGAACATCAAAGGCATATCCGACCAACGGGGATATTGAGGTTCGCCAAGGGATGTCTCCGTTTGGTTAACCTCTCGGCAAAAGGTTTTAAACTGCCTTTTGGAAACGAAAGAGGAGGAACCTCCGAAAATGACATTAACATGATTTTGAGGTACCTGGTAAGCCATTTCTTCGTCTCCATCGACGTCTCTAACCCCGCACGCCCGCTCTTTAGGCGGTAAGGTTGGCATTGGCCCAGCTCCTTGGTAGAAATCATCCAGCTGTTTCAACCAACTCCTGCAGTTTTTGAGGTCGTGGCCTGCGGAGTTGTGGAGTGGACACCACCTCTTGCCCTCCTGCGGATTAGTTGATTTTTCTGGCTGGTCGGAATCCCGGCCGCCAGAAGCAGTTTTACTTTTAAAAGAAGACTTATTACCTTTGGTCGAAGGTGGTTTCTCCGCGACCGCGACCTCACGGTACTGTCCAGAGCGGTTTCTCTTCGACTTTTTTGACTTCCCACTCGGTGAAGACTCCGACTTTTTGCTTGAATCTTCTTTCTTGGCGTCCTTGATGCCTGGTTGGGGCGGTAGGTCCCCCTTGTCAACCATTCGGTTCCATTCGACTGCATCGGAGTATCGATCAGCCATATCGAACAGATCGGCCACTGATCGAGGAGGGTGGATGAGCAAGTCTTCAGTGAATCTCCGGTATCGAACGGCATGCTTAAATGCCCTGATTACGGAGCCATCAGATATGTTCGGGATGGTATTTCTTACCCCGACAAACCTCTTGACAAACTGCCGAAGCGTTTCGGTCGAAGTTTGCCGCAGTCTATGCAAGTCGTCCTCCTTACCCGGCTTTTGGTAACAGTTTTGGAAATTGCTGAGGATGGCATCGCATAGCATTTCCCAATTATAGATAGAACCCTCAGGCTGATTGAACAACCAGGTTCTAGCCGGTCCTGTGAGGACTGTTGGCAGGTAGTTGGCCATGACCTTGTCATCGCCTCCTGCTGCTTGGATGGCAGTAATATAGATCTGAAGGAACTCAGATGGGTTTTGAGTTCCATCAAACCTCTGAATGGCCCCTAGTCGAAACTTATCGGGCCAAACGACTGCTCGTAGGCCAGGTGAGAAAGCTTTGCAACCAACGTAAGGACCGTGAACCGTCCTGCGACTTTCGGTTGGGTTTCGAGCAAACTCACTTAATGGCGAGGTTACTCGGGGTCCCAAACGAGAGTGAACGGGAATTCGATCCCTACTACGAGAGTCCTGCATTCGCCGATATTTGTCCTGTCGGGACGGTAGAGGTGGCGGGTAACTCCGTCGGCCAGAGCCAAAATAAGGACCATCTCGTTCATGGGGATGTGTCACTGAGCGGGAAGAAGCTGTTGGGGTCGCCTCGGATGCGACCTCGTCCAGTCTTTCCGCCAGGATCCTGAAAAAGGCCGGTCTCTGCGCATCCGTGACCGTAGGAGGAAAATTACGCATGACCTCCGCGATAGATCGCAGTCGACCATGGGTACTTCTCCTAGGGGCACCAGGTGTTACTGTTTCTTCGTCCACTGGGAAATGCTCCGGTGGTAAGGAAGGAGTCTGGTCACGTCTACGACCACGCGACCGTTGAGAAGAACTCGGGGCAGCATCGTAACGAGCCTGCGCATCTTGAAGAGCCTCTAGGGCAGTTCTGCGTAGTTCGTTGTTCTGTTGCTCAAGATCTTGCTCCTCCTTCTGTTTGCGATCTTGTTCTTCCTTCTGTTTGCGATCTTGTTCTTCCCTGGCAGCCTGTTGATCGGGAGTTTCCTCCGACAACGCAGCAAACTACCTAGGGAGAGAGGTCGTCGATGGGGAGAACATCTCGGTTTGTTCCGAGTCATACTCGAAATCAAAGAGACGGTGGAGGTTATCAGGGTCGAACCTTCCTGGGCTAACTTCAGGGTCACCATCATATTTTTCCTCAGCGGGATCGTATGACGGGCCGGATTCATCACCTAGCACATTAAGAACCTCTGCGGGTTCTGACCTTGTGCCAGTTACCTCCTGGTCGATTAACATTACTTGGGGAGATGATTCAACCTGTGGAAGATTCTCGCCTTCGACCTCTTCCATCGGAACAGGATCGCTTGGAGAAGGCATGGGTATATGGGCATAATCCTCGAGATCGAAATCGTTCTCGGAATCATATGCTCCAGCCATGTTTCGGCGAACCTCCGAATTTCAATTAGGACGCCTTGAGAAAGGCCCCACGGTGGGCGCCAGCTGTCGACGATTCGGACTCGGAGTCCTCAGCCGAACTTATGCAGAATTTGTAATTGTGAGACCTTTCAAGATGACCCTTCGGGAAGGTATGCTGAACAATAGTGAACAGGAGCACAGAGAGTTTAGATAGGTTCGGGCCCTCGATGGTGGGAGTAAAAGCCCTACATCCTGTTGAGATTTCACTAAGTGTGGTAAAAGGTTTACAAATGGAGGGAAAAGTCCTCACAGGCGAGGATTTTCCCTATAAAAGTGTACAAGGATAAGCCAAAGAAGGCTTACTAAAATGCTATATGAGGTGGGCCATAGACTTGGCTAACTTGGATGATTTTGGGTTTCTTGATCTTCCGATCTCTCTCTCTCTGTTGATGTTTAGGATGATCCCCCTTTTGTACTGTTTGAAAGGTTGACATGTAGAGGAAACTGCATCAAACGGTTGCACGGACGGTTGGATGCCATTTTTTGGAACTGCTCTTAACCTCCACGCAGGTTAAACACGTGTTATTCACGGATAACTGTATGTGTTAACCTTCTGACGGTTGATTCTCCACGTGTAGGAATCTTCGGGATACTTAGAATATCCTGTTGTACGGGCAACCGCAATAGATAGATCCCAAGTATCCTGATCGGCTGATGTTCTGACCGCGGGATATTGGCTGACCGCGCAGTATCCCGAATGTGTAGTTCGCGTATAGCTTACGAACGTCTGACCGCGCAAGGCTTACGGCCTGACCGCGTAAAGCTTGCGACCTCATGGTGATGCCCCTCAGAATAGCTTGAGTTCGCATCACCAGATACATGTCTAGTTCGAACTTGTCTTGAACCAAAAGTTTATTAGAAATGACCCGGGTGTCAATCCTCGTCAGTACTTCACTTACGTAGAACACTGGTCGTTGCACCCCTTCTTGTTCTGCTACCAGAACTGCACTGATCACGTGAGGTGTTACAACTAAATAAATGAGCAAAGGTTCTCCCACAATTGGGGAAACCAATACTGGAGCACTCGATAAATATGCTTTGACTTCCTAAAAAGTTTTTTTGTCTTCATCCGATCATTGGAAACTATTATGTTTATGTGGTACCTTAAAGAAGGGTAATCCACACTCGCCTAACCTCAATATGAAATGACTCAATGTTGCCATTCGACCTGTTAGGGTCTAAACTTCCTTCGTTGTCGAAGGAGATCACATTTGTTCAATGGCCCATATCTTATTGGGATTAACCTCAATGCCTCGCGAACAAACAAGAAAACCTAAAGGTTTACCAGAAGAAACTCCAAAAGAGCATTTTTTGGGGTTCAATTTGATTCTATGTTTATTCAAATTACAGAAAGTCTCAGTGAGATCATTTATATGATTAGAGCTTTTTAAGCTCTTTAAAACCAGATCATAAACGTAAGCCTCTAAATTGTTCCCTAATTGGGAAAGAAAGGTCTTCTGCATCAAGCGCTGATACATCAAACCAATATTCTTGAGCCCAAATGGCATTATGACGTAGCAGTAGGTGCCAAATGGTGCGATGAAGGCAGTTTTCTCTTCATCTACTTCTGCCATGCTAATTTGATGGTAGCTTGAGTAAGTATCCAAGAAGCTTATCAGTTTGCAGCCCGTTGTTGAATTGACCAACTGATCGATGCGAGGAAGGAGAAAATCGTCCTTCGGGCAGGCATTGTTAAGGCTGGTGTAAGCGACGCACATGCGCCACTTACCATTAGATTTCAGGACCATGACCGGATTCGTGAGCCATTCTGGATGGGTAACCACGCGAATGAAACTAGCTTCCTAGAGTTTATCTAACTCTGAACAAATGGCATCTTGTCGATCAGGAGCAAAGCATCAGACCTTTCACTTTATTGGTTGTTGTCTTGGCCTAATTGCTAGCCTGTGCTCGATCACTTCCCTTGGGATCCCGAGCATGTTGGATGGTTTGCACGCAAACACATCTACATTAGCTCGGAGGAAAGTAGTAAGCCCGAGTTCCTATTTGTCGTCCAGTGATGACCCAATCCGAACGGTCTTAGATGGGTCATCTAGGAATAAAGGAACCTACTTGAGTGTCTCGTCTGGTCACGGAGTTGCCTTGACAGCATTGGGTTCTTTGGTCGCCAGCTTAACATCCTGCAGGGGAAGTTAGTCGACCAGTTCCAAGGATATGCGATCACAAGTGAGAGCCGTATTTTGGCTGCCTCGAACAGTGATTGTGCCTTTTGGTCTTGGTACTTTAACGCACTGGTATGTATAGTGCGTTGCAGCCATGAATTTAGCGAGTGAAAGCCTGCCAAAGATGGCGTTATAAACTAAATCAAAATCGATTACATCAAAAGTAATTGATTCTATTCAAAAATTTGTTGGTTCTTTGAGTGTCACAGGTAACACTATTTTCCCGATGCGCATCATCGAAGAATTGGGGATTATCCCCAAAAATGGTTGTTCCACTAGTTTAATCTTTGAATGAGGTATCTGCATCTCGTCAAGAGCTTTGGCGAACAATAGGTCGAGAGAGATTCCTCCATCGATCAATACTCGTCCCACTTTAGCATTGCTAATAATGAGGGAAATCACCAAAGGAAGTCTTCGTGGTTGCGACAACCCTTTGGGACAATCTTCCCTGCTGAAGGTCAAGGAAGTCTCCAACCAACGGGGAAATTGAAGCTTCCAAGGGGAGTTTCAACACTATTTACCTCCCTGTAAATAGCTTTACATTGACGCTTAGAATAATAAGATGAAGACCCACTAAAAATTACATTAATATGATTACTAGGTACCTGGTATGGCATTTCCTCATCTCTATCGGCGTCTTGAATCCCATGGGATTGTCCCTATTCTGGTATCGTTGGCATAGGTACATTACCTTGATAAAAATCTTCCATGTGCTTCAACCAGATGCGATAATTCTTGAGGTCGTGTCTAGAGGTGTTGTGTAATGGACACCATTTCTTGTTGCCGTGCGTGTTAGTCTATTTTTCTATGCGGTCGTCATTGCGACCACCGGAAGGGGGTTTATTAAATTCAAATGGAACATTTTTACCTTTCTCATGTGGTTGTTTGTCTATGACTGCGACCTCTCAGAATTGGCTTGCTCCATTCTTCTTGGGCTTCTTGAACTTTCCACCTACAAATGGTTCAGAATTTTTGCTAGAATCTTCTTTCTTTTCAGTTTTGACACCAGGTTGAGGAGGTCAGTTGCCCTTATCCACCATTCTATAGCCTCAGTTGCATCGAAATATCAATCGGCCATGTCGAAAAGCTTTGGCACTGATCGTGGGGGATGGATACTTAAGTCCTCAGTGAACCTTCAGTATCTAACACCATGTTTAAAAGGCCCTAATAATTGAAGTATCACAGATATTAGGAATGGTATTTTCACTCCAACAAATCTCTTAACAAACTGCCGAAGAGTTTTGGTCGAAGTTTGGCGCAAACGATGGAGATCTTCTTTGCCTGGCTTGTCATAGAAGTTTTGGAAGTTGCTGAGGATGGCATCACACAACATCTCCATGTTGTAGATCAATCCTTCTGGTTGGTTGAACAACCAGGACTGTGCCGGGCCTTCAAGGACAATTGTTAAGTAGTTTGCTATAACCCGTTCATTTCCTCCGGCCACTTGGATGGTAGTGACATAGATCTGGAGAAATTCGGTTGGATTCTGAGTCCCATCAAATCTCTCGATCGTACTGGGTTGAAACTTATCAGGCTAGACCACATTTCGTAGTCCGGGTAAAAAGCTTTACACCCCACTATGTATAGTGTGGTCGTTGATCATCGTGACCCTCATCATGGTCGCGGATATGGTCATCCTGAGGAAACTCACGACGCGGTCCTAGGCGCGAGTGCACTAGTATGCGATTATGGTCGCGGGAGTTTGCCGGGCTTTCTCGTGCCGGGTATGTGCGAGATTGTGCCTCTTCTGGCTTTGATGGAAACCTTCTTGCCCTCAGGAACGAGTGGCCAAACACGAGGATGCTGTTGGGTTATGCCCGAGGCGACCTCATCGAGGTTTTTCGCAAGCACCCTTGCGAACGTTTCCCCATCATCATTCGCGAGATCGGAGGGAGGATTGTGAAGTGCCTTTACAATCACTCAGATGTGGTCCTACACATTCTTTATGGGTGCCATAGGAGTTTTTAACGCTGTCGCGTCAGTTGTCAAGGAATACTTCAGAGCCGAGAGCAGCCTGTGTTGACGTCTGTGACCATCTAGATGTCACTCACGGGAAGTTCCTGGAATCAAAGTCACGAGTAGCAGTATCGTGGCGAGCTCATGCAAGTTGTAGGAAATCTTCTGCGAACTTGTGGACCTCGCCCTCTCATTGCCTGTGCACTTCGGCTTTCACCCGTTTGCACTCTTGTTCTTCCATAGCAACACGTTGCTCGGGGGTTTCCTCGGAAAGTGCGGCAACTTCCCTCATATTTGAATTTGAGGATGGAGAAAGCATCTCATCTTTTTCTGAGTTAGGCTCGAAATCAAAGAGAGATCTTAAGTTGTCTGGGGAAAACTTGTCCAAATGGAAGTCAAGATCAACATCTCCCTTATCGTCCGGGATAATGGGTTTTGGCACATAATCGCCCTCGGATGTGCTAAACTCACGGAGTGTATGTGAATCACCTTGCCCGATTCCTGATCAGCAGATGTGACTGGAACCGATACTGATTCTTCCTTGGGAGAAGTCTCGAGGGTAGTGTCGTCACCATTGATGGGGCCACTATCTTCATCCATGGCATCTACATGATCCTCGAGATCGAATTCATTCTCGCAATCATGTAGGCAAGGGAAAGGATCCATGGATACGATGAACCTTGGCGGAAATGTCTTCAAGGCCCCTCAGTGGGGGCCGGCTATCGACGATTGGAACCCGGGGTCCTCCTGTCGAACTTATGCAAAATTGACATGGGTAAAGAAGGGAGCCAATCAGACAAATACCAAGGTATTCAAAGTATCTATGAATATAAGACATTGGAATTTATCTAGGTTCGGGCCCTCAAAGCTGAGTAATGACCCTACTTCCTGTGTATTTACCTGTGTGGACAAAAAGGATTACAGAGAGAGTGTTACAAAGAGAATGCAATGTCTACTCCTATTCGGCTATGTCTAATCTTCTTTGTCGTTGGTCTCCTCCCCTTGATCTTCCCTTGAAGGATTTTTATACTCATTGAAGAGATCGTCGGTTGTCCTTCTGAAGACATGCTCCACGATTGCCCCTAACAGCTTCATGACGGTTGCTGCAAGACACGTTTATGTGGTAGTGGATGGAGGTCGTGGCAACATGGCAGTTAAGCAGCTTTGACCAATCCTTGTGGAAACTGCTTCATCATCCTTACCTTCTTCGACGGTTACCTTGGCAGGGACTTATGATTATTTCGGGAATAATCATAAGGATCAAGGAATGGTAATAGTGGAAGGTGACCGCGTACCTCTGTGACCACGTATTGATATCAGGCTTTGTCTCTGTGAGAGGGTGTGGTCGTAGGTAAATGTCTCTGCGACCATAGTGCTCGCGGACATAGTGCAAGACTACAGACTTTACAATAATAAATGTTTAAGATCTATAGAGTCTCATAGCTAAAAGTTGCAAGAATTAAATATAATTGATGGGCTATGTCCAGAATATCCACGGACTACTTGGTATCTCTTTGCTAGGCCTTCTGTGACCATAGAAAGATATGTGCAACCATGGAGAGTTGTGAGCGACCATGGAAAGGTATGTGCAACAATGGGTGTCTGAGCACAGCTAATAATCCTCGTTAGCTAGCTCCCGAATTTGAAATGACAAAGGCCCAATACAGTGGTTGTCTCACTTAGAATTCTAAATAGTATCCCATCTCTTCGAAGGTAAATATGCATCGCATCAAGTTATACAATGCGGGAGACCTGGTATGTACGCTGAACTCGGTCGATTCTTTCAATTCCATATATTCCAAGACCGTTTTGTTGAGCAGGATGTTAAACCAACACTAGCCGGTTGGCAACCAGGTATCCTAACACATAGTTTTCTCTTTTATGAACACAACGGTGCGAGAATCACTCAATTCCGACATCATTTCAGAACGCAAAACCCATTTTTCATAAAAACATACTCAAACTAGGCCTGAGATTTTTGAAAAAGAACAAAAAAATTTTCAAAAACCAA
This sequence comes from Pharus latifolius, assembly GCA_019359835.1. Lineage (NCBI taxonomy): Eukaryota > Viridiplantae > Streptophyta > Magnoliopsida > Poales > Poaceae > Pharus > Pharus latifolius. The sequence continues at coordinate 13,456,568 of CM033330.1, forward strand.
CAGAGCTGAGCACGACCAAAGTAAGACCCATGCCCTAGTCGAGCACGACCAGTGCTCAAATCGTGATAGGCTCGGCTTGATCTATTTTCAAAAACAAATTATTTTTTTTGTAAAACAGAGCCGAACACGACCTGCGGCACAACCCGTGCCCTAGTCAAGCACAACCCATGCTCATGCTCGTGCTGGGCTTGGTTTCATTAGCTGGTCAAATTGAACTTTCAAAATAGAGCCACGACCCATGGCACGACCCGTGCCCTGAGACGATCATGACCCGTACGTGCCTGTGGTCATGCTGAACTCGGTTTTCTCTCTGTTTTCAATGTTTTGAGCTGAACCTAATTTTATTTTTTTCCTTGTCCCATACTCCTACAACTCCTACCTACCCCCATATATAAAAGAACCCATCTTCTCCAAACTTCCCAAACAACACAAACTCCATTATTGAGCTCCAAACTTCCTCAAAACATCCACCAAACCAGCCCTAGATCTCTCATCCTACCATCAAAACTTTGATTTGACAGCGGATTCCAACTCCTCGCATCATAACACCTCCGACTCTGAAGTTTCTATGCCAATGACGACGCCCCAACATAACATCAAGAAAACAACAAAGCGCCAAGGAGGTATGTCTCCACAAACCTTTCCGATCTTGACTTTTCGCACATCTATTTCACTAATCCCTATCATCTTACTCTATTTATGCATTTGAAAAAGAGACCCTTATGGCCTACTAAATTTCTAGACGTTCATACCATTTGGTCTCTAGGGATTGAGGATTATGTACTCCACCTCATTTATAATGTGGTTTGGGATATGCTTGTTGGGGTACTGGTTCGGACTTTTCATGAAGTCGTTTGGTAGATTCTAGCCTCCTTCGAATAAAATACCCTATGCATTGCTCCCGGCCAAACCGATGGTGTGAGATTTAGGTTTGGCAATGAGGATTATGATTTTACAATAGACGAATTTGCCAATCCTTTGGGGAAATACTTCTTTAAACTCTACAGAGGTGTACCTAGGGATGGGAATTGATGAGGACATCACTAGCACAAGTAGCACTAGAGTTCAACCCAAGGAATATAAAGGAGCATTCACTCGAGCGAAGGCCAGAAAACTACATCAACATGTGACTTTGTTTCCTAACAATTAAAGCATGATGAGAATATGTTGCTACCTAATAGCTCTTGTTTAACATTGATCAGGAATAGAGAGGGAGAGCATAAAAGAAAGAACATAGCCATGTATGAGCCAAATAACTTCATCAAATTTGGTTGTACACCTACACCTACTGAGTGGAAAGAGGATTTCTTAAGCTTTCCAACAAGCCTAATATCACTATATTCCGTAAAGGATTGCAATCGCTACAACCAAAATAATTTTGCTCGGCAAGCAGTCTGCCGACTAAGCGATAGTCCAACTTAAACCAAGCACCATTCTCAACAAAGATGTCTAATTTGGTTGTGTGAGTTCTTTTTGGAAAGGTATTCAAAAATGCATGAAGAATCATTAAATTCCGACGTTGTATGCAACCAGAAGACCTAAAAGAGTAATGACTTCATAGAAGGAAAAAGTCCTGTCTGAATCTGAATCCAACTCGGAGAAGATTTATTCCAAACTTATTTTATCTTTTATAGTTTGTTAGGATTTTTATTCCATTTTGAATTAGATTCAGATTAGAATTCTAATTTAATCTTCTATCTTTTGTATATACCACCCTCTATAAAAGAGAGGCATGGTCATAGTTTTTAATATACAAGATACAAGATACAAGATACAAGACATTGATATTGAAATTTCAGATTGAAGCCTTAGTTTTAGTTGAGAGTTGAATCTATTCATCCTTTGTTCTTGTGATTTCCTCCGAAATTGCTCGAATGATCTTCGTGATCACCCTATATGTGCGCCAACTCCGTGTGTGCCCGTGTGGATAGGTAATTCAGAGTGTGGTTGGGCGAACTCATTGATACGCAGGTCCTTGATCTGTAGTGGTTGGCTATCTCATTTGGTTAGGTCATGCTAGTTATCCAGGTATCTTCAGATACTTGTTATCCAAGTTCTACATCGTGAAGATCGGGCCACCCTCCATGAACGTGTCCTTCACCAACCTATTCATATCAGTTGGTATCAGAGCTTTAGTTTCCACAATAGAATCTTTTCTTTATTTCTGTTGATTAGTATTTCAGGTTTTTTAGTCCTTGTAACACCCTAAGTTTAGGGGTAAAAACTTCCTTTTTCATAAAAGTCATGCATGCATGTATCTCTGTAGTAGTAGCAAGATCAGTTCAACCCTAATCTATCCTAAGCCCCAAATATCTCAAAATCTTGCCTATAAACCCAAATCAAGATTAGATTTCTCAGATGTGATCTATCAGTTACTCTGAGTATAAAAGACTTCAGAAGCCAGATTCAATTCCATCTCTAACTCTCAGATCTTGCAATTCTTTTCTATTTTCGAAAACAGGATTCTAATTAATATCCTAATTACTCTAAATACTCTGAACTCCGATTTAGCCAAATCAAGACCTAATCGAAACCAGATTATTCTTGGATTATGATCATGGGTATGCCAATACCTTAATCTAGAAAGGTGGTAGCCAGATTTCATCATTTAAGCCTTTTTCACATATCAGTCCAAATTGTATTGCGAATCAGTCCTTTTTCTGATATCTAGAAACCCAAAAAGGCTAAAATCCTCAAATCAACTCCAAATTCAAATTTGTTTCAGGGAACACCTCCCAAATGCTAATTAATACAAAATCTTCTTTTATCAGAATACCCAAATCTCTCTCCAATTACCTTGAATTCAAAATCGACCAAAACTCAGATTTAATTTACCCTAAATACCCTATTTTCGGGTTATATCAAAAATCATCAAATCATGCATGATTTTACCAAATTTCTTGCTGGATGAGTATAAGGTATAAGTTTATACCCATCTATGTAGTCAGATTGCAAATTATCTATCTCTAAACCAAAAATTACAAATCAATCCAGAATTCGATCAAAGATTCTTGCAATCAAGTCCCTGGCTCGACCACACTTGCAGTTCACGACAGGGGATCAGCATCTTCGACCAGAGCAGATGTTCATGACCGAAGCAGCTATCTGCGACCAGATCACCAACTTCTTCGACCTCGACTGCAGCGCAGCGCTTCGCTTCGATCAGCGCCGCTGCGACCGCGACCAGAGCGTCGTGTTGCCGTGCCTTTTGCCGCCGATCAATGCCGCTCTAGCCGTGCTTTTTCACAACCGTGTTAGCATGCACACACGTGTATGCACCATAGCTATTGCCGTGGCAGTCCTTGTCCAGCTCACAGCAGCTCGCGCGCCAGAGAGAAGCTTCACCTGCTCGCCGTTGCTTCAACCCGAAGGTACACCGGCGCAAGTACCTTAGCCTCCAAGCAGTAAGCTTTGCTTCACTTCGCCTTGCCCTTAAATAGCAGTCCCGAGCAACTCCCTTGTCACTAGTACTGCTCTCTAGAGCTTCTTAGCAAATAACCAAATCTTCTTCGCTGTTGTCTTCTTCTCCGGCGAGCCGCCGAGGAGGTCGACGACGCCAGCTCGCCTCGCTTCACCAAACTCCAAATTGAAGCCACCAGTGAGTTCCCCACATCTTATTATCTGCGCTGTATCATTTAATTGAATCCCCGTTCCCCACATCGCCGGTGATCGCCGGAATTACTAAAACCCCTGTTCCAGCTTTGCAACTCGATTTAATCCAAATTAGCCCTCGATCCAGTAGAGTAAAATGATCAGTGAGCTTTATTTAGCAAGCCAGTGAATCCAGATTTTGAAATTAAGCCTGAATTGAAGCTATCTCCAAGTTTGAGCTTCACCAATTGCCGGCGCTCGTCTCCAGACTTCTCCGGTGATGCTATGACCAAATTAATCATGCCATTGGTTTCTAAATGTATCCCTCTTACTCCCTGAGCAAAGAATTGAGTTCAAATCCTGTGTAGCAAAAACCCCCAAATCCAATGTCTTCGTCACCAGCGCCAGCCACCGGCAATCTGTTCCCGGCCGATCCAGCTCTAGCCACCTTGTCCCTTAGATGCATCTCGATCTCCTGAACACTTTTTTCTACTAGCTCGACATCTAATTCGGTCTAAATCAAAAGTTAGAGCTATGCCCTAATTTCTGTCTAGTGCCATGACTTGAAACTCCAGCCACCGTGTTCTTCACTGATTTTCACCACTTTTCAGCAATCTCATGCCCTAGAGCCTGTTGAGTGAATTGTTCTAGCTACAAATGCCTAACTACCAGACAATGTGGTGCATCAATTGGAGCCCTAGATCAAAAGATATGGCAAACCCTAGTTTCTGGCCATGTCAGCTAGTGGCATTGAACCTTTTTACCTACTTCCAGCCATGCATTTTGAAAATGACTTTGTCCCTTAGACTCCTGAGGTTGTGATCTACAATTTCTTCTTCTTTCACAACTTGAATTGAGCCCTCTAGCAACCATTGATCCTTTGTCAACACCTTAAATGGAATGTCGACCTGGAGACATTCGTCGTTTTTGGGCAAACTAGCCGCAGACTTAATGTCATTTCCATACTATGGAACCCAAAAAATCCCTAGCACCCATCTTCAGCCCTAATTCTGTGAGTTAGCCCTAATCAGCTTCTAAATACAATTATTTCAGAATCATCGAGACATTTCATCTTTGCATTATTGCATGTAGTATAATAATGTATTGAAAAGATTGTGATTCTTGGTTGCTTGTTTGATCTTTGCTCAGAGTCAGAGCCAGAGTTCGAGGACTTCACTGCCGACCCGACATCAACTGCTGTATTTCACGACGTGGAAGGCAAGTCATAGTCTTGATCATCTTGAACCTATATTTTATGAATTTCTATGATATGACCTTGAATATAAGTAATATTGCATGTGAAAGAATGAGAATGGTTCAATTATGAATTGGCAGTACTAGACTGGATGTCTGTGAAATGTGAGATGATCAAATAGTGAGCCATGAACTATTATATATGTACTTATGTATATTCATGAAATAAAACCCCTAGCCGTGACTAGAATTTTTGTATGGATGGCTGTAGCACTGGAGGTGCTTAACTGCAAAGGATAGCAGGCACTGAAGGTGCATGGTTTGTGGATGGTCTAGTCACTGGCATATAAGGACTAGAACCTTGTGTTGTGCATCTAGTGGCGTGAAACACGTGCTAACCGCAAGCCTGGTATGGGACAGGCCTGAACAAGTACTTATGCGGATCGCACATGAAACCCCTGCATGAGATGTGTTGTGATGCACGATTTACACGGAGTGCGGCTCCCACACATATCACTGAAGGTGATCATGCACGCTGACCCAGTAATGGGAATATGCATTCGGGGTGGGGGTTTGGGTACAACCCACCACAACTGTGCTTCGCGAGAGATCCACAGGGTCAGGGGTGAATTGTGTGTGAAACATGACAAAAGTTCTTGTTATCTCCACCTTGCCACTCACACATGGTTGTGAGGAAGGGTCTAATCATATTGATAGGATGGGCTTGAAAGTGGAATATTAAATTGGTACCTCTCTGCAGAGTTAAAAACGTATTCGAATATTCCGAGCTCTCGGGTTTATAGGAGTCTGCTGTGGTGGATTAAATCCACGGGGTGTGGCACAAGTATGTTTTCTAAATAAAATTTGATAAGTCAAGATTACCCAAATGACATGTGTTGTCATGATAAGGGGTGCTACCGTGGTCTGTCGTGTGTCGACGTGCCGCGGTGGTGCTATAATTTAGTGAACATAAATAGCGATGCTATGCTATGAAAAGTGCTGCCATGAGATGAGACGAGACGAGATATGAAAGAAAAGATTATTTTACAAACATCCATAGTTCTTGACTAGTCTAGGTTCATAACAACACTACTATAAGTATCTACTCTTACCTATGACTTGCTGAGTACGTAAGTACTCATCCTTGCCAACTTCAATCCAGAAGATGGAGTATTTCACAACCAAGAAGAAGGCGTGGAGAACTTCTTGGAACAAGATGAAGGAGAGCCAGTTCCACTAGATCCCTGATGTGTTGTTCTGCCGTCAACTTCTTACTGTGGAAGGGACACCCATCATCCGCTGTGTAGAAGTTTTTATTTTGCTTTAACTAAACCTTGAATGCCGCGAAGGTATTGTAATCTCTTTATGTAATATTAAGGCCAGCAGGCCACACTGCTTAAATATTTTGTGAGTTTTTTGCTGCAATGTGAATATACTCCTGTGCTTGACTTATCCTGGGAAGTCAAAGGTATGCATATATGGGACTAGCTACAGCAAGCTAGGTCTCCACGGGAGTAGTCGTAGTCCCAGTTTCAAGGCGCAACAAAAGCTTGGTATCAGAGCAGCATGAGAACTTGACTGTAGGACGACACCTTTAGGAGTTGGCTCGCCAGGAAGGCGTAATTTATTTAAAAACTATTACTTTGAAAACTTTATTTCGGTAAAAATAAGCTTGAAGCTTCTAAAAATTTTGATTTCAAAGTCTTCATTTTTTTGAAATTCGGTAAGGTAGCGAGAGAGCGCGTTTTATTTTCTTAGAGTGTCTTTGGGGTTTAGCTGGGGAATAATGCAGAAAGAGCTAGCTAATGCTCCTGATAGCTTGTGATTCGCTGTTGCTTTTGCAATGGTTAACTTGTGTACTATGGCTAGAAGCCTAAATATTTTATGCATTAATGTAGTTTGCATTAATTTCTGCATTGCTTTCTTAGTGGCCTTAGTTAGTTAGATTTGTCTAGATTCTCTTCAAAGCCATCATAGTTGACACAAGGAGAAGATCCCGAAGCGGTGGAGAGGGCAGAGAACAGACTCCGCAGGAAGAAGATCCTATGGCGAGAGACCCTTTGTTTCAGCAAGGATCTCAGAGTTCCAATCCTCCCCAGAATGAGCAACCCAGTTTGTAGGAAAACTTTCAGTCTATGGAGAAGGAAAATATAGAGGGAGCGGGTCGGAAGCGAAGGATGCCCCAACAAGTGCAACCACAACTAAACTCAACCAGATGGAGAGTCCCTATCGCCTCCAGTTTTTGACCATCATACCAGACTCCCAGACCAATAACAATGTTGTGCCCCAACTGCAAAGGAAACCACCTTCAGAAGAATTGTCCTCATTTCTGTATTCACTGTTATCACTGTGGACAATATGGACATCGCCGAGATTTCTACCCATGGATTCAACTCCCCGTTGTTGATCGAAGGATGCCGACTAGAGGGGGGTGAATAGGTGGTTTTCTAATTTTAATTTTAATTGAGTGGTTTACAACCTAAATTGCAATATCAATACTCATATGATATAGATGATGGCACAAAGTAAGTTTTGTAATTACTAAAGAGACAAGAGCAACAATTCAATTTCTATAAGTATAAAGCAAGTAATAGAAGTAACCGAAAGAGATCAAATTTTTCCCGAGGTCTTGGAAATTTGACGATTTGCACTAATCCTCGTTGAAGCACTCTTCACTAAAGCTTTTGCTTCGATTCCACTAGGGGTAGCCCTTCTCCTCTCCGGATAGGCGAGCTCTGAGCCTTTACAACCAACCGCCGGGCCTCTCCGACACACACCATCAATGGAGAGATCGCCAGACCTCCCGGGTCATCTAGGTGACAGCAATCACCAAGAATAACGAGCCTAACACCTTGCTTGATCAACATCAAAGCTTGAAGAACAAATATGCAAATGCAAATGGCTCAATTTCAAACTCTTTCAACTAGCTCTCAATGCTTTGCTAAAGAATTGGCTTCAAATGCAAGAGAATGAGTATGAGAGGCTTTGCAAGCTATTTCACTAAGCTTAGGAGATGAAATTCGTGTGTATACAGCTTCTCTAAATAGTAGGGTATATATAGTTTCAGAAAAATGATCGTTTTCAAGAAAACTGGGCGAAAGTTGTACTGGCCAGACATTGTCCGGCCATTTCGGACAATGTCCGTTCAATACAAATAAAGTGACCGTTGCTCACGTGATTTTCGAGTGTCAGTAGCCGTTTGAAATTATTTGTGAAGGCCGGACGAAAGGGATTTGTCCGGACAAATGTATATGTCCCTAGTAACACTCATGTTTAACAGCACATATACAGGCCGGACGAATGTGATTTGTCCGGACAAATGCATATGTCTGTGTTGACACTCTCGTTAACAACTCACAGAAATTATATAGGCCGGACATTGTCCGGCCACTTCGGACAATGGCCGGTGCGTCCCGGACAAAAACCCCCGGACGGATTCATTTGTCTCTGTTGTTTGCAATTAAACTTGCCATGAGAATTGTACTGGCCGGACATTGTCCGGCCACTTCGGACAATGTCCGGCTTAAATCGGACAGATGCTCCAGACAAGTTATTTGTCTCTGGTTTTCGTTTTGCAGTTTTCAGAAGAAGTTTGTATTGGCCGGACATTGTCCAGCCATTTCAGACATTGTCCGGCCAGTTCAAAACGAAAACAGAATTTCTAAATTTTTACCCAATTTCAATTAGGAACTAGATGCATATGCAAATATGTTTCCAAAGACTTAAAGGTTGATCAAATTACTTGTGCTAAAACCCCTCTTAATAGTACGACCATCTAAACTAGAAATTTTCAAAAATAAAAACGCTAGGTTTAGATACTTGTACTTTTGTCGGAGTTTTTCGTCATTCTTGCTTCATGAAGTCTTGATAATCTTGATTTGCACTTTTGTGATGCTTTCTCTTCTTTTTAACCTGTCTCAAATACATAGGTTAGTTGCATGTATCACGGATGTCATTAATCACCGAAACCCTAATCAGGACTCAAGATTCAACAATCTCCCCCTTTTTGGTGATTGATGACAACCGTTATACATAAAACACAGGGATATCAAAAATAGACATAAGCATATAGTGCTCCCCCTGAATCGTACGTGTACATGCAGTAAACAAGATATATGAGACCATATCAACATAGCAACACATCCTAACATATCAACACATACAAACACATATCTATAACTCCATAACATAACATCCAATGCACATATCCATACATCCAATACACATATCCATAACATGATATCCAAACATAACTCAAACATAAAACACATATCCATAACTCCATAACATAACATCCAATACACATATCCATAACATGATATCCAAACATAACTCAAACATAACTCTCCCCCTTTGTCATCAAACAACCATAAAGGGAGAAAAACATACATAAGTAGCATAGATATATAAACAGACAAGTCAAATAATCAAAGGGATCTAGGACTGCGGAGGATGATCGGACGAAGAATCGCCGCGACGACGATGCTGATACTGGCCTGCATCAAAACGTCCCCGCAGCTCAGATATGTCTTGACTCATGGAATCTATACGGGGCTCGATAACATTGAGGCGATGATCGATGGAGCTCAGTCTGGAGTCAACCTCATCAAAGCGGGTCTCGAAACGCATGGACATCTGATCGAGATGCTCCATGATCATCATGTATGGAGCCGAAACATCAGGGTTAGGAGATATGGAATTAGACTGGAGCAGAGAAGGAGCTCCCACGACTGGAGACATGTGCTCATCTTCATCAGCTGGTGATCCTACTTGGTTTTCATAGCGGATAAGAATCCCCAAGCTCTTCATTCGGTAGTACTCCATCGAAGAGGGACGAGATGCATGATGCAGACCAAAATATATCAAAGTGTGAGCTATGAAGGGTGCGAAGGGCAAAAGCCTCTTCGAGTCCATCTGAACTTCTTGCATCTCGTGGAACAAGAACTCAACGATGTCAAATGGGGTCTCGTCAACTTAAGCCTTCAACAGACGCAACATGGTAGAAGTGACGGCCCCGCGATCTCCGGTTTTGGGCAAAATAGTCATACGGTTGAGCTTTTCAAGGATTGCAACTGAAGGGATCAGTTGAGAGACTTTACCGATATTAGGATCTAGATTGTCGAAGAGATGGACAATGTCTTCGACTCGAACTTCATCGAAGGCAAAAAGACTGTTATCAACATGCTCAATCTGTAGAGCTTCTTCGAACTGTGCCTTCGTGAGTGTTCTCTTTGAGTTGTTGTTCATGAATACTATGTGAGATCGATCTGAGGCAACACGAAGAGATGCAAAGAAGGATCGTATGATGTCCACATTCCATTTCCAGTCTTCCTGCATCTCGGTGAATGAATACATATTGATAGCCAGAAATTTTCCCCTCAGTGGATAATTTACTTTGCTCTCAATCAAATTCCAGTCGATTGCTTGATGCTCGAAAACTTTGGCAGAGGAGAAACGGGTGTAGTATTGGGACATCTGAAAAGTATTCCAGAAGTTCCGTTCAGTGCAAGTCCTCAGATGCTCATAGGGATTCTTTCGACGAAGCCGCCGAATCGCACTAGCGGTGAATGTCTGATGGCCCCTGGGTTGCTGATCACCGCTACTACTGCTACTGTCATCTGAGTCTGAGTCCGCAATGGGAGAGCCTATGGGAGATGCTGGAGCGGCATCATCCTCATCTACTGCCAAAGAATCCCAATCAATGGGTTGCGCCTGTTGGGAAGATCCAGGGCCATGGCGACGGCTAGTCTGTTTTACTCGTCCTGACATGCTGACTCTGGTAGAGAGAGAGAGATAGATATAGAATTTGATAAGAAGATGATTCGATGAGATGTTGAGAGAATGCCATGAGATGCATGAAATATTCCTCATATGTATATGAAAGCTCATTTGACTCGATTTGAACTATACCACAATCATGCATTCACTAACAGAGGCTTGTTTAGATTGCATATTATCACTTTCTGCAATTTTAGTTGTGATTTGATTCAATTTTAGCCCTAGTCATTTAGCTTGGTTCATGTTGAACATCTAGTGCAAGCCAATACAATCACCTTCTATATACTCATATTATGCATGTCATAGAACTAGAATGAATTTGCAGAAATTCGATGAGAATCTATGTTTCGACAGTTAATAACAAATTTATTACATTTGCATAAGAGCTATACTAGATTATGTCACATATTCTAACCCTAGAAAGCATCTTGATACTCATGTCATGCATGTCTACGAAATGATCTGATTTTGCAAAAGCCAATTGAGATTAGACCAATCCTAGAAGCCAATTTCATGAATTTCTTATCAATTTAAACATGCAAAACAGAAATATAATTTCAAAACCCTAGAATGAAATGAGATGCCATGTAGGAATTAGAGGAGAGGAGAAGAAAAACTAACCAAGACTAGGAAAGGAGGAGAGGCACAGGAGCACAAATCTGAAGCCGGACGAGTGGAGGTCGGACGGATCCTTGTGTCCGGTGAGGAGGTGAGAAATGGGGTGAGAGAGAGGAACAGGAGAGCAAAAGAAAAGGACTTAGTCATTTGGGGAAGAAGAAGATTTCGGGAGTTTTAATAACTGAACAGACGTGCACACGTCGGACAATGTCCGCTCGGTTCGGACAATGTCCGATATGGGTGGACATAGTCCGAAATGGGCGGACAAGGTCCGGCCAGTTCAGAGAAGATCCTGAATGTTTTGAGATTTTGAGATTTTCACAATTTTGTTTCAAAAAGGAGTTAATCTCAAAATGAACTCAAATACCATGTTGGGAATAGAGATAGATAGCATTGATTTGGATATGAGACAAGAAGATCTTGATATGAGCCTCCAAAAGACGTTTTCGGGTAAAAACGGGTAAAACAAATGGATTTTCACCAAATCTTCAAATCTCAATGAAACTTGGATTTTTCTGAAATCTTTGGGCTTGTATGAATTTAAAATACTATTTAAACCAAAACATGGAAGAAATTTTGGCTCAAACAGTGAAATTCACAAAATACATGTTTCGGGTATTTTCGTGTCAAAGGTCATTTTCGGGAGACTTGGAAAATGTGATAACTTGAAAACCATAGATCTTTTGAGAAAAAGTTCAACATGAACTATCTTCGAATGATTGAGCTCTAAGTGTTTCATGTAGAAAGTTTTTGTCAAAACTCAACCGATCTTAGTTTATGGAAATAAGTCATTGTAGGCCAAAACTAGATCCCGAGATCTTCAATTTTGTCGAAATTCTACATTTTAGCTCGAAATCCTTTCTTTTCACTTTCAAAACCTTTGAGAACATATTTGAGGAGTATTTTTGAAGGTTTTTTGTTAATTTTACACATTTTGAAAATTTTGAGCAATTTTTCATCCTTTTGATTTGAAAATGACCCTTTTAATAAAAGACATGCATAATTTTCATTTTTGTACACAATTTTGGGGATATACAAGTATTCAATGAGCTTGAAGTTGCTCCTCATTAATGTTTCATCCAAGTTTTGTTGAGAAGAGATAAAGAGGTGAACTTTTGGTCTTTTTCTTCAAAATAGGAAGTGATTGGCATAGATGCCTACATTGCTTGAATATATATATATATGTATAAGTATTAATATACGTGCTAGATAAGATCATACTAAGGACCATTTCAAAACAGCAAGAGATCAAATAACATTTGAAATGTCAATAACATTCAATTCATTTCTTAACTTGCTAAATCTTGACTCATCCAAGGGTTTAGTGAATAAGTCTGCTAATTGATTGTCAGTTGAAACATGACTAATCACTATATCCCTTTTTGATACATGATCTCTTAGAAAGTGATGCCTAATGTCAATGTGTTAGTTTGAGATTGTTGAACGGGATTGTTAGCAATTTTAACGGCACTCTCATTATCACATAAAAGTGGACCACAATTGACTTTTATGCCATAATCTAGCAAAGTTTGCTTCATCCATAATAGTTGTGCACAACAACTACCAGCCGAAACATATTCCGCCTCAGCGGTTGAGAGTGCAACCAAATTTTGTTTCTTAGAAGTCCATGAGACTAATGATCTTCCTAGAAGTTGACATCCACCGGAAGTACTTTTTCTATCAATTTTACAACCGGCATAATGAGAATCCGAATATCCAAGAAGATCAAAGCTAGCATTCTTAGGGTACCAAAGGCCTATGTTTGGTGTATGTTCTAAGTATCTAAATATTCTTTTTACTACAGTCAAGTGACATTCTCTAGGAGCAGCTTGAAATCTAGCACACATGCATACACTAAACATAATGTCCGGTCTAGAAGCAGTAAGGTACAATAAGCTACCAAGCATAGAATGATATAACTTAAGTTCCACTAGTTTACCTCCCTTGTCCAAGTCCAAATGACCATTTGTAGCCATGGGAGTCTTGATTGGCTTTGCATCATCCATGCCGAATCTCTTGAGCAAATCCTTCACATATTTGCTTTGACTCACGAATATTCCTTCTTTGAATCTTCATCTTTAGGCTTGATGTCCCCACTTGTCATGTTCTTCATAGCTTCTCGTAGTTCCTCATTTCCTACATTCTCAAGATCTTCATTGTAACACCCTGAGTTAGGGGTGAAAACTTCCTTTTTCATAAATAGCATGCATGCATGTATCAGTAGTAGTAGCCAGATCAGTATCTATCTCAAGCCCTAAAATCTCCAAACCTCTCTTGTGAATCCCAAATCAAGATCAGATTGTTCAGATGTGATCTATCAGTTACCCTGAACTTAGAAGTCTTCAGAAGCCAGATTCAATTCCATCTCTAAATCCCAGATTTATCAACTCCATTCTGTTTTCGAAAACAGAAATATCTTATATTACCTAAATACCCTAAGTTTCAGAAATCCAGATTTAATCTAAATCTTGACCAAGTTCAGACCATATTATTCCTGGAACATGATCATGGGTATGCCAATACCTTGAATCAGAAAGTTGGCAGCCAGATTTCACCATTTAGGCATTTTTTGCAAATCAGTCCAAGAGTTATCGCAAATTAGTCCTTATCTGATATCTGAAAACCCAAAAAGGCTAAAATCTCCAGATTAACTTCAAACTCAAAATCTCTTCAGCAAATCTTTTCTAAATGCTATTTGTCACAAGTTTCTCTTCTGTTCAGATTCCAAAATCTCATCCTAAGTGCCAGAATTCGAAATCAATTGAAATTCAGATTTCAATTACCCTAAAATACCCTATTTTCAGTTCATATCAAAAACTATTCAGATGTGCCAGATTTTATCAAACATCTTTGCCAAATTATTTTGTTGAATATATCTGCCAGATTAGTGAAAGAAAAGTCAGTTTAAACCTTCCAGAATTCCAGATTTACAGAACAGTCCAAAATTCAAGATTTGAAATTGCAGTTCAGTCCATGTTCGACCAGGCTATCTACTGTGCGCACGACCAGAAACCGCCGTGCTTGTGCGCCGTGGTTGCTCGTCGCCGATGAGGCTTCACCGCGCTCGTGACCGTGCATGTTGTGTGTACGTGTCCTCGCTCCAGCTGGTGCCGTGGCAAGGTCGCTGCTACGTCGACGACCAGCGCCTGCTCCCGCGCGCGATCAACGGCTTTTTGTCAGCAACTCCTCGCCACGTCGCTTTGCCGCGCCAGTGTTGTCGCCACCGCTTGCTCCATCTTTGCAAAGTCCCGATGAACAACAATGTGGACAGTTGTAGTCCTGTCGCCGTCGCAATCACCGTTCTTCGTTGTGTCTTCACCGCTGATGCTCAGCACGCAATCCAGTCTCATCCCCAGCTGCCAATCACTTCATTGTCCCCTCTTCGCAAGCTTCGCCTGCCTATTTAAGCATCCCTGTACTCAGTAGCTCCTTCACACCTCACTGGAAATCAGCCAAGTCCCAGAATTGCTGTTATAGCCTTCTTCTCCGGCGAGCCGTCGAGGAGGCACACGGTGCCAGGACGCCCTGCTGCACCAATATCCAAATTGAAGCCATCAGTGAGTTCCTCTTCTCATCCTCTCTGTGTGATATCATTTAATTGTTCCCCGGTGACCTCTAACGCCGGCGATCACCGGAAATTGCCGTTTGCCCTATTTCTGTAATGTGGCTCAATCCAGTACAAATTAGCTTTCGATTTGTAAACAAAATTGATCAGTAAGATAATTCAAGCAAGCCTGTGTATTTAGATTTCCAGTTTGAGCAAGAATCGAAGTTTTTCCCTAACCCGAGCTTCACTAGAAACCGGCGATCGTCGCCAGGCTTCTCTGGTGATCCTCCGGCCAATTTGATGTTACCAGAAGCTTTCTTATACCTCCTATATACTCTTCAAGCAAGGAATTAAGTTCTCTCGGCCTGTAGCAGAAACCCCCAAATGGCAGTGTTCTTCTCCGGCGCTGATCACTGGAAAAGTTTTCCCAGCCGTTTCAGCCCAAATCACTTTGTCTTTTAGATGTGCCTTAGCCTCCTGAGCACTTTTTTCTTCTAGCCCGACACCTAAATCAGCCTAGATCAAAAGATATAGCCATGCCAAGATCTTGTCCAAAACTGCTCCAGTGCAGCCAGTTCACCTCAGTTCATCACTGAAATTCTTGCTTTCCAGCCATTTCTTGCCCTAGATCCTGTTAACTTAATTGTTCCTGTTATCAATGCCTACCTTCCAGACAAAGTGGTGCATCATTTGGAACTCCAGATCAAAAGTTATGCCAAGCCCTAGTTTTTGGCATTGTCAGCTCTATGCCAGAGCTTGTCAGCCAGTGGCATTGACCTTGTTTACCCACTTCTGGTTGTGTAATTTGAAAACCACTTTGTCCACTGAATTTGTAGAGTTGTGATCTACATTTTCTTCTACTACCACAACTTGAGATAAGCACTCTAGCTTTTCTTAAAGCTATGTCAAAAGCCTTGATCCGAATGTCGATCTGTTGACATTCACTGTTTTGATTAAACCAGCCACAAAATTGTTATCCCTATTGTAATCCTGAAACCCTAAGATTATCTAATCACCATCCTTAGCCCAAATTCCTTGAAACCCTAGAATCTCGACTCAGTTCAGTTTGCAGTTCAAATTATCTCTAGTTTAGTTCAATCATTCTTGTTGAGCATTTCTGCATATAAGTCATAAAACATTTTAATATTATAAGTAATCATTGTGTGTTTGTTTGTTGTCGAGCAGATTCAGAAGCTGACTTTGAAGATTTTACTGTTGACCCGTCATCAACTGCTGTATCTTACGACGCGGAAGGCAAGTCATATCCTTGGTCATCTTGAACCTATATTTTAAATGTTTCTAAAACATAACCTTGAATATAGATAATATTGCATGAGAAAGATTGAGAATGATTGATTTATGAATTGGCAGTACTAGACTGGTTATCTGTGAAATGTGAAATAAACAAGTTTTGAGCCATGAACTATTATATATGTATGTATATACTTATATTCATGAAATAAAACCCCTAGCCGTGACTAGAAAAATGGTGTGGAATGGCTGTAGCACTGGAGGTGCTAGACTGCAAAGGATATGTAGGCACTGAAGGTGCAGGGTTGTGGATGGTCTGGTCATTGGCATATAAGGACTAGAACCTTGTGTTGTGCGTCTAGTGGCATGAACAACGTGCTAACCGCAAGCCTGGTATGGGACAGGCCTGAACAAATAATTATGTGGGTCGCACATGAAACCCCTGCATGAGATGTGTAGTGATGCACGATAAACACGGAGTGCGGCTCCCACACATATCACTGAAGGTGATCAAGCACGCTGACCCAGTAATGGGAATAAGCAAAGGGGTGGAGGTTAGGATACAGCCTACCACAACTGTGTCTCGCGGAGAGCCACAGGGTCAGGGGTGAATTGTAAGTGATACATAACAAAAGTTCTTGTTATCTCCACCTTGCCACTCACACATGGTTGTGAGGAGGGGTCTAATCATTTTGATAGGATGGGCTTGAAAGTGGAATATCTTGCGGGTAAATTGGTACCTCTCTGCAGAGTTAAAAACGTATTCGAATACTCCGAGCTCCCGGGTTTATAGGAGTCTGCTGCGGTGGATTAAATCCACGGGGTGTGACACAAGTATTATTTTCTAAATAAAATGTGTTAAATCAAGATTACCCAAATGACATGTGTTGTCATGATAAGGAGTGCTGCCATGGGCTGTCGTGTGTCGACGTGTCGCGGTAGTGCTATAATCTAGTGAACATGAATGATGATGTTATATTATGAAAAGTGCTGCCATGAAATAAGATGAGATGAGGTATGGAAGTAAAAGATTATTTTATAAACAACCATAATTCTTGACTAGTCTAGGTTCATACCATCACTACTATATGTATCTATTCTTACCTATGACCTACTGAGTACGTAAGTGCTCACCCTTGCAACATTCAACTCAATAGATGGAGCCTACCTTGATCAAGATGATGGCATGGAGTACTTCGTGGATCCAGAAGGAGGAGAATCAGTTCCGCCAGAGCCCTAAAGTGTG
This sequence comes from Pharus latifolius, assembly GCA_019359835.1. Lineage (NCBI taxonomy): Eukaryota > Viridiplantae > Streptophyta > Magnoliopsida > Poales > Poaceae > Pharus > Pharus latifolius. The sequence continues at coordinate 13,473,793 of CM033330.1, forward strand.
TTGTTCTGCCGTCAATTTCTTTTGTGGGAGGGTCACCTATCTTCTGCTGTGTAGTTAAATATTTTGCAAAAACCTGAATGCCTTGTAGGCATTGTAATCCTCTTTATGTAATATTAAGGCCAGCAGGCCACACTGCTTAATATTTTGTTAGTACTCTATTGCAATGTAATATACTCCTGTGTTTGACTCATCCTGGGAAGTCAAAGGTTTGTGAGAATGGGACTAGCTGCAGCGAGCTAGGTCTCTACAGGAGTAGTCGTAGTCCCAGTTTCAGGGCACGACATTCATACTCTTCTTGAGAGCCATTAGTTTCATCAAACTCAACATTGCAAGTTTCCTCAATGCATTCGGTTATAGTGTTAAAAACACAATAAGCTTTGCTAGTTGATGAATATCCAACAAGAAAACCCTCATCAACACGCCTTTGAAATTTTCCAAGATGCATGCGTTTTTTAAGAATGTAACATTTGCAACCAAAAACTCAAAAATATGAAATATTTGGTTTTCTTCCAACAATTAGCTCGTAGGGAGTTTTGTTTAACAATGGATGAGTGTAAAGCCGGTTTATAGCATAACAAGCAGTATTGACTGCCTCGGCCCAAAACCTAGTGGGGGTTTTATATTCATCCAACAAAGTTCGAGCTATTTCGATTAATGTTCGATTTTTCCTTTCCACAACACCGTTTTGTTGAGGAGTATATGGCACGGAAAATTCGTGTTTAATTCCAGATTCATCACAAAGTTCAATAAATTCCGAATTTTGAAACTCTCCACCATGATCACTTCGAAGTTTCTTGATGGAGAATTCAAATTCATTTTCAACACGTTTTGCAAATCTTTTAAATACACTTGGAGCATCGGATTTATGATTTAAGAAGAAAATCCAAGTAAATCGGGAGAAATCATCAACAATGACAAAGAAATAATTGCAACCACCGATACTTTTAGTTTCCGATGGACCAAACAAATCCATATGCAAAAGCTCAAGTGGTCTAGATGTTGATAAAATGTTTTTAGCAGGATGAGTACTAGCAACTTGTTTTCCCGCTTGACAAGCACTACAAAGTTTATTCTTTTCAAACTTTACATTTTTCATACCCAAGACCAAATATCTTTTTAAAAGCTTGTTCAATTGATGCATCCCAACATGAGCCAAACAACGATGCCAAAGCCATCCCAAAGAATTTTTGGCAACCAAGCAAGTTGAAATGCAAGAATCTTTTGAACCAAAATCCACCAAATACAAATCTCCATATCGAAAACCTTTGAATATTAGAGATTTGTCTTCTAAGCTTTCAATGATAACTCCATTTGGTTCAAAAATGCATCGAAGACCCAAATCACAAATTTTTGCAACTGAAAGCAAATTGAAGTTCAAGGATTCAACAAGTAATACATTTGAGATGGAAAGGTTGTTTGTGATCGCAACTTTACCTAACCCAATTACCTTTCCTTTGCTATTATCACCAAACGTGATTTTGTCTATGTCATTGCAACCATTCTGAAATGAGGAGAAACGATTTCCATCACCGGTCATGTGTTGAGTGCACCCGCTATCAAGCACCCAATGCCTCCCACTGGTTTTGTAGTTCACCTAAAAGAAAGGTTAGACGCTTTTAGGTACCCAAACTTGTTTGGGTCCTTGGAAGTTAGCAACAGGGGTTTTTCGAACCCAAATCCTCTTTTTATGTTTATTTAGGTAAGGTATACCAATAAATTTAGCAATCACTTTTCCATACTTATTTTTCTTAAGCATGTAATGGGAGTGAGACTCATTTTCTTTAGCTCTAGAAGTTGAGGGACAATTATTTGATAAATGATCTACATCATGGCATTTGTGACAAAACATATTAGTAGCCTTAACAAAAGTCACTTTAGTACACAACTTTTTTCTTTTGTTTGGTTCATATTCTAAGCCTTCTTTCCTAAATGAACATCGTTGCTCACTAAGAAGTTTGTCTAAGATTTCTTTTCCTTTAAAATATTTTGCTAATCCTAGATTTAACTTTTCCACTTGTGCTTTGAGTTCTAAATTTTCTAAAATTAAATTTGAGTCATTACCAACAATTTCATCACAAGCATTTTCATGATTAATTTCTAAATCAATACAAGTGGCTGATTTTGAATGAGAGACAATATGAGGTGATTCATCTAGAATATCACAAGTAATTCCTATATCACTAGTTTGTTTAGAATCAATAATTTTCTTAACTAGAAGTGCCTCATGCGAGTCATTTAGTTCAGCATATAAATCACTATGGAATACTCCTTTTTAAGCATTTTATTTTCCTTAGTTACCCTACCTAGTGCCTCATTTAATTCCATAACCATATCAACAAGTTCCTCATAAGAAGGTTCGAGATCCGATACCTTTGCATCATCGCTTGCCATAAGACAAAATGAAGACTCATTTTTGAGAGAAGAGGCCTCTCCAATAGCAATTCCCGCCATCTTCTTGGGAGTTGATGGGACTTCATCATCCGAGTCGGATTCCTCCGATCCGGAGTACCATTCACCAATATAAGCTTGGCCCTTGCTTCTATTGTTGTAGAACTTCTTGAAAAGCTTCTTTTTACCTTTTGAGCCTTCACCGTCATCTTTCCTCTCATGTGATCTTTGATGATCATTCTTCTTGTTTGGACATCTTGAGGCAAAATGTCCCTTCTCATTACACTCATAGCATGTAATGTTCTTGAATCCGGTTTTCTTGTGCGGTCCTTGCCTTTTGTCAAAATCAAACCCTTTCTTGTTGATTTTATTTAGGAGCTTTCGGGTCTTTCTTACAAGGAGAGCTAGATCACCATCGGAGCCCTCATCTGAGCTATCCTCCTTGGCCTCCTCGACATTTGCTTTAAAAGCCAAAATTTTCTTCTTTGATACGGAGGCTTCCGCAATTCCTTTCTTCTCCTCCTTTTGCATTTCATGGGTAATAAGAGTACCCAAGAGCTCGGTTGGAGTTGTGGATGTGAGATCACCATTGATAAGCACTGTCACAATTGTGTCAAAGCTCGATGGTAAAATCATAAGCATTTTATGTACAATGTCAATATCTTCAAACTTTGTACCTAAACCTTTAAGATCATTGATTAAAAGATTGATTCGAGTGTACATATCACTCACATTTTCAGATTCAAGCATGAAGAAGGAGTTGTATTCTCTAGTTAATTTAATTAGCTTAGCTTCTTTGACCTTAGAGGTACCTTCATGAATTACTTCTAAGGTTTTCCACATTTCATAAGATGTGTCAAGATTACTAATGCGGTTGAACTCACTTAAATCTAGTCCATTAAATATAGTATTTTTTGCTTGAGCATTTGCTTGGAGATTTTTTGCTTCTAGAGGTGTAAGATTCTCTAAATCAATGGGAGCTCTAAATCCGTCTCTAGTGACCTTCCAAACATCAAGACTAATGGATTCAAGGTAAACCACCATCCTAATTTTCCAATAGCAATAATTACCACCCTTGAAGAAGGGGACATTTCCATTATAATTTTCTTTGATCGACGACATCCTCTCTCTAGACGGTTAAGCCAAAAAGGAGAGACCTAGTGCTCTGATACCACGTGTTGATCGAAGGATGCCGACTAGAGAGGGGTGAATAGGCGGTTTTTCTAATTTTAATTTTAATTGGGTGGTTTACAACCTAAATTGCAATATCAATACTCAAATGATATAGATGATGGCACAATGTAAGTTTTGCAATTACTAAAGAGACAAGAGCAACAATTCAATTTCTATAAGTATAAAGAAAGTAATAGAAGTAACCGAAAGAGATCGAATTTTTCCCGAGGTCTCAGAAATTTGCCGATTTCCACTAATCCTCGTTGAAGGACTCTTCACTAGAGCTTTTGCTTCGATTCCACTAGGGGTAGCCCTTCTCCTCTTCGGATAGGCGAGCTCCGAGCTGTTACAACCAACCCTCGGGCCTCTCCGACACACACCGTCAATGGAGAGATCGCCGGACCTCCCGGGTCGTCTAGGTGACGGCAATCACCAAGAGTAATGAGCCTAGCACCTTGCTTGATCAACCTCAAAGCTTGAAGAACAAATATGCAAATGCAAATGGCTCAATTTCAAACTCTTTCAACTAGCTCTCAATGCTTTGCTAAAGAATTGGCTTCAAATGCAAGAGAATGAGTATGAGAGGCTTTGCAAGCTATTTCACTAAGCTTAGGAGATGAAATTTGTGTGTATACAGCTTCTCTAAACAGTAGGGTATATATAGTTTCAGAAAAACGGTCGTTTTCAAGAAAATTGGGCGAAAGTTGTACTGGTCGGACATTGTTCGGCCATTTCGGACAATGTCCAGTCAGTACAAATATAGTGACCGTTGCTCACGTGATTTTTGAGTGTCAGTAGCCATTTGAAATTATTTGTGAAGGCCGGACAAATGTATATGTCTCTATTAACACTCATGTTTAACAGCACATATACAGGCTGGACGAATGTGATTTGTCTGGACTTTTAGTCCGGACAAATGCATATGTCTCTGTTGACACTCTTGTTAACAACTCACAGAAATTATATAGGATGGACATTGTCCGGCCACTTCGGACAATGTCCGGCCTAAATCGGACAAATGCTCTGGACAAGTTTATTTGTCTCTGGTTTTTGTTTTGCAATTTTCAGAAGAAGTTTGTATTGGCCGGACATTGTCCGGCCATTTCAGACATTGGCCGGCCAGTTCAAAACGAAAATAGAATTTCTGAATTTTTACCCAATTTCAATTAGGAACTAGATGCATATGCAAATATGTTTCCAAAGACTTCAAGGTTAATCAAATTACTTGTGCTAAAACCCCTCTTAATAGTACGACCATCTAAACTAGAAATTTTCAAAAATAAAAACGCTAGGTTTAGATATTTGTACTTTTGTTGGAGTTTTTCATCATTCTTGCTTCATGAAGTCTTGATAATCTTGATTTGCACTTTTGTGATGCTTTCTCTTCTTTTTAACCTGAGTCTCAAATACATAGGTTAGTTGCACGTATCACGGATGTCATTAATCACCGAAACCCTAATCAGGGCTCAAGATTCAATACCCGTGTCCATAGCCAGATCTCAGGCAGGGACGTAGTCAGTAGCACCCAGAACATCACCACTGCAGAACCCCAAGGGAAACATACAAAGAAGAGGAGCCATGACTACCAGAGGCAGAAGAAACTATCTCCAAAAGGACTGCCCTCACATGAGCATCCATTGTTTCCACTGCGGGCAACATGGACATCGTAGAGAATTTTGTCCATGGATTCTGTTGGGGGAAATCTCCGCGAGACTAAGTCCAGGTAAGTTCCGCCTTTAGCCCGGGGACAAGGCCCCCAGTGCCTGTCCAGGGCGCCGCCTTTTGCCCTGGGAAGAGGCCCCCGGTGCCTATCTCGGGCGCCACCTTTAGCCCCATGACAAGGCTCCCGGTGCCTGTCCCGGGCGCCGCCTTTTGCCCGGGGACAAGGCCCCCGGTGCCTGTCCCGGGCGCCGCCTTTCGTCCGAGGACAAGGCCCCCGGTGCCTATCCTAGGCGCCGCCTTTAGCCAGGGGACAAGGCCCCCGGTGCCTATCCCAGGCGCCGCCAGTTGCCCGGGGACAGGACCCCTGGTGCTTGTCCCGGGCGTCGTCGTCCTTCCGGGGACAGGAGCCCTCAGTCCCGAGTCACGTGCGGGTCATACGATGAGTGCCTCGGGAATTAGCGAACACCAGTCAAGCATCCGAGGTGCCTGGCTGGGAGAAGGACGTCGCTACCCCTCGATCCAACGGTAGCACCCGGGGTAGTTTAGTCTTTTTTGCTTCTTTTGGGGCTATAAAAGCCCTTGTACACCCTCTTGTAAAGACAACTTGCTCATTATTTGCTAGAGTAGCCAATCTCACAGGTGTGCTCCGGAAGCCTCTCCCCAAGATAGCTTCCCCAGCTGACTCTGGTCGGGAGCACGCCGACAGGACTAGGGTCCCCACCGGGGCTCGAACCTGTATAAACCCTCGTGTCATTTGTTATGCTTGTCTGGTGGGGGAGGACTGGTGTCGCGCCCCGAAACTAGACTACGACTACTCCCGTGGAGACCTAGCTTGCTATGGCTAGTCCCATACAAGGATACCTTTGACTTCCCAGGATAAGTCAAGCACAGGAGTATATTCACATTGCAGCAGAAAAACTTACAAGGTATTAAGCAGTGTGGAATGCTGGCCTTAATATTACATAAAAAGATTACAATACCTTCGCGGCATTCAAGGTTTAGTTAAAACAAAATAAAACTTCTACACAGCGGATGATGGGTGTCCCTTCCACAGCAAGAAGTTGACGGCAGAACAACACATCAGGGATTTGACGGATCTGGCTCTCCTTCTTCTGGATCCAAGAAGTTCTCGATGACTCCTTCTTGATCTTGGTACGCTCCATCTTCTGGGTTGTAAATTGCAAGGGTGAGTACTTACGTACTCATCAAGTTATAGGGAAGAGTAGATACTTATAGTAATGTTGTTATGAACCTAGACTAGACAAGAATTATGGATGTTTATAAAATAATCTTTACTTTCATGTCTCATCTCATGGCAGCACTTTTCATAACATATCATCACTATTTATGTTCACTAGATTAAAGCACTACCGCGACACGTCGACACACGATAGCCCACGGTAGCACCCCTTATCATGACAACACATGTCATTTGGGTAATCCTGACTTATCAAATTTTATTTAGAAAATATACTTGTGCCACACCCTGTGGATTTAATCCACCGCAGCAGACTCCTATAAACCCGGGAGCTCGGAGTATTCGAATACGTTTTTAACTCTGCAGAGAGGTACCAATTTACCCACAAGATATTCCACTTTCAAGCCTTTCCTATCATAACATAATGATTGGACCCCTGACTCACTTCATATTGTGAGTGGCAAGGTGGAGATAACAAGAACTTTTGTTATGTATCACTCACAATTCACCCCTGACCCTGTGGATCTCTCGCGAACCACAGTTGTGGCGGGCTATTCCCCCACCCTTACTCATATTCCCATTGCTAGGTCAAATATCAGATCACATTCAGTGATAGTGGGAGTCAGCCTCCATGTCAATCATTCATCACTACACATCTCATGCAGGGGTTTCATGTGCGATCCGCATAAGTACTTGTTCAGGCCTGTCCCATACCAGGCTTGCGGTTAGCACGTGTTTCATGCCACTAGAGGCACAACACAAGGTTCTAGTCCTTATATGCCAGTGACCAGACCATCCACAAACCATGCACCTTCCGTGCCTGCTATCCATCGCAGTTTAGCACCTCCAGTGCTACAACCATCCATACCAAATTTCTGGTCACGGCTAGGGGTTTTATTTCATGAATATATATAAATACATATAATAGTTCAAGGTTCACTATTTGATCTTTTCACATTTCACAAGCATCCAGCTTGTACTGCCAAAATATATCTCAACCATTCTTTCACATGCAGTATTACTTATATTCAAGGTCATATCATAGCAATTCATAAAATATGGGTTCAAGATGATCAAAACTATGGCTTGCCTTCCACGTCGTGAGAGACAGCAGTTGACGTCGGGTCAGCAGTGAAGTCCTCGAACTCTGGCTTCAACTCTGAGCAAAGATCAAACAAGCAACCAAGAATCACAACCTTTTCAATAGATTATTATACTACATGCAATAATGAAAAGATGCATGTCCCGATGATTCTGAAATGATTAGACTATTCTGAAATGATTAGGTTTAGAAGTTGATTAGGGTTAAGATATGGAAACCAAGGTTGAGATTAGTTGTCAAAGGTTTACAAGGTTCCAAATGTCTCAAAATATCATAATGATATCAAGGTTGCGACTGATTCGCTCAAAAACAGCGAACATCTTTAGGTCGACATTCGGTTCAAGGCATCGACATAGGGTTGATGGATGATAGAGGGATTACCTCAACTTGTGGCAGTAGAATGAAATGTAGATTACAACTCCACAAGTCTGATGGACAAAGTTATTTTTAATTTTCACTTCTAGACAGAGGTGAAATGAGCTAATGCCACTGACTGACATGCTCTGACATAGGGCTGATAATGTCAGAATCTAGGGCTAAGCATAAAATGCAGTTCAAGGGCTCAAATCAAGTTGTGATAGAAGAAGAAATTGTAGATCACAACCTCAGGAGTCTAAGGGACAAATTCATTCTCAAAATGCACATCTAGAAGGAAGTGAAAAGGGCTAATGCCACTGGCTGACATAGCCTAGCATTGAACTGACATGGCCAGAAACTAGGGCTTGCCATAACTTTTGATCTAGGGTTCCAATTGATGCACCACTTTGTCTGGGAGGTAGGCCTCAGTAACAGGAACAAATGATTCAATAGGTTCTAAGGATGAAGATGGCTGGATGATGATGCAAATCAGTGGAGAAGTATGGTGGCGACACGGCACAGTGAAGCCACTGGACAAGATCTTGGCATAGCAATAACTGGCATTTCTGTGCAGATTCAGGGGTCGAGCTAATGGAGGAAAATGTTCAGGGAATCAGGGCGAAGATTCTGGACAAGGTGGCATCGACGGTGATGGCCGGCGACGACCGGGCGACAAACTGGCGGCACGGCAGTGAAGGTAAAACAATTAAACTGCAATCTGGTGCTATGCTGTTGAAATTTGGCATTGCTGGAGCTAGCTAGGGCTCAATGGTACTGCTTGGAGCATTGGGCTCAACTGGAGAAGGCACGGCGGTGAACGGCGACAAGCTGTGCCGGAGAAGAAGACGGCTTCAACGGCAACAGAGCGATGTGGTGAGTTAAGCCCCAAATTGAAGGCACAGTTGAGTTCCTGGATAGCTTCAGATAGTTTGGATCAAAGGAATTGGCCTAAAATGACGCCGGTGAGAAAAATCAACACTGTGGCCGGAGCAGAAGGCGGCTAAATTGGGCGAAACTGATTCACGGCCATAGAGTTCAATTACTCGCTGTGAGAGCAGTAGGGAGGTGAGGTGATGCTTCTGGTTACATCAATTTGGTCGGAGAAATGGTGGTGCGGCCTGGCGATGTGAACCGGTCACAGGTGGCGCGCGAAAAAGGGGGAAATTCCAATTTGTACTTAATTTTGAAATCTCGATGCACAGGCTTACTAGGATTAGTCCACTGATCATTTTATTCTACTATCACGAAAACTAATTCGAACTGGAATAGATGCAATTGTTGGAACAGGGCATTAGAGAACTTCGGTGATCGCTAGTGTTAGAGCTCACCGGAGCTCAATTGGTTGCTAACACATGATAAGGGAGATGAGATAAACCTACTGGTTCTGTCAATTTGGGATTGGTGCAATGAGGTGTGCTGGCACCGTGAGCCTTCGTGCTGAGCTCTCCAGAGAAGACGACTCCAGCAAGGAAAAAGTACTGTTTATGCTTAACTGCTAAAGGGCTTTGGAGAGCTTTGCTAAAGGTGAATAGGTTGCTCTGGGGTTGCTATTTATGGGCGAAGCAAGGTACAACAAAGTTCACTGCTTGCTTGCGTTGGTGAAGAAGGAAGCTTCGGGTTGCAGCAACGGCGAACAGCGAAGCTCCTCTCTGGCATGCAGCAGCTGGTGAGCTGGGTAGAGATGGCCACGGCAACAACTGAGGTGCAAACACGTGTGTACATGCAAACACGGTTGCAAACAACTCGGGCTTGAGCGGTGCTGCTCAACGGCGAAACACGGCGTGGTCGCGGTCGAAGGCACTGTTCAACGCTAGCCGAGGTCGAAGCAAACACTGTGCACTGCGGTCGAGGTCGCCGTGCACTGTTGGTTTGGTCGCAACAGTGGGCGAGGTCGAAGGAGGTGTTCCCTGGTCGTGTACAGTAGGTGAGGTCGTGAACTGCTGCTGAGGTCGAACCAGCGACCTAATTGCAAGGATTCTTGATTAAATTCTGGGCTGATTTGTAATTTCTGACTTGGAGATGGTTGATTTACAATCTGATTTCACAACTGAGTATAAACTTATACCTTATACTCATCTAGTGAGAGATGTGGTAAAATCTGGCATGATTTGATGATTTTCGATATAAACTGAAAATAGGGTACTTTAGGGTAAAATAGAATCTGAGTTTTGTCGATTTCGAATTCTGGCCTTTAAGATGTAATTTTGTAATCTGGACAGAAGGGAAATTTGTATCAAATAGCATTTGGAAAAGATTTGCTGAAGAAATTCTGAACTTGGAGTTGCTTTGAAGATTTTAGCCTTTTTGGGCTTCCAAATATTAGATAAAGGACTAATTTGCAATATAATTTGGACTGATATGTGAAAAAGACTTAGATGATATAATTTGGCTGCCAACTTTCTGGATTAAGGTATTGGCATACTCATGATCATAGTCCAAGAGTAATTTGATCTGAATTAGGTCAAGATTTAGCTAAATCTGAGTTCAGAGTAATTAGGGTAATTAGAATAGTAATTAGAATTTCTGTTTTCGAAAACCGAAAAGAATTGATAGATCTGGAAGTTAGAGATGGATTTGAATCTGGCTTCTGAAGACTTTTATGTTCAAAGTAACTGATAGATCACATCCGAATAATCTGATCTTGATTTGGGTTCACAGGATAGATTTTTTGATTTTAGGGTTCGAGATAGATACTGATCTGGCTACTACTACGGATCCATGGTATCATGCATGCATGGTGTTCATGAAAAGAGAGTTTTTACCCCTAAACTCAGGGTGTTACAACTGGTCCCCCGGTCAGCCCGAGTCGTGTTTTCTTCGCTAGGATTGCCCACAAAACCTGCCGGGGTGTTCGTAACACCACGACAGTTGGCGCCGTCCGTGGGGACTCGTGACGAGACGCCATGGCTCCAGGGCCTGCACCCTTCCCAGTGACGCCGATCCCGGAGACCCGGCGCCACCTGTCCGGGACACGACTGTCCCGGAGCTTCCGCCCAGAGGCGCCCAGACCCAGGTACTGCCTCCCACCTTCCCTCTTAATTTAGGTAGTTCGACCTCCAGGTCGGTCCCGGTCACAGCGGTAGCCTTGGCCTGGACGAGTCTCCCCCTGATGGCTCCCCCGGCTCCCCAGGACGCCTTGCTTGAGGCTATAGTGGAGGGCCAGCTCCACGCCCAGCGCTCTATGGATCAGCTGCTTCGCGTGTTGGCGCTGCCACCGGCCCCCACGTACGAGCAGTGCCCATACCTGGGGGCTATGCCCCCGTTTATGGGTCACCTGGTGGCCCCTCCGGTTTCCAGAGGTCTGGCCACCCCGTATGACCCCTCTGGAGGGTACCCTCCCCCGGCGGGTCATACGTCCGGACCCTTTCCGGCACCGGGATCTTTCCCAGTGCCGGGGGGTTACTTCGTGCCCAGGCCCTTCGTGGCACCGGGGGGATATCCTGTTCCGGGCCCATTCCCAGGGCCGGGGGCCCATTACATGCCGGGGGTTATCCTTGGGCCGGGAGCTAGTCCCGCCCCACGTGTCGCGTTTACCGCACCGGGGGCGGTCGACAGAGTAGCTCCCGTGCCTCAGCGGGCTCCCCCCTCGCCGTTTCCGGATAATCCAGGGGCTTCCCCCTTTCCGGTTCTGGTCGTCGCCATGGGGGCTTCCCCCTCTTCGGTTCCAAATAATACACGGGCTCCCCCCTCCCCGGTTCCCGATGATACAGGGGCTTCCCCCTTTCCGGTCCTGGGGGTCTCCGCAGGGGGCTCCACCCAGCCGGCCCCGGTAGCCTCCGGGCGGTAGCTACAGTGCATGAGCTCCCTCCTCCCCCGGGGCCGCCCCCGAGGGTGCCCCCGGGGGACCAGGTCCGCTTCTCCTGGGAGGAGGTCGAGTGAATGCGCACGGCTAAGTGCGGGAAGAGCTTCCCCCGGGTTGCTGACGCGGAGAGCTTCACTCCCGCACCGGCCGGGTGAAGAGACCCGCCAAAGAGCCAAACTCCCCCAAGAGAGCCCGGACGTCCGGGAACTCAGCCCCGGCCTAGAAGAAAAGCGTCGTTACCGCCACGCTGGCGGACCTCTTGGGCCGCTTCCCGACTTTGACAACGAAGGCGCGTCCCCCGTCAAAGGGGACAGCGACCGGGACTCTCCTCAGGAAGTGCAGGGGGCAAACCAGCCGCTCTGCCATAGACTTCGGTGCATCCGATGGCCTCGACCTTACCGCCCGGCGCACATCGAACACTACAACGGTGAGGCCGACCTATGAATTTGTGCAGGTATACTCCACGGCTGGGGCGGCCGAGACGGTACAATGTAACGTCTTCCCCCTCTACCTCACCGGGATCGCCCGCTCCTGGTTCTACAACTTGAAGGCCGGCTCCATGAAGTCATTCGCGCAGCTCAAGCGTGAGTTTTGCGCGAATTTCCAGGGGACCTATGTGCGTCGCCTGAACTCTTCGCAGCTGTACACCGTCCGGCAGAGGACGAGGGAGACCATACACAGCTTCTTCAAGCGCTTCGCTCAAGTGAAGAGCAAAGTGGCTCACGTCCCCGACTCTACGGTCATCGAGGCGTTCAAGAGCGGGAACCTCCCGGGGGAGCTCCACCGAAGGCTGTCCCGAAGCTGCCCCTTCTCCGCCGACGAGCTCTTCAACGTACTTGAAAAGTACACTCGGGCGGAGGAGGACGACCTCTGGAAGAAAACCAGGGGGCTCCCGCGCCCGCTGATCGGGGGGCCAAGGACCCCCTCAAACGCCCCAGGCAGGGGGGTCGTAATGAGCCATGGCCTGGGGACACTTTTGTCCTCGAGGGCGGAGGCGGCTCACGCGACGCCCCGAGGGGCAACCACCCCTTCCCCAGGCCGAGAGGCCATGGGGGAGGACAGTCATCCCGCGGTCGGGAAGGCCCCGCGGAGAGAAGCAAGGAAGGTCCGTGGTGCACATTCCACGGGTCCAGTACCCATGCCACCTGGGAATGCCACCAGCTATTGCAGCAGTTCGTGACGTTCCTTGACCAGCATCGGCAGGGGGGACTCCGGCCTCCTTGCCCCCTCAGTCGGCTCTACCAGCCATTCCCTCTCCCGCGGGGGGACAGCAGGGACGAGCACAGGAGGGGGAGCCATCAGAAACTCTCCCCTTCGAAACTTCCCAGCGGCGTGTGAACGTCATCGTGGGAGGGTCCGCTTCCGGGCGGGACTCCAAGCGCCAGCGCAAGGAGTACGCATGCGAAGTGAAGGTGGTAGGGGTGCTGCACACGTTTTCGCCAACCAAGTGGTCGGACGTTCCCCTCACCTTCACGGCAGAAGACGCGCGCGGGGTTCGCTTCCCCCATGACGACGCGCTAATCGTCTCCGCCACCTTCTACAACTGCCACCTGGCCCGCATCCTCGTGGATGACGGGAGCTCCGCCGATGTCCTCTACCTGAAAGCTTTCAGGGAGATGCAGGTGGATGAGAAGCTCTTGCAGCCCGCAGCAGGGCCCTTGCAAGGATTCATCCCGGGGAAGGCAATCCACCCCGTGGGGAAGGTAGACCTCCCCATGACTTTCGGTACCCAGGAGAACTACCGAACTGAGATGGTCCGGTTTGACGTGGTGGACCTCCCCTCCTCCTACAACGCAATCATGGGGAGGACCACGATCAACCGCCTGGTAGCAGCAACCCACCAAAACTACCTCTACATGAAGATCCCCGGGCCTCACGGCGTGATCACCGTCCGGGGAAACCAAGACGTGGCCCGCACTCTATACGAGCGCGCCGCCGCAACGATCGGGAGCGTCAATATCATTAAGGCACTGGGGGGAAAGGTCTCTCCCCCGGAATCAGACGTCGCCGTAATACCTCTCGGGAGGCCCCTCCCCAAGCCGCGTCCGCAAGGGGGCCTTCGAAAGGTCCCGCTGTCCCCAGACAAAGGGGACAAAACCGTCTGGATCGGGGCGGAGCTCTCTGAGGAGCATGCAGCGCAACTCGCGGTCTTCCTGCGCGAAAACTCTGATGTTTTCGCATGGAAGCTCCGATATGCGGGGCGTCTCCCTGGATGTCATCGAGCACAAGCTCGCGGTGACCCCCAGTCACCCCCCAATCAAGTAGAAGCTGAGGAAACTCTCCCTTGAACGCCAAGAGGCGATCAAGGTGGAGATCTCCCGACTCCGAGAGGCAGGATTCATTCGGGAGGTCTTGCACCCCGAATGGCTCGCGAACTCTGTTCTAGTGAAGAAGTCGAACGACAAGTGGCGGATGTGCGTGGACTTCACCGTCCTCAACCGTGCCTGCCCCGAGGACAACTTCCCACTCCCTCGGATTGACCAACTGGTCGACTCCACCGCGGGGTGCGAGTTGATGAGCTTCCTAGATGCCTACTCGGGCTACCACCAAGTCCGGATGGCGGAAGGGGACGAGGAAAGGACGAGTTTCATAACTCCCCTCGGAACCTTCTGCTACGTCCACATGCCCTTCGGGCTGAAGAACGCGGGAGCGACCTTCCACCACCTCATGACGCTGGTCTTCAAGGACCAAATCGGTTGCAACGTCGAAGTCTACATCGACGACTTGGTCGTCAAAAGTCCCCGCGCAGCTGCCCACATCGACGACATAGCAGAGATATTCCGCAACCTCCACGCGTATCGGTTGAAGCTCAATCCGGAGAAGTGCACCTTCGGCGTCCATGGGGGGAAGCTCCTGGGTTTCCTTGTGTCCCAGCAGGGCATAGAGGCAAACCCCGAAAAGATCCGGGCGTTCCTGGACGTGCCCCCACCGCGCTCCGTCATGGACGTTCAATGACTCGCCGGCCGCTTGGCCGCGCTAAGCCGCTTCGTCTCGCGGTCGGGGAACGCGGCCTCCAATTCTTCAAGATCCTCCGGGGGTTCAAGGGGTGCCGATTGACCCCCGAGGCTCAGGAGGCCTTCGACGACCTGAAGAAGTACCTCACGAGCCCCACAATGCTCGTGAGTCCATCTCCCGAAGAGCCCTTGCTCCTGTACCATGCCGCGACCCCAGTCGTCGTAAGCGCGATATTGGTAAAGGAGCAAGATGGGCAGCAGTGTCCCGTGTACTACGTGAGCGAAGCCCTCCAAGGGGCCAAAGCTCGGTACATTGAGATGGAGAAGATCTGCTACAACTCCTGATGGCGTCCCGGAAGTTTCATCACTACTTCCTGGAACACCCCATCACCGTCCCGTCGTCCCTCCCCCTGGGGGCGGTGCTTCGGAACAAAGAAGCCACCGGCCGGATAGGGAAGTGGGGGGCCGAGCTCGCGCCCTTCTCCCTTTGCCTCACAGGCCGCTCCGCCATCAAGTCACAGGTCCTCGCCGACTTAGTGGCGGAGTGACTCCTGCCTCCGGGCCCGGGGACGAAGACCTCCCTGCGTCGCCCCGACGCAGTGACCATTGGACACTCATGTTCGATGGGTCGCTGTGTCTCACTGAGGCCGGTGCGGGTGTAGTCCTCCGGATCCCCGAGGGGAAGGAACTCGAGTACGCGGCGTAGCTCGAGTTCCCCGCAACCAACAACATCGCCGAGTACGATGCTTTGCTCCTCGGGTTGCACCTTGCGCGCTCCCTGGGGATTCGATGCCTCCTAGTGAAGGGAGACTCTTAACTCATAGTTTGCCAAATGGACAAGTCCTACTTGTGCCATGACGCCAACTTGAGCCTTTATTTGCAGGAGGTGCGCAAGATGGAGCGGCACTTTGACAGCCTCGAGGCTCGGCATATCCCACGAAGGGACAATGACTGAGCCAACACCCTAGCCCGGGCAGTCAGCGCCCGGGAACCGCTCCCCAAAGGGGCCTTCCTAGAGATCGTCATGAAGCCCTCGGTGGCCTCCCCGGACACGGGCGACGAGCCTCGCGTCCTGGAGGTTGCCGAGATCACCCAGACTCAGTCATGGATGGACCCCCTCGTCTCCTCCATCAAGGGGGAGGGGGACCCTCCCAACGAGACCGAGGCTAAGCACCTCCAGGCCAAAGCCCGGGCATACCTCGTGCTGGAGGGGAAGCTCTACAAGCGGGGGGCCTCCGCCCTCCTCCATTGCCTCCCACAGTTGGAGGGCCTCCAGCTTCTCGAAGACATCCACGCGGGGAGTTGTGGCTCTCACCTAGCCCGCGGGCCATCGCGGCCAAGGCGCTTCGCCGAGGCTTTTACTGGCCCACGGTGATGCGCGACACGCGAGACCTTGTCTCCGCATGTGAGGCATGCCAGAAGATGGCCAAGGGTTCGAACCTCCCCCCTGTAGCGCTGCAGACTATCCCCATCACTTGGCCCTTCACGCGCTGGGGGATGGACCTCCTAGGGCCCTTCCCCCCAGCGCCCGGAGGATACAAGTATGCGGTGGTCGCAGTCGACTACTTTACTAAGTGGGTAGACGCTGAACCCTTGGCCAGCATCACGTCCTGGGCGGTCCAGCGGTTTTTCTGGAAAAACGTCGTTTGTCGTTTTGGTGTCCCCCCGGAAATCACTGTTGATAATGGGACCCAATTCGACTCGGCATATTTCCTGGAATTCTGTGAGGGCCTGGGGCTCGTCATCCACTTCGCCTCAGTGGCCCACCCCCACAGCAATGGGGCTGTTGAGAGGGTCAATGGCGTGATCCTACAAGGGTTACGTCGTTGACTCGAGCAAGCCGCTTCTAAGCGGGGTGCATGGGAAGAGGAGCTCCCTAGCATCCTCTGCTCCATGCGCACGACTCCGAGTCGGGCGACGGGGCGTACTCCCTTCTCCTTGGTTTACGGGGCTGAGACAGTCCTTCCCCCGGAGGTTGGCTATCGGTCGCTGCTAGTCGAGCTCCTAGACGGAGCCACGACCACGGGGTACCAAGCCAATGAGGCGAATCAGTGGTTGGAAATCGATCTTGTGGAGGAGGAACGCGACCGAGCGCTCCTCCGCCACGCCATCTACGAGCGCGAGATGCGCATGCATACAACCAGCGCGTGCGCGAGAGGGCTTTCCGCCTGGGGGACCTTGTCCTCAAGCGCATCACGAACCCCCAAGCCCAGGGCAAGCTCTCCCCCAAATGGGAGGGCCCCTATAGGATCTCCGCGGTCCTGGGCTCGGGGGCTTACAAGCTCTCCAACCTTCAAGAGCAGGAGCTGAAGCACACGTGGAACTTGCATTTACTCCGCAAGTTTTACGTCTAGCCTACATAGGCCCGTCCCCTCCCCCGGAGCGATTACGCCGGAGGGGGAAGGGGGACCTTGTACTCACTGTCCCCTCCCCCGGAGCGATTGCACCGGAGGGGGAGGGGGGACATTGTAACCACCGTTCCCTCCCCTTTTGCGATTTCGCGGGGGGAGGCATTGTATTTTGGTTCATTGTTAATACAATTGGATTTTTCTTCAACTGTCTCAATGCAGGTTTCTTGCATTACCGCCCCTCAAGGCGATGCCCTCCCCATGAGGATGCCCTCCCCACGAGGACACCCTCTCCACGAGGATGCCCTCCCCGTGAGGAAGTGGGCTCTCATGACCCAAGAAGTCCCTCCCGTAGGGTGGCTTACGATCACCCCTCGTGGACTGAGGGTGTAAGCGGCTACCCAGTCCTCTGGGACTGTGGTAATGAGTCACTTTGGGAGACTAGTCCCCTACCCAAACACTCAGACCCATCATCGGGCACATCCTCCTCCAGGAGTCGATGGTCTCCCCAGTGAGACGACATTCTTGGACATCCCTTTCCCAGAGACCTTATTCCCGGCACCCCGTTCTCACGGTGACTGGATGATTGTCTCCCGGAAGGTTTATCTCCGGAAATCTCGTCTCGGGTTTTCTTGGATATTTCTTCCCCAGAGACCTTATTCTCGGCTCCCCGCTCTCACGGTGACCTGACGATTGTCTCCTAGAAGGTTTATCTCCGAAAATCTTGTCTCGGGTTTTCTTGGATATTTCTTCCCCAGAGACCTTATTCCCGGCTCCCCGCTCTCACGGCGACCGGACGATTGCCACCCGGAAGGTTTATCTCCGGAAATCTCGTCTCGGGTTTTCTAGGATATTTTTTCCCAGAGACCTTATTCCTGGCTCCCTGTTTTTCACTGTGACCAGACGATCGTCCCCCGGAAAAACTCCCCCCGGAAACCTCGTCTTGGAATTTTTTCTTGGAAAAATTCTTATCACGGGCCTTCATCCCGGGAACTTAGTCACCCCCACAGCGCGCGGAGCCTCCCTCCGGCCCTCTGTGGAGGGGGGGATAAGGAGCCCCCGGGAGTCGTCCGGACCATCCAAGAAAAATGAGCAAACTTAGCTCTATCTTATCAAAAGAAAATTCCCAAAGCAACAAGCAAACACAGCTTTATTGATCATTCAACCGGAGGACATCTTCCCCCTCCGGTGGGCATCGGAAATAGTACAACCCGGGCCATAACCTGGAAATTCTCTACACCCTAAGGTTCCTACGCCTAATAGTCCCAAAGACCTTCCGATAGCTCCCGGGCCAGGTCCCGGTACAAGCCGCGTATGCGGCGCTGGGCTTCCCGGAGCAAGTCTCCAGGCCAATACTCGTAGCCCACCGGTGGAAGTATCCGAAGAGGGGGGATCATCCGGGACCCCGGTCGCGGAGGGGATAGTTCGGCGCGATGATTATCGAAGTTGTCCAGGTGCCACTCCGGATGCCATCGCAACCGGATTGGCTCCCGGACGACGCCCTCGCCCCGCTCCCCAGAGAAGAGGCTTAATAAAATTAAGTCGGCCTGGGCATCCCCCGGGTGGCACCCACCGGGACTCAAAGGCCTCGCCCCCGGGGAACTTCTTCCGGACCTTCACCCCGGAGTAACCTCCCGGGAAACCTGGTAAAAGTGCATTCATATAGACTTAGAAAATTTTCAATTTGTATTGCATTTCAAAATGTCTGTTTACAAGTGTCCGAGGCTTCTTCTAAGAATCTACCGGGAATAAAATTCTAAGAAAGCAAAAAGGGTCCTATCTAAGACCCGGGGGAGGCTCATACTTGGTCATTGGTGTCCTCCCCCCGGGGGGCTCTCGTCGGAGCCGGTGCATCCGATCCCAGAGGCGCCGGTGCCGAGAACCTCACTCGGATGATCCGGTCATAGAAGCCCCCGGCCAGATGCTCCACCTCCCGGCGCGTGGGCTCAAAAAATTCCGGGAAGCTCAAGGGGATGCGGCCCCCGATTGCCCAGGCGCCCACCCCCCGGTGCTCTACGAGCTTGGCCGCGGCCGCCACCACAGGGATTGCCCGGCCTCGCGCCCGGGCATCCGCAGCCTTCGGGATCACGGAGACTTGTGCGTTGATAAAACGCATAGCCTCTGTGAAAGTTGCCGGGCTGGCCTCGGCACTGCTCCCAGAGCCCAGGCTTAGGCCAAGGCCCTCAAGGGCCGAGCGGACGGAACGGCCCGCGTCCGTGACCGCCCGGATGCTCGAGGCCTCAAGCTCCCAGTGGGCGTCCTCCTTCGCCTTGGCCTCCCGCCGGAGACGGTCGTTGGCGGTCTCGGAGGCGTGGATTTGGGCCCGAACCCGGGCCAGCTCCCGAAGGGCATCGTCCCGCTGCTCCTAGAAAGCAGCGGCCCTCTCCTCCGCCTCCTTCAGTGCCTGGTCGAAGCATTGCTTAAGCCCCCAGGTAAAGGCGACGACCTTGCCGAGGAGCCTTAACTCCTCCACCATCCACACCAGGGGCTTTGGAGCGGACGACCGGCTGTAGGTGGGGGCTTCCATAGAGTACACCATATCGTCGTCCCGTACCCGGAGGTAGAACCACCTCCAGATCCAGTCCCCCCAGTGGTCCCGGAAGGCTGCCACCGGGTACTCGACTACCCGGGACGGTAGCATCTGGATCATCACTGAGCCGAAGGGGGACTTGGGTCCTCCCTTCACCATGTGGGAGCTCCTCGCCGCCGGCTCGTAGAAGTACCGGAAGGCGTGGAGCGTGGGCTCCTTTCCGGTCGTCGTCTCGAAGAGCCATATGAACAGGCCCATCCGGACAATCGCGTTCAGACTGAGGTGGTTCAAAGCCACCCCATACTCCTTCAAAAACTCCTGGAGCAATAGATGCACCGGGAGCCGGAGCCCCGCCTCCAGGAAGGCCTCGAAGGCCATGACCTCTCCGGGCCTAGGGCGGGGGGCTCCGTCCTTCTTCACGGGGATGCGGACGTCCCCATCCGTGACAACTCCCCGGTCGACCAGGGACTCCAAGTCCCCAGTCGTGAATTCGGAAGCCCAGAGGAAGTCCGCGATGACTTCCTCCGGGGGCACCTCCGTGGCCTTGGCATGGCCCTTGGGTCCCATCGGATTTTGCCGGTGGCTAAAGCTTCAAAAACTAAGGGGAGCTAAAGGTTCCGGAGGCTAGGCTCCCAGGAACTAACTACTAGAAGAGGGCTACCGGGAGAGCTAAGAGCGCTGGAGCTTTGAAAATTTGGAATGAGCTCTCCGGGCCCCCCAAGGCCCTATTTATAGAGGCGAAGCGTTGCCCCAATGGGCGCCACGTGGCCCCTCGTGGTACATCCGCACCGTTGAAATTCAAACTGTGCGTGGGAAACGAAGGGACGGGAGCGCAAAATGAGGCACCGGTTCGAACTGCGAGCGGTCATTATGGCCAAACGGCGCGGTCATAAACGCGTGACACGAAAATCGAAGCGACACGGTTCCGGTAGCTTCTCCCGGAGATTTTCCCAGTGACATGTACCATACCATCTGAAAACTCGAGCATCGTTCCCGGAGGGCATGGGGGGCTGCTGTTGGGGGAAATCTCCGCGAGACTAAGTCCAGGTAAGTTACGCCTTTTTGCTCGGGGACAAGGCCCACGGTGCTTGTCCCGGGCGCCGCCTTTAGCCCGGGGACAAGGCCCTCGGTGCCTGTCCCGGGAGCCGCCTTTAACTCGGGGACAAGGTCCCCGGTGCCTGTCCCGGGTGCCGCTTTTTGCCTTGGGACAAGGCCCCCGGTGCCTGTCCGGGGCGCTGCCTATTGCCCGGGGACAAGGCCCCTGGTGCCCGTCCCGGGCGCCGCCTTTTGCCCGGGGACAAGGCCCCGGTGCCTGTCTCGGGCGTCGCCATTCGCCCGGGGACAAGGCCCCCGGTGCCTGCCACGGGCGTCGTCGTCCTTTCGGGGACAGGAGCCCTTAGTCCCGAGTCACGTGCGAGTCACGCGAGGAGTGCCTCGAGAATCAGCGGACACCTGTCAAGCATCCGAGGTGCCTGGCCGGGAGAAGGACGTCGCTACCCCTCGATCCAACGGTAGCGCCCGGGGTAGTTTAGTCTTTTTTGCTTCTTTTGGGGCTATAAAAGCCCTTGTACACCCTCTTGTAAAGACAACTTGCTCATTATTTGCTAGAGTAGCCAATCTCACAGGTGTGCTCCGGAAGCCTCTCCCCGAGAGAGCTTCCCCAGCCGACTTCAGTCGGGAGCACGCCGACAGGACTAGGGTCCCCACCGGGGCCCGAACCTGTATAAACCCTCGTGTCATTTGTTGTGCTTGTCCGGCGAGGGAGGACCGGTCCCCCGGTCAGCCCGCGTCGTGTTTTCTTCGCTAGGATCGCCCACAAAACTTGTCGGGGTGTTCCTAACACCACGACAGATTCAACTTCCATCATCCATCGCCAGGTTACAGGCAGGAACACAACCAGTAGCACCCGGAGTACTGGTGTTACCAGCACAGAAGTTTAGAGGAACTCCACCAGGGAGAGGAGGAATCATGGACAATCGAGGAAGAGGAAGAGGTAAAACACCAACAGCAACTCCAGGAAGAAAGCTAAACTACACTTCCATCCAAGAAGCAGGAAACGCCACCGACATTCTTCTAGGTAGATTTCTGATCCAGTCTGCATT
Organism: Pharus latifolius; assembly: GCA_019359835.1. Taxonomy (NCBI): domain Eukaryota; kingdom Viridiplantae; phylum Streptophyta; class Magnoliopsida; order Poales; family Poaceae; genus Pharus; species Pharus latifolius. Next base: position 13,495,409 of record CM033330.1, read on the forward strand.
TGCCTTAATATTGTTTGATCCTGGTGCTACAAACTCCTTTATGTCGAAACCATTTTCATCTGAGATTGAAATGCATATAGCACCATTAGAATACCCCATGATTATACAAACTCTAGGGGCTAGACTATCTGTCTAGCTACTCAGTCTGCCCGAATATAACCTTTAGTATAGAAGGGGTAGAATTCGCGGCAAATCTGCTAGTCTTAGAACTGCAAGGTCTAGACATTATATTGGGCATGGATTGGTTGTCCCAACATAAAGGTCTAGTAGACTGTGAAGAGAAAACCCTAAGCCTTGTCAGTAGCCAAGGGGAAAAAGTTTTATTCTATGCGGAAAGATCATCAACCAAGGAACCGCTAGGATCTGTCCAAGAAAGATATGCCTGAAACAAGTACCTATAGTACAGGTATATTCTGATGTATTTCCAGAAGAACTTCCAGGAATGCCGCCTGATAGAGAGATAGAGTTCTCTATTGAGCTTAAACCAGGAGCAGCGCCCATAGCAAAACGACCCTACCGGATGTTAGTTTCTGAATTAGAAGAGCTCAAGAGCCAATTGGAAGACTTGGAGAATAAAGGATTCATCAAACCCAGTGCTTCGCCATGGGGAGCCCCGGTATTATTTGTAAGGAAGAAGGACGGAGCCTTACGAATGTGTGTAGATTATCGAGTCCTAAATGAAGTTACCATAAAGAACAAGTACCCATTACCAAGCATTGATGACTTGTTCGATCAACTTCGAGGAGCTAAAGTATTCTCCATGATAGACTTGAAGTCTGGATACCATCAACTGAAGATCATGAAAGAAGATATATCGAAGACTGCTTTCACTACCAGATACAGGCTATATGAGTTTACAGTAGTACCATTTCGATTAACCGATGCCCCAGCAGCCTTCATGAATGTCATGAATAGCACATTTATGGATTTCGTTGACAAGTTTGTCATAGTATTCATAGATGACATTCTGATATATTCCAGGAGCACAGAAGAGCATGAGCAACATTTACATCTAGTCTTGGAAAGGCTACGAGAAAGGCAATTCTATGCCAAGTTTGATAATTGTGAGTTTTGGATGTCAAGGATTGCGTTTCTTGGACATGTGTTGACAGCAGAAGGGATTTCAGTGGATCCAGCTAAAATTTCTACTATCAAGGAATGGAAACCGCCCACCTCAGTTCTAGAAATCAGAAGTTTCTTGGGATTGGCAGGTTACTACAGAAGGTTCATAGAAGGATTCTCCCAGATTGCTAAGCCTCTTACTAAACTGCTAAAGAAGGATATTGCATTTGAATGGACCACTAAGTGCGAAGAAAGTTTTCAGAAGTTGAAACAGAAATTGACAACAACACCAGTCCTTATCTTGCCAGATAGCAAAAAAGATTTTGTAGTTTATTGTGATGCTTCGAAGTAAGGAATAGGCTGTGTGTTAATGCAACAAGGTTGAGTAGTAGCTTACGCATCACGCCAATTGAGGCCACATGAGGAAAATTATTCCACTCATGATTTGGAATTAGCAGCAGTAGTGCATGCCTTGAAGATATGGCGACACTACCTCATTGGAAATAAATATGAAATTTTTACAGATCATAAGAGCCTCAAGTATATCTTCACTCAGACGGAGCTCAACATGCGTCAACGACGATGGTTAGAGTTGATTAAAGATTATGACCTTAGCATCTAGTACCATCCAGGAAAGGCTAACATAGTAGCAGATGCCTTAAGTAGGAAGGTTTACAACCTGCAAGAAATAGTCATACTAAGGAACTCTTACCTACAACGAGAGTTGCAGAATCATCAAGTGGAAGTAGTACCACAAGGAACGGTAGCTACTCTAATAGTAAAGCCTCAACTTGAAGAACGGATAGGAAATGCCTAGAAGGAAGATGAGGAGATTTGCAAGATCAAGAGCCGAATCAAGTTAGGAAAGGCTCAAGGTTTCACTGAAGACAACCAAGGGATTGTGTGGTATCGAGGAAGGATCTATGTACCTCAAAGCGCAGACCTTAAGGAATTAATTCTCCATGAAGTGCGTAAAACTCCATACTCGATACACCCTGGTAACACAAAGATGTATCAGGACCTGAAAACCTGATTTTGGTGGGATAATATGAAGAGAGAGATCGCAGAATATATTGCAAACTCTGATACATGTCAGCGAGTTAAAGCAGAACACTAGAAGATAGCCGGAAAGTTACAACCTCTACCAATACCATTATGGAAATGGGAAGAAATTGGTATGGATTTTATTACAGGACTACCTAAAACTCGAGGAGGATATGACTCCATATGGGTCATAGTGGACAGACTCACCAAAGTAGCTCACTTCATACCAGTCAAAAAGGTCTACGATGGCAGTACATTGGCAGAGTTATACATGCAAAGAATAGTGGCATTGCATGGTATTCCAAAGAAGATTGTCTCAGATTGTGGAGCACAGTTTACATCCAAGTTTTGGAATAGACTGCATGAAACCCTAGGAACTCAGTTGGATTTCAGTACGGCATATCACCCGCAGACAGGAGCACAAACAGAGAGAGTAAACCAAATATTGCAAGATCTCCTAAGAGCTTGTATACTAGATTATGGAACATCATGGGACAAATGTTTACCATTTGCAGAGTTTACATACAATAACAGTTATCAAGCTAGTATACAGATGGCACCATTTGAAGCTTTGTATGGACGAAAATGCAGAACCCCATTGCATTGGAATGAGCCAGGAGAACGAAGAGTCATAGGACCAGAGATAGTAGAAGAGGCAGAGGCTCATGCAAGCTCATTAGAGAGAGGTTAAGGACAGCACAATCACAACAAAAGAGTTATGCGGACAATCGACGGAGAGAATTATCATTTGAACCAAGAGATTTTGTTTATCTCAAGGTCACGCCATTCAAAGGATTATAGAGATTCCAAGTGAAGGGAAAGTTATCTCCTAGGTATATTGGACCATTTAAGATAATCAAAAGGAAAGGAGAAGTATCATATAAACTGGAATTGCCCTCAGGATTAGCAGGAGTCACTACTATAGAAATACTATTCACTATCGGTTCAAAATCAAATCTACTATCGGTTCTCTTACCGCTAGTGATCGGCACGATAGAAGAAACGTTGCACAACCCTATCGGTTAAAAACCGATAGTAAAATACCTTCACCTCCAACGTTTAGTAATCGCTATCGACAATTCTACTATTGGCTCAATGATCCCAACCGATAGTGATTTTATATTTCTTGTAACGGTTATTCAGTGGAAACCGATAGTAACGTATAAGTTTTTTTGATTGGTTAAAACTCGACACGGTTAGTACCATAACTTTCTTCTATCGGTTGTAGGATATGAACCGATAGTATTACAAAGGATCATTAACACATACAGTGATACAGTGATACAGTGTACACTAATACATCAGATTTAATTTATTGACAAATACACTAATACAAAGATATACACATGCATTGGACAGATTGAATTTATTCACATATTACAAATACACCAATGAATTTATTCACATATTGAGTTTATTCACAAATACACCAATGAATTTATTCACATATTGAGTTTATTCACAAATACACCAATGAATTTACACACATACACCAATCAACACATTCAATATATATTACACAAGTCATTTACGATGGATCGTTGATAGTCACTTCTTCCATCACATATTGAGCCCAAATTGTTCGCAGCTCCTTCAATTGAGGCAACTCATATTGCTCTTTCAACATGGTGCTCTGCATGCGTGTATGAAGTTAGGAATGTACGAGACATCCAATGTTTGACTTTGAGTCAGGAAAAATGGTTACCTAGGGAATTGGGCAAAGTTTCTCCTGATCAGGTTATACATAAATCTCATGACATAGAAGCCACATTCCCACGATTGTGGCTGCTGATGGCACTGGGATAATTGCATATGCAAAGACATAAACCCACATTAACTCGAAAGAACTAATTAAGCTTAAATTAAAAGACTCATCATGAGTACTTCCATCCGTATTAATTACCTCATATTCTTTCCAAGCAATTGTTGTGCCCTTCGACGCGTCATGCCTCCCTCCAGCAGTAACATAATTTTTGAAAGCCTTGTATTTTATTTAGCATTGCCGGTTAATATGTTATCATTAATTAGCTAGTCAGAGAAAAATTTAAAACAACTGTGTTACTTACACGTCTATGTGTCACGTGAGGGTGAAAACATGCGCCACCCTGTCGCTCATCGAATCGAGGTAATAGACCTCATTCATCCATGGGCAAATGACGGTGAGGACCCAGTGGCCCCTACATTGCATATATAAGCGAACCATTTCATACATATGTTAGGCGTAACATACAAGAATGAGTTAAATTAGTAGGAAATGCACTAACCTTTGGTGGTACGGCGCAAGAATGAACTCTCGGCCTTGCTGCACTAGTAGTGCCCTTGATATGTATTCCTCCGCATGTGTTTGGTCGTGCTCTAGCATAGTGAGGCTTATTTTGTCTGGGTCGAGGAAACCCACCTTGTCACATGCCCTCATCGACGCCAACCTATACATGCACCTGGATGCAAAGTAGACATTAGTAAGTAGTGCATACAAAGTGATTAGATTTATGAAATGAACTGTGATAAGTTAATTCAGAAAACAGCAAACTCACAGGCCTCTAGTCTGTATGATGGACATATCAAGCTCCCGCCAGTTGAGAAGGTCAAACAAATCCTTGTGGGCCACCGATATGCTCCCGGCCTCACGGTGAAAATGACCTGGCCTGAAGTGAACCAAGAGTTGATGTGGCGCCTAGACCGGGTCAGGTACCACTCGTGGAGACTTCTGGTTATTTGATACATATTGCGCAGAAGGTACTCCGACACGAGTGGGAACCCGTTCTTGAACGTACCTGGCTGGCTTTGTTTGGCCTTGCCTTTGGCCTTTCCCTTGCCTTTGGGTGGGGAGCGAGTGTATACCTTCGAAGGTTGGGGCGCGGTGCTGCCGGCCTCATTTGATGGCGAAGGGTTTGAGGCCGTCGGAGGATGCATGGGGGCCGAAGGAGCTCGGTCATGCGTTGTGCTGGGGGTGGTGTCCTCAGGAAGTGAGCTGGTATCCATCGTCCACTTTAAGTACGAATGCATAAGTTAGATTTTGCAAATTGAGTATATTAACTGAGTTGTAAGCTAGAATGGCTAGGGTTTACCTCCTGTAGTCTCACAACCTTCTTGCTAAGGGCCGGGAGAGCTGAGCCGGTGCGGGTGGTTGTTCCTCCTCTGGATTGCCTTGTTCTTCTCGCTAAGGGCCTTCCTACCAGAAACAAGAAAATTAATGCTCCACTGGTTACTGCATACAATGGTGTAACCAACCAAGGGAATGTGATTACTCAAGAGTTCAGTGATTTTGATTAATTTTACCTTCACTTCCGCCCACAGCCTATCCCTCTTGCACTAGTACAGAAATGCAGTCTACTAACCCCTATATTCTATCGGTTATTAGCGCTTTAGTAGAAAACCGATAGAAAATGTGCCTTGCAGCCATAAAAGGCCAACGGGTGTATTTTTCCTATCGTTTTGTAAGAAACTTACCGATAGAATAAATACTATGATTTACTCTAGCGGTGATGAACATATTTGCCGTTAGAAGAGATGCATAAGTACTGACGGGAGAATGTTGTGCGCCGATAGGACTGGTCGACTTCTACAACTATTCTTATTCTATCGGTACTGTATGTATATACCGACAGAATATGTACAAAAATTCCTATCGGCAATATGTAGTGTGCCGATAGAACCGTTCGGCTTGAACAAATATTTTTATTCTATCGGTAATGTATTATTTTACCGTTAGACTATATTGAAAATTGCTTAGAACTGTTTGTCTTCAAATAGTTTTATTCTATCGGTAATGAATGTTTATACCGTTAGAATATAGCAAAAATATTTTAGAACTGTTCGCCTTCTACAACTAGTATTATTCTATCGGCAATGTACGTATATACCGACAGAGTATGGACAAAAATTCCTATCGGTAATTTGTATTGTGCCGATAGAGCCGTTCGACTTCTACAGATGTTTTTTTTTCTATCTGTAATTTATTTTGTACCATTAGAATATATATAAAATGACTAACGGTATGCGGTTTTTGTACCGATAGAATTTATCTAGTACTATAAATACAGGGGTATGTCTCTTCATTCTCACAGTTCATCTGGGGCTCATAGTCCTAACCCGTAAGCTCCATGGACGGCCGGCCCACCTCTACAGGCGACCGCTGCACCTCCGCACCTCCATCGACGCCCTCTAGACTTCGGCATCCCAAGCAAGGTACGTAAATCATTCTAATCCGATTATGGCAATTATTCTGCTTTTTTTGTATCCTTCATTTTGATGTGTCTTCTTTTCAATATGATTATGATCTTTGCAGGTCCTTGGATGATGCTCATGAGGGGCAACGTATTTCACGGTTCTTCATCGTAGTACGCTGCCTACGTTGGCTTGTTGGCGAAAGAAACGGTGAAGATCACCGTCGAGAGCTGGAAGGACGTGAAGGGCGAGATCTTGGTTGGCTCGGTCGAGAAGATCCTTAAGCCCTACGTGTTTCTCAAATCAGGACCTATAGAAAGCATCTTACATTTTTTTGCATGCACCAGCTTGTGGCCAGATGCTTACCTGCTTGGAGAAGAAGAATTGTTGTTATTTGCACAGCCATTCTACACCATCACTACACAGAACAACATCTTGGAAGGTCGGTTCTTTTTGTTAATGGAGTTGAGTTGAGTTGATCGAGTTTGAGTCCGAGGAAATCACCAATACGTACAAATGTAAGTCGACGGTAGTTCCAGCTCCTCGGCCGTCTTCGAACTGAACTCCTATGGTTAAGTCCAATGTGGTTCAGACATTTGCTGTTTTGGATGAATGGATTTGTGATGTATCAGGTCTAACTTGTAGTCGCTAGTTGCATTGTCGTAACCTGCAAAGGTTCTCTTTTATGTAAAATGTATGGGCCACTGGGTCCTCGTCGTGATCTGTTGTTAATTTCAGACGTGGCTTTTCTAATATACATCGAATGTGTGAATTGTTGTATATTTGTGTATCATGTATTGCTAATTGGGACATGAACTTGAATGTGTAGGGAGTATTTATGTATTTAATTGTATTGGTAGGTAGGTGTGTATTTGTACTGCTGTTTCAGACATGCACTTGAATTTGTGAACTGGCATGTGTATGTTTGTACCTGAATTTGTGAACTGGCATGTGTAATTTCTTTGGCAAGATGAAGTCCCAAGTACCTAAGAAAAATATTTTTGTGTCTCCTAGTTAATCCACAAATTAGCATTTCTTGAAATATTGCTTTATCTTCTAGTTAAGATCTGTTTGATGTAAGATCTGTTTGATGTTACATTGATATGATTCCTTGGATGTGGGAACTGGTGTCATGTGTGTCCCAGTTTCGTACAAGTACCTCCTCTAATGGTAAATACACATATTTACAGATAGAAAACACATATATTTCCTCAGTCATGCATCATCTAACGGTAAATACACATATTTACCGATAGAAAACACATATATTTGCTCAGTCCTGCATAATCTAACGGTAAATATACATATTTACCGATAGAAAAACTCATGTTCGTGTGTCATGCATCATCTAACGGTAAAGACACATATTTACCGATAGAACAAGGCCTGTACTTGCTCAGTAATGTACATTCTCTAACGGTATATGTGTGTTTTTACCAATAGAATATGTGAGAGGCAAATTACCTTAGTTAGTCTAACGGTTATTTCATATATTTACCGTTAGAAAAAGCTCCATTATAAGGAAAACCCCACTCGACCATTGCTGAGCTGCTCTTTAATTTGTTCTGTTGCACTCTGTGTCCCTCTGTTTGTGATGAAAGTTCCACGCTCGCAGCTACACTGCTAGGGTGATCAGCGCAAGCTGGAGGGAAGTTGATTGCGCCCCTCTCTTTAAGGTATGATTAATTGTCGACAGTTATCTCTCTCTCCCTCTAGATCTCCCTCCCTCTCTACTTGCAAGCTAGCTGTATTGTGTAGTTCCAATTAAGTTTGTAGCTGTAAGATTGGGAGCTAGGTAGCTGGAAATGCGTCATGTTTTAGGAGCTAACTAGCTTGTATTGGTAGTTAGCTAGGTTAATTGGTGTTAATTTCGTCAGGCTAGGGTTCAACACATCTGTTGTAAGAGGCTGTACATGTACATATACATAACTTAATCGGGCAGGTTTCATGCATGCATGGCTGACTCGTTAAATTTTGTTAATTGCAGATGGACAGGAAATATTGGATGTATGGAATAAAACGTACTACTTTTGAATATTTGGATGGTGTGAATGAGTTTATTAAATTTGCTGAGCAAAAAAGGAGAGGAAGGGAGAGAAAAATATGCTCTGTCCTTGTACAGATTGTATGAACTTGAAGAGGTTTAGCAACTCTGATCAAATTAAGAGTCATTTGATTCGTCGTGGTTTTAACACGCGATACACCCGTTGGATATGGCATGGCGAAGATCTTGAGGAAACAAGCACCACTACAACCAATCAGCAGGACTCGGATGTGGATTGCAATAATATCGATGATCATCCGAATTGTGATAATGTTCATTCCGATGTGCACGTAGATGTGATGATAATGACAATCTAAATGAGATGTTACGTGATGTAGAGGAAGATTACAACGAAAACGACTTCTGTGAATTTGAGAAACTGATTGCTGACTCTGAGAAGCCTCTGTTCCCTGGATGTGCAACATTTACAAAACTGTCTTCTGTGCTGAGATTATATAACTTGAAGGCAGGCAACGGTTGGAGTGATAAGAGTTTCACGGCACTATTAGATCTTCTAGCGGACATGCTTCCAGAGGGAAATGAGTTGCCAAGATCTACTTACCAAGCCAAAAAACTGTTGTGTCCGTTGGGAATGGAAATCGAAAGAATACACGCATGCCCAAATGATTGTGTGTTCTACCGTAACGAGTACTCCAGTTTGCATGTTTGTCCAAGATGCGGCGCATTGAGGTATACGCGTAGGGACTGGATTGATTGTGAACGTCACGAGGTAAAGAAAGGACCTCTGGCGAAAACAGTGTGGTACTTGCCTGTGTACCTAGATTGAAGCGGCTGTTTTCAAATCCGAAAGTCGCAAAGCATTTGCATTGGCATGCTGAAGCCCGGAAACAAGACAGAAAACTGAGACACCTAGCTGATTCTATTCAATGGAGAAACATCAACAGAACATTTGCTGAGTTCGGCGGTGAACTTAGGAATATAAGGTTCGGGCTGAGTACAGATGGTATGAACCCACATGGTAATATGAGCAGTCGGCACAGCACTTGGCCAGTTCTTTTATGCATCTACAATCTTCCTCCTTGGTTATGCATGAAGCGCAAGTACATCATGATGGCGTTACTAATCTCAGGACCCAGACAACCCGGAAATGATATTGACGTGTTTCTAGCGCCTTTAATCGAGGACTTACAGAAATTGTGGAGCGAGGGGCTGCAGGTGTGGGATGCATACAAGAAAGAGAATTTCATCTTGCGGGCCCTGATATTTTGCACCATAAATGATTTTCTGGCCTACAGCAATTTGTCGGGGTATAGTATGAAAGGAGTCAAGGCTTGCCCTATTTGCCTAGATGAAACTGAGAGCATGTGGATGCGAAACTGCCGGAAAACAGTGTACATGGGTCACCGCAGGTTTCTTCCGGTGCATCACACGTACCGTAAGAAGAGGAAATCATTTAACGGGAAGCCTGAGAAGGGATCAGCTCCAGTGTTTCTGACCGGTAAGGAGATTTACTCGTGCGTGAAGGACATCAAAGCTGAGTTCGGTTAGCATTCTAAACCTCGAGAAAAAAATGTTTGGAAGAAGAGATCGATTCTCTGGGATCTACCGTACTGGGATCTACCGTACTGGGAGCACTTACAAGTTCGACATTGCATTGACGTCATGCATGTAGAGAAAAATGTTTGTGACAGTTTCATTGGTTTGTTGTTGAACATTTCAGGAAAGACAAAGGATGGTGTGAAAGCTCGTCGTGACATGGTGGAAATGGGGATAAGGACTGAGCTTGCACCTTTAGAGAATGGAAAGTGTACATACCTCCCTCCGGCCTGCTATACGTTGTCCAAGAGCGAAAAAACAGAACTCTGTCGGGGCCTGCACGGTGTTAAAGTTCCATGTGGATACTCCGCGAACTTGAAAAAACTTGTGCCCATGAAGGACCTAAGACTAGTTGGCACGAAGTCCCACGACTATCATGTCCTGATGTCACAAATGCTTCCCATTGCTATCAGAGGCATTCTCCCAGTTAAAGTCAGAGAGACAATCACAAACCTATGTTATTTCTTCAACGCAATATCTTGCAAGGTAAGTACGTGCACTCGTACTATAAGTTCATTACCTCCATCTGTGGAGCTTAATTAGAAGATATTTCTGATATGAATATTTGGCGCAACTGTGTCCTCATAGGTAATTGATCGAGATGGACTGGACGCTTTGCAACGCGACGTGGTTACAACTCTTTGTCAGCTCGACATGTATTTCCCTCCATACTTTTTTGATGTTATGGTCCATCTAATTGTTCACCTTATCAAAGAAATTATGTTTTGTGGACCTGTGTGTCTGCGCTACATGTATCCATTTGAGAGATTTATGGGTGTATTGAAGGGATACGTAAGGACTCGTCGTCGACCCGAGGGGAGTATCATGGAAGGTTATGCCGCCGAGGAGGTGATTGAATTTTGCACAGATTATATGGCCGGGGTTGACCCAATTGGCATTCCTAGGTCCCGACACGAGGGTAGGCTTCAGGGCATCGGAACGATTGGATTCAAAGCTATCGTCCCCGCTCATGATGTGTACGCAAAATCACATTTTTGGGTCTTACAACACATGACGGAGGTCGAGCCATACATACACGAGCACAAGGTAATGTTACGGTCACATAATCCTTCGAAGTCAGACGTTTGGGTCAATAGAGGACATAACAAGAAATTTGCTGAGTGGATCCAAGAAAGAGTCACGCGAGCTGCCGAGGGCTCCGTAAGTGAAACTGTGACATGGTTGGCTAGAGGTCCAAGATTCATTGTAGGGACTTGGCAGGGGTACGACATCAATGGGTATTCATTTTACACAAGAGCTCAAGACGCCAAGAGTAGCACGCAATGTAGCGGAGTGTCACTGTTTGCTATTTCCGAGGATGCCAGGTCAGTAAGGGCGCTGAACTCATATTACGGTGCTATTGATGAAATATGGGAGCTCGGTTACGGATTACTTAAGATTCCCCTGTTTCGATGCCAATGGGTCGAAATCCCTCGAGGTGTTCAAGTTGACAGTTACGGGTTTACTCTCGTCGATCTTGGTAGAGTCGGACACCAAGACGATCCATTCATACTTGCAAAGCAAGCCACACAGGTATTCTACATCGTTGACCCGGCCAATCCAAACTTGCATGTTGTCCTCCACAGCAAGAGACGTATTGTTGGGGTCGAAGATGTTGTCGACGAAGAGGAGTATAACCAATTCGATGAAATACCTCCATTTTTCGAGGACATTCAATCTATCCGTACTGAAGATATCGACGAAACAACGTATCTGCGAGATGACCACGAAGAAGGATTATGGGTTGAGAACCATTGATGATTAATTTCTATTTCAGGGATAAATGCCAAGCAAACAGCCCATAAGTTCTGCAGCAAGGTGAGGAACTTATCATTAATACATCAGGCAGTACATTTTTCTATAGAACTTAATGATAAGCTAGTTCACAGCATTAATATATCTCAATTTTACTCCACAGCATGAGTTCTAACATGTACAGTACCTTTATCCTGTAAATACTTAATTCTTCCCTTCAAATAGCACTTGCAAAAATCTCATCGCAGCCTCTTACTTCTTCAAATTAAGCTCTCCAAAAATCAATTTTTCTGACGGTATTTTGTTATTTCTACCGATAGAAAAGGACATCCGCTACTTTAATGTGTCTCAGGCACTTCAAAAGTTCCGCTGCGAAAAGTTTACTTGTTCTATCGGTATTATTATATTTTACCGTTAGAATAAATTTGTTAGTTCACGGTATTTGTTGTCTGATGGTTTTTTGTTGTTTGTACGGATAGAAAAATACTCTGGCGCTTTGAATTCTCAACTGTGTCGCCATGCGTCGCCTTGGAAATTCTATAAGTACCTCGCCATGCGTCGCAGTATTTTTTTGTTTTTCTAATTCTCGAACGCTTCGACTCCTCATCTTCTCTTTCACAATGGCAACCTCCATGGGATAGTCAGCCACGCCCTCCCCGGTAAGAACTCTAAATCTCCTGGGCTTACCCCTGTATTGTTAATCCATGTTCACTACATTCTTGACCTGTTGATTTGCACAGGGAATGGGAGCCGTGGAAGACACTGGCAAAGTGAAGGCTGACCTGAGGGTCCTCCAGGAGGAGCACAAGCTCCTTACGGACAAGCACACTCAGCTAAGGCTTGAATTGGACGATCTCCTCCGGCGCATTCAGCGCATGAAGACGGCTGGTGACAATTCCAGGGTGATGATGAGGCGTCTTCGCGAGGAGAAGCAAGCCATAGATATTACCACCGCTGGCTGCGGTTTGACTATGAAGGATACCATAGCGAAGAAGAGGGAGGTCGCAGGCCTTCTCGACGCGGTAGTAGTTGATCCTAGGGACAACTTGTCGCTAGAGGAGTCCTGCGTCCTGGCTGCAACTCAATCTGACTCTATTCTACATGCAGCCAGGGCTAAGACCACCCCTTGACCTAGCATTTTGGGTTTTATTTTTTTTATAAGTGATAAAACAACAATGAATGAACAATTTCTTCTTATGTCAATTTTCTAATCTTCTGGCTATCTTCCCTCTTTCTTTATCATTCTACAGCTTTCAAGCACGGTCTGTTTGATGTTAAATTGTGTCTACCTTTTCATTTTTTGATGGTATTTTGTTGTTTTTACCGATAGAAAAATGGCGACCAATACTATAATCTCAGGCACTTAATTAAAAAAATTTTCTGGGGAAAATTGGTCCAACGAGATTTTATTGTTTATACCGATAGAAAAAAGGAATCCACTACTTCAAATATTTTTCCGGGAAATTTACTTTTTCTATCGGTATTATTTTGTTGTACCGATAGAAATGGACATAATTCTATCGGTATTATTTTGTTTTACCGATAGAAAAGGTCATCCTCTACTTTATTACTCGTACATGGCCCTTGAGTTTCCCTCCAGTCGAACAGTTCCAACTTAGAGCACTGCGTCTCTTCGAGAGCGAAGAAAACCACAACCTCCGCCGTGACCACTCACTTCCTCTCTCCCACACAACGATCGCCTACTGGACACTGGTTTGCCACTGCCACCGGTTCTTATTTTCGTCCTTCGCCGGCCGCCGCTGCGTTCTACACCGCCTCTCCATCACCAGCACTGATCGCGGTAAATACCCTAATTCATCGTTCTATTTCCAGCATCTTCCTTATTTGATCCTAGTGTTTTGTACGTACTAATTCTTCGAGTTTTGCAATTACATTAGGGTTCCCTATTGTGTTGGATTATGTACATTCCGCAGGCAATGTTGATTTAAATTAGGGTTGACATAATATGTTTCAGTGCTGTAATGAACCTATTTTGATATTTTAACTTATCTATAATGCTGTATGTGTGATCAATTGTATGCAACTGCCATGTAATGCACATTATATGTTTGAGTTGTTCGTACACATATTCTATCGGTATATCCTGTATTTGCCAATAGAAACAATTTGTCTGCTCTTTCGGCAGCTCTTGTGTTTACCGATAGAAAATATTTCTGAACAACTATTAAAACTTTGGATCTGGAAGGACATGAGGCATGCAATGTACGTACTAGTTTGGTTGGGAATTTTACTCACTTGGTATGAATATATGGCAATGTGGATGGGTCTTCGATGTATATGTTTCAAATATGAATATATATGAATATATGACATATATGACTTTTCCCAAACTAATAGATGTGATGAAGACCTGATGACTTGCATACAGGTAATGCAAAAGATAACCAAGAGAGGGTGCTATAGACCATATTATTCCTTTTTTGGTTGTGACCTACTTTCTGTGCTACTTCAATATCTTTATATTCCATTAGCATTAGGTTTGTCAGATTATGCACAGTGGCACTTAGATGCTTGTGTGCATATTTATGTGTGAAATAATAATGCTGGCCCATGAATATCAGTATAAAAAATCATTGAGAATGTTATGTGATGACAGTGAATAGTGGCTTATCAACAAAATTCCATATATAGAAAACATTGTTATTTTCTATCGGTATCTCACGTGTTTGCCGATAGAAAAATTGTTATGTTCTATCGGCAGATCATGTGTTTACTGATACAAAATATTTCTGAACAGTCAGGAAGTAATTTATGCATGTATTTCTTTTACCATTATTTTGTTCGGACATCCCTTTTGCAGCCCTAATTAGTCTCTAATCCTGGGCTGAGTTATGGAACTCCAAGAAGAATTAATTGCCATATGTTGCCTACTTCCTATATGAAAATTTGTAGACGAAAACGCTGAGAAATAGAATCTTATCTTGTATTGCATGGTAGTTTTTGTGTTTACCGATGGAAAAAATATTTAAAATAGGTCCTTTTTCTTTGTAAAATGATTTGGTTTGTGTTTCCATTAAATTTTTGATGGTTTGTTGATGGTTTTGTAGGGAAAGACATGTCGTCGTCTTCATCGGATGGTACTAGTGGTTCAACTAGGGCCAACCCCAACGTAACTGAAGATGCAGCTGTTACATCCCAGCGCAAGAGGGTGGGGCAAGGCGCGACGACGTTGGGCCGTTTGGCCAAACGCACGGATCTTTCTTGTGAGTTCAACCAATTTGGGAGGCCGATTGGAAAGAATGCTGGGAAGTACGTGGCCTACATTGGGCTGTTGGCGAAAGAAAGGGTGAAGATCACGGTGCAGAGCTGGAAGGACGTGACGGTGGATGAGAGGGATAGGTTGTGGGCGGAAGTGAAGGTTAAATTAACTGAAATCGCTGAACTCTTTCGTAATCACGTTCTCTTGGCTTATACTAAAGTTTAACTAACTCGTGATTAATTGCATGCATTTTTTGAAAACAGGCTAAGTGGAACATCCCCAACGATACACCTAGGACGGCCTGCTTGAAGGACATGAACGGAACATGGAAAACCTTTAAGAGCTGGCTCGTCAGTAACTTCCTCGCTGCGGGGAAATCTCCTTGCGAGAAGTACCCCTTCATATCGGAGGAGGTATGGGAGGAATTCACCAAGCAAAAGGGGACTGAGGAGTTCAAGGCCCTTAGCGAGAAGAATAGGGCGATCCAGAAGAGGAATGACCACCCGCATCGGCTCGGATCCCGGGGCTATGCAGGGAAGGAGGAGCAGTAGAAGAAGGAAGACGAGCAAAATCCTGTCATCGACACCCCTGACTTGCCGCTCTCCGAGATCCGGGATGAGAGGTGCAAGCGATGGTGGAGGGGGAGGGGGTCCGTTTCATCCACGAGGTCTGTGCAGTTCGCAACCCCTGGGGACGTCGACGTTGTGAGGCGAATGGTAAGTTGGCTAACCTTGTAAACTATGTGCGCACAAGTGTATATAAGGTAATTTGTCTCACAAGGTACCTTTAAATGTAACAGATCTCTTTTGAGAAGGAGGCAGTGGAGGGATTGTTTACCCCACAGAGGGAGAACGACATCCTCACCCGGGCTCTAGGAAATAAGGAGCATCCCGGGCGGACACGGGCCGTGGGAGCCATTGTGTCGTGGAAGGCCGGTTTCGCAGATCCGGTGTGAGACCCCCATTTGAGGATCACCTTAGTAACCGCCCAGGTAGGTTACACACAGCATGATGTCACATGAGCTCCAAACCACTCAAGAATAGCATTATAGATAACCAAGTATCAGGCCAACATGGGCCAATATTACATAGCCAAAGCACCTAAAATGGCGCTAAGTAAAGTTGCTAAGAAAATAATCAGTTTATCAAGACAAGAATCGGTATCCAAGTACCGAACACACAACATAAAGCACAAAGCGACGACAAACAGCTTGACTTCAATCCGCAGCAGGGTTGGAGGGGCTTTTCCCACATCTGACTTGACTTGGTGCATGATCCTTCTAAAATGTGGGCTCGTCCGGGGCGCTTCCATCTTCCGCTGAGTACTCATAACCGAAAGAATTGAGATCCTCGAATCCCTCTTCTACAGTTGGATATAAATGCAAGGGTGAGCACTTGGTGCTCAGCAACACTCATTCCGGGGATTAATGCAATTGTACTTACATGAGGGTGAAACATATGATTCCGGGGTTTTAGTTTCATATGGATAGAGATATATAGATTTCCAAGTCAAGTGTTCAGTAAAACAGTACTTTGTCATGAAAATGATACTTTAAACATTAAACAGGTTTTCAATAAAACATTAGATGTAGTGGTCTCCCATGAGTCACTACTTTGTTAACCGCATTATGAAAACATTCCAAATATTACTTGTGCTATAACCCATGGATAACATCCACTACGAAAAGATTCCTGAACCTGGGAGTACAGAGTATCTGATACTTCTTTTACACTTTGCAAAGGTGTATCTCTTTTTAAATCCACTGGTTCACTCGGCTTTCAAGTCGGATCAGCTCCATGTGACTTTCACACATGTGACAAGGCCGAGATCACACAACGCTTTTGCAGTTCAGTATTAACAGTATCCCCGCCCAGTAAATAGACAATTAAGTCTCAAGTACCGTTGTGGGTCCTCCCCACTGCCTTACTTCCTAGCCTCTGGCTTATGTTCCCGCAAGACACTAGCCTTGGTCTATGTCCACGCAAGACATATGACCATTCATGATTACAACCGCGCACGGCTTAATCTGAGGCGTAGGGCGCCTTCCTTCTTTCCACCTTTACCTCTCATTATTTTTTTGAGCTCACATCACTCATGGCCGAACTGCGGCCCACCAGTTTCCACCCGAGAAACCAGACCGACAAACCATGCAGGGAACTGCTAATACCAAAAAGCTACTAAGTTGTGCCTGTCCCATACCAGGCAAGTGGTTGGTACGTTTACAATTCGCATAGAGACACAGCATAAGGTTCTCGTCCTTATGAACCAATAGTGAGGAGCATTCATATTCCCTGGTGCGCACCGCACCGTCTCCATACATACCAATCCTCACTACTGATCCCTTTTATCAGTTTTCTTGACAAAACGGTTTTCATTATAACTTCTCATGTATTTGACCATTTCAAGTTTAATGTGGATATTCAGTATATGAGTCCTAGGGTGACAAAAGCATATATATATGAAGGTTCAATAACAAAAGGGGTTTCATGATTCATTAGGTAATATCTACTCATGTCATTCAAACATAACTTGTATCTCAAATAAGCATGCATAGTAAGAAACAGTGAATATACTTCATATGAAAATATTGGGTGAGACATGATCAAAGGAATGAGGCTTGCCTTGCAATGCTAGATCTAAATACTCAGACGGATCTTCAAAGACTTCCTCTGCTCCTTCAGCTTCTGACTCTGCGGCAAGCAAACAACACACAAACACATACCATAAGCATACAGAAAATAGTTTCCACAGAAATTATTAAGTAAATAAGTCATGCATGCAGGGGAAAAGGTTAGGGCAAGGTCACAAGGGCTCTGGTCGAAGAAACGGCTAAAAAGGATTGAACGTCGAAGGGTCGACATTCGGTTCATGGCTTTGGCATAGCTTCAAACTGATCTTAGGATGGTTTTCTGGAGAAGTGATAGTAGAGAAAGTTGTAGATCTTGACTCCAGGAATCTACTGGACAAGGTGGCATTTCAATTGCTCAACCAGAAGGGGCTGAACAAGGTCAATGCCAGTGGCTGACATGCACCACTTTGTCTGGGAGGTAGGCATTACTAACAGGAACAAATCACTCAACAGGCTCAAGGACAGAAAGTGACTGGAGAGGGGACAAATCAGGTGATGAACTGCGGTGGCGACACGGCACAGGTACAACTCTGGACAAAGATTTAGCAAAGGCATAACTCACAATCTAGGCAGATTCAGGTGTCGAGCTAGTGGAAAGAATTGCTCAGGGAGCTGAGGCAAAGCTAAGGGACAAGGTTTCAGGAGCTAGATCGGCCGGGAAAGGATTCCGGCGACCGGCGCTGGAGAAGACGACACTGGAGATTAGGGGTTTTTGCTACAAGGCGTTTGAACTCGATCCCTTGCTCAGGGAGTGAAAGGGTGGAGTGTGGAAGCTACTGGTGAAGTCAATTTGGTCGGAGAATGACCGGAGAAGCTTGGCACTGAGGTCCGGCGAACGGCTGAGGTTCCAATTTGGGATTTCTTCGATTTGAGCTCAATTGGGGATTTTGATTCCACAGGCTTGCTAAGAAATGGCTAAGGATCAGTTTCTGCTACTGGGACGAGAGCTAATTCGGGATGAAATGGTTAGCATTGGGGAAACAGGGCAGTTGGGCCTTTCCGGCGATCGCCGGCGCTGGGGACCGTTGGGGAGAAATTGGTTGCTACTACACAGAGGTATAGGTGTGGGGAACTCACTGATGAACTTGGATTGGAGAATGGTGCAGCGAGATGGGCTGGCACCGTGAGCTCTCTCACTGGCTCGCCGGAGAAGAAAGCGAAAACGGTGGAGTTTGGGACTTAGCCGATTTTCTGGAGGCTTGAGGCTCTCAAAGCACAGGGAGGGTTTAAATAGGCACGAGGACGAAGCTCGCGAGGGATAAAACGACAGCGGTTGCTTGCGCCGGGGAGAAGCTTGTTGGGCGCAGGCGCAACGACGGCGACGGCGATGTGATTGCGCTTCAGGCGGTGCTGCAGCTTTGCCAGCGATGCCAGTGCGCCTTGGAACTTCTCCCGGGACGGCACAGATGCGGAGGCAACAGCACAGCTCCGGCAATGACACGTAGTGCCATGCAAATGCCACGGCAACGGGAGCGCGCGCGAAACACTGCTGGAGCGTGGCCGTTTAACCGCTGGACATGGCGAAGCAACGGTGCTGGCACATGCGCACGGGGTGGCTCCGCTGTTCACAACACAGGCGACAAGAGGCGGTGGCCGGCGGCGAACGAGCGCTGCGAAAAACACGGCGCGGCTCCGGCGAAAACACGCTGGTCGTAGGCAACGACCAGGTGCTGGTCGAATGGACCTGAAAAGAATACTTGGGCCGTTCTGCAATTTTGAAACTTGATTCCAGGGACTGTTCTGTGAGGAAAATTTGAATAGAACTTGGGCCTGATTGCAAATTTGGAGATCTGAGGGTTCGATTTGAAATCTGATTTCGCAGATAAGTTGCATAAAATTATTAGAACTTTTCCGGCCAAAGTTTGGTAAGATCGGGCAAGATCTGAAGGATTTCGACAAAATTGGGGAAAAGTAGTTTAGGGTAAAATTAGGGTAATTAGGGTTCTGAGACGGCAAGGGTCGAAACTCAGTTTTAGGATGGGATTTTGGAGATGATCCAGAAGGGAAGAATGTTCTGAACAACATTTAGAAGGGGATGGCTGAAGCAGATTAGGGTTTGGGGTCAAGATGTGGATTTTGGCTATTTTAGGGTTTGGCAAAAACAGGGGTGTTACATCCGGCTCCACCGAGGAAGAAGGCCCGCTCCTGGAAGGAAAAGGAAGCGGAGCTCTCCGATAAGATACGGGCTGAGGTACGGGCGGAGCTCTCCGATCAGATACGGGCTGAGGTGCAGTATGAGGTGCAGTCTGAGGTCGCACAAATGAGGGAAGAGTTTGCACGGTTGAGAGATGCAGTGCTGACCAAGAGTGCAGATGCGGAACCCCAGGGCGACGGTACCCCGCGGGGTCGGATAAGTAGTTGCGCTTCGAAGGTCCTCGCGGATCTAGTGGATCTACTTGAGGTACTGCAAGCCTTCATCTGTGCACTTAAGTTGATGCCACTCCCATTCTGTTAGAGTTGTTTCGCTAACCTGTTTTAATATTTACAAATTTGCAGAAGCCGGAGGGTTGCATCCTACTGAATCACCTAGGCGACAGGCAGGAAGTGGTTGGACACGGCTTCGTATATCAGTCTGGGCCGGATGTCCGGGTCCATTGCGTACCTCTGCAGTTGGGGTTTGCAAAGGTACAAGTGGACATGGCCATGCCGGGCTACAATGATTCTCCGTTGGCAGTCCCAACAGAGGAACTGCAGACACTTACTGAGGCAGTGGGCTCCTACGTACAGTGGCCCAAGAAGTGTCTTCTAATACAACCGGTAAATCCTACACATTTTAGATTACATCCTACTCAGTACACTCAACTTGTATAATCTAACATACGTGCTCATTAATTGAAGTGGCTTGCCTCTGGGCTACCAGGGGACTGCGCCCCCAGCTTGGGGCATGAGGCCCGATCTCGTGCGACCCTGGACACATCAAAGACAACCTCGACCCCACCCAGCGCATCCACGCCTTCACCTCGGAAGAAAGCCGCCATCACCTCGCCCTTGCCTTCGAAGGTACGCACTCAGTCCCCGGCAAAAGGCAAGGGCAAAGGCAAGGGAAAAGGGCGACAGGGACAGCCGGAGAGGTTCAGGAACGGGTTCCCACTCATGTCGGAGGCAGCTTTGCGCAAATTGGATCGATCAACCAGAGACCTCCACGAGTGGTACCTACACCGAGCTCGGCGCAATCTGAACTTCTTAGTTCCCTACAGGCCTGGGCAGTTCCACCGTGAGCCCAGAGTATATCCGTGGCACACGAGGATCTGTTCGACCTCTACAACTGGCGGGAGCTCGATATGTCCATCATACGGACTGGAGTCCTGTGAGTTTGCTGATGCTATGTATTGCTGTTTTCTAACTCTGTTTGCTAACTCTGCATTGTTGTAGTTCTTTTGAAATGTAGTAACTTTCTGTGCAATACTAATGTCGTCCTTTGCATGCAGGTGCATGTACAGGCTAGCATCAGAGGCTGCGTGTGACAAGGTGGGTTTCCTCGACCCAGAGAAAATAAGCCTCACGATGCTAGAGCACGACACCGCGCACGCTGAGCAGTACATATCCAAGGCGCTGATGGCGCAGCAGGACAGGGAGTTCATTCTGGTGCCGTACCACCAAAGGTTAGTGCATTTTGTACTAATTTAACTCGATCTTGTATGTTACACCTGAGATATACTTTGAGCTAGCGGTCCTCTTTTACGTACAATGCAGGGGCCACTGGATCCTCATCGTGATCTGTCCACCGAGGAACGAGGTGTACTACCTCGATTCGATGCGTGACAGATTATCGATCAAATATGTGGCCAAGAGGAATATGGAGGCGTAAGTAACTTATATGTTTGATTTAAATTTTCACCTCACTAGTTAATGATAATACATTAACCAGCAATACTAACTGAAATGCAGGGCTTTTGATAAATATGTGTCCGCTAGAGGGAGGCATGCCGCACCGCAGGGCTCCCTACTAGCTTGGAAAGAATATAAGGTACTCATGAGACTTTTTGTTTATGCTTAATTAGTTTATGGAAACAATAGCTAACATGTCTTCGCATATGCAAGTATCTCAGTGCCATCAGCAGCCGCAATCGTGGGAATGCGGGTTTTATGTGTTGTGCTACATGTATGAAAATTGGGTGTCACGTTCTAAATTAGGAAGTTAGTTACGCAGTATTCACACATGCTTGCAGATCGCCATGTCGAAAGACCAATACAAAAATGCAAAGATTAGAGATCTTCGACAAATCTGGGCTCAATATGTCATGGAGGAAGTTGCGCCCAACCATCTGCCATGACAATTTTCTCTTTTTCGTGTACTCTGTGCATAGACTGTTTATATACATGTGAATAAACAGTATATGTGAATAAATGTCCACATTAGATTGAAATTTGTATTTGTCCGTATATATGTGAATAAATGTGAATAACTGTCTAATGTGTCAATCTGTTCAATGTATATGTGAATTTACCCTTCTTTGCATCTGTACTGTATTGTGTATCCAATCTATACTGTATTGCATCTATACTGTATGTGTGAATGTACTGTATTGTGAATGTAAATAATGTACTGTATATGTGAATGTACTGTATTTCTATCGGTAAATTCATTCACAACCGAGAGACTACTATCATTTTTTCTATCGGTAAATTAAAATATAACCGTTAGAAGAATGTTACTTTTCCTGCTGGTGAACTCATCCACAACCGAGAGACTACTGTTGTTTTTTCTATCGGTACACTCAAAATTAACCGTTAGGAGAGTGTGACTTTTCCTGCCGGTGAACTCATATGAAAACCGAGAGAGCACAATCGTATTTTCTATCGGTAAACTCATTTCCAACCGAGAGAGTACTAAGATTTTGTCTGTCGGTAAATTCATAATTAACCGTTAGAAGATTGGTACTTTACCTGCCGCTAAACGTCAGACTACGACGGGTTTTCTATCGGTACACTCCTAAGATGCCGATAGAATAGTGCAGTTCTTCTATCGGTTATTTACCGATAGAAAAAGTTCGGGCTTGTTCTATCGTGTCTATCTCTATCGGTACAGAAACTGATAGTAAAAGGGTGTTTTTTACCGATAGAAGAAAGCTTTTCTGTACTAGTGTTGTCGGCTTTAACGTCCTTCCAGCTCTGGACGGTGATCTTCACCCTTTCCTTCACCAACAAACCAACATAGGCAACGTACTGGCCGGCGTTCTTCCCGATCGGTCTCCCGAACTGGTTGAACTCACATGAAAGATCCGCGCGTTTGCCCAAACGGCACAACATCGTCGCGCCTCGCGCCTTCCTCTTGCGCTGGGACGAGGCAGCGTCATCTACGTTCGCCCTTGCCGAATCACTACTATCAGCCGAGGAAGATGCCGACATGGCTTTACCTAAAATTCCATGAGCAGACCATCAATTGATATGAAGAAAGGTACATGACAAAGTTCATAACTAAAATGGAATGGCAATGATGAACCACCTCTTTTTGTTAAAATGTCAAATTTTCATTCAAAAGGCCAAAAATCATCAATTCCTATCAACATGGTCTTCAAAATAGATTTAAAATGGATTTGTAAACTCAATTTGCAAAGGGTTGTCGAAATGATACCTTCTTGCTTAACATAAAGATCATTTGATAACTCTTGATTGTAAAATTAATCCTATTTGAAAATTTTTTTCAGAAAAATATATTTCATGCAATGAAAATCAGTTCTTTAAATTTTCATTTCAAATGTATTTGATTTGAGCAATAGTTGATTCCTTTCACAAATGAAATATGAACTCTGCAAAATTCAGACTTTTCAATGTACTATCTGTTGACAATAACAAACCGATATGACATACTCTATTTCCTATCGGTTTGACAATTAAAAGCGATAGTAATTAAGTTTGTATTCAAGAAAACATATAAGATTAGCAGTGCAAACTATGCCAGTCTCTACTATCAAGTTTGTATGGTCATTATCAACAGTGAACGATAGCTCTTATCAACAGTGCAAACTATGCTAGTCTTAATTCAGATTATGGTCTTTACTATCGGTTCTAAATAAGAAACCGATAGTGGACGACACTGTACGACAAATTGCTAGTGATTTTCATCAAGTCTGTAATTCTCATAGCTATCAAGTTTGTAGTTCATAAATTTTCATCTAGTTTTATATTTATAATCCATTGAACCACATATGAACTATTGCATATAAATTTAAGCAATTGACGCGAGCGGTTTGGTCAAGAACACTTACAGTCATTCGTGGAGTGGCCGGAGGCGGTGGCGCGATGCAGTGGCCTGAGGCGGTGGAGAACCCAATTGTGATCGGCAATGGTAGCGCAGAGGAGCGAAAAAGCGATCGTCGAGGAGGCTAGGGTTTTCCGCGCGCGAATATTTGGAATGTGATCAGTTGCACTGGAGGGAAAATCGTGTGAGGTTAACCTAATATATGAATTTTTACTATCCGTTCATAATCACCAAACCGATAGTAAATACAATGAAAGTTAGGGTTTGGAGTGTTGGCATTGTTCACTATCGGTTTTATGATTACTAACCGATAGTAAATTAAGAACAGAGTCTCATAACATAAAATGAATCACTATCGGTTATGAACAATAAACCGATAGTAGATTGTAATTTCATATCAGTTTGGAAATTGAAACCGATAGTAGAATACAATGTTATTGACCCTAAAGAATTTCCCTGAGAACAATTACAGATGATCTCAGTACATCATTTTGCACTTGTAAAGACACCTGAAACCCCATGCAAATGGCTTCCAATAATTTTGAAATAAATTAACAGTACAAACCAATCATGGAATGAAAATTTACAGTTTTCATATTGATTTGTGAAAGGAATCAATTATTGCTCAAATCAACTCCAATTGAAATGAAAATTTACAGAAATGATTTTCATTGCATGAAATATATTTTTCTGAAAAAACTTTCGAAATAGGATTTTACAATCAAGAGTTATGTTCAAATGATCTTTATTGCATTGTATTTCACTATCGGTTTTATGATTATTAACCGATAGTAAATTAATCCACTGTACAAGAGCAAACCAAAATGTAGAACAGGGTCTCATAACACAATATGAAATACTATCGGTTATGAACAATAAACCGATAGTAGATATTAATTTCATATCGGTTTGGAAATTGAAATCGATAGTAGAATACATTGTTATTGACCCTAAAGGGTTTTCCTGAGAACAATTACAGATGTGTCTCAGTACATCATTTTACACTTGTAAAGACACCTGAAACCACATGCAAATGACTTCCAATAATTTTGAAATAAATTAACAGTAAAGACCAATCATGGAATGAAAATTTGCAGTTTTCATATTGATTTGTGAAAAGAATCAATTATTGCTCAAATCAAGTACTCCAATTGAAATGAAAATTTGCATAAATGATTCTCAATGCATCACGTATGTTTTCCCAAAGAATTTTTGAAAAATGATTTGAAGAATTCTTCGATTAAAGATCCAAGTAATATACGTCACTTACATATTGCAAATTAGTCAAGAATGGTTGTCCACCCATAATCCTTCTTCGTGGTCGTCTCGCAGGTAACTTGTTTCGTCAATATCTTCGGTAGGGATAGATTGAAGAATTCCATCTAAAACTGAAGGCAGTTCGTCGAACTGATCATGCTCTTCTTCATCGACAATGTCTTCGACCCCAACAATACATCTCTTACTGTGAAGGACAACGTGCAACTTTGGGTTGGCTGGGTCAATGATGTAGAGCACCTGTGTGGCTTGCTCAGCAAGTATAAATGGATCATCTTGGTGTGCGACTCTACTGAGATTGATGAGAGTAAACCCATAATTGTCGACTTTAACACCTCGAGTGATTTCGACCCATTGGCATCGAAACAGAGGAATCTTAAGTAATACATAATCGAGCTCCCATATTTCCTCAATAACACCGTAATATGAGTCGAGTGCCCTTACTGCCCTGGCATCCTTCGAAATAGCAAGTAGTGTCACTCCACTATATTGCATAGTACTCTTCTCGTCTTGAGTTCTTGTGTAAAATGAATAGACGTTGATGTCATACCCCTGTCAAGTCCCTACAGTAAATCTAGGTCCTCTGGCCAACCATGTAACAACTTCATCTACGTTGCCCTCAGAAGCTTGCAGGACTCTATTTTCGATCCACCCAGCAAACTTCCTGTTATGTTCTCTGGTGACCCAAATCTCTGGCTTCGAAGGATTCTGTTTCCGTAACTTTTCCTTGTGCTCGTGTATATATGGCTCCACCCCCGTCATGTGCTGTAAGACCCAAAAATGAGCTTTTGCATACAGATCACTAGAGGGGACGACTGCTTTAAATCCAATCGTTCCAATGCCCTTGAAGCCTGCCCTCATGCCGGGACGTAGGAACGCCAATTGGGTCAACCTCGGCCATATAGTTGGTGCAAAATTCGATCACCTCCTCGGCGGCATAACCTTCACTGATACTGTCCTCAGGCCGATGTCGATTCCTTACATATCCCTTCAAGATACCCATAAATCACTCAAATAGATACATGTAGTGCAGGAACACGGGTCTCTGACAAGGTGAACAATTAGATGGACCATAACATCAAAAAAAGATGGAGAGAAATATATCTCCAGCTGTCAAAGAGTTGTAGTCACATCGCGTTGCAAATCATCCAGTCCATCCAGATCAATTACCTTCAAGGACACGATTGCAACAAATATTCAGATCCAAAAAATCTGACAAGTTCCATGAATGGAGCTAATTAACTTGCTAGAAGTACACGCTTACCTTGCCAGATGTTGTGTTGAAGAAATAACATAGCTTTGTAATTGTCTCCCTGACTTTGACTGGGAGAATGCCTCTGATAGCAATGGGAAGCATTTGTGACATCAGTACATGACAATCATGGGACTCATACCAACCAGTTTCAAGTCTTTCATGGACACAAGTTTTTGAAGTTCGCAGAATACCCGCATGGAACTTTGACACCATATAGGCACTGACAGAGTTCTATTTTTTCTCTTTTTGACAAAGTATAGCAGGCCGGGGGAGGTATGTCCGCTTTCCCTTCTCCAACGGTGCAAGCTCAGTCCTTATGCCCATGTCGAGCATGTCACGGCGAACGTTGATGCCATCTTTCATCTTTCCTGGAATGTTCAACAACAAACCAATCAAACTGTCACAAACATTTTTCTCTACATATATGACATCAATGCAATATTGAACTTGTAAGTGCTCCCAATATGGCAGATCCCAAAGAATCGATCTCTTCTTCCAAATATTTTTTCCTGGAGGTTTCGAACATTTACTGAACTCAACTTTGATGTCCTTCACACGCAAGCAAAGCTCCTTACTAGTCACAAACACTGGGGCTGATCCTTTCGTAGGCTTCCCATTAAATGACTTCCTCTTCTTACGGTAGGCGTGATGCATCGGAAGGAATCTGCGATGACCCATGTACACTGTTTTTCTGCAGTTCGATAACCACATGCTTTCAGTTTCATCCAGGCAAATAGGACAAGCCTTGCCTCCTTTCGTACTATACCCCGACAAATTTCCATAGGCCGGGAAATCATTTATGGTACAAAATATCATGGCCCGCAACATGAAATTCTCTCGCTTATGTGCATCCCACACCCGCACCCCTTCACTCCACAATTTATGTAAGTCCTCGACTAACAGTGATAGAAACACGTCAATATCATTCCCAGGTTGTCTGGGTCCTGAAATTAGTAATGACATCATGATGTACTTGCGCTTCATACATAACCAAGGAGGAAGATTGTAGATGCATAAAAGAACCGGTCAAGTGTTATGTCGACTGCTCATATTTCCGTGTGGATTCATACCATCCGTACTCAACCCAAACCTTATATTCCCCACTTCGCCGCCAAACTCACCGAATGTTCTATTAATGTTTCTCCATTGAATAGAATCAGCTGGATGTCATAGTTTTCCGTGTTGTTTCCGACCTTCAACATGCCAACGCAAGTACTTTTGCATCTTTCGGATTTGCAAACAGCCGTTTCAATCTAGGGATCAGAGGCAAATACCACACAGTTTTGGCCGGAAGCCCTTTCTTTACCTCATCACATCCATTGTGATAAATTCTGTCCCCATGCTTATACCGCGATGCACCGCATCTTGGACAAACATGCAAATCCTCGTACTCGTTACTGTACAGAACACAATCATTTGGGCATGTATGTATTCTTTCGATTTCCATTCCCAATGGACACAATAGTTTTTTGGCCTGGTAAACTGATCTTGGCAACT
Source organism: Pharus latifolius (assembly GCA_019359835.1). NCBI lineage: Eukaryota > Viridiplantae > Streptophyta > Magnoliopsida > Poales > Poaceae > Pharus > Pharus latifolius. The sequence goes on from CM033330.1 coordinate 13,523,116, forward strand.
CATTTCCCTCTGGAAGCATGTCCGCTAACAGATCTAATAGCGCCGTGAAACTCTTATCGCTCCAACCGTTGCTTGCCTTCAAGTTATATAATCTCAACACAGAAGACAACTTTGTAAATTTTGCACATTCGAGGAACAAAGGCTTCTCAGAATGAACAATTAATTTCTCAAATTTAGCTAAATCGTTTTCGTTGTAATCTTCTTCTACATCACGTAACATTTCATCTAAATTGTCGTCATCTACATGGACTTCCGAATGAACATTACCAATGTTCTGATCATGATCATCATTACTGCAATCCACTTCCGGGTGCTGCTGAGTGGTAGTGGTGCTCGTTTCCTCAAGATCTTCACCATGCCATATCCAACGGGTATAGCGTGTGTTAAAACCACGACGAATCAAATGACTCCTAATCTGATCAGAGTTGCCGAACCTTTTTAAGTTCATACAATCTATACAAGGACAATGCATATTTTTCTCTCCCTTCTTCGCCTTTTCTTGCTCAGCAAATTTAATAAACCCATTCACACCCTCCAAATACTCAACAGTAGTATGTTTTATTCCATACATCCAATATTCTCGGTCCATCTACAATTATTTCACAAAATTGACAAATTGAAATAAATAATTAATGACTCAGGGCATGCATGCATGAAACATCATCAATTAGCTAGACCATATGTGTGTACAGCTGCTTAATTACATTAAATGGATATGTATGAAACCCTAATTAACTTGATGCATTAATTCGAAGAGCCAGCTAGCTAGCTGCTTAACTTCAGCAAGCTATAGCTAGCTAGCCAACCTAGCCTTCTAGCTAGTTTGGAGCTACATGTATCTAGTTTAATGAATTGCAAGTAGAGAGAGGGAGGGAGAGTGTGAAAGAGTGATCGAGAGAGAAAGAGGTGATGAGAAGATGACAATACCAAGGGGGATCGAATTATCAACCTCTCAGCTAGCTTCTCCAGATCACTCTAGCTTGGAGCGTGGATGCACGTACCGTAGAAATGAATCGAGGATATAGAGCGCAGAGTAGGGGACGAGATAAATTGTACAATTTTACTATCGGTTCAAAAACACAACCGATAGTAAACTAAGGTCCCCACTGTCATAACCATTAGTTTATATGACGTCATTTCACTATCAGTTTGTTTTATATTACCGATAGTAAAATTTATTTTATTATATCGGTTTGCACAGTAGTAACCAATAGTAAAAATTTCATAATTTCACTATCAGTTACCAAAGACAAACCGATAGTAAAATTTATTCTATTATATCGGTTGGTACAGTATGAACCGATAGTAGAAAGTCCGTAATTTCACTATCAGTTACGAAAGACAAACCGATAGTACTATTTCCGAGAGTAAAAAATGTTTGCATTTCACTAACGCTGTACCAGAATATAACCGATAGAAAAAAGCCTCTTCTCCATCGCTGTCGTCCTACTCTATCGGATTTTTCCCATATTGCTTATAACCGTTAGAAGATATGGGTTAGTGGATTACATTTCTGTATTAGTGCAGGTTAGTACGCTGAACTCGGTCAAATATTTCCATTCAATACATTTTTGAATGGCCGAGGATGTTCTGTCGAGCGGGACATTAAACCAGCACTAGCCGGGAGGCAACCCAGTACACGAACATGTAGTTCTCTCTTTTATGAACACAGCAGCGTGAAAATCATTCAATTCCGATGCCGTTTGACCACCCTAACCTTGTTTTTCTTAGACTAGGGCTAACTCTTTTTGAAAAAACCAAAAAAATCATAATTTTCACACTGGCCAAGGCGACAACGACCACTTGCACGACCAGTTTTAGGCTTTGTTTGATTCAAACTTTCAAAAAATCAAATTTTCAAAACAGCAGAAACAACCACAACCAGGGTTACGACCAGTGGTAGCTTTAGTTTGAAATTTTTTTAAAAAAATTCAAGGTTTTCTTTTTACTCGACCTCAAGCACGACCCGTGTTTCGACCAATGTCGCGTTCGGGTGCAATTTTTCAAAGAAACCCATTTTCTAAAATTATTTCATTAGAAGCACATGGTATATCAAAAGAATTATGACAGCTAGTAGTCATATTTGCATTTGAAGGATCATCAACTAGGTCACAAGAAATGGCTACATCTACCTTAGATGGTGCATTAGTGATATCTTTAATGAGAAGACTTTCATATGAATCTTTTAACTCTAAGTATTGAGTGCATAAGGAAGAATGCTCTTCTTTAAGTGCTCTATACTTTTTCTTGGTGATTCCAAAAACTTCATTTAATTCAGTAATCATTTCAACTAGTTCATCATAAGAAGGATCATGAGAATATACCTTTTCATCACCTATAGCCATAAGACAAAGGGATGAACTTGTCGATGTGTTAATGTTGCCGAGAGCTAGTCCGGCTAACTTCTTGGAACATCCTTCTTCGTTATTGGAATCGGAGTCCGAGCTTTCTCCTCTGGACATCCATTCTCCGAAGTAGGCTTCTTTGGTTGCACCATTATTCTTCTTGAAGAATTCTTCTTCTTGTCCCAAGTCTTGTTTTTGTTTGGACATCTTGAAGCTATATGTCCCTTTTCGTGACATCCATAGCATATGATGCCCTTGAAGTTTGATTGCTTTGACCCCTTTAGTCATGTGTCGATGTTGACTCCCTTCTTGTGCAACCTGCAAAGAAGTTTTTGAGTGTTCTTTACCATAAGAGCTAGATCCTCGTCGAAGGAGCCATCGCTTGAGTCATTTTTGGAGCCGGCTTTGAAAGCCATCGTCTTCTTTTCGTCTCCAATGGTTCGACCGCTTCCTTCTTCTCCTTTTGATGCATCTCATAGGTGATGAGGTTCCCATAGAGATTAGTAGGCGTGGTGGATGATAGGTCGGAGTTGGTGAGCACTGTCACTAGTGTGTTGAAATTTTCCAGAAGAGCCCTGAGCATTTTTCTCACAATTTTGATGTCAGTAAAAAAACCTCCTAGCCCCTTGAGTTCATTCACAATATTGTTCAACCGAGTAAACATGGAATCCACGGACTTGGTTTGCGAGATGATGAATGTCTCTTATCGTTGCCTAATCATGAGCAACTTTGCCTCCCTGACTTTTGTAGTGCCCTCGTATATTTCCTCGAGGGTGGTCCAAACCTTGTGAGCGGTGGTAACATTGCTCACACGGTTGAACTCATTTAAAGATAAGCCGACAAAGAGAGCATTTTTGGCACAGGTGTTTAAGTGGAGTTTTCTCCTATCGTCATCAGAGTGACTAGCTGGATCATCCGGAGGAGTAAACCCAAGCTTAACTATGTCCCAAACATCATGTCCCATGGCCTCTAGAAATACTGACATGCGCACTTTTCATAAGGATAGTTAGTCCCATCAAACATAGGCGCACGACCGGTATGACCGAGATGAAAACCTTCTCTAGGCGGTAAAGTCTATTCAATTGAGAGACCAGGCTCTGATACCATGTGAAGGATCGAGGATGTCGACTAGAGGAGGGTGAATAGAACTCTTTAAAACTTTTTAAACGAAACAACTTTTGTAAAGAAAATAACCAAAAACATCTGAATAAGATATTGCACAGTTAAAAATAAAGAGGAAGAGAAGACAAACACAAGGATTTTTTCTAAGGTCTCGGAGACTCGCCCGGTCTCCCCTACTCCTTGTTGAACCACTCAAATGAACAACTTTTGCTTCAATATCCACAAAGGATATTTCTCACTAGTGGTTGCTCCTTGTCCGCTCCAGAAAGGCGAGCACTAATGCCTTTTACAATCACGCCAAGCCTCTCCAACAATCTTCGAACAGGAGAGATCAACGGCCACACCACCAAACCGTCTAAGTGAGGGCGTTCACCAAGAGTAATAAGTTCAAGGTCTCTTCTAAACCTCCAACAATCTCTGAGAAACTCTAAGTATGCAAATGATGCGAATAGAACACTCGGTGGATCACAAAACTCACGACTTGATCAAAAGATCAAGATTGTTAAGCTAAAAACTAAAGCTCAAATGTGTATAAGAGGATGAGGCAGCTTGGTATATAAAACAATAGCTCAAAGCCTCTATTTATAGCCTAAATGAACAAAAGAGCCATTGTGCTCGAGCTGAAAAGTGACAGTGCATGCTGACGGTCAGCATAGCATGCTGACAGTCAGCATAGACCACGAGCAGTTAGAAGCAAATCTCGGAGAAAACTCAACTAGCCGTTGTGGTCGTATATGGAAATAAACACTACTACATAATTCATTATCACGGTCGGGTCAAAACAGTCATCACAGACGGTTCTGATCCGTCAGTGATATTCGAGTCAGTGATAATCAAGTACTATCACTGACGGTTTTGAACCGTCTGTGATTTTTCCCTTCATAGACTGTTATAAGATCAAAACCGTCTATGATACTCATACTACACAGATTGTTATAACATCAAAACCGTCTGTGATACTCTTACTACACAGACTGTTATAAGATCAAAGCCGTCTGTGATACTCATATTACCACAGACGGTTATAACCTCGGAACCGTCTATGATAGTAAGAGTATCGCAGATGATTTTGAGGTAAAAACCATCTGGGATAGTGTAATTATCGGCGACGGTTATAATCTCAGAACCGTCTGTGATAGTATGAGTATCACAGATGTTGTAAGATCAAAGCCGTGTGTGATACTCTTACTACATAGACGGTTCTGAGGTCAAAACCATCTGTGATTACTCTTACTACACAGACGGTTATAATCTCAGAACTGCCAGGTCAAAACCATCTGGGATATTGTCATTATCAGCGATGGTTGTAATCTCAGATTTGTCAGTAATAGCATGAGTATCGCAGACGGTTTTGAGGTCCTGGATAGTGTCATTATCGGCGACGGTTATAATCTCAGAACCGTCTGTGATAGTATCACAGACGATTTTAGGCCAAAACCATCTGGAATAGTTTCGTTATCAGAGATGGTTATTAGCTCAGAACAGTCTGTGATACTCTGTGATACGTACATAGTTCGATCTATCACAAACGGTTTATAAGATCAAAACCGTCTGTGCATATTAATATTTTCTTAATAAATTTCTTTTTTTTTGTGGCTAGCCTCAGGAATCATGCTAGCCATGTCCTCTGTACAAATAGCATTTCATATATACAGTTCATTTCATACATGCACAGTACTCAAATATATAAAGTTCATCTCATACATGCACAAAACTTAGAAACATGTACAATAGCATGCATTTCATATATACAGCACAGAACTCAGAAATATGTACAATTGAGATTGAACAAATAAATATAATCGACAATTAAAGTCAATATGTTAGATGTACCATACTATATGTACCTATTCCCTTTAGATAATCTCAATTAGTAAGGCCGCACAAATACGACCCTTGCAGGTCCCTAAACTTCCCCTTAGTTGATATGACCTCCGCAAGGAAAAACTCAGCGAGCATCCCTCAGATCATACCAATCTGCCGAGGGTCAAAGCTTTCCGAAGGGAAGTGGACCCCCTGCAGCAAGAGTTGGTACAGAAAAAATTAGCTTAATGCAGTTGTAAATTCTGCCAAATCGATACAAAGGGTAGCAGTTGTATACCTCGGGGAAATCTGGCCGGTGAGGGGTGATGATCAGGTCATACATGTGGCGCATCACGTAGAACCCACATGTATTGTCGTCCGGCTACTGATGGCACTGCCAATTTACAGACCGAGAGTTAGCTGGGGACACGTTATAAAGTAAAAAAGATGCCACTTGAAATTTTTACTAAAAATTATATCCACTGAAACTTATCGGCTCGCCGCTCGTATTGTCGCCCTCCCTCGGCAAAGTAGTTCGTGAAAGCCCTACAGATAGGCAAAATTGATAGTTTGAGGATAGTCGAAATTGACAATTTGAGGACAGTAAATCTAGATGCAAGATAGGTCCACATGAACATCATAACCTTTCGAATACATCTCGTGCGCTGCAATAATCGTACCCTTTCCTCTGCAATGAATCAAGGTAGAACTCCTTGTTCCTGTCGCGCCCCGAAACTGGGACTACGACTACTCCTGTAGAGACCTAGCTCGCTGCAGCTAGTCCCATACACACACCTTTGACTTCCCAGGATAAGTCAAACACAGGAGTATATTACATTGCAACAAAGTAACTTACAAAATATTTAAGCAGTGTGGCCTGCTGGCCTTAATATTACATAAAGGATTACAATGCCTACAAGGCATTCAGGGTTTAGCAAAATATTAACTACACAGCAGAAGATAGGTGACCCTCCCACAAAAGAAGTTGACGGTAGAACAACACACATCAGGGCTCTGGCGGAACCGATTCTCCTCCTTCTGGATCCACGAAGTTCTCCATGCCATCATCTTGGTCAAAGAATGCTCCATCTATTGAGTTGAATGTTGCAAGGGTGAGCACTTACGTACTCAGCAAGTCATAGGTAAGAGTAGATACATATAGTAGTGATGATATGAACCTAGACTAGTCAAGAATTATGGGTGTTTATAAAATAATCTTTTTCTTTCATACCTCATCTCATCTTATCTCGTGGCAGCACTTTTCATAATATAACATTATCATTCATGTTCACTAAATTATAGCACTACCGCGACACGTCGACACACGACAGCCCACGGCAGCACTCTTTATCATGACAACACATGTCATTTGGGTAATCTTGATTTAACACAATTTATTTAGAAAATAATACTTGTGTCACACCCCGTGGATTTAATCCACCACAGCAGACTCCTATAAACCTGGGAGCACAGAGTATTCGAATATGTTTTTAACTCTACAGAGAGGTACCAATTTACCCGCAAGATATTCCACTTTCAAGCCCATCTATCAAAATGATTAGACCCTTCCTCACAACCATGTGTGAGTGGCAAGGTGGAGATAACATGAACTTTTGTTATGTCTCACTCACAATTCACCCCCGACCCTGTGGCTCTCCGCGAACCACAGTTGTGGTAGGTTGTATCCTAACCTCCACCCCTTTGCTTATTCCCATTACTGGGTCAGCGTGCTTGATCACCTTCAGTGATATGTGTGGGAGCCATTCTCCGTGCTTATCGTGCATCACTACACATCTCATGCAGGGGTTTCATGTGCGATCCACATAATTACTTGTTCAGGCCTGTCCCATACCAGGCTTGCGGTTAGCACGTTGTTCATGCCACTAGACGCACAACACAAGGTTCTAGTCCTTATATGCCAGTGACCAGACCATCCACAACCCTGCACCTTCAGTGCCTGCATTCCTTCGCAGTTTAGCACCTCCAGTGCTACCACCATCCATACCATTTTTCTGGTCACGGCTAGGGGTTTTATTTCATGAATATAAATATATATATACATATATATTAGTTCATGGCTCAAAACTTGTTTATTTCACATTTCACAAATAACCAGTCTAGTACTGCCAATTCATAAATCAACCATTCTCAATCTTTCTCATGCAATATTATCTATATTCAAGGTTATGTTTTAGCAACATTTAAAATATAGGTTCAAGATGACCAAGGATATGACTTGCCTTCCGCGTCGTAAGATACAGCAGTTGATGACGGGTCAATAGCAAAATCTTCAAAGTCAGCTTCTGGATCTGCTCGACGTCAAACAAACACACCATGATTACTTATAATATTAAAATGTTTTATGACTTAAATGCAGAAATGCTCAACAAGAATGATTGAACTACTGGAGATAATTGAATTCAAGCTGATCTGAGTCGAGATTCTAGGGTTTCAAGGAATCTGGGCAAAGGATGGTGATTAGGTAATCTTAGGGTTTCAGGATTATAACAAGGATAACAATTTTGTGGCCGGTTTAATCAAAACAGCAAATGTCAGCAGATTGACATTCAAATCAAGGCTCTAACATAGTTTTAAGAAAAGTTAGAGTGCTTATCTCAAGTTGTGGTAGTAGAAGAAAATGTAGATCACAACTCTACAAATTCAGTGGACAAATTGGTTTTCAAATTGCACAACCAGAAGTGGGTAAACAAGGCCAATGCCACTGGCTGACAAGCTCTGGCATAAGGCTGACAATGCCAAAAACTAGGGCTTAGCACAAAATGCAGTTCAAGGGCTCAACTGATGTTCTAACTTTGTCTAGGAGGTAGGCTTGAGTAACAGGAACAAAAGTTACAATAGGATCTATGGCTGAAAATGGCTAGACAGCAAGAAATTTGGTGATGAACTGCAGTGAACTCACTGCACTGGAACAGTTCTGGACACAAAACTTGGCAAAGCTATAACTTCCAATCTAGGCCGATCTAGTTGTCGGGATAGAAGACAAAAATCTTCATGAGATCAAAGCATACACACTGGACAAGGTGGTTAGGGCTGAAACGGCTGGGAAAAATTTTTCGGTGATCGGCGCCGGAGAAGAAGTACTAGAATTGGGTATTTTCGATACAAGCCGATTGAACTCGATTCCTTGCTCTAGGAGTGATAGTAGGGTATGAGAAAACTACTGTAGCATCAATTTGACCGGAGGATCGCCGGTATGGCCTGGCGACGAGAGCGAGCGACTGTTAAATTGCAAAATCAGGAATAACTTCAAATTGGGATCAATTGATTGTTCTAAGTTCACAGGCATGCTTGAAATAACTCACTGATCATTTTAGATTACAATTTCGAAAGCTAATTCAGGCTGAATTAAGCTACATTGCAAGAATAGGGTAATCGGCAATTCCGGTGATCGCCGGCGTTAGAGGTCACCGGTGAGCAATTAGATAGTACTACACAAAGAGGATGAGTAGGGGAACTCACTGATGGCTTTAATTCGAAGTTTGGTGCAGTGGATGAAGCTGCCACCGTGAGCCTCTTCGATGGCTTGCCGGAGAAGAAAACAAAAACAGAAGGATTTCGAGACTTAGCTGATTCCAGTGAGGTGTGAAGAAGCTGCTGAACACAGGAGTGCTTAAATAGGCCAGGCGAAGATTGCGAAGAGGGGACAATGAAGTGATTTGGCAGCTGTGATGAAATTGATTGCGTGCTGGACATCAGCGGCGAAGACACAGCGAAGAACGGTCATGCGACGGCGACAAGTTTGCAGCTGATCACAGTGTCGTTCCATTGGGACTTGGCAATGCTATAGCAAGCGGTGGCGACAACTACTGGCGCGGAAAAGCGACGTGGCGGGGAGTTGCTGACAAAAGGCTGCTGGTCGCGCGCGGGAGCAGGCGCTGGTCGTCGACGTTGCAGTGACCTTGCCACGACATTGACTGAGGCGAGGACACGTACACACAACATGCACGGTCACGAGCACGGGCGAAGCTTCACCGGCGACGAATAGCCACAGCGCACAGGCACGGCGAGCTCTGGTCGTGAACAGCTAAGTCCTCTGGTCGAATTGGGCTGAGTTGAAATTTCAAATCTTTGAGTTTGGGCCAAACTGTAAATCTGGAGATTTGGAAGGTTTAAACTGAATTTGATTTCACTGATCTGGCAGATTATATTCAACAGGATATTTGGCAAAGATGTTTGATAAAATTTAGCACATCTGAATAGTTTTTGATATGAACTGAAAATAGGGTATTTTAGGGTAATTGAAATCTGAATTTTAATTGATTTTGAATTCTGGCATTTAGGATGAGATTTTGAAATCTGAACAGAAGAGAAAAATGTGTCAAATAGCATTTAGAAAAGATTTGCTGAAGAAATTCTGAATTTGGAGTTAATCTGAAGGTTTTAGCCTTTTTGGGTTTCCAGATATCAGACAAAGGACCGATTTGCGATAACTCTTGGACTGATTTATGAAAAGAGTCTAGATAATAAAATCTGGCTGCCAACTTTCTGGTTTAAGGTATTAGCATACCCATGATCATATTTCAAGAATAATCTGATCTGAACTTGGTCAAGATTTTGATTAAATTTGAATTTCTGGGACTTAGGGTATTTAGGTAATATAAGGTATTTCTGTTTTCGAAAATAGAAAGGAGTTCATAAATCTGGAAGTTAGAGATAGAATTGAATCTGGGTTCTGAAGGCTTTTAGATTCAGGATAACTGATAGATCACATCTGAACAATCTGATCTTGATTTGAGGTCACAGGTTAGATTTCGAGATTTTAGGGCTTGAGATAAATACTGATCTGGCTACTACTACTGATACATGCATGCATGCTATTTATGAAAAAGGAAGTTTTCACCCCTAACTCAGGGTGTTACAGTTCCTTTTCGGAATAAGTACTAGCAGGATCCAGTGGTAGCTACATGTTACACGTAAAGAATTAATAATTTAATCTAAGTTTGGGGGTGTGCATATGGAGACACTAATCTACGGGTGAAGTACTAATGAAAGCACTCACCTCTGGTTATAGGATACAAGTATGTACTCCTTGTCGACCTGAGCAAGCAACCCTCTTTTGATGTAGTCGACAACGAAGTCCGCGTCGGTCCTAAACATCACCTCGGCGACCATCTGGGGGTCCAAGAAACCAACAGTTCGCCCTTAGCTTTGGCATATCTGGTCATGCAACTGCACAGAAGTAACCAATTAATAAATGACATATATCCGTATATGCACGAACAGGCGTAGGATAGTAGGATACTTACAGCACCCAAGACCGTAGGATTGACAAGTCGAGCGCATCTTTGTTGAGTAAATTGTGCAGGTCTTCAAAGGTCACCGGGTAGGTCCCGACATCGTTATGGAACTCTGCACGGTGTACTTGACCATGATGTGCGTCGGACGCTGCGTCCTGGTCTTGTTTGTCCTGTTCATGTATCATCCATGCAGGCTCTGGCATGCTAACCCCATGCTAGAAATTGTGGCATCGGAGGCCATGGGCATCCCCAGAGCGAACGGCATGAGAGCTGGCGCACTCTTCTCACTCTCCTTCGCCGAGCTCTTCTTTGCTTTTCCCCTACTAGCCAGCTTCTTGAATGGTTGCCTCCTAATCGGAGTCAGCTTCGTCATCGGACCCGTTGGTTGGCTTCCCGGAGGGGTCGGCTGGCTAGTAGGTCAAGTGTCGGTGTCCGTCTGTGATGTAAGAACCTACCTATAGTAATGGACACTAACTCCAAGGGCTATTATTACAGTACGAATTATGAAATTGGTTGGGGAATTACCTCATCCAGGACGATGTCTTTCTTGGGCCATTGCACGAACGTGTGCACTGCATTCCCGAGAGTGGTAATCTCGTCGTTCGGTAGCTTCTCCAACGGAAAACCCTTGCAATGGTCAGAGACACTGTCCACCTGAACCCGTACAAAACCCTCAGATAGAGGGACACTTTGGATTGTGGCCCCCGCCGTGCATGGTTGCGCCATCCCACGGCCAGCCTCGATCGGGAAGAGACCGGCCAGCACCATAAGTTTGCAGGAGGCAGGTTCCTACAAACAGTGTGCACTAACATATTGAATTTCACTGCTTTTCACTTTCGAATGAATTAACATAGAAAAATGGTCATTACCTGCAGAAAGTCCACTGGATACTTTGGAGAGGGCTCCGTCTGCGAAGACCCCGGCAAGGACGCGCAACTACTACGGTGGCCAAAAATGGGGGTCGGTAGTTTCGCTGCTACAAGGGGGTGGCCTGGGTCACCTGGTTTAGCTCGTCATACATAGCCCGCATCTCTGACAACTGCTACAGGAGTGCTTTGTCCCGAGCAGCGAACTCCGATAGCATCTCCTCCTTGAGCCGTTCATCGCGGCCTTTATGGGATCTCTTTCTCCTCTTAGCCGCCTCCTCATCATCAGGGAAACCATCCCTCAAAGGCACAGTGGCACCGAGGCCGCACACGCGGCTTGGATGCTCCTTGTTTCCTATCGCCGCCGTGAGGATATCCCTATCCCTCCTTGGGTTGAACTCTCTGAATGCCGCCTGCGCACTCAGCATCACCTGCAACAGGAGAACTTAGCAATACAACCCATTGCATGCGTGTTATGAGAATAGTACATGATCGTATAATCTTACCAGCTGGTCGATCACTTCCCTGTCCACAGGGTTATTCACAGAGACGCTTCTGGAGAAGGCCATCGTCGATCTTGCTCAGCACCAATTGCGGGTGCGCACGTCCGTTATGCCCGCATAAGGAGCGTCGGCCGAAGATTGTGAAGCCTCCTCGTCCTGCTTCCTCCACAAGCCCTTCTTCCCCACATACCCACCGTTGCCTAGTCTGTGTGGGTGTGTATTCATGGCCTGGTTAGCCTGGCCCTTCGCACTAAGCTCCTGGAACTCAAGCTTGCCCTTCATCTCCACGAACTACTGCCATGCCTCGGGAGTCACGAAAGGGTAGTCATTGAAGGGGGTCTTCGACTCCTTCACATAGTGCCTGACAAGGTGGCTCTTGAAGTTGCTCCACGCCTTGTTTATTGACATCAGTGTAGTCCGGCGGACGGTGAACTGGCGATTCTCGGGAATGTGAAATGCCGCCTGCACTTCTTCCCACAGCGCATCCTTGCACTCTGGGGGCACTTGACCCCAGTCGGAGGTGGTGATGGGCACCCGCTCCCTTGCCACTTTGCCGCATAGTGAGCGGTACTGACCGACAAGTTTCTCCAGAGCTTCCGGCACACCATTGTCGTCGAATTGTACGTGCTGCTTTTCCCTCTTGTCGAGACGCGCACATGTCGTCCGGCCTCGCCCCTTTCTCTTCTGCAACTGGGTCACGGTGGACATGGCAACCTCTGGCCAAGGCGTCTCATCGCCAGTGAGGTCACTCTGACTCCCCGAGTGGTGCATTTCATCACCAGACATATCAGTTCCTAACATAAGTGAAAGAGAGAACAGTTTAAGTAAATATGAAACTAATAATTCTATAACAAAACCCATATACTTATAATTAACAAAGAATGGCAGAAACAGTGGGGAGGCGACGGAGGTGATCACGCCGGAAGGTGGGAGGGCGATGGAGGTGATCGCGCCTAACGGTGGAAAGGCGATGGAGGTGATCACGACGGATGGTGGGGAGGAGATGGAGGTGATCGCGCCGGACTGTGGGGAGGTGATGGAGGTGATCACGACGGACGGTGCGAGGGCAGAGAGAGCTAGGGCAAATAGTCGCGAAGTCTGGAAATGAGCAGGACAAAGCCCGCCTTGAACTCTGTACCACGTAGAGAGATTATCACAGTCTGTCCTATATTCATAACCGTCTGTGATCATCTCTCTAGTGATAATCTCTAGAGAGATTATCACAGACGGTTTTGACTTGAGAACCGACTGTGATTGCATGAATGCACGTTAAGAACTCGAAGTGTGAGACACTGTTGGGAATATCACAGTCGGTTCTAGATTCATAACCGTCTGTGATAATCTCTCTAGCGATAATCTCTCTAGTGATAATCTCTAGAGAGATTATCACAGACAGTTTTGACTTCAGAACCGACTGTGACTGCACGAATGCACGTAACTTCAGAACCTTAACTCTGAACGGCTTCTACGCAATATATAGAGTTTTACAACCAGAAACTCTGTAGCTCTGCAACTCTGAATGCTCGAAAACTTGTTTTAAATGAACACTCAGATATTTCAAATGGAATCCACATGCTCCGTAAATTGGTTACAACGAAAATTGGTTACAATGTGGAGCATGCTCAAATAAATTTAACATACAATGTGGAGCATGCTCAAATAAATGTTACATACAAATGGGGACTTTGACCGACAATTTCCAAATACACAGCCATGTTATCCTCAACTTTCCACTTGCTGCGGCCCTGCAAATACTAGAATTAGAGGAGATATATAAGCTATACTGATGAAAACAGAGAGATAAGGACGTACGGTTGATTACCTTTAAAGTATAACCCTTCCTGGTGATCCATACGCACGTAACTGGTTTCGTCGGTGTCTTTAGTATCGACCTGTACGCCATCTCCAAATGGAGGCATCTCGTCAAATTGATTGTATTCCTCCTCGTCTACGACATTTTCAACTCCAACAATCCTTCTCTTGCCATGAAGGACAACGTGCCACTTCTTATTGGCCGGGTCAGTGACATAAATGACCTGAATGGCTTGCTTTGCAAGTATGAATGGCTCATCTTTATAAGCAACTCAATCGAGATCCACAGAAGTAAAACCGTAACTATCAACCTTCACACCCTGTGGGATTTGGACCCATGGGCATCGAAATAGGGGAATCTTGAATAGTACGTAATCGAGCTCCCAAATTTCTTCAATGAACCCATAGTACGAGTTCAATCCATGTACTACCCTTGTTGGGCCTGTCTCGCTGAACTCCTCATGAAAAGCTTCTACGCTCACTCCACTATTTTGCACAGTGCTCTTTCGATCTTAAGCTTTCGTGTAAAATGTGTATCCATTGATGTCGTATCCCTGCCATGTCTGTACAGTAAACATGGGCCCTTTTTCCAACCATTTAAGGTTCTCACTTGCGGACTCTCAAGTGATTTGCACTTTCATCCACGCGTTGAATTGACTGTTTTGTTCTCCCATGATCCAAACCTCGGATCCGCAAGAATTGTCTTGTCGTAGCATCTCCTTGTGCCCGTCGATGTATGGAGACACCTCCGTCATGTGTTGCAAGACCCAAAAATGAGCTTTCGAGTACATATCGAAATCAGGAGTGATGGCTCTCCGTCCAATAATGCCAACACCATCAAGCCTCCCCTCGTGACGAGACACAGGAACTCTTATTGCTTCTACCTCGGCCATGTAATCGACGCAGAACTCAACATCCTCTTTCGCTGTATAACCTTCGACAATGCTACCCTCGGGCCGAGACCGATTCCTCACGTAGGCCTTAAGTACACCCATGTACCTCTAGAATGGATACATATAATGTACGAATACGGGTCCACATATCTTGATTTCTCTGACAAGGTGGACGGTGAGATGGACCATGATATTAAAAAACGACGGAGGAAAATACATCTCAAACTGACAGAGAGTTTGAACCACCTCGCTCTGCAGAGAATCTAGTCCATCGGGATCAATGACCTTGCAAGAAATTGCATTGAAGAAATAACACAGCCTCGTGATCGTCTCTCTAACCTTATGCGGCAGAATACTCCAGATGGCAACAAGAAGCATTTGTGTCATCAACACATGACAATCATGAGACTTCATACCCAGCAATTTCAAATCGCCCATAGACACAAGCTTTTTCATATTTGCAGAGTAACCCAATGGAACTTTAACACCATAGAGACACTTACAGAGTTCTGTCCTCTCAGCCTTGCACAAAGTGTAGTATGCCGGGGGGAGGTATATACGGCCTTTATCGTCCTCTCTCAGTGCTATCTCGGGCCTGATTTTCATTTTGATCATGTCACGCCGCACATTGACGCCATCCTTTGTCTTCCCCGGAATGTTTAGAATAGGCCGATTAAACTGTCGCAAACATTCTTCTCTACATGCATGACATCAATGCAATGACGAACCTCTAAATGCTCCCAATACGGTAAGTCCCAAAATATCGATCTCTTCTTCCAAGTGTTCTTCGTGCGAGGTTTCAATTTATGACCCTTTCCAAACACAACGTCTATGTCCTTCACCCATGAGTAAACTACTTTCCTGCGCGTAGGCTTCAGGGCTGAACCATCTTCCTTGTGGCCGTCAAATTCCTTCTTCCTCTTACGATACGCGTCATTCTTCGGAAGAAACCTACGGTGACGCATGTACACTGTTTTCCTGCAATTCTTCAACCACACGCTCTCAGTCTCATCTTCACAGTGGGGACAGGTTTTGGCTCCTTTCGTACTACGGCCCGACAAATTTCCAAGGGCAGGGAAATCGTTGACGGTGCAGAATATCATAGCACGTAGGATGAAGGTCTCTCGTTTGTATGCATCCCATACCTGCACCTCTTCATTCCACATTGTTAGGAGATCCTCTATCAATGGTGCTAGGTACACATCAATATCGTTTTCGGGTTGTTTTGGTCCTGAGATAAGTAGAGACATCATGATGTACTTGCACTTCATACACAACCAAGGAGGAAGGTTGTAGATACACAAAAGAACTGGCCAAGTGCTATGCCGACTGCTCATGTTACCAAAAGGATTAATTCCATCGGTACTCAACCCGAACCTTATATTCCTCAATTCCGCTCCGAAGTTAACAAATTCCCTGTCGATGTTTCTCCACTGCGAAGAATCAGTGGGGTGTCTTAGCTTTCCATCCTTCTTCCGGTCTTTTGAGTGCCAACGCAATAATTTTGCCTCTTTACGGTTTGCAAACAAACGCTGCAAGCGGGGAATGATGGGCAAATACCACAACACCTTAGCAGGAGGTCCTTGCTTTATCTCAGCGCAGTCGCCGTTATCGGTTTGGTCCTTACGCTTGTAGCGGGATGCGCCGCACACCGGACAAACATGCATATCCTTGTAGTCATTATGGTAAAGGATGCAATCATTAGGGCATGCGTGTATCCTTTCTACTTCCATTCCCAAAGGACACAACAGCTTTTTCGCTTGGTAGGTGTTTTTTTGGTAACTCTTTTCCTTCTGGAAGCAGGTCCGCCAAAAGATCTAACAGTGCCGTGAAACTCTTGTCGGTCCAGTTGTTACTTGCCTTCAATTTTAATAGTTCAAGCACAAAGGCCAACTTTGTGTATTTCGACTTGCAACCAGGGAACAATGGCTTTTCTGAGTCCTCAATCAAGCGCTTGAATTTGCCAAACTCCCTTTCACTGTAATTTCCTTCCACATCACGCAACATGTCATCTAAATTGTCATCCTCTGGCATATCCTCATCGAAGTCGTTGTTGGGATCCGACATGTCCTGTTCCTCAACCTGAGTGGCACTTGTCTTTGTAGTTGGCTCTTCTCCATGGTGGACCCAACACGTGTACCCCTTTTTGAAACCACATCGGATCAAGTGGGCGACAATTTGAGATGAGTTGGTGAACATCTTAAGATTCTGGCAGTCTACGCAAGGACAGTACATATATGGTAAACCCTTCTTCACCATGTCTTGTTCAGCAACTTTTTGGAAATCTAAAACACCTTTCATGTATTCCTCACTCACTCGGTTGTCATTATACATCCAGTCTCGATGGACCATCTGCAATTAATTAAATTCATACACATGCTAATTAGTAATACTCTACATACGGTCGACACGCAATAAATTATAAATCTAGCTAGCTAGTGTTTGATGTGGAGTTTGCGGTATAACTAGTTAACTACTACTTGAAATGCAAGCAATTAGTTAGTATAACTAATTGGGGGCGTGGATAACACACATCATAAAGCAATTAAACAGCTACAGGTCGAAAATGAGTTACAACTAGGATTTGCTACTGTAGCTTCCCCTCCCTCTACCTCTAATTTGATCAATTAATGGAGATCGATATTAATGATGAAATCAAGTAATGTGTATACCTTAGGAGCAAGTACCAACCATGAATCTTCAAATTTTTTGCCCCCAAATGCACCCCTTTTGAGATATTTCTCTTCCTTGCCCCAAATCTCTTCCAACTGGACAGTATGTCGAGCAAGAGTGTACAACTAGCTCAAAACATCAGCCAAAAGACCTTTTATACCAGGTTCAATACAGATGGTTCAATATAATACCGTCGGTAATATCAGTGCATTTTTGTAGAACAGAATATCATAGAAACAATCACTGATGGGTTTCAGTTAAAACCATCGGTAATATCGGTGCATTTGTGAACTATGACAGAACTATCACAGACGGTTTTGACATCTGAACCGTCGGTGATAATTAGAATATCACAGACGGTTCTGAGCTCAAAACCGTCCGCTTTACTATCACAGTCGGTGTTTACTTCATAACCGTCTGTGATAATTATAAAATCAACAGTCTGCTCTACTATCACAGACGGTGATAACGTCCGAACCGTCTATAATATCCTGGATTGCTTGTAGTCGAACCGTTCGACTAGTTGAATTGTTCCACTTATTTTTCTCCTTGGGCACGACAAGCCCTAACCCGTAACCTCCATTGATGGCTGCCACAACTCCATCGACGGCCACTAGTTTCTTTGGTGAATTAGTATATGATGATGAATCTGCATGTAAGAGCCACTAATACCAATCGGACGGGTAGCAATAATATTAGAAACGTGACCAAATGATTGAATAAAATGTTTTTCATATTTGGTTTTATCTTATTTTCAATGTTAGTATTTAAAAAATGATATATTATGGTGTTATGGTGTATATATATGTCTGTGGATATTCAAAGAATGTTGAGACTATTACAGTCGGTCCTGACATTAAAACTGTCTGTAATGTTACTATCAGAGACGGTTTTGAGTTAAAAACTGTCTTGATCGCAGAAGTAATTTCTTGTTAACATTTTCACACAGAGAACATCATTTGGTGATTATCAGTTACACATAATCAATCGAAAAGCCAGATATATAAGGAAAAGAAATTTCTTATTTCTTACAATCTTTGCATACATAAGGGATACAAGCGACCAAAGCATCGACCTGATCCGAAAGTAATTTACAAAGTTCTCCTAGGGACGTATTGGCATCAGTAGGATCTACACTGGCTGCTCCAAGAGAACTAGCAATAGCTCTAAGCCTATCTACATCACCTCTCAGCAAAGGAGTGCAGTTGTTCCTTATTGTATCGGAGAGTTCTCGCTGCTGCTGAGCGTAATCTCTCTTCGACCGGAACCTACGCGCTTCTTCGCGAGAACCCTCATAGCACTCTGCCAAGTGCAGAATGGCAGAAGACATCTCCTCAGAACGCTTCTCCCGTGCCTCTTTTCCTTCTTGGAGAGTTCTACACAAGGCAACTTTCTCCTCCTGCACATGCATGGGTTAGTTTTGAAAGACATAACGACCAGCAGAGAGGGTGAAGATGATTGCCAAGCTTCGGAGTGGATTTGGATGTGGAAGTGTGCGACTTACCCCAGAAAGTTGATCATCCAAGAAAAGCTGATGATCCAAAGGTGTTGAAGAGAGCATATTGGAAGGATTGTTGTGGATCTCCAAAGGTGGAGTCGATGCAACTGGAGGGGTTGCAAGGGGCAATGTGGCAACACAGGCCTCAGCACCCTCTAGAGTCTTTGCTGCAGCTCCACTGGAGGATCTTTCATCATTTCTGAGTCTCTTCTTTGGAGGGAGCATTTCGTCAGGCACTTGTGGATTTCGAAATGCATTTGTTTGGACATAATCAAGTTATAAAAGAAAGATCTGCATTAGAGTTTCAGAGAGGACTTACTTTTTGAAGATCCTGATCGAGTTCATTCCTTATCTCTTCCTCATCACTCTCAATTTCAATAACCTCATTGGAATCTCGGCTCGCCATCAAGGTGGGAGTTGAGGAGGGAATAAAGACAAGGATTTAGGAGCAGAATTCCTAAAAGACTTAGCCAAGAATTTGTAAGTCTTAAGGATTGAAGAGCCTCGCTATTTATAGAACCAGAAGGTGACGGTTCATATGCGCGGGTGCCTCGAGTTTTAAAAAGCACACTACTAGTTTTCAAGGTCAATAAATTCATGATTATTTCTCGGGAGATAAACTACCACACGGCGGAATATATAGTGCCCACTTAAGAAGTTGAAGCGTAAGATGAAGCGTCAGATTACATAATTCGATGCAAATTAAATTTGAAGTAAATAATTAAGTCTCTTCATCTGCGCAGTTATTATGTGCGGTTATCCACGATTGCATTCTGAGAATTCGAAGCGACAGACACTGTTGGGACTATCACAGACGATTGGGACATCAAAACCGTTTGCTTTACTATTACAGACGGTTCTGATGTCTGAACCGTCTGTAATATGCCTGGAATTTTGCTTGAAGTCGAACCGTTCGACTTCTACAAATACTTGTTCCCTCCCTGGAGTTTTGCTTCTAGTCGAACCGTTCCACTTCTTTTTCTCCTTGGGCATAACAATCCTTAACCTGTAACGTCCATTGATGGCCGCCGCACCTCCATCGACGGCCACAAGTTTCTCTGGTGAATCAAGTCCAAAATCGATCGTAGCTTCAACTCCCTTGGCTAGATTTCGGCATTGTAAGTAAGGCAAGTAAAATTTTGGCATTGTTAGATTATCCTAATCCTATGATGGCAATTATCCTATGATTCCTGTATCTTCCATTTTTATATGTCTTCTTTTCAACATGATTCTGTGCAGGTCCTTGGACGATGTTCACGAGGGGCAACGTAGTTCATGGTTCTTCGTCACAGTACGCTGCGTACGCTGGCTTGTTGGCGAAAGAAAGGGTGAAGATCACCGTCGAGAGTTGGAAGTTAGTGAAGGGCGAGATCTTAGTTGCTCGGTCAAGAACATCCTCAAGCCCAGCGTGTTTCTCAAATCCGGACCTATAAAAAGTATCTTACATTTGTATTAGTGATTTCCTCAGGCTCCAACTCAACTCAACTCAACTGAGTTGAGTTGATTTGCATTGATGAGTTGAGTTTGAGCCAAAAGAGATCACCAAGACAAATGTAACTTAACGCCAGTTCCAGCTCCTTGGGCGTCTCTGAACTGAACTCCTATGGTTAAGTCAAACGTGGTTCATACATTTGTTGTTTCAGAAGAATGGATTTGTGATGTATCAGGTCTAACTTGTAGTCGGTAGTTACATTTGTTGTTTGATTGCAAAGGTTCTCTTTCAGATGTGACTTTTGTAATATACATCGAATGTGTGAATTGGTGTATTTTTATTGGTGTATATTTGTGTATTTGTATTGCTGTTTCAGACATATACTTCAATGTTTGAACTGGCATATTTGTGTAGAACTATCACAAAATATCACAGACAATTATCATATCAGAATCGTGTGTAATACAACACTATTACAGACGGTTTTGTGGTGAAAACTGTCTGTGATAGAACTATCACAGACGGTTTTTAAATCAGAACCGTCTGTGATATTCCAAGAACGTGCTGGAAAATTGGAAAATTGACATAAGAACAAATGTTTAATTAACTTTTTCATCATTAATGAAAAACAAGATATTTATAGAATTTTCAAGGCGACGCTTCATGTTCCCAAGCTAGTGCGCCGCGCGAACATCAGAACCCGAAATGACACAACAAACCGTTGAGAGTTTGAAGCGTCGATCACTGTTGGGACTATCACAGTCGGTCCTTACATAAAAACCATTTGTAATGTGACTATTACAGACGGTTTTGAGTTAAAAATTGTCTGTGATATTGAAAGAACGTTGAGAATTCGAAGCGTCGGTCACTGTTGGGACTATCACAGTCGGTCCTTACATAAAAACTATCTGTAATGTGACTATCACAGATGTTTTTTTACCTCAGAACCGTCTGTGATATTCAAAGCACGTTGAGAACACGAAGCATCGGATACTTTTGGGACTATCCAACCAAATAGGCCCAACTTCTATATTGTTTCTAAATTTTTTTTGTTGGCCATAAAAAATATGTTGCACAACACTCGCATTTGGCATGCCACAATGCCATCCAGCCAAATAAGCCCAACTTCTATATTCTTTCTATATTATTTGCATGGGACCTGCGACTTCTATATTGTTTCTATATTATTTGCAGGGCTCCGATGAACTGCCCTCACGTGCCAAAGATTGCCGCTTCTATGTATATGATCGCGATAGTCGTTCCTTGATCGCACACAGTGCACATACCTTTGTATGGTCGAATGTTCGCCAAAAGCAAAAGAAAGATAAAGATAGAGGGAAGATAGCATGCAGTCCAAGAACGTGTTGGAAAATTGGAAAATTAACATAAGAACAAATTTTTCATTAATTTTTTTCATCACTTACAAAAAAAAGTAAAAATACAAAATGCTAGGTCAAGAAGTGGTCTTAGTCCTGGCTGCATCTAGAATAAAGTCAGTTTGACTTGCAGCCGGGATGTAGGACTCCTCCAGCGACAAGTTGTCCTTCTTAGAATCAACTACTACGGCGTCAAGAAGGCCTGTGACCTCCCTCAGCTTCGCAATGGTATCCTTCATAGTCAAACCGCGGCCAGCGATGGTCATATCCGCAACTTTCTTCTCCTCGCGAAGACCCCTCGTCCTCGACCTAGCATTGTCACCATCCGTCTTCATGCGCTGAATGTGCCGGAAGAGATCGCCCAGGTCAAGCCGTAACTGAGTGTGCTTCTCCATAAGGAGCTTGTGCTCCTCCTGGAGGGCCCTCAGCTTGGCTTTCACCTTGCCCGAGTCTTCGACGGCTCCCCTTCCCTGTGCAAATCAATAGGTCAAGAATGTACTAAATAGGAATTAACAATACAGGGGTAACTCCAAAAGATTGAGAGTTCTTACCGGGGAGGGCGAGGCTGACGATGCCATTGAGGATGCCATTGGCGCAAAGAAGCTAAGGAGTCAAACAGTTTGAGAATTATAAAAATTGTAAAGTAAATGGCAATTATTCCACTGTCAAGCTATTTATAGAATTTCCAAGGCGACGCTTCTTGTTCGCCTAGGCGCCGCACGAAGATTGGAGACTGAAATGAACACAGTTGAGAATTCGAAGCGCCAGCACTATTTAGAACAGTGGTTCTGATATTAGTACCATCTCTAATACTACACTATCACAGTCGATTCTGAGTGCAGAACCGATTGTATATATCACAGTCGGTTTTGATAATGGAACCGTCTGTGATATTCTAGTTATCACAGACGGTTCTCAGTTGAGAACCGATTGTATCTAGCACAGTCGGGTTTTAGTTTAAAACCGTCTGTGATAAGTAGACTATTACAGACGGTTTTGTGTTCAGACCCATCTGGTTGACTATCACAGTTGGTTTTGACATCAGAACTGACTATGATAACTTAACATATTCTCTTGACAGGCCTTCGCAAACGGTGTTCCATTGAAAAGTTCATAACCGTCTGTGATGTGCCGTCCTAGATGTCTGTTTCTGTGGTAGTGAAAATAGTACATATTGACAGTCAGCATCTACCTCAATAGCTCAACAAAAAATCACGGATAAAACTTAGATAGCCATTTGTGGTCGCATATGGAAAGAAATTGCTCATGCTGACAGTCAGCATCACATGCTTGTCGACGATTCGGACTCGGAGTCCTTAGTCGAACTTATGCAGAATTTTGTGAGTTGTGAGACCTTTCAGGGTGTCCCTCCGGGAAGGGATGATGAACCAAAGCAAGTTGAACCACAAAGAGTTTTAGGCAGGTTCGGGCCCTCGATGGTGGGAGTAACTGCCCTACGTCCTGTTAGGATTTCACTATGTGTAAGAAGATTAGAAGATTGTGGAAAGGATCTTCATAGGCGATGATCTTTCCTGTGTGGTTATACAAAACACTACTAAAGAGGCCTATGAAAGCTAATAGATTTAATCTAATGTCTTCTGTTGATCTTCTGATCTCTCTTTTCGTCTGATGCATTGGCTTACCCTTTTATACTGGTCGAAAGGGCGCCAAGGCATAACGGCTTCGAATAGTTGCTCGGGTGCAGTTTTGGCAACTGCACTTAACCTCCACGCAAGCTTGACACATGTAATTAAGAAATAACTGCACATATTAACCTCCTGACGGTAGTCTCCGCACGTGGAGGAACCTTCGGGATACTCGGGATATGCTTGTTGTAAGGTCTAAGCAACCCAGCGTCTCCTAGTCGAGGGTGTTCTAACCGCGTGTTATCTATAGTCATCTGACCGCGTATTATCTGTGACCTTCTGTCCGCACATCGCATACGGGCTTCTGACCGCGCACTATCTGCGGCCTGATCGCGTAGAGCATGCGACCATGTGTCCGCGCTTCCCAGGACAGCTTGAGATCACATCAACGGACACTCACCTGGTTCGAATTTGTCTTGAGCTAGACGTGCATTTATTCTGAACTAGTTCGGGTAACAATCCTTGTCAGCCAGCCCCCAAATTTGAAGACAACGAAAAGACATATTTACTTCAAATTTTAAGACTTACATCGGATAAGTGACCCGACGCTTCAAATCCTTCACTTAGTAGCGCACTAAGTGTGGCGGTTTATTTCCAGAGACGATCTCTGAGCGGTTTTTGACAGGTAATGATGGCGCCGTAGAATTCTTTTTTAACTCAAGATAATATTGTAAATGTTTTAAAAGCTCGAGGCGTTCAAAAAATGAACCGTCACCTCCAGGGCTACAAATACTAGAGCCCTTTAGCCTAAAACTTTCACAAGCTTTTTCCCAGCTAAGTCTTTTCTACAGCTATTTTCCCTTCTGTCCCATCTTCATCTCAATGGTAGATAAAGGCATCATGGAGATTGAGAGTGATGAAGAGGAAATGGTACTTGAATTCGACCAAGATTCACATAAGGTAAGTCTCTTCTAGATTTCCTTGGTCTATATTGCCATCTTATGTTCTGATCATTTCCTCGAACACTTTTTCAGAAATTCACAGACAACCGAAGACCAGGTTCCTCCAAGGAAGAAATCCAAGGTTGACGAGGGATCTTCAAGTGGTACAAGGGCGAAAAATGCACCACCGTTCTCTCTTCCATTGGTTCCGGTGGTTCTCCCCGTTTGTGCACCTCGGCAGGTCGAACCTTCATCTTCACCTTTGGAGGTCCATGATAATCCTTCAAGGCCTTCCTACCTTTCTCCATTTCATCCCAATAATTCCCGTCTTCTGACAAGTGAACAATTTTCTGGTTGGCAAGCTGTACTTCCGCGACCAGATAATTCTCAACTTGAGTTGGGGAAACAATCTTCTGGTGGGAAGGTTGCACTTCCACCATATGATGATCCTCAGCCTTTGTCGGGTGATCTACTTTCTGGGGGAGATACTTCAACCTCTCACTTGCGAGGATTGGTAACTATCTTCAATTCGTCTGTGGTCGTCTTAACTTGTTGAACTAACACATTCATGTGTAGGAGACGAGAATTGTGGGAGCCCCCAGTGATCAGCTGCTGAGATTCGTCCTCCCTCCTTCGAACAGGCTCTCCAAGGGGAAAAATAGGCCTTGGAGAAGAAGACCAAAGAGATGTCTTCGGCCATTCTGCACCTGGCAGAATGTTTTGACAGATCCCGCGAAGAGGTGCACCAATTCCGCCTAGAGAGGGACTACGCTCGACAACAGCGAGAACTCTCCGATTCGATCAAGGATGGTAGTGCGTCTCTTATTAGGGATGATGTAGATAGGTTTAGATTAGTTGCCAGTTCCCTTGGGGTCGTCAATGTAGATCCTACTGACGCCAATATGTCCCTAGGAGAACTTTGTAAACTCCTCTCGGATCAGGTCGATGCTCTGGTCGCCTGTATCCCTTTTGTATGCAAGGATTGCCAGAAATAAAGATTTCTTTTTTCTTACATAATTTTGACAACTCCTCATAATCTCTGTGCAAAAATATGGCCATAAGTAATGTTTTCACGACCACACAAACACAGGTAAATTTGAGCATGGCGATTAGAAACGCATTAATATGTCATATTACTACCAGTACTGCTACTGCGATCAGAACAACAGCCGCGGTTAAAACTGAAATCCGATCAGGACTATTATCGCGATCAAGATTGAAGTCCGATCGAGTCGCAGTTTTGACAACACAACAACTTGACCGGATGACAATTGCATGCACAGCGGTTACCCATTCGCAATGATCATAGAACATTTTTATGATCAAAATGCACATTCTAAAGTGATCACAGGAACACATTGTGACCAACACGTGAAAATTTAGAAAAAACATGAAAGATAATGTCCTCTGAAAATCCTTGTAAAGCTTTCACATTCTTATATTCACCCTAATCCCCAATATTTGAAACAAAGAATACTTTTTGTTTCGGATTCGGTGTGGGGAATGCATAACGGGTTTCCAAGAGAAAACATCCATTATGGGAAATGAATAAAGTATTCAATGGAATGTTGCCCTCCGTGGAATGTTGCCTCGGGCCTATAAAAGGAGCAGGTAGCTTCCTAAGGAAGCCACACAACCAGCATCCAGCCTTAGAACTTCCGCCGCACAAAACCCTCATCCTTCGTCTTCCATCGCCCCTAAAGCCGCCAGCTTTTTCTCACAATCTCTTGCAAAAAATGGCGTCTTGGAGCCGATCAGTCCACCATAAAGAGGAGAGTCTGGTGGCGTTGGAGAAGGAAGAGATCCTTCCTCCGTGGCTGCTAATTAACTGGCGGCCCGCAGAGAAGGACCAAGAAACCCCAGTCGTCCAAGAGGGTGAGTTGGTGGTTTTCGAGGAATACCTGCGATGCGGGTTTCGATTCCCCGAGAGCAGACTCCTGAAGGGGATCTTGGAGCATTACAAGTTGGAGTTGGTGAATCTCCACCCTAATGCTGTCCTGATCTTAGTGATCTTCGAGCACTTATGCGAAGCTTTCGTCGGAGTGCTCCCAAGTGTGGAGCTCTTCTGGCGCTTCTATTATTCGGCATGGTCAAAGAGCGCCAATGCCGCCAGATGCATTTATTTCCAGACAAGGGAGAAGAAAGAGTATCCCTTCCCACCCCTGCGAGATTCCGTGCACGGGTGGTACCAGAAGTGGTTCTACTGTACCCCTCCATCTAAGAGCGGGTTGTGGTTTGAGAACTCCCGACGGGAGAAATCCAGCGAGTTGGATTCTCTTCCTGCTCTAAGCGTAGAGCAGAAGAAACAGGCCTAGGTGATTCTTCACTTAGTCCAGGAGGGACTAACTGCTCGCGATATCATTCGTGACTTTGTAAAGAACCGGGTGAGCCCCCTGCGTGAAAGGGCTCATCCAGCTTGGGAGATACAGTCCATGGCGGATAGCATCTTGGACTATAACAATGGTACGCCTTCTAGTCAACAAAGACACAAATTTCTTTCGAAATATTGTATTTGTTAACTCGTATGCTTGTGACACAGCTCTGGGTTCGTCCGAAATTGAAAAACGGATGAACTACCTCCTCAAGGCATACAGTGCTGATGTGGAGGGAGCTAGAGGGTTGCCTTGCCCACAGAACCTGATCAATGCCGATGACGACCTTAGACAGGAGCACCGAAAGGTACAGACTTTCTTGCCAAGCTCCATTTGCAGACCATCCATTGACCTTGTATTAACGAGAACAAGTCGAATGATACAGCTCTTGGGAAAGTTCGGTGAGGCAACACGCCCAGCGGAAGACGTCGGCCTTCTGGGAAAGCCGGCTCCGAAGAGAGTAAAGAAAGTCTCTTCGAAGCGCAGAACAAGGGAAAGTGTTCCCAAGAAGTCTAAGGGACTTCTGGGAGAGGCTTCCTCTGCAAAGGCTCCCTCTACCGCAAAGAGAACCGCGGTAAGATACTCAATGCCCTGTATTCCCCTAAGTACAAACCAAAATCACTTCTTTGTCGTACAGGGCGAAGGGAACGAGGAGGAGGAAGATGACATCCCTCTAATCCGCCGTAAGAGGAAGACGATCGCCTCCCTATCCAGCGAAGTCTTGTCTTCGCCCGTGAGACCTGGAACGACCATGGCGGGCCCCGCAACCACTGATAACCCTGTGGTTGCGGGTGAAGTATCAGTACCTGAAGCTCAAGAAGCTTCAGGACTTGCTACACCTCTCCCCTTGACAAAAGGGGTGACCATGGTAAGTTCTTTCATAGTCTTGGTGGTCATTATTCGTCTATGAACATCAATTAAGCAACGCTCATGCAGGGGGAAGAAAACATCGCCTCCGTCTACCACGAGGCGATCGCTGCCAGCCCTGGGGCAGCGAGCACGCCACTCCTGACGCCTAGGGCGGAAATAATAGAACAGGACATCACGATCGCCGGCAACCCCGTGGTCACAGATGAAGTCCTGATACCTATGGTCCAGGAAACACCTGGTCCAAAGGTTGTATCCCTGCCAACCGAAGAGATTACCCAAGTAAGGATCATCCTAGTCTCAGTCTTTATCATTCCTCATGCGCATGTTCATGAATTTGTGCACACAAGGAGAAAAAGATAGAGTCCTCTTTACGAAGAGGAAGACCAGGACAAACGACGACTGTCCCCTTTTCCTTGGGGAACCCTCTTCGAAATCCCAAAAATTGGAGGGAGTCCGAGTAAGGTAAGAAACCTCCCTTGTAAGGGCAAGGTTAGATCTCAAAGGTTACTTATAGAAATCTCAACGGATGACATTTCCATCTGCTCAGGCACAGAAGTCCAGTGCCTAGCCCTTCAGCAGCCTCGGCCAGCATTGGGGCTTCCCCTGCTACAGAGGTCTCCGGGGAGCAAAGCTCCATCCCTTCGGTCCGAGAAGTCGTTCGGGCCATGGTTGATAGGTTGTCTACAGAAGTCCAATCAGATGTATTGGAATCTGCAGCCTTAGCAAAGAATAAAAACCAGCAGGGAGAATCATCCGCTGGACCTGCTGGGGATAAAGAGAACCCAGTGGTTCAACCTTTGGTTGCACCAAGAAAACTCTCATTCCGGGAGTATGTGGAGGTACATCAAACATTCCCTATGAATTTTGTTCTTGCATAAGAGCATCTGTGTTCTGAAACTGATCTCCTTCCTTGTCATAGGAAATGACCCGCATGGCGACCATGTCAATGTCTATGATGGATAGCATCGAGGCTTCAGAAGAGGAAACAGGTTACCTGCAGTGGTAAGGAAGACATTTCTTTACTCATTCAAATGCAAGTCCTTATCTTGATATCCATCTCTTCTATCACAGAGAAAATACTTATTTGATGAAGAGCCTCGCTGATCGGGAAAACCAAGAATTCCGGGCAGCCACCCACATCTCGTTCCTGGAGAGTGAACTCCAGAAATTGCGGTCACAGCTCTCCTGTAAGTATACCTCTATCCAGAGTAGATGAACTTCATCGTATGAATTGTTTGTAATGGCCTCTTGTCACAGTGCGAGACGACCAAATAAGCCGGCTCGATCAGGAGAAGACAACCCTCCAGGTGACCCTTGACTTTGTTCGCAGAGAGAATAAAGATTTGAGCACATCACTCTCATCCTGCAGCAGTGCTCAAGGAAACATCTACGAAAATCTGAAGATGGTGGCTGGTCTGCTGAGGGCTGATGTGGTCAAAACCGTGGTGGACGACCTCAGCCTTAGCGACTAGACCACACTGGTCGTGACCCAAGCAGAGTCACTTCTTGAGTATCTTCCGGAAGATACCAGGCGACAAAAGGAGGTGATCAAATCAAGAGTTCGATCAACTGCCTCCGCCATCCTCTGCCGACTTCGTCTTCGCCATGGCCCAGATCTTGATCTGAACGCAGCAGCGAAAGAAGCAGAGGTCGAGAGTGAAGACCAGCTTGGGTCTATCATGGAGGAGGTTAGACCTCTTGTCGAGAAACTCTTGAATGATCTCGGCATACTGTAAATTCTTGTATCTGTACAAACACAATTTATACAATGCAAATGCATGCATTTTTTTTAAAAAAAGGGAACACTTTTCTTTGTTTCATGTTGCGACCATATTCCCCTAGCCTCCACCTGTGATTATATATACTGAAGACTTAGTATTATGAGCACAGGAGAAATATATGTGTAGCGACAACAAGGGATGCCCGACCAGGCTAAAATCATACTAAACACAATACCCAATTTTATTGCAAACCGGCAGCCACTCTAATGACCAAGGACATGCCAGCAAGCCCCGTGTGCGTTGAGAAACGGCTTATTGAGGGGTGTCTTGTTTGGAAGTGATCATGAGATCAGCCAACGAATCCGATCAGGATATTGTGACAATATAACTATCAGCGACCAGCCCCCGAGCTAGACTCGTTACATATAAGGGCAAAAAAGGAATAATCCACATATAAAAAAACTAAAAGGGATTAGGCACTTACACGTAAAACTTGCGTAGTTGGTCGATGTTCCAAGTATTAAATAAGATCCGACCATCCTCCATCGCTATCCGAGCTGACCCTGGTCGCGGCACCAAAACAACAATATAGGGACCATCCCATTGTGGGGAGAACTTATTGCGACTAGATTGGTTTTGTATTTTACGCAAAACCAGATCGCCCACGTGAAGACTACGCGGTCGCACCCTTTTGTTATGATACTTGCGCAAAGCTTGCAAGTATATCGCGGACTTGATCAAAGCTCGATCACGTTTTTCTTCTAGGAGGATGAGATCTTGCAATCGCTGTTCGCTCTGATCAACTTGTTCGAATTGATCTGTTCGAACAGAACCAATACTAATTTCCATAGGTAACACGGCCTCAGCCCCATATACCAGATGGAAAGGCATCTCACCGGTGGGTCGACTAGAGGTAGTCCGTAGTACCCATAGAACGGTGTAGAGCTCGTCTACCCAAGCCCCCGAGCATGTTTTAAGGTGATCGAAAACACGTTTTTTGATGCCTTGCAATATTTGCCCGTTGGCACATTCAACGGCACCATTGCTCTGCGGATGAGCTACAGAAGCAAAGCACACCTTGGTTCCAACCTGGTCACAGTAATCCAGAAAAAGACCACTAGCGAACTGGGAACCGTTATCAGTAATGAGACGATTTGGAACACCGAATCGAGCCACAATGTTCTTATGGAAGACCTTTTGTGCAACAGTAGCAGTAATGTTGCGTACTGGTTCGGCCTCAATCCACTTTGTAAACGTGTCAATGGCTACGAACAAGAACTTGTATCCATTGGCCGCTTGTGGCATAGGACCGACAATGTCCATTCCCCAGACCACGAAGGGCCATGCAAGGGGAATGGTTTGTAGGGCATAGGCAGGTTGATGAACCTGTCTCGCATGAAATTGACACTGAGGACATGTCTTGACCATGTTCTTAGCATCATCAAGTGCCGAAGGCCAATAAAATCCTTGTCAGAAAGCCTTTCCGACCAGTGTACGATATGACGCGTGCGCACCGCATACACCGTCTTGAATTTCTCTCAAGAGGGATTTACCTTCTTCTTGGGATACACAGCGCATAAATACTCCTTCAGTACCTTTTATGTACAAAACTCCTTCTATGAGCTTGTATAGACGCACCTTTCGAACTAACCGATCGCTTTCGGTTTTGTCCTTGGGCAAGGTCTTGTGTTCGAGATAGACCCTTAATGGATGAGTCCAATCTTGTTCCTGTCCAAGGTTGGTAACACAGACTGTTACCAGATTATCCTCGACCGTAGTCATGATCGAAGGATGCTCCAAGTGTTCGACGAACACTCCTGCCGAAGCGGACGTGCGTGAGGACCCAATTTTGGATAATTGGTCTGCGAGAATGTTGTCCTCTCGCGGGATGTATTGGACTTGGAAATGACTGAAGTGTTTTTCCAATCTCCTCACTTCCCCCAGGTAATGAGCCATTGTCTCATCGGAGGTGTTGTACTCCTTGTTTACCTGGTTTACGACCAGCTGTGAGTCTCCCCTCACCACTAATCGACGGACTCCGAGGAATTTTGCTGCCCAGAGCCCTGCAAGAAGACCTTCATACTCCGCTGTGTTGTCGGTCGCAACAAAGTGTAGTTGAAAGAAAAACTTCAACTGTTCGCCCTGAGGCATAACTAAGACCACTCCAGCCCCCGAGTGTTGAAAACTACGAGAGCCGTCAAAGTACATTGTACAGTGATCAGGGCATTCCAATTCTTCGGGCACCTGCGCGGGTGGCTCAGGATTAGTCCATTCAACCACGTAGTCGGCCAGGACCTGAGACTTGACCGCGGTGCGGGGCGTGAAATAGACGTCGAATGCTCCGAGTTCAACGACCCATTTGGCAATCCGACCAGATTTCTCCGGATTGCGGACAATATCCCCCAATGGAAAAGATGAGGGTACTATGATCTTATGTGCTTGGAAGTAATGTCGTATCTTACGGGAAGCCATCAGTAGTGCGTAAAGTATCTTCTGGACCTCAGGGTATCGCTCCTTAGGGCCATCAAGTACCTCTCTTACATAGTAGACGAGCTTGTGCACACCCTCTCTATCTGCGATCAGAACAGTGCTGACCGCGTGAGGTGTGGCCGCCATCTAAAGAAGTAGTGGTTCTCCTTTGTGTCGCGCCCCGCGCAGGGTACCACGACTACTCCCGTGGAGACCTAGCTCGCTGCAACTGGCCTCATACATACATACCACTGACTTCCCAGGATAAGTCAAGCACAGGAGTTCATTGCAGCAGAGTAACTTACAAAATATCATTGATAACAGCATGGCCTGCTGGCCTGGTACAACAAGAGTAATACAATGCCTTCACGGCACAAATGGTCTAATTAAAACAAAAGACAACTACTCGGCGGAAGCTAGGCGAGACCCCCACAGTCGTAAGAAGTTGACGGCAGAACAGCACACTTCAGGGTTCTGGCAGAACTGGCTCTCTTCCTTCTGGATCCACGAAATCTTCCAAGCCTTCGTCTTGGTATTGTAGCACTCCATCTATTGTTGATAAGTTGCAAGGGTGAGCACTTACGTACTCAGCAAGTCATAGGTAAGAGTAGAGATACGTATAGTAGAGATGACATGATCCTATGCTATTGAGGGAAAGAGGTGAGAGGGTTTTTCCATAAATACTTTTCTTCCAAGCTTTTCAAATCTCATGCTCATGGCAGTATTTCATATACTTAGGGCACAATCCACATGCCTCTTAGATATCATATGATCACTAAATTATGGTACTACCGCGACACGTCAACACATGACAGCCCACGGCAGCACCCCTTATCATGACAACACATGTCACTTGGGTAATCTTGAACTAACAAATTTTAATTTATAAAACAATACTTGTGTCACACCCCGTGGATTTAATCCACCGCGGCATACTCCTAAAACTCGGGAGCACGAAGTATTCGAATACATTTTTAAACTCTGCAGAGATGTACCTCTTTTTAAATCCACTTTTTCACTCGACTTCCAAGTCGGGCCAACTCCATGCGACTTATACGCATGTGACAAGGCCGAGATCACACAACGTTTTTGCAGTCTAATATTAACAGTATCCCTGCCCGGTAAATGGACAATACCGTCCCAAGTACCGTTGTGGGTCCTCCCCACTGCCTTACTTCCTAGCCTGGGTCTATGTTCCCGCAGGACACATAACCTCTTTTGATTACAGTCGCGCACGACTTAATCTGGCGTAGGGCGTCTTCCTTCTTTACACCTTATCCTCTCATAATTTTTCTGATCTCACATCACTCATGGACGAACTGCGTCCCACCAGTTTCCACGCGAGAAACCGGATCGACAAGCCATGCAGGGAACTGATAATACTAAGAAAGCTACTAGGTTGCGCCTGTCCCATACCAGGTAAGTGGTTGGTACGTTTTTCATGCCACTAGACGCATAACACAAGGTTCTAGTCCTTACATGCCAGTGACCAGATCATACCACAAACCATGCACCTTCAGTGCCTGCACATTCAGTGCAGCCAAGCACCTCCAGTGCTACCACCATTCCATACCAAAATACTGGTCACGGCTAGGGGTTCTATTTCATGAATATAAATGTACATGTTTATACTTTTATTAGTTCGTGGCTTACTATCTTAACAAGTTCACATTCATCAAGTATTCGATCAATCACTGCCATCATATCATTGATCTCAACATATGCAATATTCATGAGGTATCTACTCATGGAATAGCATAGCAATTCATAAAATATGGGTTTCAATATGATCAAAGTATGACTTGCCTTCCGCGTCGTAAGAAACAGCAGTTGATGTCGGGTCTGCGACGAAGTCTTCGAACTCGGACTCTTGCTCTGAACAAGGATCAAACAAGCAAACAGGCATTACAATCAATCATACTCTTACTATTCCACTATATGCGATAATGCAAGGAGGAACACTTAGGCGATACAAGATTTGGAAGCGATTAGGGTTAAACTATGGAAACCAAGGTTAAGATTAGTTGTCAAGGGTTTACAAGGTTCCAAATGTTCCAAAATATCAGAATGATATCAAGGCTGCTGCTGGTTCGCTCAAAAACAGCAAACGCCTTTAGGTCGACATTCGGTTCAAGGCATCGACATAGAGTCGATGGATGATAGAGGGCTCAACTCAAGTTGTGACAGTAGAATAAAATGTAGATCACAACATCAGGAGTCTAGGGGACAAGGTTATGTTCAGTTTGCATACCCAGATGGGGTCAAAATGGCCCAATGCCATTGGCTGACATAGGCTGACAATGCCCAAGAATGGCATTGACATGGTTTGAACAGTTTCTAGTAGCCAAAATGGGTTTTGATTCAAGCATATGATGCACAAGGTAGTGAAGCAACTGTTTGACAAGGTAATTTTTGGTTTGCATGACCAGAGGTGGGTGAACAGGGCTAATGCCACTGGCTGGCATAGTTTGACATAGGGTTGACATGGCCAGAAATTCGGGTTTGCCATATCTTTTGATCTAGGGCTCCAAATGATGCACCACTTTGTCTGGTAGTTAGGCATTTGTAACAGGAACAAATGTCTCCACAGGATTTAGGGCAGGAGATGGCCGGAAAGTGATGAAAACTGGCAAGGAAGTTGACTGGCCTGGAGCACATGCAACATAAACAGTGCAGTAACTAGGGCATAGCTATATCTCACAATCTAGGCCGAATTGGAAGTCGTGATAGAAGACAAAGTTGCTCAGAATGGTCCAAAACATCTAAATGGCAAAGTGGCTAGGGCTGGATTGGCTGGATTTGAAAGATACTGGCTGGAGAAAAGATAAACTCAAATCTGTTTTGGGCATTTCTGATTTAAAGTGATTGAACTCAATTCCTTGCTTGAGTATGGTCCTCAAGGTACTAGAAATGCATTGGTGAAGTTAGATTAACAGATTGCTCAACAGAGGAGCTAAATCAGCAAGTACAAGTTCATGTTCATGGCTGGAAATTGGGGGTTTTTGATTTACAACGAATTTGTTCAAACCAGTAGCTCAGGGGTCTTAAGTGAGCTATTCTAAGCATCTTTCACTACTGGCTCGAAGATCAATTCGTTCTGGAATAAAGTTAATTGCTCGCCGGAGCTACTGGAGTGAAACTGAAATTGCCGGCGACTGAGGGTATTTAGACTAAATTCCAAGCTCGAGAAGCATGAGGGAGATGAGGGAAGCTCACTGGGGGTGTTGGATCGAAGAATGAAGTAGTGGAGAAGCTTGGCACCGTGCTCCCTCTTTGCTGCTCACCGGGGGAGAAGAAGACACAGTGCTGCTGCTGGTTTTCTGGTGCTTTGGAGTGTGAGGAGTAGAGCTGAGCTCTGGTGGGTTTATATAGGCGTAGCTGGAGGCTCTCAACGGTTGGAAAATGCTCGGGGAGTTGTAGCCGGCAAGGAAGTGACAGAATCGCGACTTCACGGCGAGCTGGCGATGGAGGTGACTGGTTGAGCGGCCGTGAGAGCTTTTGCAGCTGGAGCTGCTGCGAAGTGAAGGCGACACGATGGCTGGCCGCGGCAAGAACTCCACGTGGCTAAGCTTTCCTGCTGGAGCCGTTGCCGGTGGCGTGCAAACGGGAGAAACTAGCTGGTCGCGATCCTCGCTGGAGAAGATCCACAGTGGCCAACGCCGAGCACACACGTGGCAGCAGGCGAAGCAACAGCAGTGGCGCGCTCGAGGTCGAAGGCTCCCGTGCTCGTGCGCTTGTTCCAGGTCGTGGTCGATTTGGCTGAGGTGCTGCGGTCGAAAACAGTAGAGCTGGTCGAAGACAGCTTCTGGTCGAAGTCGAAATCAGCTGATCCGGTCGTGAACTGAGGGGCTGGTCGATCCAGGGGCATAAGTGTTAGAGTTTCTGTTGAAAAGTGGACTGATTTGTAATTCTGGTCTTAAAGAGGTTTAATTTGGAATTTGATTTCATGGATGAGTATAATATTTCTATTAATACTCATGTAGCTCAAATCTGGAGAAAATTTGATAAGGTTTGAGGGATTTCACCTATTTTCGAAAATAGGGTAAAATTAGGGTAAAATAGATCTGGATTTTGTCGATCTCGAATTCTGGTAGTTGGGGTGAGATTTTGAAGTCTGGACAGAAGGGAAATCTGTATCAAATAGTATTTGGGAGGTGTTCCCCGAAGAAATTACGAGGTTGGAGTTGATTTGTGAATTTTAGCCTTTTCAGGCTTCCAGGTAAACAGAAAAGGACTTATTCGCAGTAAAATTTGGACTAAACTGCGAAAAGTGTTTAGATGAAACAATCTGGCTCCCAACTTTTTGGAGTAAGTTGAGGGTAAACCTAGGAACATATTCCAAAAGATACATGAGTCTGGATGGGGTTAGATCATGATAACTCAATTATCTGCAAACTGGGGTACTTAGGGTAAATCTGAATTTCCTGTTTTCGAAAACAGAAAGAGACTTAGATACTGGGAGTTAGGGTTAGAATTCAATCTGGCTCCTGAAGACTTTTATCCTCAGAATAACTGGTAGGTTAAATCTGGATGGTCAGATCTTGATCTGGATCTAGAGAACAGATTTGGAGATTTTTAGGGTTTGGGAGAGATTAGGGTTCAGCTGATCTGGCTACTGCTACAGGGATACATGCGTGCAGGATTTTGTGCAAAAACTTTTCACCCCCAAAACCAGGGTGTTACACTTTGTCGGGAGAAACCAAGACCGGCGGACTGGATAAATACGCCTTTACCTCCTGAAATGCCTTTTCATCCTCATCGGACCATGTAAAGTTGTGATGTTTGCGCAGAGCTTTGAAAAAAGGTAGTCCCCTTTCGCCTAATCGTGATATGAATCGGGTTAATGCCGCCATGAGACCTGCTAGGCACTGAACATCCTTGATGGTCGAGGGAGACCTCATCTGTTCGATAGCCCTGATTTTTTCAGGATTGACTTCGATTCCTCTGGAACAAACAAGGAATCCAAGAAGTTTTCCTGAAGAAACCCCGAAAGAACATTTCTCCATGTTTAACTTTATTCCATATCGATTTAAATTACAGAAGATTTCATCGAGATCGTCTAAATGAGACAATCTTTTGGTGCTTTTTACAACCAAGTCGTCTACGTAAGCTTCAAGATTACGCCCCATCTGGGAAATAAAGGTCTTTTGCATCAAGCGCTGGTATGTGGAACCTGCGTTCTTGAGACCGAACGGCATTCTAACGTAGCAGTAGGTGCCAAACGGTGTGATGAAGGTAGTCTTCTCTTCATCTTCTTCTGCCATGCTAATTTGATGATATCCTGAGTAAGCGTCTAGGAAACTCATTAGTTCGCAGCCCACAGTAGAATCGACCAGCTGGTCGATGCGGAGAAGGGGAAAGTCATCCTTCGGACAGGCACTATTGAGGCTGGTGTAGTCGACGCACATGCGCCACTTACCATTTGACTTGCGGACCATGACCGGATTTGCGAGCCATTCCGGGTGATCGACTTCACGAATAAACTCGGCCTTTTGGAGTTTATCCAGCTCCTCTCGGATGACTTCTTGTCGATCAGCAACAAAACGCCTGAGCTTCTGCTTTATCGGTCACTGTCCGGGTTGAATAGCTAACCTGTGCTCGATTACTTCCCTTGTGACACCGGGCATGTCAGCGTTAGCCCAGAGGAAAGCAACGAGCTCGAGTTCCTATTTGTCATCCAGGCCTGATCCAGCCCGAATTGTCTTGGACGGATCATCTGGGTACAATGAAACCAGCTTGAGTGTTTCGTCTGGTCGAGGAGGAGCCTTGATCGTATCAGTGGACACTGTGGCGATCTGAGCGTCTCAGAGGGGAAGTTGGTCCACCATCTCTAGGGATAGCCGATCACACGTCAATGCCATATTGCCACTACCTCAGATTGAAATAACGCCCTTGGGGCCAAGCAACTTGCCACACTGGTAGGCATAGTGCGTAGCCATCATGAATTTAGCAAGAGTTCGCCTGCTAAAGATTGCGTTGTAAGCCAAATCACAATCAATTACATCGAAAGTAACTAATTCTGTTCGAAAGTTATCTGGTTCTCCCAGTGTGACCGGGAGCACCACCTATCCCAATGGCATCATAGAGGGACCAGAAATTATCCCATAAAATGGATGGATTATGGGCTTGATTTTCGAACGAGGGATCTGTATCTCATCGAGTGCCTTGACCAATAAGATGTCCAAGGAGCTACCTCTGTCGATCAGGACCCTTTGAAATCTCGCATTGCTGATAATCGGGGTAATGACCAGAGATAGTCTCAATGGTCGAGTAAGCCCCCGCAGGACAATCAGAGCGATCAAATGTCAAAAGTGTGTCCGACCAGCGGGGGTACTGGGGTTCACCAAGGGAAGTCTCCGTTTGGTTAACCTCTCGATAAAAGGCTTTAAATTGCCTCTTAGAAACAAAAGAGGAGGAACCTCTGAAAATAACATTAACATGATTACGAGGTACCTGGTAAGACATCTCTTCGTCTCCGTCGGCGTCTCTTAGCCCGCAAGCTTGTTCCTTAGTTGGTAAGGTCGGCATAGGTCCAATCCCCTGGTAGAAGTGATCCAACTGCTTCAACCAACTCCTGCAATGCTTAAAGTCGTGGCATGCGGAGTTGTGGAGCGGATGATGTGAACAGTGTCCCGATCTTCCGATAAGTTGAGGTAAATCGATTGATGGAGAACTCGACGTTGACGATCCGGCTTCCAATCAGAACTGATACGAACCCTTGCAATCGCTACACCACGGCTTCATTGGTTATCAACCACACCAAGACATGGTTGACCTCGCCACGAAGGCTTGGTCCTGCTGCAAATCGACAACACAAGCAAGAACGAAGAAGAAGCAACTGAATTGCGGATTGTATTAAGCTCACGAGTTGGGATTTCACAAACCAAGTTCGGCGAAACTGCAATGGCAGAATAATCTAAGAAAAATCACAATCTAAACAGTGACGGCTACTGAGTATATGAAGAGGCTGCGTGGCTAGGGTTTCTCATGACCTACTAGGGAATACATGGGCCGAAGGCCCAAAACAAGGTGTCACAGCATCGACTTGGCCCAATCAAAATCTGGTCGAAATTTGTTTTGTTTATTTCCGGTGATCCAGAAAGAATTTAGACATGCCATCAGATCCATTGGAAAGATCTCGTCGTGGGCTTCTCCGCGGACTATAAGAACGTCCCAATCGGACTTCGTATCAGGGAGTTATGGTCATTTGAAGGCAGACTGCTCCTGGATGGCCGAACCGGACTCCAACTCGAATCCGTCTTGGACTCCAACTCGACTTGGGCTGCTTGCTTGTCCTCGCGTCCTTGCTGATCCTCTCCATGGTTCCTAAGTATAATATTATCACCATTAGATAGTAAACCATTCTCCAAACCATATATATATAAACTTAGGAACGAGTTCACCTGACAATGCAACAATCGGGCTCGGCCGCGCGTTATTGGTCCTTGTGTAACAATCGGAGGATTATGGTTGGTGCGTGTATCCGAAGGAGTGATATCCTCATCATCCGCCCCCTCTTGAAGTGGAGCATCCTCGGCTCAAGCTCGTCTTCCGCTCCCAAGTATGGCTTCAAATCTGAAAATGTGGGACTAATCCCAAAATCTACAGGCAACTCAAACTTATAAGCATTATCATTAATGTTCTCAAGTATTTTAAAAGGACCATCAGCTCAGGGCATTAGTTTAGACTTTCCTAGTTCTTGAAACCTATCTTTTCTCAAGTGTAACCAAACTAAATCACCCGGTTCAAGTTTTACTTCTTTCCTACCTTGACTGCCCGCAATCCTATACTTTTCATTCATTCGCTCTATGTTTTTCTTAGTTGTTTCATGCAGTTTGAGTACAAATTCAGCGTGATTTTTAGCATCAAAATTCATTATCTCAGATGTAGGCAAAGGCAAAAGATCAATTGGAGCACGAGGGTTAAAACCATACACTACCTGAAAAGGACTTACCTTGGTGGTGGAGTGTACCAATCTGTTATAAGCAAACTCAATGTGTGGTAAACACTCTTCCCACATCTTCAAATTCTTCTTTAGAACAACCCGCAACATGGTGGACAATGTGTGGTTGACAACTTCAGTTTGTCCATCTATTTGGGGATGACATGTAGTAGAAAACAGCAGCTTGGTACCCAATTTATTCCACAAGCTTCTCCAAAAATGACTCAAAAACTTTGCGTCACGATCTGAAACAATAGTGTTTGGCACTCCATGTATGCGTACAATGTCACGGAAAAACAATTCGGCAATATGGGTAGCATCATCACTCTTATGACAAGGTATGAAATGTGCCATTTTAGAAAAATGATCTACAACCACAAAAATACTATCCCTCCCCCTCTTGGCCCTAGGCAATCCTAAAACAAAGTCCATCGAAATGTCCTCCCAAGGAGCACAAGGAACAGGAAGAGGCATATAAAGACCATGTGGATTTAAGCGAGACTTAGCTTTGTTGCAAGTAGTGCAGCGTGACACGTAGCGTTCGACATCGCATCTCATCTTGGGCCAAAAGAAGTGAGTGGATAGCACATCTTCAGTTTTCTTCACTCCAAAATGACCCATCAAACCACCTCCAGGTGATTCCTGCAAAAATAAAAGGCGAATGGAGCTAGCTGGAACGCATAGCTTGTTAGCACGATAAAGCAATCCATCATTCAGCACATATTTATTCCATGTTCTCCCTTCCTTACAATTTTCAAAAGCTTCTTTAAAATCCAAATCAATGGCATATAACTCTTTGATCGTTTCTAGGCCAAAAATCTTGTGATCTAGTTGTGACAACATGGTATAACGCCTAGACAAAGCATCAACAATAACATTTTTTTTCCTTTCTTATGTTTAATGACATATGGAAATGACTCTATGAATTCAACCCATTTAGCATGTCGTTTATTCAGTTTTCCTTGACTTCTAATGTGTTTCAAAGATTCATGAAGTTGGTCCCAAAACTTTGATGTAAACTGACTTCCACGATCTGAGACTATCTTCAGAGGGTCGGTCTTGATCCGCTGGCACGTATTACATCTCACAATGTATGCCGCAATTTCTTTTGTTCATATCGATCTACCAAAACCGAGTTTTCAAGTCTCGATACATCTTGATGTTACCAGGGTGTATTGAGTATGAAGTTTGATGAGCTTTACGCAGAATCTACTCCTTGAGGTCTGCGCTTTGAGGTACACAGATCCTTCCTTGTTACCATACAATTCCTTGTTCGTCCTCAGAAAAATCCCGAGCCTTACCTAACCTGATTCGGCTCTTGATCTTGCAGATCTCTTTATCTTCCTTTTGAGCACTCTCTATTTGTTCCTTGAGTCATGATATTACTGTGAGAGTGGCTAACCTCCCTGACGGTACCACTTCTATTTCTAGTCCTTGCAATTCTTGCTGTAAGTGTGGGTTATTCAACACAACTTCTTGTAAAGTGTAGGCCTTTCTACTCAAAGCGTCTGCTACCACATTGGCTTTTCTTGGGTGGTAGAGAATGCTGAGGTCATAGTCCTTTATTAGCTCTAGCCAACGATGTGGGCGCATGTTGAGTTTTGCCTGGGTGAAAATATACTTGCGATTCTTATGATCCGTGTAGATTTTACACTTATTCCCAAGCAAGTAATGTTGCCATATCCTCAAGGCATGTATTACCGCTGCTAACTCCAAGTTATGAATAGGGTAGTTTTCCTTATGCAGCTTTAGCTGTCGTGAAGCATAAGCTACCACTTGGCCTTTTTGTATCAACACACAGCCTATGCTTAGCTTCAAAGCATCACAGAATACTTCGAAGTCATCCTTACTATCTGGCAATGTGAGGACTGATGTGGTTGTTAACTTTTCCTTAAGTTTCTGGAAACTTTCCTCGCACTTGGCGGTCCATTCGAATGTGGCTTCCTTCCTAAACCGGTTGGTAAGGGATTTAGCAATCTGAGAAGATCCTCCAATAAATCTCTGATAGTAACCTGCTAATCCCAAAAGGCTTCTGATCTCTAACACGCTGGTAGGTTGCTTCCATTCCTTGATCACAGCAATCTTGGCGGAGTCCACTAAAATTCCTTCTTCTGTCAAAACATGGCCGAGAAATGCAATCTTCGTCATCCCAAAATTCACACTTGTCGGATTCGGCATAGAACTTGCACTCTCTTGGTCTTCTCAAGTCTCTGTGCAAGTGCCGCTTATGTTCCTCTGGACTTCTGGAGTAGATGAGGGTGTCGTCTATGAGCACAATGACCACTTATCGAGATGATCCATGAATGTGTTGTTCAAGAGGTTCATGAAGGCTGCAGTAAACTCGTACAGCCCATATCTTGTAGTGAAAGCAGTCTTGGTTATGTCCTTCTTCCTGATTTCCAGTTGGTGATAGCCGGGCTTTTGGGCTATCTTGGAGAATATTCTGGCTCCTCGAAGTTGGTCGAATAGTTCATCATTCCTTGGCAGCGGATTCTTGTCCTTAATGGTCACCTCATTCGGCGCTTGGTAATCCACGCACATTCTTAGAGTTCCATCTTTCTTCAACAGCATTGGGGCTCCCCAAGGTAAAGCACTAGGTCAGTAAATCCTTTACTCTCTAGCTCCTCTAGCTGACTTTTCAACTCTTCTAAGTCTGCTACCGGCATCCTATATGGTCTCTTAGCTATAGGTGCCGCTCCTGGTTTAAGCTCAATGGTAAACTTTATCTCCCTATCAGGTGGCATCCCTGGGAGTTCTTTTTGGGAATACGTCCGAGTATTCTTGTACTATGGGCAATTGATCCAAGCATATCTTCTGAAGTACTTGAATAGACCCTTGTGGTTTCTCGACTGACGACTTGTCCAGGTGAAACAATGTTGGATCAGGATGTCGACTAGAGGGGGAGGGGGTGAATAGGAGACTTTTAAAATTTGTTTTTGCAAATGAAATATTCAGATAAAGCAAGTAATATTAAAAGATAAGAGATTGAAACCGATATATCCCGAGGTATCGGAGACACGCCCAGTCTCCACTAGTCCTCGTTGAAGCACTCAATCCTTGAGTATAGCTTCAGTATCCACACAGGACACTATCTACTAAGGTTGCTCCTTGTCCCCTCCAGAAAGGCGAGCACCAAGCCTTTTACAAGTAATCGCGTCTCTCCGACAATCTCCGATTTGGAGAGATCAGCGATTTCAGCCTCCGAACCGTCTAGGTGAGGGCGCTCACCAAGAGTAATAAGAAGCAAGG
Organism: Pharus latifolius; assembly: GCA_019359835.1. Lineage (NCBI taxonomy): Eukaryota > Viridiplantae > Streptophyta > Magnoliopsida > Poales > Poaceae > Pharus > Pharus latifolius. The sequence goes on from CM033330.1 coordinate 13,565,847, forward strand.
TCTACTCTAGACCTCCAATGCACACCGAGAAAATATCTAGAAATGGGAATGCAAGAACAATATGCTCGATGTGGCTAATACTCTCACGACTCGATCAAAAGATCAAGTTATAAGTAAAACGAAGAAGCACTAGTGAGAAAGTATGAAAGGCTATGTTGCTGTGTTTGCTTGTGTTAAAACAGCAGCTCAACACCTCTATTTATAGCCTTCGTGGTCAAAAGAGCCGTTTGTGCTCGAGCTGAAAAATTAGTAACCAAGACTGACAGTCAGTTTCACAAACTGACAGTCAGTCTAGTGTATCACCAGAAAGAGTAAAAATAGGATCACAACAGCTCGAACGTTGTGGACTAAAACGGTAAAAAGAAACAGTCCAAACTGACAGTCAGTTACAAAGACTGACAGTCAGTGTCCACAAAATCAACAGTGAAAAGCAACGGCTAAAAACTTTATAACCGTTGAAGCAGATAACAACAAAAATTTATTGCCCAAACTAACAGTCAGTGTGTCAAACTGACAGTCAGTCTCAGTTTCAGTAACACAGAGAAAAACAGAATTAAAAACCAACTCAAAAACTCTCTGTGGTCGAAACCCATACTGACAGTCAGTATACTCATACTGACAGTCAGTTTAGTACAAAAAATCTGAGACAGAAAAACATGCTCTCTGGAGATTTGTCAGTTTGCACTAACTGACATTCATACTGACAGTCAGTTACCAACACTGACAGTCAGTCTAGCAAAGAAAAATTCAGCTCAACAAAAACATACTCTCTGGAGATTAGTCAGTTTATCAAACTGACATTCATACTGACAGTCAGTTATGAACACTGACAGTCAGTCTGGATGAAAACAGAGAAAGCTCAAAATCCAGAGATCGGATTCAAATGATTTCAGTTTTGTTTTGAAGATATTTTCGAGAAGAACATTTTTGACAACAGCAACAAAATTTAGATCTTTTCAGATCTTTCTCAAGAAGTAAAAACCTCAACTGTTGACAAGACTCAATATATCAAAACAAATTGTCGAAAAACCACAGATAATGATATGCATGCATTGACCTAGATTTTTCTCGGTATAAAAGGAGATGTAGAGAGAACTTGCGTCCCCTCTTTATAGAACGGTTTAAACTAAGAATAAAATCCTTAAACCGATCGATCTTCATGCACCCTGAGATCGGTAAACCTAGAACTACAACATACCTCGATGCATCAGTTTAGTCCAACAAAAACAATTTCTTTTTGCGTCTTCTTATGCTTTTGAACAACTTAAATTGAACTTCAACATTTTGATCACCAGCCCTCGCTTTTTGTGCGGTTGTCTGAAATCTGTAACACTAACTCAAACACATAGTTAGTCCAAAAATACTTATTATCATCAACCATCAAAACACATCAGGGTTAGGCATGAAAGGCCTAGATGCAACAATCTCCCCCTTTTTGATGATTGATGACAACAAGTTAATCAACTAATACTCTCCCTGATTTTGTGCAAAAATCTCCCCCTGAAAGTGTGCAAATCCCTCAAGATGTATCAGAGCATATCATAGCATAAGAGAGAGAACCACAAATCACGTCAGAGAGCACATTGATATCTCATACAAATGTAAGAACAAATCTCATCGCATCAAAAAATCTCATAGAGAAGAAACATAAACATATCATAAGAAACATATCATAATCATATCACAAAATAACATCATCCATCTAAACAAAATATCATAACATCATCCATCTCTCCCCCTTTGGCATCAAGCACAAAAAGGGAGGCCTAACAGGAGAAACTAATCCTAATCTACTCCTGGTCATCTGAGTCTCCTAGAACCTCAGTGCCTCCTGAAGCTGTAGGAGACGCGGAAGGTACGACAGCGGGAGATGCAGGTCCTGCTGGAACTAGAGCGGTGCCGGCAGATGATGCTGGTGAAGAAATTGCAGGCCGTGCCCTCTTGCGAGGAGCAAGGGAAGCAGATGCTATCGCAGCATCAGGAGCTGGAAGTCGCTGCAGTATCTGCTGAAGGATCTCCTGCTGAGCTGCCAAGGTACTCTGGATCACCTGCTGTGTCTGAATGACCTGGTCAAGAGACACCTGCAGAGATGCAAGAGAGGAAGCTGTGCGGGAGCTGCTAGAAGGGGCAGGAGCAGAGGCAGAAGCTGGAGCTGCAGTCGCGTCCTCAGAATCCTCATCATCATCAGAGGCTGAGGAGGGAGCACTAGGAGCTGCAGGACGAGTGCCCAGGCGACGATCAGCCTGGCCAGGGGGAAAGAAGGCCAAAAGCTGATGAGGGCGAGGAAGAGCGGTGTCTACTGCTCGAATGTGGAGCAGTAGTGCCATGATGTATGGGGCATACACCAGGCGACGACGAGGAGAGAGAAGAACGTGCTGAAGCTCACTAATGATGAGATTAGCGATGTCGAAGGGCTCCTCTCGAAAGATCGAGATGAGAACATGGAGAGTGATGTAGGTGACCCTAGCGCGGTCACCTGTGATCGGTAGAAGAGTGAGGCGAAGAATCTTCAGCGCTAGGTCAACATCGCGGCGCATGCCGGCAATGTGACGAACCTGGAAGGCGCCGGAGTAGAGCATAGCGACCTCACGATGCTCAAGATCAGGTAAAGTGTGGAGCTGGCGCCCTGAAGTAGGACGAACCAGTCCTAAAGCGGCCTCAAGCTGCTCCTTTGTGACCGTGTATACCTGGAGGCCGGTCATAAAGGTCAGTGAGTCACGCTGAGGAGAAATGTGGAGGGTGGCATAGAACTGCCTAATGGGCTCCTCTGCCCAGGTCAAAGAAGAATCAGAGACCAAGTCTCGGATCCCTACAGAGGCAAAAGCATCAGAAAGAGAAGCGATGCCAGTGCGAGAAACTATCGTCTGCCAAGAGACAGAACGATGAACAAAGAAGGGCATGTGAGAGTAGATGCTCTCAAACATGTCGAACTGAGTGATGGTATAGAAGGTGGTACGTGGCGAGGCATCCGTGCCAGAAGGACGAGGAGATAGATAGGGGTTCGGCTGACGAAGAGTCCGAAGCCAACTAGTGTTCCACCGCGAATAGTTCACGGGGACACGCTCTGGAGAGGGGGAACGCCGAGCCCCAGAGGACTGGCCCGAAGACCTGCTGCTGGACGCAACGGTCTTGCGTCGAGCAACGCGATGATGAGGCTGATCAGACATAGTGGATAGCTGAAGGAATGCAAGGATGAACAAGGGTGGAGAAAACAAAAGTTTCTGTTTTCAGGGTTCAGACTGACAGTCAGTCTTATGAACTGACAGTCAGTTCGAACCTGATGCTGACAGTCAGTATGTGTAACTGACTGTCAGTTCCAACCTAGAACAGCGAACTGAGAAATGGTGAGTTTTTGTGGGGATTTGAGAGGGAATTTTCAAAGATTGGGAAGAAAGAGTGCTATAGCAGATCAAGGAAAGGAAAAAGAAAAGCAATTTTGGATTAGTAAAAAAGAAAAGAAGGAATTAAAGAGAAGAAAAAAAATAACGAAAAAGAAGAAGAAGAAGAAGAAGAAGAGAGAGAGAGGGAGCTCACGGCGGGAGAAGGATGACGACGGCGACGAGCAGGAGCAACGGCGACGGCGACAGCGATGAGGAGGAGCAACGGCGATGGCGACGAAAAAAGAAAATGGCGGCCGAAGAAGATAAAAAGAAAGCTCGGTTTAGGGTTTTAAGGACCCAAACTGACAGTCAGTTTCACAAACTGACTGTCAGTCTAGTCACTGAATTTTAAAAACTGACAGTCAGTGTGGTACACTGAATGTCAGTTCAATAAAATCAAGTGCTGAGACTGACAGTCAGTGTTGAATACTGACAGTCAGTGTGAGACTTCAAAGCGACCAGAACCCTACGACCAAGAAACAACACTATACTGACTGTCAGTTATAAAAACTGACTGTCAGTTATGACTTTGACCAGGAGAGAGCTCTAAGGGAGAAAATATTTAATAATAAAATATATCCAATATATATATGTATATTATACTTCATTAATCAAGATAAGCAATCAATAGTATGATGAAGTTAATAATATCACTTTATCAACTAGCATTTGAAACATCTATAATATTTAGTTCACCTCTAAGAAAGCAAAACCTGGATTCATCTAGTGGTTTGGTGAAGATATCTGCTAGTTGAAGATCTGTTCTTACATGACTAAGATCAATATCTCCTTTTGCCACATGATCTCTTATGAAATGGTGCCGTATTTCAATATGCTTAGTTCTAGAATGTTGAACAGGATTATTAGCAATTTTAATGGCACTTTCATTATCGCACAGAAGTGGCACTTTATCAAATTTAATTCCATAATCCAAAAATGTCTGTTTCATCCATAATAATTGAGCACAACAACTACCTGTAGACACGTATTCAGCTTCAGCCGTTGAGAGAGCAACTGAGTTTTGCTTCCTAGATGACCATGATACTAATGATCTCCACAACAGCTGACAGCTACCAGATGTGCTCTTTCGATCAATCTTACACCCAGCATAATCAGAATCAGAATACCCAATTAATTCAAAATTTGCATTTTTAGGGTACCAAAGGCCTAAACTGGGATAACATTTTAAATACCTAAGGATTCTTTTAAGAGCAGTTAAATGACATTCCTTAGGTTCTGACTGAAATCTAGCACATAAACACACACTAAACATGATATCAGGCCTAGATGCTGTAAGATATAAAAGACTACCGATCATAGACCTATAGAGTTTAGAATCTACTGATTTTGAATTTCTGTCCATGTCGAGGTGTCCATTTGTAGCCATGGGGGTCTTGATAGCCTTAGCTTCTTCCATCCCAAAGCGCTTGAGCAGGTCCTTCACGTACTTTGTTTGACTCACGAACATACCGTTCTTGAGTTGCTTGATTTGAAGTCCAAGGAAGAAGCTCAGCTCACCAATCATGGACATCTCGAACTCCCTAGACATCATATCTCCAAATTCTTGACAAAAATATTCATTAGTAGATCCAAAAATTATGTCATCCACATAAATTTGGCAAATAAATAAATCATCATCTATTTTCTTGGTGAACAGAGTTGTGTCAACCTTCCCAGTTTTAAAACCTTTAGAAAGAAGAAAATCTCTAAGGCGTTCATACCAAGCTCGAGGAGCTTGTTTGAGGCCATACAGAGCTTTCGATAGTCTAAAAACTTGGTTTGGAAATTTTGGATCTTCAAACCCGGGAGGTTGCTCTACAAATACAAGTTCTGAAATTTCACCATTTAGAAAAGCACTTTTAACATCCATTTGAAAAAGTTTAATGTTAAAATGAGAAGCATAAGCAAGAAGAATTCTAATTGCTTCAAGTCTCGCCACAGGAGCAAAAGTTTCACTAAAATCTAAACCTTCGACTTGAGTGAAACCTTGAGCAACAAGATGAGCCTTGTTTCTAATTACTAGTCCATTTTCATCTTGCTTATTTCTGAAAACCCATTTTGTTCCAATAACATTATGATCCTTAGGTCTTTCTACTAAGTTCCAGACTTTATTTCTAGTAAAATTATTTAATTCATCATGCATAGCATTTACCCAGTCAGGATCATCTAGAGCTTCACTAACACATGTAGGTTCTAAAGAAGAAACAAATGAATGATGTTCACAAAAAGAAGCAATACGAGATCGAGTTAGAACACCCTTACTAATATAACCCAGAACTTGGTTCAAAGGGTGATCCTTGATAATTGATCTATGCTGGCTTGGTGCTTCTTCTTGTGCTGCTTCTTCTGCAGCAGACTCAACTTGCACAGGAGGTCCAGGTTGTTCATTGTTGTCTTCACTTCCATCATTATCTTGATCAACTTCCTCAGCTTCTTCAATGGTAAGTTCTTTCAAAGGTTCTTGAATTTCACCTGAAGTGTCATGAACAGCTTGCTCTTCTTGCGAGTTATTAGATTCATCAAACTCAATATCGCAAGATTCCTCAATACAACCTGACGTTTTGTTAAAAACACGATAGGCTTTGCTAGTGGTAGAATAACCAACTAGAAAACCCTCATCAACTTTTCTTTGAAATTTTCCACCAAAGTTTCTTTTTCTTAAGATGTAACATTTACAACCAAAAACACGAAAATATGAAATATTTGGTTTTCTTCCAAAAAGAAGTTCATAAGGTGTCAAGTTCAAAAGAGGATGCAAATAGAGTCGATTAATAGAATAGCAAGCTGTGTGAACTGCTTCTGCCCAGAAGCGAATAGGTGTATTATACTCACATAACATGGTTCTTGCCATCTCTATTAATGTTCGATTTTTCCTTTCAACAACTCCATTTTGCTGTGGAGTGTAGGATGTGAAAAATTCATGTTTGATTCCAAGAGAGTCGCAAAAATCAAATAAAGTTGAATTAACGAACTCTCCACCATGATCACTACGGATTTTCTTGATGGATAATTCGAATTCATTAGAAACACGTTTTGCAAAACTTTTGAAAACATCGGGGGTTTCAGATTTTTGAGAAATAAAGAAAACCCAAGTAAAACGAGTGAAATCATCAACAATAACAAAGCAATAACTATTTCCCCCAATACTTTGGAACTCTGAAGGTCCAAATAAATCCAAATGCAAAAATTCCAAAGGTTTGCTTGTAGAAAGTATTCGCTTAGTTGGATGTGTGGTAGCTATTTGCTTGCCTGCTTGACAAGCGCTACAAGGTTTATCCTTTTCAAAGACCACATCCTTTAAGCCAATAACTAAATCACGTTTGAAAAGCTTGTTAAGTTGATGCATTCCAACATGAGCAAGTCTCCGATGCCATAACCATCCTTTAGATGTTTGTGAGACAAGACATGTTGCAAGAGATGCATCTTTTGAAGAGAAATCAACTAGATATAAATTTTCATGACGAAAACCTTTAAAAATCAAAGAATTGTCTTTTAAATTTTCAACAAAAACTTCATTTGGATAAAAGATACAGCGGAAACCAAGATCACAAATTTGTGCAACTGAAAGCAAATTAAAATTCAAAGATTCAACCAAAAGAACATTTGAAATTGTTAAATCATTTGAAATGGCAACTTTACCCAAACCTGTCACGCTTCCTTGACGATTATTTCCAAAGGTGATCTTTTGATGTTCGTCGGAATTGTCTTTTATTGTGGTGAACAGTTTGGCATTTCCGGTCATGTGCTCGGAGCATCCACTATCAAGCACCCAATGACGTCCACCATTTTTGTAGTTTACCTGCGAAAGAATTTAAGTTGATTTTGGTACCCAAACACTTCTGGGTCCTTTAATATTAGCGATCAAAGTTTTGGGCACCCAAATAGATTTTTTCCTTTTGTTCATCATTGGTGCACCAACATACTTTGCAATAGCATAACCTTTCTTTGACCGTTTTAGCATGTAACAAGCATCAAAATATGCAGATGTCATAAGAGGGCATGAATCATGTGAATGACCTACTTCATGGCATTTATGACAAAACAGGTTACATGCTTTTGTAAAAACAGTTCTAATTTTTATCTTTTTATCTTTATTAGGAAAATATCCTAGACCTTCTTTTCTAAAGGTGCATCTTTGACTACCTAAAATTAGGTCAAGAGATATTTTACCTTTATAGCTATTTTCTAACCCTTTTTCTAATTTTTTAACTTGAGATTTAAGTTTAATATTTTCACAGAGAATGGATTCATTTGAAGCGCATGGTATATCTAGTTGAAAATTATCAATATCATCACAAGAAGTACCAATGCTAGCTTTACAAGATAAATTTGAGACATCTTTCATAAGAGCATTTTCATAGGATTCCTTTAATTCAGAGTGTTGATTATAAAGAGTTGAAAATTCTTCCTTAAGGGTCTTATATTTTCTTTTAGTTTTGCCATAGGCCTCATTGATTTCATTTAGCATTTCAACTAGATCATCATAGGAGGGATCAAAAGAAGTTACCTTTTCATTCCTTTTTGCCATAAGGCAAACTGGAGAGCTTGATGAATTTTTTAGGGCAATTCCGGCTAATTTCTTTGTACATCTCTCATCATCAGAGTCGGAGTCTGAATTCTCACCTCCAGACATCCATTCGCCAAAGCATGCCTTTTTAGGAGTGTTAAACTTCTTCTTGAAGTTCTTCTTCTTTTTATCCGTAGATTTGTTCTTGTTCGGACATCTTGATGCTATATGTCCTTTTTCATGACATTCATAGCATATCACATCTTTGAAGTTTGTTGGTCTTGAACCTTTTGGACGAGTGTCGATGCTTACTCCCTTCTTGTGTAACCTGCGAAGAAGACGTTGAGTATTTCTTACCAAGAGAGCCAAGTCTTCATCGGAGGAACCTTAACTTGTGCCATCCTTGAAATTTGCTTTGAAAGCCTCCGTCTTTCTCTTTGTATCAGAGGTTTCGTTCAGTTCCTTCTTCTCCTTTTTGTGCATTTCATGGGTAATCAAATTTCCATAGAGATCAGTAGGTGAAGTTGTAGAAAGATCGGAGTTTGTCAAAACTGTTACAAGAGTGTCAAAGCTTTCTGGGAGAGCTCGAAGCATTTTTCTGACAATTTCCAGATCAGTAAAGATAACACCAAGACGTTTAAGTTCATTCACAATATTATTCAATCTAGTAAACATGGAATCAACAGATTCAGAAGAAGACATTTTGAAAGTTTCATACTTTTGTCTAACCATTAAAATTTTAGCCTCTTTTACTTTAGTAGTTCCTTCATATATTTCTTCTAAAGTTTTCCAAACTTTGTGAGCGGTATTCAAATTGCTTACACGATTAAATTCATTTAGAGATAAACCAGTAAATAAAGCATTTAAAGCACGAGCATTCAGATGTTGTTTTCTCTTATCATCTTCAGTATAGCTTTCCGGATCATCCGGAGGAGAAAAACCAACTTTAACAATCAACCAGACATCCAATCCCATGGCTTCTAGAAATACAGACATACGCACTTTCCAGTAGGGATAGTTAGTCCCATCAAAGATAGGCGCACGGCTAGTATGACCCAGATTAAAGCCATCAGTAGACGACATCCTCTCTCTAAGCGGTGAAGCTTATAAATGAGAGACGTTGCTCTGATACCACGTGTTGGATCAGGATGTCGACTAGAGGGGGAGGGGGTGAATAGGAGACTTTTAAAATTTGTTTTTGCAAATGAAATATTCAGATAAAGCAAGTAATATTAAAAGATAAGAGATTGAAACCGATATATCCCGAGGTATCGGAGACACGCCCAGTCTCCACTAGTCCTCGTTGAAGCACTCAGTCCTTGAGTATAGCTTCAGTATCCACACAGGACACTATCTACTAAGGTTGCTCCTTGTCCCCTCCGGAAAGGCGAGCACCAAGCCTTTTACAAGTAATCGCGTCTCTCCGACAATCTCCGATTTGGAGAGATCAGCGATTTCAGCCTCCGAACCGTCTAGGTGAGGGCGCTCACCAAGAGTAATAAGAAGCAAGGTCTACTCTAGACCTCCAATGCACACCGAGAAAATATCTAGAAATGGGAATGCAAGAACAATATGCTCGATGTGGCTAATACTCTCACGACTCGATCAAAAGATCAAGTTATAAGTAAAACGAAGAAGCACTAGTGAGAAAGTATGAAAGGCTATGTTGATGTGTTTGCTTGTGTTAAAACAGCAGCTCAACACCTCTATTTATAGCCTTCGTGGTCAAAAGAGCCGTTTGTGCTCGAGCTGAAAAATTAGTAACCAAGACTGACAGTCAGTTTCACAAACTGACAGTCAGTCTAGTGTATCACCAGAAAGAGTAAAAATAGGATCACAACAGCTCGAACGTTGTGGACTAAAACGGTAAAAAGAAACAGTCCAAACTGACAGTCAGTTACAAAGACTGACAGTCAGTGTCCACAAAATCAACAGTGAAAAGCAACGGCTAAAAACTTTATAACCGTTGAAGCAGATAACAACAAAAATTTACTGCCCAAACTGACAGTCAGTGTGTCAAACTGACAGTCAGTCTCAGTTTCAGTAACACAGAGAAAAACAGAATTAAAAACCAACTCAAAAACTCTCTGTGGTCGAAACCCATACTGACAGTCAGTATACTCATACTGACAGTCAGTTTAGTACAAAAAATCTGAGACAGAAAAACATGCTCTCTGGAGATTTGTCAGTTTGCACTAACTGACATTCATACTGATAGTCAGTTACCAACACTGACAGTCAGTCTAGCAAAGAAAAATTCAGCTCAACAAAAACATACTCTCTGGAGATTAGTCAGTTTATCAAACTGACATTCATACTGACAGTCAGTTATGAACACTGACAGTCAGTCTGGATGAAAACAGAGAAAGCTCAAAATCCAGAGATCTGATTCAAATGATTTCAGTTTTGTTTTGAAGATATTTTCGAGAAGAACATTTCTAACAACAGCAACAAAATTTAGATCTTTTCAGATCTTTCTCAAGAAGTAAAAACCTCAACTGTTGACAAGACTCAATATATCAAAACAAATTGTCGAAAAACCACAGATAATGATATGCATGCATTGACCTAGATTTTTCTCGGTATAAAAGGAGATGTAGAGAGAACTTGCGTCCCCTGTTTATAGAACGGTTTAAACTAAGAATAAAATCCTTAAACCGATCGATCTTCATGCACCCTGAGATCGGTAAACCTAGAACTACAACATACCTCGATGCATCAGTTTAGTCCAGCAAAAACAATTTCTTTTGCGTCTTCTTATGCTTTTGAACAACTTAAATTGAACTTCAACATTTTGATCACCAGCCCTCGCTTTTTGTGCGGTTGTCTGAAATCTGTAACACTAACTCAAACACATAGTTAGTCCAAAAAGACTTATTATCATCAACCATCAAAACACATCAGGGTTAGGCATGAAAGGCCTAGATGCAACAAACAAGACTTTCTTTCCCTGGTTACTAACAAAGCTCAGAGTTTTCCTCTCACAATTCACTAGACTTTTATGTTGGGATAACCAATCCATTCCCAATATAATATCTAGGCCTTGCAGTTTTAGGACTAATAGGCTAGCCATAAACTCTTCCCCTTCTACTCTGAAGGTTATATATGATGGCAAGCTGAATATACAGGCAACTTAGCTCCTGGGGTCTGTATAACCATAGAGTATTCTAGAGGTACCATATTTATTCCCACTTTAAATGCAAAATCTTCTGATATGAATGAATTTGTAGCTCCAGGATCAACAGTATTAAAGCAGATGTAGACTGGATCAAGAATCTACCTAGGAGAATGTTGCTGGCGTTGTTTGCTTCTTGAAGAGAGGTGAAGTTTAATCGGCCTCCTCGGCTTCCCATCTGTCCTCTTCCTCTTCCTCGTTCTCGGCCTGCTATGGTTCCTCCTCTGTTGGGCGAACTTCCTCTGGGGCTCTGCAATGGTGGTGAAGCTGTGGTTCTGGGTGCCATCGTCAGTGTTCCCGCTTGCGATCTTGCTATTGATGTTGGGAGTTGAATCCAAGGACAGCTGTGTTTGCGGTGTCCATACTGCCCACAGTGAAAACACTGAGTTCTAGCATGAGGGCAGTCCTTTTGGTAGTGAGTTCCTTTGCAGCTTGGACATGACGGTGTTGCTGGTGATCTTGGTGCTTGGTAGACTGGTCGGAAATTGGGAGATGTTGGGACTCTTCCCCTGGTTGGGTTGGCTGGCGGCCGTGCTTGCTGTAGCATCTTTCTTTTTCGACTTTCTTCTCCTATGCTCCTCTTTTCTTCCACCTTCAATACCCGATTGACTAAGGTTTGGAACTCTGAAAATTCGTGGGAGGCAATCTGGTACTGCAGATAGTGCTGAAGTCCTTCGGTGAAGCGCTCAATCTTTTTGTCCTCCGTGTCGATGTCTCCTGGCGCGTAGCGAGCTAGATGGCTGAATCGGTGCAGATATTTTGTAACGGTCTGGCTCCCTTGTACCAAGTTTCGGAACTCTCGGCGTTTGGCGGCTATGACACCGATGGGTACATGAAATTTCCGGAATTGTTCTTTAAATTCCGTCCAGGATATGTTATCCTTGTCAGGGTGAGCCTCTTGATAGTTTATCCACCATGCGGCTGCTGCTCCTGTAAGTTGGTGTGATCCGAATAAAACTTTTTCTCGGTCGTTACAACGAACTGTATCCAACTTCCTCTCGATGTCCCTGAGCCAATCATCGGCGACGATGGGATCAGTTGTACTAGCAAATGTTGGTGGTCGGGTCTTCTGAAAATCCGATAGCCTGGTTCCAACAGCAGTTCCTTCAGATGTCCCTCCTGGCATCTTTTGAATGATCTGAGCCAACAACTGGGTGTGGGCAGCTTGTGCCTCCTGCCTGCTCTTTTCCATGGAGAGAAGAATTTCTTGGAGGGTTGGCTGATCTTCCTGAGAAAGGTTTGATTCGTGGGGTCTCTGTTGAGATGAAGATCCTCTTCTTGCTGGGTCTTCCCTGGGCGAAGCTTGCTCCCTGTCCTCTTGACTACCTTGCGATCTTCTCTTCGTGTACACCATACTGATTCTTCTGAAGAAAGAGCAGATAGGTCTAACTAACTAAGAGAGAACTAGGGCACTAATGCGGAAATTAATGCAACTATTTAATGCACAAAACACTTAGGCTTCTAGCCATAGTAAACAAGTTAACCATTGCGAAAGCAACGGCGGAGCACAAAAGCTAGCAAGAGCATCCACCTGCTCAATCTATACTACCCTTTCCCAGCTAATCCTCCACGACGGTCGACTAACTACTCGAACAAGGTTCTATCAAAAGAACTAGGCTATGTGCCGTAGCAACGTAGCCCAACTCCTGAGGCACTCTATAAAAGCAGAACGCTCTCTCGACATCTTGCCGAATTTTTAGAAAAGCCAAGTAAGACTTTTGAAATCCGAAACTTTTAGAAGCTACAAGACTCCTGTTTTCAAAAATAGTGTTTTTAGAAAATAAAATACGCCTTCCTGGCGAGCCAATTCCTAAAGGTGTCGTCCTACAGTCAAGTTCTCATGCTGCTCTGATACCACTATAAATCTGTCGCGCCCCGCGCAGGGTACCACGACTACTCCCGTGGAGACCTAGCTCGCTGCAGCTGGCCTCATACATACATACCACTGACTTCCCAGGATAAGTCAAGCACAGGAGTTCATTGCAGCAGAGTAACTTACAAAATATCATTGATAACAGCATGGCCTGCTGGCCTGGTACAACAAGAGTAATACAATGCCTTCACGGCACAAATGGTCTAATTAAAACAAAAGAAAACTACTCGGCGGAAGCTAGGCGAAACCCCCACAGTCGTAAGAAGTTGACGGCAGAACAGCACACTTCAGGGTTCTGGCAGAACTGGCTCTCTTCCTTCTGGATCCACGAAATCTTCCAAGCCTTCGTCTTGGTATTGTAGCACTCCATCTATTGTTGATAAGTTGCAAGGGTGAGCACTTACGTACTCAGCAAGTCATAGGTAAGAGTAGAGATACGTATAGTAGAGATGACATGATCCTATGCTATTGAGGGAAAGAGGTGAGAGGGTTTTTCCATAAATACTTTTCTTCCAAGCTTTTCAAATCTCATGCTCATGGCAGTATTTCATATACTTAGGGCACAATCCACATGCCTCTTAGATATCATATGATCACTAAATTATGGTACTACCGCGACACGTCAACACATGACAGCCCACGGCAGCACCCCTTATCATGACAACACATGTCACTTGGGTAATCTTGAACTAACAAATTTTAATTTATAAAACAATACTTGTGTCACACCCCGTGGATTTAATCCACCGCGGCATACTCCTAAAACTCGGGAGCACGAAGTATTCGAATACATTTTTAAACTCTGCAGAGATGTACCTCTTTTTAAATCCACTTTTTCACTCGACTTCCAAGTCGGGCCAACTCCATGCGACTTATACGCATGTGACAAGGCCGAGATCACACAACGTTTTTGCAGTCTAATATTAACAGTATCCCTGCCCGGTAAATGGACAATACCGTCCCAAGTACCGTTGTGGGTCCTCCCCACTGCCTTACTTCCTAGCCTGGTCTATGTTCCCGCAGGACACATAACCTCTTTTGATTACAGTCGCGCACGACTTAATCTGGCGTAGGGCGTCTTCCTTCTTTACACCTTATCCTCTCATAATTTTTCTGATCTCACATCACTCATGGACGAACTGCGTCCCACCAGTTTCCACGCGAGAAACCGGATGGACAAGCCATGCAGGGAACTGATAATGCTAAGAAAGCTACTAGGTTGCGCCTGTCCCATACCAGGTAAGTGGTTGGTACGTTTTTCATGCCACTAGACGCATAACACAAGGTTCTAGTCCTTACATGCCAGTGACCAGATCATACCACAAACCATGCACCTTCAGTGCCTGCACATTCAGTGCAGCCAAGCACCTCCAGTGCTACCACCATTCCATACCAAAATACTGGTCACGGCTAGGGGTTCTATTTCATGAATATAAATGTACATGTTTATACTTTTATTAGTTCGTGGCTTACTATCTTAACAAGTTCACATTCATCAAGTATTCGATCAATCACTGCCATCATATCATTGATCTCAACATATGCAATATTCATGAGGTATCTACTCATGGAATAGCATAGCAATTCATAAAATATGGGTTTCAATATGATCAAAGTATGACTTGCCTTCCGCGTCGTAAGAAACAGCAGTTGATGTCGGGTCTGCGACGAAGTCTTCGAACTCGGACTCTTGCTCTGAACAAGGATCAAACAAGCAAACAGGCATTACAATCAATCATACTCTTACTATTCCACTATATGCGATAATGCAAGGAGGAACACTTAGGCGATACAAGATTTGGAAGCGATTAGGGTTAAACTATGGAAACCAAGGTTAAGATTAGTTGTCAAGGGTTTACAAGGTTCCAAATGTTCCAAAATATCAGAATGATATCAAGGCTGCTGCTGGTTCGCTCAAAAACAGCGAACGCCTTTAGGTCGACATTCGGTTCAAGGCATCGACATAGAGTCGATGGATGATAGAGGGCTCAACTCAAGTTGTGACAGTAGAATAAAATGTAGATCACAACATCAGGAGTCTAGGGGACAAGGTTATGTTCAGTTTGCATACCCAGATGGGGTCAAAATGGCCCAATGCCATTGGCTGACATAGGCTGACAATGCCCAAGAATGGCATTGACATGGTTTGAACAGTTTCTAGTAGCCAAAATGGGTTTTGATTCAAGCATATGATGCACAAGGTAGTGAAGCAACTGTTTGACAAGGTAATTTTTGGTTTGCATGACCAGAGGTGGGTGAACAGGGCTAATGCCACTGGCTGGCATAGTTTGACATAGGGTTGACATGGCCAGAAATTCGGGTTTGCCATATCTTTTGATCTAGGGCTCCAAATGATGCACCACTTTGTCTGGTAGTTAGGCATTTGTAACAGGAACAAATGTCTCCACAGGATTTAGGGCAGGAGATGGCCGGAAAGTGATGAAAACTGGCAAGGAAGTTGACTGGCCTGGAGCACATGCAACATAAACAGTGCAGTAACTAGGGCATAGCTATATCTCACAATCTAGGCCGAATTGGAAGTCGTGATAGAAGACAAAGTTGCTCAGAATGGTCCAAAACATCTAAATGGCAAAGTGGCTAGGGCTGGATTGGCTGGATTTGAAAGATACTGGCTGGAGAAAAGATAAACTCAAATCTGTTTTGGGCATTTCTGATTTAAAGTGATTGAACTCAATTCCTTGCTTGAGTATGGTCCTCAAGGTACTAGAAATGCATTGGTGAAGTTAGATTAACAGATTGCTCAACAGAGGAGCTAAATCAGCAAGTACAAGTTCATGTTCATGGCTGGAAATTGGGGGTTTTTGATTTACAACGAATTTGTTCAAACCAGTAGCTCAGGGGTCTTAAGTGAGCTATTCTAAGCATCTTTCACTACTGGCTCGAAGATCAATTCGTTCTGGAATAAAGTTAATTGCTCGCCGGAGCTACTGGAGTGAAACTGAAATTGCCGGCGACTGAGGGTATTTAGACTAAATTCCATGCTCGAGAAGCATGAGGGAGATGAGGGAAGCTCACTGGGGGTGTTGGATCGAAGAATGAAGTAGTGGAGAAGCTTGGCACCGTGCTCCCTCTTTGCTGCTCACCGGGGGAGAAGAAGACACAGTGCTACTGCTGGTTTTCTGGTGCTTTGGAGTGTGAGGAGTAGAGCTGAGCTCTGGTGGGTTTATATAGGCGTAGCTGGAGGCTCTCAACGGTTGGAAAATGCTCGGGGAGTTGTAGCCGGCAAGGAAGTGACAGAATCGCGACTTCACGGCGAGCTGGCGATGGAGGTGACTGGTTGAGCGGCCGTGAGAGCTTTTGCAGCTGGAGCTGCTGCGAAGTGAAGGCGACACGATGGCTGACCGCGGCAAGAACTCCACGTGGCTAAGCTTTCCTGCTGGAGCCGTTGCCGGTGGCGTGCAAACGGGAGAAACTAGCTGGTCGCGATCCTCGCTGGAGAAGATCCACAGTGGCCAACGCCGAGCACACACGTGGCAGCAGGCGAAGCAACAGCAGTGGCGCGCTCGAGGTCGAAGGCTCCCGTGCTCGTGCGCTTGTTCCAGGTCGTGGTCGATTTGGCTGAGGTGCTGCGGTCGAAAACAGTAGAGCTGGTCGAAGACAGCTTCTGGTCGAAGTCGAAATCAGCTGATCCGGTCGTGAACTGAGGGGCTGGTCGATCCAGGGGCATAAGTGTTAGAGTTTCTGTTGAAAAGTGGACTGATTTGTAATTCTGGTCTTAAAGAGGTTTAATTTGGAATTTGATTTCATGGATGAGTATAATAT
Organism: Pharus latifolius; assembly: GCA_019359835.1. Classification (NCBI taxonomy): domain Eukaryota; kingdom Viridiplantae; phylum Streptophyta; class Magnoliopsida; order Poales; family Poaceae; genus Pharus; species Pharus latifolius. The sequence goes on from CM033330.1 coordinate 13,582,565, forward strand.
TTCTATTAATACTCATGTAGCTCAAATCTGGAGAAAATTTGATAAGGTTTGAGGGATTTCACCTATTTTCGAAAATAGGGTAAAATTAGGGTAAAATAGATCTGGATTTTGTCGATCTCGAATTCTGGTAGTTGGGGTGAGATTTTGAAGTCTGGACAGAAGGGAAATCTGTATCAAATAGTATTTGGGAGGTGTTCCCCGAAGAAATTACGAGGTTGGAGTTGATTTGTGAATTTTAGCCTTTTCAGGCTTCCAGGTAAACAGAAAAGGACTTATTCGCAGTAAAATTTGGACTAAACTGCGAAAAGTGTTTAGATGAAACAATCTGGCTCCCAACTTTTTGGAGTAAGTTGAGGGTAAACCTAGGAACATATTCCAAAAGATACATGAGTCTGGATGGGGTTAGATCATGATAACTCAATTATCTGCAAACTGGGGTACTTAGGGTAAATCTGAATTTCCTGTTTTCGAAAACAGAAAGAGACTTAGATACTGGGAGTTAGGGTTAGAATTCAATCTGGCTCCTGAAGACTTTTATCCTCAGAATAACTGGTAGGTTAAATCTGGATGGTCAGATCTTGATCTGGATCTAGAGAACAGATTTGGAGATTTTTAGGGTTTGGGAGAGATTAGGGTTCAGCTGATCTGGCTACTGCTACAGGGATACATGCGTGCAGGATTTTGTGCAAAAACTTTTCACCCCCAAAACCAGGGTGTTACACTTTGTCGGGAGAAACCAAGACCGGCGGACTGGATAAATACGCCTTTACCTCCTGAAATGCCTTTTCATCCTCATCGGACCATGTAAAGTTGTGATGTTTGCGCAGAGCTTTGAAAAAAGGTAGTCCCCTTTCGCCTAATCGTGATATGAATCGGGTTAATGCCGCCATGAGACCTGCTAGGCACTGAACATCCTTGATGGTCGAGGGAGACCTCATCTGTTCGATAGCCCTGATTTTTTCAGGATTGACTTCGATTCCTCTGGAACAAACAAGGAATCCAAGAAGTTTTCCTGAAGAAACCCCGAAAGAACATTTCTCCATGTTTAACTTTATTCCATATCGATTTAAATTACAGAAGATTTCATCGAGATCGTCTAAATGAGACAATCTTTTGGTGCTTTTTACAACCAAGTCGTCTACGTAAGCTTCAAGATTACGCCCCATCTGGGAAATAAAGGTCTTTTGCATCAAGCGCTGGTATGTGGAACCTGCGTTCTTGAGACCGAACGGCATTCTAACGTAGCAGTAGGTGCCAAACGGTGTGATGAAGGCAGTCTTCTCTTCATCTTCTTCTGCCATGCTAATTTGATGATATCCTGAGTAAGCGTCTAGGAAACTCATTAGTTCGCAGCCCACAGTAGAATCGACCAGCTGGTCGATGCGGAGAAGGGGAAAGTCATCCTTCGGACAGGCACTATTGAGGCTGGTGTAGTCGACGCACATGCGCCACTTACCATTTGACTTGCGGACCATGACCGGATTTGCGAGCCATTCCGGGTGATTGACTTCACGAATAAACTCGGCCTTTTGGAGTTTATCCAGCTCCTCTCGGATGACTTCTTGTCGATCAGCAACAAAACGCCTGAGCTTCTGCTTTATCGGTCACTGTCCGGGTTGAATAGCTAACCTGTGCTCGATTACTTCCCTTGTGACACCGGGCATGTCAGCGTTAGCCCAGAGGAAAGCAACGAGCTCAAGTTCCTATTTGTCATCCAGGCCTGATCCAGCCCGAATTGTCTTGGACGGATCATCTGGGTACAATGAAACCAGCTTGAGTGTTTCGTCTGGTCGAGGAGGAGCCTTGATCGTATCAGTGGACACTGTGGCGATCTGAGCGTCTCAGAGGGGAAGTTGGTCCACCATCTCTAGGGATAGCCGATCACACGTCAATGCCATATTGCCACTACCTCGGATTGAAATAACGCCCTTGGGGCCAAGCAACTTGCCACACTGGTAGGCATAGTGCGTAGCCATCATGAATTTAGCAAGAGTTGGCCTGCTAAAGATTGCGTTGTAAGCCAAATCACAATCAATTACATCAAAAGTAACTAATTCTGTTCGAAAGTTATCCGGTTCTCCCAGTGTGACCGGGAGCACCACCTATCCCAATGGCATCATAGAGGGACCAGAAATTATCCCATAAAATGGATGGATTATGGGCTTGATTTTCGAACGAGGGATCTGTATCTCATCGAGTGCCTTGACTAATAAGATGTCCAAGGAGCTACTGACGAGGATTGACACCCGGGTCACTTCTTATAAACTTCTGGTTCAAGATAGGTTCGAACCAGACATGTGTCTGGAGATGCGAACTCAAGCTATTCTGAGAGGCATCACCACGAGGTCGCAAGCTTTACGCGATCAAGTCACAGCTTTACACGGTCAGACCGTAGGCCTTGCGCGGTCAGAAGTTTGTAGGCTATACGCGAACTACACATTCGGGATATTACGCGGTCAGCCGAATCCCGCGGTCAGAACATCTGCCGATCAGGATACCTAGGATCTATCTATTCGGTTGCCCATACGACAGGATATTCTAAGTATCCTGAAGATTCCTACACGTGGAGAATTAACCGGTAGGAGGTTAACACGTACAGTTATCCATAAATAACACGTGTTTAACCTACGTGGAGGTTAAAAGCAGTTTCAAAAACCGCATCCAACCGTCCGTACAACTGATTGATGCAGTTTTTTCTTCACATGGCACCCTTTCAAGCAGTATAAAAGGATGGCATGAAGCATCAATCAAAAAGAGGGAGGAGAGATCCAAGTTAGCCAAGTCTACGGCACACCTCATATAGCATGTTTATAAGTCTTCTTTAGCTTATCTTTGTACACTTTTACAGGAAAAATCCTCGCCTGTGAGGACTTTTTCCTCCACTTGTAAACCTTTTACCATACTTAGTGAAATCTCAACAGGACGTAGGGCTTTTACTCCCACCTTCGAGGGCCTGAACCTGTCTAAATTCTCTGTGCTCCTATTCACCATTGTTCAGCATACCTTCCCGAAGGGTCAACTTGAAAGGTCTCACTATTACAAATTCTGCATAAGTTCGGCTGAGGACTCCGAGTCCGAATCGTCGACAGCTGGCGCCCACCGTGGGGCCTTTCTCAAGGCGTCCTAATTGAAATTCGGAGGTTCGCCGAAACATGGCTGGAGCATATGATTCCGAGAATGGTTTCGATCTCGAGGATTATGCTCATATCCCAATGCCTTCTCCAAGTGATCCTGTTCCGATGGAAGAGGTCGAAGGCCAGAATCTTCCCCAGGCTGAATCATCTCCCCAAGTCATGTTAATCGACCAGGAGGTAACTGGCACAAGGTCAGAACCCACAGAGGTTCTTAATGTGCTAGGTGATGAGTCCGGCCCATCGTACGATCCCGCTGAGGGAAAATATGATGGAGACCCTGAAATTAGCCCAGGAAGGTTTGACCCTGATAACCTCCACCGTCTCTTTGATTTTGAGTCCGACTCGGAACAAACCGAGATGTTCTCCCCATCGGCGACCTCTCTCCCTAGGAAACTCCCGATCAACAGGCTGCCAGGGAAGAACAAGATCGCAAACAGAAGGAGGAGCAAGATCTCGAGCAACAAAACAACGAACTGCGCAGAACTGCCATAGAGGCTCTTCAAGATGCGCAGGCTCGTTACGATGCTGCCCCGAGTTCTTCTCGACGGTCGCGTGGTCGTAGACGTGACCAGACTCCTTCCTTACCACCGGAGCATTTCCCAGTGGACGAGGAAACAATAACACCTGGTGCCCCTAGGAGAAGTACCCATGGTCGACTGCGATCTATCGCGGAAGTCATGCGCAATTTTCCTCCTACGGTCATGGATGCGCAGAGACCGGCCTTTTTCAGGATCCTGGCAGAAAGACTGGATGAGGTCGCATCCGAGGCGACCCCGACAGCCTCTTCCCGCTCAGTGACGCATTCCCATGAATGAGATGGTCCTCATTCTGGCTCTGGCCGGCGGAGTTACCCGCCGCCTATACCGTCCCGACAGGACAAATATCGGCGAATGCAGGACTCTCGTGGTAGGGATCGAGTTCCCGTTCATTCTCGTTTGGGACCCCGAGTAACCTCGCCATTAAGTGAGTTTGCTCGAAACCCGACCGAAAGTCGCAGGACGGTTCACGGTCCTTACGTTGGTTGCAAAGCTTTCTCGCCTGGCCTACGAGCAGTCGTTTGGCCCGATAAGTTTCGACCAGGGGCCATTGAGAGGTTTGATGGAACTCAGAACCCATCCGAGTTTCTTCAGATCTATATTACTGCCATCCAAGTAGCAGGAGGCGATGACAAGGTCATGGCCAACTACCTGCCAACGGTCCTCGTAGGACCGGCTAGAACCTGGTTGTTCAATCAGCCTGAGGGTTCTATCTATAATTGGAAAATGCTATGCGATGCCATCCTCAGCAATTTCCAAAACTGTTACCAAAAGCCGGGTAAGGTGGACGACTTGCATAGATTGCGGCAAACTTCGACCGAAACGCTTCGGCAGTTTGTCAAGAGGTTTGTCGGGGTAAGAAATACCATCCCGAACATATCTGATGGCTCCGTAATCAGGGCATTTAAGCATGCCGTTCGATACCGGAGATTCACTGAAGACTTGCTTATCCACCCTCCTCGATCAGTGGCCGATTTGTTCGATATGGCTGATCGATACTCCGATGCAGCCGAGGCAGTCGAATGGAACCGAATGGTTGACAAGGGGGACCTACCGCCCCGACCAGGCTTCAAGGATGCCAAGAAAGAGGATTCAAGCAAAAAGCCGGAGTCTTCACCGGGCGGGAAGTCAAAAAAGTCGAAGAGGAACCGCTCTGGACAGTACCGTGAGGTCGCGGTCGCGGAAAAACCTCCTTCGACCAAAGGTAATAAGTCTTCTTTTAAAAGTAAAACTGCTTCTGGTGGCCGAGATTCCGACCAGCCAGAAAAATCAACTAATCCGCATGAGGGCAAAAGGTGGTGTCCACTCCACAATTCCGCAGGCCACGATCTCAAAAACTGCAGGAGTTGGTTGAAACAGCTGGATGATTTCTACCAAGGAGCTGGGCCAATGCCAACCTTACCGCCCAAAGAGCAGGCGTGCGGGGTTAGAGACGTCGATGGAGACGAAGAAATGGCTTACCAGGTACCTCAAAATCATGTTAATGTCATTTTCGGAGGTTCCTCCTCTTTTGTTTCCAAAAGGCAGTTTAAAACTTTTTGCCGAGAGGTTAACCAAACGGAGACATCCCTTGGTGAACCTCAATATCCCCGTTGGTCGGATATGCCTTTGACGTTCGATCGCGCTGACTGTCCTGCGGGGCTAACTCGACCATTGAGGTTACCTCTGGTTATTACCCCAATCATCAGTAACGCGAGAGTCGAAAGGGTCCTGATCGATGGGGGAAGTTCCCTTGATCTTTTATTGGTCAAGACACTCGACGAGATGCAAATTCCTCGTTCGAAGATTAAGCCCATAATCCATCCGTTTTCTGGGATAATCCCAGGCCCCTCCATGATGCCATTGGGACAAGTGGTCCTCCCGGTCACTCTGGGAGAACCAGATAACTTTCGAACAGAATTGGTTACTTTCGATGTAATCGATTGTGATTCAGCTTATAATGCAATCTTTGGCAGGCCGACTCTTGCTAAGTTCATGATGGCAACGCACTATGCTTATCAGTGCGGGAAATTGCCTGGCCCCAAAGGTGTCATTTCGGTCCGAGGTAGTCGCAACGTGGCACTCACGTGCGACCGGCTATCTTTGGAGATGGTCGATCAACTTCCCCTCCGGGACGCTCAGGTCGCCACTGTCGCCATCGATGCGATCAGGGCTGCTCCTCGACCAGATGAGAAACTCAAACAAGTTCCTTTGTACCCAGATGACCCATCCAGGACAATTCGGGTTGGGTCAGCCCTGGATGACAAATAGGAACTCGACCTCGTTGCTTTCCTCCGAGCTAACGCAGACGTGTTTGCGTGGAAACCGTCCGACATGCCCGGTGTCCCAAGGGAAGTAATTGAGCACAGGTTAGCAATTCAACCTGGACAACGACCAATAAAGCAAAAGCTCAGGCGTTTTACCACCGACCGACAGGAAGCCATCCGAGAAGGGTTAGACAAACTCTTGCAAGCCAGGTTTATCCGCGAGGTGAATCACCCGGACTGGCTTGCCAACCCGGTCATGGTCCGCAAGTCAAATGGCAAGTGGCGCATGTGCGTCGACTATACTAGCCTCAACAGTGCCTGTCCGAAGGACGATTTTCCCCTTCCCCGCATCGACCAGCTGGTCGACTCCACTGCGGGTTGCGAACTGATGAGTTTTCTGGATGCCTACTCGGGATATCATCAAATTAGCATGGCAGAAGACGATGAAGAGAAAACTGCCTTCATCACCCCGTTCGGCACATATTGCTACGTCAGAATGCCGTTCGGTCTCAAGAACGCTGGTTCCACGTACCAGCGCTTGATGCAAAAGACCTTTCTTTCCCAGATAGGGCGTAATCTCGAAGCATATGTAGACGACTTGGTTGTAAAGAGCACCAAAAGATTGTCTCAATTGGACGATCTTGCTGAAACCTTCTGTAACTTGAATCGCTTTGGAATAAAATTAAACCCGGAGAAATGTTCTTTCGGGGTCTCTTCAGGAAAGCTTCTTGGTTTCCTTGTGTGTTCCAGGGGCATTGAAGTTAATCCTGAGAAAATCAGAGCTATTGAACAAATGAGGTCGCCCTCGACCATGAAGGATGTTCAACGTCTGGCTGGTCGCATGGCGGCTTTAAGTCGCTTCATATCGCGATTAGGCGAAAGGGGACTACCTTTCTTTAAAGCCTTGCGTAAACATCATAACTTCACGTGGTCCGACGAAGCCGAAAAAGCGTTTCAGGAGGTAAAAACATACCTTTCCAGTCCGCCGGTATTGGTGTCTCCTGAAAAGGAAGAACCATTACTTCTGTATTTGGCGGCCACCCCGCACGCGGTCAGCGCAGTTCTGATCGCGGAAAGGGAAGGAGTACACAGACCCGTCTACTATGTGAGCGAAGTACTTCATGGTCCTAAGGAGCGCTACCCTGAGGTCCAGAAGATACTTTACGCACTACTGATGGCTTCCCGTAAGCTACGACATTACTTTCAAGCACACAAGATCACAGTACCCTCCTCTTTTTCTTTAGGGGATATTGTCCAAAATCCAGAAAAATCTGGTCGAATCGCCAAATGGGCGGTCGAATTCGGTGCCTTTGAGATCCATTTCACCCGTCGCACGGCGGTTAAGTCTCAGGTTTTGGCCGACTTTGTGGTCGAATGGACCAACCCTGAGCCACCCGTGCAGTTGGCAAAGGAACTAGAGTGCCCCGATTATTGGACAATGTACTTTGACGGCTCCCGTAGTTTTCAACACTCGGGGGCTGGAGTGGTCTTAGTTACGCCTCAGGGCGAACAGCTTAAGTATGTCATTCAACTACACTTTGTTGCAACCAACAATGCAGCAGAGTATGAAGGTCTTCTTGCAGGGCTCCGGGCAGCAAAATTCCTCGGAGTCCGTCGATTAGTGGTGAGGGGGGACTCACAGCTGGTCGTAAACCAGGTAAACAAGGAGTACAGCACCTCCGATGAGACAATGGCTCATTACCTGGGGGAAGTGAGGAGATTGGAAAAACACTTCAGTCACTTCGAAGTCCAATACATCCCGCGAAAGGACAACATTCTCGCAGACCAATTATCCAAAATTGGATCCTCACGCTCATCCGCTCCGGCAGGAGTGTTCATTGAACACTTGGACCATCCTTCGATCATGACTTCGGTCGAGGATGATCCGGCAATAGCCTTCGTTGCCAGCCTCGGTCAGGAACAAGATTGGACTCATCCATTGAGGGTCTATCTTGAACATGGGACCCTACCCGAGGACGAAACCAAAAGCGATCGATTAATTCGAAAGGCGCGTCTGTACAAACTCATTGATGGGGTTATGTACAGAAAGGGTACTCAAGGAGTATTCATGCGCTGCATATCTCAGGAGGAAGGAAAATCCCTCTTGAAAGAAATACATGACGGTGTATGCGGTGCACACGCGTCATACCGAACACTGGTCGAAAAAGTTTTTCGACAGGGATTCTACTGGCCTTCGGCACTCGATGATGCCAAGCTTATGGTCAAGATGTGTCCACAGTGTCAGTTTCATGCAAGACAGGTTCATCAACCTGCTTATGCATTGCAAACTATTCCTTTCGCGATCTGGGGAATGGACATCGTCGGTCCTATGCCACAAGCGGTCAATGGATACAAGTTTTTGTTCGTAGCCATTGACACATTCACAAAGTGGATTGAGGCCGAACCAGTACGAAATATTACTGCATCAGCCGCACAAAAGTTCTTTCACAAGAACATTGTGGCACGATTTGGTGTTCCAAACCGTCTCATCACAGACAACGGTTCTCAGTTCGCTAGCGGTCTCTTCCTAGACTACTGCGATCAGATTGGGACCAAGGTGTGCTTTGCTTCCGTGGCACATCCACAAAGCAATGGTGCCGTAGAACGGGCCAATGGGCAAGTATTGCAAGGTATCAAAAAACGTGTTTTTGATCGCCTCAAGACCCGCTCGGGGGCTTGGGCAGACGAGCTCTATACTATTCTATGGACACTATGGACTACCTCTAGTCGAGCCACCGGTGAGACACCCTTCCATTTGGTCTATGGAGCTGAGGCTGTGTTACCTATGGAAGTAAGTATTGGATCTGTTCACACGAATCAATTCGAACAGGTCAACCAATCCGAACAACGATCGCGAGATCTCATCCTCCTGGAAGAACGGCGTGATCGCGCCCTGATTAAGTCCGCGGTATACTTGCAGGCTCTACGCAAGTATCACAGTAAAAAGGTGCGACCACGTAATCTCAACGTGGGCGACTTGGTTTTACGAAAAATTCAAGACCAGTCTAACCGCAATAAATTCTCCCCAAAGTGGGAGGGACCATACACTGTCGTCTCAGTGCCGCGGCCAGGATCTGCGCGGTTAGCCATGGAGGATGGTCGGATTTTGTCCAATACTTGGAACATCGATCAACTTCGCAAGTTTTACGTGTAAGTATTCCAATAACTTTTTTCCTGTTCAATTAGCATCTTTTCATAAAAAGCATGTCTTGTTTTCATACAATGAGTGTTTTTCTTTAAGCCCAAATTATACAAATTCGACCTGGGGGCTGATCGCTGGCGGTTAGGTTATTACAGCATTTTTCAACCGGATTCGCTGGTCAATCTCATGATCACTTCCAGATAAGTTACTCCTAAATAAGCCGTTTCTCAACGCACACGGGACTATCTGGCTAGTCTTCGGTCATCCGGGTGGCTATCAGTTTGCAATAAGGTTAAAATGTTATTTTAATCTTGATCATTGGCTTGAAGCGCATATCCCTGGTCATCATACTTATGTTTTCCCCTCTGCTTAAAATACTAAGACTTCAGTATTCACAAAACAGAGGCGGGGGCTAGAGGAATATACTTATAGTATGAAACTTATGATGTGAATATGCACTTTCTTTTGGAAAAATAGTTTTACATACATAGCATTGTAATTACAATTGTTTGGTTACAAAATATAAGGATCATTCGATCCTTAGCTCAGCCAAGAGCTTGTCAACGAAGGGCTTAACTTCTTCAATAACGGCGTCAAGCAGTTCTTCACTCTCGACCTCAACCGGTCCCACCAGTGCGCTCAGATTCGCATCTGGGCCATGGTGAAGTCGAACCCGGCTGAGTACGGCAGAAGCGGCTGAACGGACTCTCGTCCTGATTGTCTCTTCACGTCGCCGTAAATCTTCAGGGAGATATTCGAGCAGTGATTCTGCTTGAGTTGTGAGCAGTGATGCCCAATCGCTGACATTTGGATCATCCTTCCTCAACTCTACCACGTTGGTATTCAAAAGGCTGGCTATGGCCTTCAGTTTTTCGAAGACCAGTAGGCTCAACTCTTTGACCACTTGATCAGTATGGTTGAGTGAGGACTCGAGAAGCATCTTGTCCTGGCTGTAATGCGACCTGCTTGCGCTGTACAAAGAAAAGAGGTTAATAACAAGAAATGTCTTTAAGTCTTCTCAAGTTGGGAATCGACTTACCAGCATTCTCAGACTGAAGTCTATTGATTTCAGTCCGTAGTTTCTGGAACTCTGTAACTGAGTTCAGCTTTATCTTGGTTAACTCTTTCTTCAAGAACGTAACCTCTCTGCAGCAAAATCAGGATAGTCACAATTAAAGCCTACTTATATTAACAAAAGAATGACGATCCTCACTTGCGCAAGCCGTCACGATCTTTTTGAACAGCCGCCATGCTAGCCATTGCAGCATGCGACTGGCTCATCACCCATGACAAGCCCTGTGACACGAAGCAAGAGAGTTAAATATACTCTAAAGGCGTTTCAAACGCCGAAACAGGGGTCATCATACCTTCATAAACTTATTTAAAGTGGCATCATCCATGCTAGCAGGAATCCTTGCTAGCGCGCCTGAAGTGCCTGCGACGGGGACAGTTGATGGGAGTGCCGGCCGGACGCCACCCCCAGAGGTCACTGGTGGTGACCTAGTCCCTGTACTTGTTTCACCTCCCGCGGTCCGGACGACTTCCTGAACCACGGGAGTAGAGCGCTCTTCATTAGAGGCTCCCTCATCAGCCCTAGCTTCAACCTCCCCAGTGGCGGTTGAAGGTATAGGCGCTGTCTTCTTTTGCCTAACAGGAAGAATGGGTCAGACAGCTTTTATCTAAGATTACTGTCAAGTAAGAGTTCTTACCTTATTCGAAATCCCATTCGTTCCTGAGACTTCTGGGAAAATTCCCCTTGTGAAGGAGAGCCGTCTCCGGTTCTTGCCTTCCTTATGGTAAATAAGACAGCACCCCCCTGGAAATATCATGTTACAGGCATATTCTTAGGGAACAGGTAGAAACACATAGGTCTTTACCTGGGTTACCGGGCTAATTGGTGGGGCTTCATCCGAAGGCCTTGACGATTCCTGAGTTGCTGGAACCGTCACAACTGGCCTTTGTTCGTCTACCTCCTCCTCTGTCCGCGGAGGAGGAGGATTTTCCTCCCTGGAATCCCCAGTGGACCCAGGGGGAAGCTCTCCTTCCTGTATGAACATTAACTTGTCAAATGCGCAGAAAGAGCCATGGAGGGAATGATCGAAAAGATCCTTTACCTTGGTCGTCCCTTCGACCAGGGAAGCAGAGATGATTGACCTTGAAGCCCCGGGGGCTTCAGGAATTGGAAGGTCACCTACGACCACAAGATCTTCAGTGGTCGCAGGGTCAACCACGGCCACTTCTTCGGCAGCTGTGGTCTCTGCGGGGCATCCTGGGGCATCGCTGGATGGAAGATCCGCGATCTTCCTCCTTCGAAGGATCAGAGGAACGTCATCCTCTTCCTCCTCGCTCCCCTCTCCCTGTACGACGAAGAAGTGATTCCATGTCGCGCCTGAAAAAGTAGTAGGAATGCGATATCTTACCGCAGTCTTTCTTGCGAGACGAGGAACGCTTCGTGAAGACCCCTCTCCAGGGTTCAGCTTGGTCTTCTTAGAGGCAGGACTCTTTGTCCTGGGTCTCTGAGAGACTTTCTTCAAGTTCCTCGCCGTCGGCTTCTTCAGAGAGCCGACATTTTCACTTGGGAATGTTGCATCCGCAAACCTCCCTAGGAGCTATTCTCATTCCAATGGGATTGATTAGTGCTGGACATACATGAGACCTGAAAAACAGAGGCCAAGTGGAGAGTTTACCTTTCAGCGCTCCTGTTTAAGGTCGTCGCCAGCATGAATCAAGCTTTGGGGGCGAGGCGATCCCTTGGGGCCCTCTACCTCGGCATTGTACGCCCTGAGGAGGTAGTTAGTCCGCCTCTCAATCTCAGCTGAGGGCAGGACTGTTCCCAGATACGAGTTAAATTGATACATTTCAAAAATGACAAAAGGATTTCAATGTCAGAAATGAGTACCTTCGTTATAGTCCAGGGTAGTGTCCGCCATGGACTTGATCTCCCAAGCCGGATGAGCTCTTTCACGTAGGGGGCTCACCCGATTCTTCACAAAGTCTCGGATGACGTCACGTGCCGTCAGCCCTTGTTCGACTAAGTGAAGGATCACCTCGGCATGCTTCATGAACTCCGCGTTCATCGCCGGGAGAGTATCCAACTCGCTCATTTTCTCCGGCCGCGAGTTCTCAAACCACAGCCCGCTCTCGGTCGGCGGGGTGCAGTAAAACCATTTCTGGTGCCACCGTGCACTGTGTCTCGCAGGGGTGGGGACGGATACTCCTTTTTGTCCCTCAGCCGTAAGTAGATGCATCCGGCGGCGTTGGTGCTCTTCGACCACGCCGAAAAGTAGAATCGTCGGAAATGATCCACGCTGGGATATACTCCGACGAAGGCTTCACAGAGATGCTGGAATACTGCAAGAATCAGCATCGCGTTGGGGTGGAGGTTGATCAGTTCCCACCCGTAATGTTCAAAGATATCCTTAAGAAACCGACTCTCAGGGAATCGGAACCCGCAACGAAAATACTCCTCGAAAACCACCAACTCGCCTTCTTGTACAGTTGGGGTTTCTTGGTCCTTCTCCGCAGGTCGCCAGTTAATGAGCAGCCGCGGAGAAAGGATCTCCTCCTTCTCAAGCGCCATCAGGCTCTCCTCAGAATGATGAATGGATCTGCTCCAGGACGCCATCTATGGTGTAGAATCAAAGGGGAAGCTGGCGATTTGGGGAAGATGAAGGCTGAAGAAAGTGAGGGTTTTGAGCGGCGGGAATTCTAAGGGTTTTTTCGCAGCTGAGTGGCTTCCTCAAGAAGCTACCTCCTGCTTTTTATAGACCCAAGGCGACGCATTAATGAGTAAACGGCTCGTTTCAAACGTTCCATTAAATGCTTTATTCATTTCCCATAATGGATACTGTCTCTGATGGACCCGATAAAGTACTCAGGCGTCGGATCTGAAACAAAAAGACTTCTTTGTTTTGGAAACTAAAAGTGTAAAAGGACTGAAAAATTTCCAGTACTTTTCAGAGGACGTTTTTCCTTTTTGTACTTTGAACATTTTGTTCGAAAAAATCACGTAACCCAATTTTTTACGTACTGAAGTGTTTCTAATTGGGTTATGGTTTTATCGAAATCATGTTCTAGGCTAAAACTTCGTCTCTAATCGAAGTAATAGTCTAACCGGATGCTCAACTCTGGTCGCAATTCAGTTCAAACCGCGGCCTTAAGTCTGATCGCAGCATCAGGACAGGTCATGGTGACTTTTTAGAGCGCGATTCTAATCGCAGAACTGAAATTTCCTGTGTATGAATGGTCGCGGACTAAGCTTTTAGCCATAATTTCGCACAGAAGGTATGAAGAATGTTCATATGAATAAAAGAAACTTCATTTATTACATTCTTTACATACAAAAGGAATACGGTCGATAAAAGCATCGACTTGTTCCGAAAGAAGTTTACAAAGTTCCCCGAGGGACATATTGTTGTCAGTAGGATCTACACTGACAACCCCCAAGGAACTAGCAACTACTCTAAGTCTATCTATATCGTCCCTAACAACAGACGCACTATTGTCCCTAATCAAGTCAGAGAGTTCTCGCTGTTGCTGAGCGAAGTCCCTCTCTCGACGGAAATGGTGCGCCTCTTCTCGGGATCGATCAAGACATTCTGCTAAACGCAGAATCTTCGAGGCCATCTCCTCGGTCTTCTTCTCCAGGGCATTCTTCTCTTCCAGAAGAGTCTGTCCGGAAGGAAGAGATGGAGCAGCAGAAGGCTGATCGCTGGGTCCTCCTACCTCCTGCATTTTGCAAAAGTTAGTCATATTAACTAAAATTATCAGCAAAAAGGGAGAAGAATTGTTACCTGTCCCGGTGCATAACCCGTTGATACACCCATCTTGGGAGGAAGATCATCATATGGTGGAAGTGCAACATTCCCAGAAGAAGATTGCTTCGCCAACCCAATATGGCAATCATCTGGTCGAGGGATAGTCACCGCTTGCCGACCAGGATGTTGATCACCCAAAAGGATGGGAGAATTGGATGTGAAGGGATCTTTCCCTAAGGATAAAGGCCTAACTTGCCGAGAGGCATGAACGGGGAGGGTCAAAGGAACTGAAGGAAGAAAGAAACTCGCTACATTCTTCACCTTTGTTCCACTGGAAGATCCTTCGTCAACCTTGGTTTTCTTCCTTAAGGGAGACAGGACTTTATTCGATTGAGACCCTTGTTCAACAATTTCCCCTTCATCGCTCTCAATCTCGATGATTTCGTGATCTGCCATTGGGAGGAGTAAGTGAAAAAGGAAGGAGGCCAGGTAACAAGAAAAAGACTTAGGCGTGAGAGGGAAATTGTAAATCTTTACATGTCCAGGGGTCTGGTATTTATAGCCGCCAGGTCGACGGTTCGCCTCCCAGACACCTCGAGTTTCGTTAAGACATTTACAATTTTACCTCGAGATAAAAATCTCTACGGCGCCATCATTGCCCGTCACGTAATGTCAGAACCCGTCTTGAAAAACCAACCGTTTTCACTTAGTGCGCCACTAAGTGGAGAAGTTAGAGGGCCGGGTTAAAAATCCAATGCACGGTTTTTTAAATTCGAAATAAACACGTCTCTTCGTTTTCTTCGAATTTGGGGGCTAGCTGACGAGGATTGACACCCGGGTCACTTCTTATAAACTTCTGGTTCAAGACAGGTTCGAACCAGACATGTGTCTGGAGATGCGAACTCAAGCTATTCTGAGAGGCATCACCACGAGGTCGCAAGCTTTACGCGATCAAGTCACAGCTTTACACGGTCAGACCGTAGGCCTTGCGCGGTTAGAAGTTTGTAGGCTATACGCGAACTACACATTCGGGATATTACGCGGTCAGCCGAATCCCGCGGTCAGAACATCTGCCGATCAGGATACCTGGGATCTATCTATTCGGTTGCCCATACGACAGGATATTCTAAGTATCCTGAAGATTCCTACACGTGGAGAATTAACCGGCAGGAGGTTAACACGTACAGTTATCCATAAATAACACGTGTTGAACCTACGTGGAGGTTAAAAGCAGTTTCAAAAACCGCATCCAACCGTCCGTACAACTGATTGATGCAGTTTTTTCTTCACATGGCACCCTTTCAAGCAGTATAAAAGGATGGCATGAAGCATCAATCAAAAAGAGGGAGGAGAGATCCAAGTTAGCCAAGTCTACGGCACACCTCATATAGCATGTTTATAAATCTTCTTTAGCTTATCTTTGTACACTTTTACAGGAAAAATCCTCGCCTGTGAGGACTTTTTCCTCCACTTGTAAACCTTTTACCATACTTAGTGAAATCTCAACAGGACGTAGGGCTTTTACTCCCACCTTCGAGGGCCCGAACCTGTCTAAATTCTCTGTGCTCCTATTCACCATTGTTCAGCATACCTTCCCGAAGGGTCATCTTGAAAGGTCTCACTATTACAAATTCTGCATAAGTTCGGCTGAGGACTCCGAGTCCGAATCGTCGACAGCTACCTCTGTCGATCAGGACCCTTTGAAATCTCGCATTGCTGATAATCGGGGTAATGACCAGAGATAGTCTCAATGGTCGAGTAAGCCCCCGCAGGACAATCAGAGCGATCAAATGTCAAAAGTGTGTCCGACCAGCGGGGGTACTGGGGTTCACCAAGGGAAGTCTCCGTTTGGTTAACCTCTCGATAAAAGGCTTTAAATTGCCTCTTAGAAACAAAAGAGGAGGAACCTCTGAAAATAACATTAACATGATTACGAGGTACCTGGTAAGACATCTCTTCGTCTCCGTCGGCGTCTCTTAGCCCGCAAGCTTGTTCCTTAGTTGGTAAGGTCGGCATAGGTCCAATCCCCTGGTAGAAGTGATCCAACTGCTTCAACCAACTCCTGCAATGCTTAAAGTCGTGGCATGCGGAGTTGTGGAGCGGATGATGTGAACAGTGTCCCGATCTTCCGATAGGTTGAGGTAAATCGATTGATGGAGAACTCGACGTTGACGATCCGGCTTCCAATCAGAACTGATACGAACCCTTGCAATCGCTACACCACGGCTTCATTGGTTATCAACCACACCAAGACATGGTTGACCTCGCCACGAAGGCTTGGTCCTGCTGCAAATCGACAACACAAGCAAGAACGAAGAAGAAGCAACTGAATTGCGGATTGTATTAAGCTCACGAGTTGGGATTTCACAAACCAAGTTCGGCGAAACTGCAATGGCAGAATAATCTAAGAAAAATCACAATCTAAACAGTGACGGCTACTGAGTATATGAAGAGGCTGCGTGGCTAGGGTTTCTCATGACCTACTAGGGAATACATGGGCCGAAGGCCCAAAACAAGGTGTCACAGCATCGACTTGGCCCAATCAAAATCTGGTCGAAATTTGTTTTGTTTATTTCCGGTGATCCAGAAAGAATTTAGACATGCCATCAGATCCATTGGAAAGATCTCGTCGTGGGCTTCTCCGCGGACTATAAGAACGTCCCAATCGGACTTCGTATCAGGGAGTTATGGTCATTTGAAGGCAGACTGCTCCTGGATGGCCGAACCGGACTCCAACTCGAATCCGTCTTGGACTCCAACTCGACTTGGGCTGCTTGCTTGTCCTCGCGTCCTTGCTGATCCTCTCCATGGTTCCTAAGTATAATATTATCACCATTAGATAGTAAACCATTCTCCAAACCATATATATATAAACTTAGGAACGAGTTCACCTGACAATGCAACAATCGGGCTCGGCCGCGCGTTATTGGTCCTTGTGTAACAATCGGAGGATTATGGTTGGTGCGTGTATCCGAAGGAGTGATATCCTCATCATCCGCCCCCTCTTGAAGTGGAGCATCCTCGGCTCAAGCTCGTCTTCCGCTCCCAAGTATGGCTTCAAATCTGAAAATGTGGGACTAATCCCAAAATCTACAGGCAACTCAAACTTATAAGCATTATCATTAATGTTCTCAAGTATTTTAAAAGGACCATCAGCTCAGGGCATTAGTTTAGACTTTCCTAGTTCTTGAAACCTATCTTTTCTCAAGTGTAACCAAACTAAATCACCCGGTTCAAGTTTTACTTCTTTCCTACCTTGACTGCCCGCAATCCTATACTTTTCATTCATTCGCTCTATGTTTTTCTTAGTTGTTTCATGCAGTTTGAGTACAAATTCAGCGTGATTTTTAGCATCAAAATTCATTATCTCAGATGTAGGCAAAGGCAAAAGATCAATTGGAGCACGAGGGTTAAAACCATACACTACCTGAAAAGGACTTACCTTGGTGGTGGAGTGTACCAATCTGTTATAAGCAAACTCAATGTGTGGTAAACACTCTTCCCACATCTTCAAATTCTTCTTTAGAACAACCCGCAACATGGTGGACAATGTGTGGTTGACAACTTCAGTTTGTCCATCTATTTGGGGATGACATGTAGTAGAAAACAGCAGCTTGGTACCCAATTTATTCCACAAGCTTCTCCAAAAATGACTCAAAAACTTTGCGTCACGATCTGAAACAATAGTGTTTGGCACTCCATGTATGCGTACAATGTCACGGAAAAACAATTCGGCAATATGGGTAGCATCATCACTCTTATGACAAGGTATGAAATGTGCCATTTTAGAAAAATGATCTACAACCACAAAAATACTATCCCTCCCCCTCTTGGCCCTAGGCAATCCTAAAACAAAGTCCATCGAAATGTCCTCCCAAGGAGCACAAGGAACAGGAAGAGGCATATAAAGACCATGTGGATTTAAGCGAGACTTAGCTTTGTTGCAAGTAGTGCAGCGTGACACGTAGCGTTCGACATCGCATCTCATCTTGGGCCAAAAGAAGTGAGTGGATAGCACATCTTCAGTTTTCTTCACTCCAAAATGACCCATCAAACCACCTCCATGTGATTCCTGCAAAAATAAAAGGCGAATGGAGCTAGCTGGAACGCATAGCTTGTTAGCACGATAAAGCAATCCATCATTCAGCACATATTTATTCCATGTTCTCCCTTCCTTACAATTTTCAAAAGCTTCTTTAAAATCCAAATCAATGGCATATAACTCTTTGATCGTTTCTAGGCCAAAAATCTTGTGATCTAGTTGTGACAACATGGTATAACGCCTAGACAAAGCATCAACAATAACATTTTTTTTCCTTTCTTATGTTTAATGACATATGGAAATGACTCTATGAATTCAACCCATTTAGCATGTCGTTTATTCAGTTTTCCTTGACTTCTAATGTGTTTCAAAGATTCATGATCAGAGTGAATAACAAATTCCTTAGGCCAAAGATAATGTTGCCAAGTTTCCAAAACGCGCACTAAAGCATACAATTCCTTATCATAAGTGGAGTAATTCAGAGATGGCCCATTCAACTTCTCACTAAAGTAGGCAACAGGCTTACCTTCTTGCAGCAGCACTCCTCCTATTCCAATTCCGCTAGCATCACATTCTATTTCAAAAGTCTTACCAAAATCTGGAAGTTGGAGTAGAGGTGCATGTGTAAGCTTCTCCTTAAGCATGTTGAAAGCTTGTTCTTGTGCTGGCCCCCATCGAAAAGGAACGCCCTTCTTAGTCAACTCGTTCAGCGGGGCGGCAAGACCATGAAAACTACGCACCTGGGTGACCGTCTCAGGGGTCGGCCAGCTCTTGATAGCTTCAATTTTTGTTTCATCCACCTCGATTCCCTGTGGAGTAACAACATATCCAAGAAAACAAACTCGATCCATGCAAAAGGTGCACTTCTCAAGATTACCGAACAAGCGTGCATCTCTCAAAGTGTTAAAAACAGCACGCAAATGCTCAACATGTGCATCCAAAGACTTGCTATAGATCAAGATATCATCAAAGTAAACCACCACAAATTTTCCAATGAAAGCACTAAAACCTCGTTCATCAAACGCATGAAAGTGCTTGGAGCATTAGTTAAACCAAAAGTCATTACTATCCACTCATAAAGCCCGAACTTAGTTTTAAATGCAGTTTTCATTCATCGCCCAATTTCATTCTTATTTGGTGGTATCCACTACGCAAGTCAACCTTTGTGAAAACAATAGAACCACTTAACTCGTCAACCATGTCGTCTAACCTAGGAATAGGATGACGATACCTTATTGTAATATTGTTAATAGCTCTACAGTCTACACACATCGCCAACTACCATCTTTCTTTGGAACAAAAGCACAGGAACAGCGCAAGGACTAAGGCTTTCTCATACATACCCGCGGTCCAAAAGCTCTTGGACTTGTCGCTGAATTTCCTTTGTCTCCTCTGGATTTGTCCTGTACGCAGCACGGTATGGTAATGATGCTCCCGGAATCAAGTTGATTTGGTGCTCAATACCTCTAATTGGTGGCAGCCCCGGGGGTATCTCAGCGGGAAAAACGTCCTCATACTCCTGCAAAAGGTTAGTGATAGGAGGGGGCAAAGTGCTAGATATATCATCAAGTGAAAACAAAGCATCTTTGCATATCAACGCATAGCACACATCATTCTCTTCAATTTCAGCAAGGTCAGATTTGGTTGCAAGGAGAACTCCACTCTTCAACTTAATTTCATCGGCCTTAGAGCTAGATGGTGCAACATTTTTCGCTATTTGTTTACTTTCAGATTTCAAAGCATTCTCCTTTTTCTCATTTTCAGTTCTTTCTCTATCAAAGTGCACAATTTCAGAAGGTGTCATAGGAAGTAAAGTAATTTTCTTTCCTTTGTTCACAAAAGTATATTTGTTACGTCTACCATGATGAGTTGCATCAGTATCATATTCCCATGGTCGGCCTAATAAAAGTGAACATGCTTGCATATGTACTACATCAAAATCAGCAACATCATGGTATGATCCAATGAAAAATTGTTATCTTGCAGTTTGTGTTACCTTTACTTTACCGCTGTTGTTGAACCACTGAACATGGTATGGATGGGGATGTGCACATGTGGTCAAGCCAAGCCTCTTGACCAGATCTAAACTCACCAAATTGTTGTAGCTCCCACCATCAATTATGGTTCTAACACATCGGTTCTTGACAACGAGGAACATCTGAAACAAATTGTGGCGTTGGGCTCTCTCTGCTTACTCCATTTGTGTGATCAACACTCGTTGCACAATAAAGGTCCGGTAGTTATCCGTCGCCGCAGTGCCTAAAGTTTCCTCATCATCGCCGTCCGCATCATGTTCAAACTCATCATCACCTGCATTGTTAGCTGCAAGAACTAATTCATCTTCCACATCACTTGCACTAATGTACCCACCATCCTCAGTAGCAATGTATGCGCGCTGACTTGGGCAATCCTTCATGACATGTCCCAGGCCCTTGCAGCGGTGGCACACAATCCCTGTCGTGCGACCCGTGGAAGGTGTTGCATCTAGGCCTTCATGCCTAACCCTAATTTTGATGATTAATGAAAACAGAGTGTTTAGGACTAACTGTGCTATTGAGTTTATTTGATACAGAGTTGCGCTGGGAAGATATGCACGGAATACAAGACGAACCTGACGTAAAATAAAAGCACAAGTCGCAAAGAGCAGGAACAAGACGCAAATCATGAAGATGCAAAAGACCTAAGGTATTATGAGTTTTTATTTTTACCGATCTCGGCGTTTGGAGATGATCGGTTACGGAAATTAATTTTTTAGTTTTAACCGTACTATAGAGATGGGTGGCGAAAGTCCTCTCTTTATCTCCAACTCAAACCGAGAATCTTAGGTCATTGCATTGCATCATTTTTGGTTGGATTTGGTTTGAACTTAATTTGAAAAATCTGGATTTTCGGTTCAATTTTTGACAGCAGAAAAGTATTTGCAATTTTCAGAGAGATCTAGGAAGATCTGGTTTTTTCTTCTGTTGACAAAAATGTAGCCCCTGAAATTATCTTTCAAACGAGCTATTAAACACTTCTTTTGGATTTCTGGATTTAAAGTTATCTTTATTTTTGTTCAGGCTGACTGTCAGTTTGCTAAACTGACTGTCAGTTTGAATGTCAGTTTGTTCAAACTGACAATTGTCCAGAGAGGGTGTATTTTGGGCTTAAAAATTTTGTACTTAATTGACTGTCAGTTTATCCATACTGACTGTCAGTTGGGGTTTCGACCACAGTGCTTTTAACTGAGTTTCTATTTGTTTCTGGTCGAGTTTGTGGTCGAACTGACTGTCAGTTTGAATAACTGACTGTCAGTTGTGGGTTTCAGCTTTCCATAAACCACCACGAACGGCTAGCAAAGTTTTATCCGTAAATTTTGTCGGCCGTTGTGCACTGAACTGACTGTCAGTTAGGCAAACTGACTGTCAGTTTGGGTTGCTGATTTTCAGCTCTAACTCCAACGGTTCATTTGATTCTTGAGGCTATAAAAAAGGGTTTTGGGCATAAGTTTTACACAACAAGCAGTAGCATTTCTTATACACTCTTGAGCTTTAGTTTTCCACTTAAAATCTTGGTCTTTTGATCAAGTCGTGTGTTTTACGATCCACCGAGCGTTTCAGTTCTTTTGCATTTGCATTCACTTAGTTTCTCGGTGCGTGTTTGGAGGTCTAGAGAAGACCTCGCTGCCTGTTACTCCTGGTGAGTGCCCTCACCTTGACGGTGTGGAGGCGTGGCCGTTGACCTCTCCAAAACGGAGATTGTTGGAGAGGCTCGGCAAACTTGTACAAGGCATCGGTGCTCGCCTTTCCAGAGTGGACAAGGAGCAACCTTAGTAGATAATACTCTTCATGAGTATTGAGGCAAAACTCAAGTGGCTTGAGTGCTTCAAAGAGGATTAGTGGAGACTGGGCGAGTCTCCGAGACCTCGGTAAAAATCGTGGTGTTTGTTCTCTATCTTCTCGCTTTAATATATTAAATTGCAATTTGGTTCTTCTTGGTATAAAAACTTGTTTTTATTTGAAGTTTTAAAAGCCTCCTATTCACCCCCCTCTAGTCGGCATCCTTGATCCAACACGTGGTATCAGAGCACGGTCTCTCGATTCATTAGGCTTTACCGCCAAGAGAGAGGATGTCGTCAAGTGGAGATTTTCTTCTTGGTCATACCGGCCGTGCGCCTATCTTTGATGGGACAAACTATCCGTATTGGAAAGTGCGCATGTCGGTATTCCTCAAAGCTATGGGGCCTGATGTATGGGATATCGTTAAACTCGGTTTTACTCCTCCGGATGATCTGGCAAGTCAGTCTGAGGACGATAGGAGAAAACTGCATTTAAACGCCCGTGCGAAAAATGCACTCTTTGCCGGTTTATCCTTGAATGAGTTCAACCGTGTGAGCAATCTCACAACTGCTCATAAGGTTTGGACTACCCTCGAAGAAATTTACGAGGGCACAACAAAGGTTAAAGAGGAAAAGTTGCTAATGGTGAGGCAAAAATATGAGACATTCACCATGTCATCAACTGAGTCCGTGGATTCCATGTTTACTCGGTTGAATAACATTGTGAATGAACTCAAGGATCTTGGTGTTGTTTTTACTGACATTGAAATTGTGAGAAAGATGCTTAGGGCTTTACCTGAAAGCTTCGACACTCTTGTGACGGTTCTCACAAACTCCGATTTATCGACCACAACACCAACCGATCTTTATGGGAACCTCATCACCCATGAGATGCACAAGATGGAGAAGAAAGAAGCAGCTGAACCCTCGGAGACAAAGAAGAAAGCTTTGGCTTTCAAAGCCAAGGCAAGGAACGATTCAAGCGATGGCTCCTCCGATGAAGACCTTGCACCCATGGTAAAGAACACTCAAAAACTTCTTCGCAGGTTGCATAAGAAGGGTGTCAACCTTGACACACAACCAAAGGGACCAAAGCAAAACAACTTCAAGGACATCATTTGCTATGGATGCCATGAGAAGGGACACATAGCATCAAGATGTCCAAACAAGAACAAGGCGCGGAACAAGAAGAAGAAGTTCTTCAAGAAGAAAAATGAAGAAATCAAAGAAGCTTAATTTGGAGAGTGGATGTCCGGCGGAGAGGACTCCGACTCCGACTCCGACAACGAAAGAAGTTGCTCCAAGAAGATGGCCGGATTAGCTCTCGGCAACATCAACACCTCAACTAGCTCATCCATTTGCCTTATGGCCAAAGGCGATGAGAAGGTACACTCTAATGATCCATCTTATGATGATTTAGTTGAAATGATAACTGAATTAAATGAAGTTTTTGGAAAAACTAAAAGGAAGTATAAGGTGCTTAAGGAAGAACATTCTTCCCTACGCAATCAATACTCCGAGCTTAAAGATTCTTATGAAAGCATGCTCATAAAAGATGTTACATCTAAGGTAGATGCTTCAACTTCATGTAACTTGGATGTTTCTCCCTCTAGTAGTCATCACATTTCATGTGTTTCTAATGATAACATATTAAATGAAAATAATGAACTTAAGGCCCAAGTAGAAAAGCTTGGAAAAGGGTTAGAGAACTGTTATAAAGGTAAAATATCTCTTGATCTAATCCTTAGTAAACAAAAATGTTCGTTTAGAAAAGAAAGATTAGGATATTTTCAAAAGAAAGGGAAGAAACCAAACTCTAAAACTATATTTGTTAAAGCATGCAACACATTTTGTCATAAATGCCATAAAACTGGTCATTCGCATGAAGCATGTCCCTTAATGACTCCTAATTATTTTGATACTTGCTAAATGCTTCAAAAGTCGAGGAAAGGATATGCTATAGCAAAGTATGTTGGTGCACTTATGTTAAATAAAAAGAAGAAATCTATTTGGGTGCCCAAAGCTTTGATTGCTAACATTGAAGGACCCAAAAAGGTTTGGGTACCTAAAAGAACTTAATTCTTTGTATGCAGGTGAACTACAAGACCGGTGGGAGGCATTGGGTGCTAGATAGCGGATGCTCCGAACACATGACCGGTAACAAGAAGTTGTTCACCTCAATAGAAGACAACTCAAGCGAGAACCAAAAGATTACCTTTGGCGACAATCGTCAAGGAAATGTGGTAGGCTTGGATAAAATCGCAATCTCGAATGATCTTTCTATTTCGAATGTTTTGTTGGTCGAATCTCTGAACTTCAATCTGCTTTCCGTTGCACAAATTTGCGATTTTGGTTTTAGTTGCACATTCTTCCCAAAAGAAGTTTTGGTTGAAAGTTTAAAAGATAAAACCTTGATCTTTAAAGGTTTTCGTTTTGGAAATCTTTATTTGGTTGATTTTTACTCAAGAGATGCATCTCTTTCAACATGTCTTGTCTCTCAAACCTCAAAAGGTTGGCTATGGCATAGACGACTTGCACATGTTGGAATGCATCAATTGAGAAAACTTTTAAAACGTGATTTGGTTGTTGGCTTAAAGGTTGTGAATTTTGAAAAGGACAAACCTTGTAGCGCTTGTCAAGCTGGCAAGCAAGTAGCTACTTCACATCCAACTAAGCGCATTCCTTCTACTTGTAAACCTTTGGAACTCCTTCATATGGATTTATTTGGACCTTCCGAGTCCCAAAGTATCGGGGGTAGCAATTATGGTTTTGTGATTGTTGACGATTTTACACGCTACACTTGGGTTTTCTTTATTTCTCAAAAATCTGAAACCCCCGATGTTTTCAAAAGTTTTGCAAAACGTGTTTGTACTGAACTCGAATTATCCATCAAGAAAATCCGTAGTGATCATGGTGGAGAGTTCGTTAATTCAACTCTATTTGATTTTTGTGACTCTCTTGGAATCAAACACGAGTTTTCCACATCCCACACTCCACAGCAAAATGGAGTTGTTGAAAGGAAAAATCGAACACTTATAGAAATGGCAAGGACTATGCTAAGTGAGTATGATACTCCTACTCGCTTCTGGGCTGAAGCCGTGCATACCGCTTGCTATTCTATAAATCGACTTTATTTGCATCCTCTTCTGAATTTGACTCCTTATGAACTTCTTATTGGGCGTAAGCCAAATATTTCTTATTTTCGAGTCTTTGGAGAAAATGTTATAATCTTAAGGAAAGAAATTTTGGTGGTAAATTTCAAAGAAGAGTAGATGAAGGCTTTCTAGTCGGATACTCCACCACTAGTAAAGCTTATTGTGTTTTCAATAAAAATACAAGCTGTATTGAAGAATCTTGTGATATTGAATTTGATGAAACTAACGGCTCGCAAAAGAAGCAAGTCTCTCATGAAGTTTCAGGTGAAGATCTTCATGAAGCCATGAAGAACATAACCGTTGGATACATTAAGCCAAGAGAAGAAGATCAAGAAGATGATGTCAACATTGAGAATGTTGATCAAGACGTATCATCATCTCATGTTGATCCTCCAGAACAAGATCAAGATGAAGCTGTACAAGATGAAGCACCAAGGCAACATCAAACGATCACCAAGGATCACCCTCTAGACCAAATATTGGGTGACGTCAGTAAGGGTGTTCAAACTCGATCTCGTATTGCTGCATTTTGTGAACATCATTCATTTGTATCTTCTTTAGAACCCAAACATGTTAATGAAGCTTTAAATGATCCTGATTGGGTCAATGCTATGCATGAAGAACTTAATAACTTTGCTAGAAATGAAGTTTGGACTTTAGTAGAAAGACCCAAGGATCATAATGTAATTGGAACAAAATGGGTTTTCAGAAATAAGCAAGATGAAAATGGTGTTGTAATTAGAAACAAAGCTCGTTTTGTTGCTCAAGGTTTCACTCAAGTCGAAGGTTTAGACTTTGGTGAAACTTTTGCACCTGTAGCAAGACTTGAAGCTATTCGCATTCTTCTTGCTTATGCATCATGCTTTAATATCAAACTTTTTCAAATGGATGTAAAGAGTGCATTCTTAAATGGTGAAATTTCTGAACTTTTGTTTGTTGAACAATCTCCTGGTTTTGAAGATTCTAAATTTCTGAACCATGTTTTTAAATTGTCGAAAGCTCTCTACGGTCTCAAACAAGCTCCTCGGGCTTGGTATGAGCGTCTTAGAGACTTTCTATTATCAAAAGCTTTTAAAATTGGAAAGGTTGATACAACTCTCTTTACAAAGAAAATTGAAAAGGATTTGTTCATTTGTCAGATTTATGTTAATGATATTATCTTTGGATCTACTAATGAACATTTCTGTCATGAGTTTGGAGAGATGATGTCTAGGGAGTTCGAAATGTCCATGATTGGTGAGCTGAGCTTCTTCCTCGGTCTGCAAATCAAGCAACTCAAGAACGGTACGTTCGTGAGTCAAACAAAGTACGTGAAGGACCTGCTCAAGCTCTTTGGGATGGAAGACGCTAAGGCAATCAAAACTCCCATGGCGACCAATGGACATCTGGACATGGACAAAAGCGGCAAATTGGTCGATTCCAAACTTTATAGGTCTATGATTGGTAGTCTTTTATATCTTACTGCATCTAGGCCTGATATCATGTTTAGTGTGTGCTTATGTGCTAGATTCCAATCTGATCCCAAGGAATGTCATTTAACTGCTCTTAAAAGAATCCTTAGGTATTTAAAATGCTATCCCAGTTTAGACCTTTGGTATCCTAAAAATGCAAATTTTGAATTAATTGGTTATTCTGATTCTGATTATGTTGGGTGCAAGATTGATCGTAAGAGCACATCTGGTAGCTGTCAGTTGTTGGGGAGATCCTTAGTATCGTGGTCATCTGGGAAACAAAATTCTGTAACACTCTCCACAGCTGAAGCTGAATATGTGTCTGCAGGCAGTTGTTGTGCTCAATTTTTATGGATGAAGCAGACATTTTTGGATTATGGAATCATTTTTGATAAAGTGCCACTATTGTGTGATAATGAAAGTGCCATTAAAATTGCAAATAATCCTGTTCAACATTCTAGAACTAAGCATATTGAAATACGGCACCATTTTATTAGAGATCATGTGACTAAAGGAGATATTGATGTGAATTATGTTAGAACTGATATGCAACTAGCTGATATCTTCACTAAACCCCTAGATGAATCAAGATTTTGCTTTTTAAGGGGTGAACTGAACATTATTGATATATCAAATGCTAGTTGATGTGCTAAATGTGTTGTTTGTATGAAATAATATTATTTTATTCCCTCTCTGGTCTTAGACTGCTTCTGGTCAAAATTGAGCAAACTGACAGTCAGTTTCTATAACTGACAATCAGTTTAGTGCTTAGGAGCCTAGTCTTAGTCTCTGGTCGAAGTCATTGTCCTAACTGACAGTCAGTTTCACAAACTGATAGTCAGTTATGTGCAATTGATTTTGGTCGTAGCTCCTGGTTGTGTTCGAGTCTCAAACTAACTGTCAGTCTTATACACTGACTGTCAGTTTCAAAACTCAGTTCTGTGAACTGACTGTTAGTGTGGTACACTGATTGTCAGTTCCATGTTTCTGAGTTTGGAACTGACTGTCAGTTTATCAAACTGACTGTCAGTTGTGGGATCTCGAACCCTAAAATCCCCCGTTCTGTTTTCTTGTCTTCTCACCTCCTTTCGCCGCCGTTTGCTTTTTCTCTTCTCCGGCACCTCCTCGCCGTGTTGCGCCGCTGCTCCTCTGTGCCCCGCACCTCGTTGCCGGTGATCTCCTCACCGCCGGCTCCACCGTCCTCGCTCGTCTCGACCTCGTCGGCTTTTGGCTCCTCTGTTCCCCGGTTTGGCTCCTCTGCACCACACCCTTTCATCGTGTGCAGTGATCGTGGACCTCCTTGACGTGCTGAGCTTCATCCCTGTGGTCGTTTTGACGGTTTTCTTCGCATCGGCTTCCTCAACCACTTCAGTTCGTTCTCAGCCTCCTCAGTTCAGGTTTCTGTTTTTCCTTCTCTGCTTTTCACTTCGTCATGTCTGATCAGCCGGGTCCTTCTCGACGTGTGGCCCGACGAAAGAACGCGGCAAACAACCAGCGTTCATCGGGTCAGACGTCTGAGACCCAGCCCTCGCCTCCACCTGAGCGCGTGCCCGTGGATTATTACCGGTGGCACGTGAGCCGCCTTCGCACTGTCTGCTCCACAAACCCGTACCTCTCGCCGCGTCCCACCGGTCGCGACGCATGCGAGGTCCTCACTTGTTTCACAAACCTCCACCTAGACCTGTTCACCAGCGTCTACAGCCGTGCACCCATCTTCGCCCACCGCTCTCTGTCGTGGGGTACGATCGCCTCTCGCACAGGCATCGTCACCCTCGCAGATCTCTTTGGCACCGTAGGGATCCGCGACCTAGTCGCTGATTCCTCTTTGCACTGGGCTGAGGGACCCATACGCCAGTTTTATTCTACCGTCTTCATCTCCCCTCAGCGCGACTTCATGACCTTCATGACGGGCCTCCAGGTCTACACCGTCAAGAAGGAGCAGTTGGAGTCCGCGCTTGGACTGGTTCGCCCTCCTTTTGGCCGCCAGCTCCATACACTTCCAGACCTCGAGCGTCGGGAGGTGGCCATGCTCTATTCCGCCCCCTTCCAGCTCCGTCACATCGCTGGCTTGCGCCGCGATGTTGACCGGGCCCTACAGATCCTCCGGCTCACTTTAGTCCCCATGACCGGAGATAGGGCCAGAGTCATCTATCTAGGGCTCCACGTCCTGATTTCTATCTTCCAGGAGGAGCCTTTCAACGTTGCTGATCTCATCATCAGTGAGATTCAGCACGTTCTTCTTTCTCAATGCCGTCAGCTGATATACGCTCCGTATATCATGGCGGTGCTTCTTCATATCCAGGCTGTGGATTCTGAGCTTCCTCGGCCCCATCATCCGTTGCTCTTCTATCCTCCGGGCCAGGCTGATCGCCTTCTTGGTGCTCGGCCTGCGGCAGCTGTGGACCCTGGTTCTCCCACATCAAATGATGATGCTGCGGGGGGAGTCAGAGGACGAGACTCCAGTTCAGGAGTCTGTGCCAGCACCTGCTGCAGGGACCGGCATCAGCTCATCCTCAGCTTCTTCCTCTTAGCTCCAGGAGATTCTCCAGGTGCAGCAGCAGATCCTCTGCACCCAGGCGGAGCATCATCAGTTGTTGCTCCGTTTGCTTGCTCAGCAGGAGGAGATACTGCGTCGCCTGCCTGCTCCCGGATCTTCGGTCCCTCGCAAGAGGGCCCGCCAGGCTTCGTCTTCACCGAGCACAGCTTCAGGACCAGCTGATCCAGCACCAGCTCCGGCTCCAATTGCTCCTGCTCCAGCCGCTACTCCACCCCTGTCTCCTGTGGGCTACGCATCGGGATCTCCAGCAGGCTCCAGAGATACAAATGTTTTAGGAGTTTCTTCAGATGATGAGCCTTAGGCTCTGATTTGTATTTTTGCCTCCCTTTTTGTGCTTGATGCCAAAGGGGGAGAAGTATTTTGGATATTATAGTCTTTTGATGTTTTGGACAGATGTTTATTTTCTTTATATTATGGAGATGCTTTTGCTTATCATATATGTCTGTGTGTGATTTTGGATATGATGTGCTTATCTGTGTAGCTCTGATTAGCTCTGATACCTTGATATATATGATGTCTTTGTTGCATCTAGGTCTTCATGCCTAACCCTAATTTTGATGATTAATGAAAACAAAGTGTTCCGGACTAATTGTGCTTTTGAGATAAATTGATACAGGGATCAGTTGGGAAGAAATACAAGATGATCAAGATGAACCCGACTTGAAGTGAAGCACAAGATGCAGAAGAGCAAAAGATGAGACGCAAATCATGAAGATGCGAAAGACCTCAGGTATTATGAGGTTTTATTTTTACCGATCTCGGAGTTTGGAGATGATCGGTTAGGGAAATTATTTTCTAGTTTTAAACCGTACTATAAAGAGGGGTAGCAAAAGTCCTCTCTTTATCTCCATCACAAACCGAGAAATCTAGATCATTGCATTGCATCTTTTTGGTTGGATTTGGTTTTGAACTTATTTGAAAAATCTGGTTTTTCAGTTCAGTTTTTGACAGCAGAAGAGTATTTGCAATTTTCAGAAAGATCTAGACAGATCTGGTTTTTGCTTCTGTTGACAATAATGTGGCCCTTGAATTTATCTTTCAAACGGGCTATTAAACACCTCTTTTGGATTTCTGGATTTAAAGTTATCTCTGTTTTTGTTTATGCTGACTGTCAGTTTGAATGTCAGTTCGTGTTAACTGACAATTATCCAGAGAGGGTGTATTTTGGGCTCAAATTTTTTGTACTAAACTGACTGTCAGTTTGCCCGTACTGACTGTCAGTTGGGGTTTCGACCACGGTGCTTTTAACTGAGTTTCTATTTGATTTTGGTCGAGTTTGTGGTCAAACTGAGTGTCAGTTTGAATAACTGACTGTCAGTTGTGGGCTTCAGCTTTCCATAAACGACCACGAATGGCTAGCAAAGTTTTATCCGTAAATTTTGTCGGCCGTTGTGCACTGAACTGACTGTCAGTTAGGCAAACTGACTGTCAGTCTGGGTTGCTGATTTTCAGCCCTAGCTCCAACGGTTCATTTGCTTCTTGAGGCTATAAAAAGGGGCTTTGGGCATAAGTTTTTAAACAACAAGTAGCAGCATTTCATATACACTCTTGAGTTTTAGTTTTCTACATAGAATCTTGATCTTTTGATCAAGTTGAGTGTTTTTCCGATCCACCGAGCATTTCAGTTCTTTGCATTTTGCATGCACTTAGCTTCTCGGTGCGTGTTTGGAGGTCTAGAGAAGACCTCGCTGCCTTTTACTCTTGGTGAGCGCCCTCACCTAGACGGTTCGGAGGCGTGGCCGTTGACATCTCCGTTTGGAGATTGTCGGAGAGGCTCGGCAAGTGTGTACAAGGCATCGGTGCTCGCCTTCCCGGAGTGGACAAGGAGCAACCACTAGTGATAATATCCTTTGTGGATATTGAGGCAAGACTCAAGTGATTTGAGTGCTTCAACGAGGATTAGTGGAGACTGGGCGAGTCTCCGATACCTCGGTAAAAATCGTTGTGTTCGTTCTCTTTCCCTTGCTTATATTATTTGTTCTTGATTTGTTCTTTATTCGCTTTAAGTTTTAAAGTTTTTTTTTAAAAGCCTCCTATTCACCCCCCCTCTAGTCGGCATCCTTGATCCAACACGTGGTATCAGAGCACGGTCTCTCGATTCATTAGGCTTTACCGCCTAGAGAGAGGATGTCGTCAAGTGGAGATTTTCTTCTTGGTCATACCGGTCGTGCGCCTATCTTTGATGGGACAAACTATCCGTATTGGAAAGTGCGCATGTCGGTATTCCTAGAAGCTATGGGGCTTGATGTATGGGATATCGTTAAACTCGGTTTTACTCCTCCGGATGATCTGGCAAGTCAATCTGAGGACGACAGGAGAAAACTGCATTTAAACGCCCGTACGAAAAATGCACTCTTTGCCGGTTTATCCTTGAATGAGTTCAACCGTGTGAGCAATCTCACGACTGCTCATAAGGTTTGGACCACCCTCGAAGAAATTTACGAGGGAACAACAAAGGTTAAAGAGGCAAAATTGCTAATGGTGAGGCAAAAATATGAGACATTCACCATGTCATCAACTGAGTCCGTGGATTCCATGTTTACTCGGTTGAATAACATTGTGAATGAACTCAAGGATCTTGGTGTTGTTTTTATTGACATTGAAATTGTGAGAAAGATGCTTAGGGCTTTACCTGAAAGCTTCGACACACTTGTGACGGTTCTCACAAACTTTGATTTATCGACCACAATACCGACCGATCTTTATGGGAACCTCATCACCCATGAGATGCACAAGAAGGAGAAGAAAGCAGCAGCTGAACCCTCGGAGACAAAGAAGAAAGCTTTGGCCTTCAAAGCCAACGCAAGGAACGATTCAAGCGATGGCTCCTCCGATGAAGACCTTGCACTCATGGTAAAGAACACTCAAAAACTTCTTCGCAGGTTGCATAAGAAGGGTGTCAACCTTGACACACGACCAAAGGGACCAAAGCAGAACAACTTCGAGGACATCATTTGCAATGGATGCCATGAGAAGGGACACATAGCATCAAGATGTCCAAACAAGAACAAGGCGTCGAACAAGAAGAAGAAGTTCTTCAAGAAGAAGAATGAAGAAATCAAAGAAGCCTGCTTTGGAGAGTGGATGTCCGGCGGAGAGAGCTCCGACTCTAACTCCGACAACGAAAGAAGTTGCTTCAAAAAGATGGCCGGATTAGCTCTCGGCAACATCAACACCTCAACTAGTTCATCCATTTGTCTTATGACCAAATGTGATGAAAAGGTACACTCTAATGATCCATCTTATGATGATTTAGTTGAAATGATAACCGAATTAAATGAAGTTTTTGGAAAAACTAAAAGTATAAGGCGCTTAAGGAAGAACATTCTTCCCTACGCTGTCAATACTCCGAGCTTAAAGACTCTTATGAAAGCATGCTCATAAAAGATGTTACAAATACCTCATCTAAGGTAGATGCTTCAACTTCATGTAATTTGGATGATTCTCCCTCTAGAAGTCATCACATTCCATGTGTTTCTAATGATAACATCTTAAATGAAAATAATGAACTTAAGGTACAAGTTGAAAAACTTGGAAAAGGCCTTGAAAACTACTATAAAGGCAAAATATCTCTTGATCTAATCCTTAGTAAACAAAAGTGTTCTTTTAGAAAAGAAGGATTAGGATATTTTCAAAAGAAAGGGAAGAAACCAAACTCTAAAACTATATTTGTTAAAGCATGCAATACATTTTGTCATAAATGCCATGGAACTGGTCATTCGCATGAAGCATGTCCCTTAATGACTCCTAATTATTTTGATACTTGCTGCATGCTTCAAAAGTCGAGAAAAGATTATGCTATAGCAAAGTATGTTGGTGCACCCATGTTAAATAAAAAGAAGAAATCTATTTGGGTGCCCAAAGCTTTGATTGCTAACATTGAAAGACCCAAAATGGTTTGGGTACCTAAAAGAACTTAATTCTTTTTATGCAGGTGAACTGCAAGACCGATGGGAGGCATTGGGTGCTAGATAGCGGATGCTCCGAACACATGACCGGTAACAAGAAGTTGTTCACCTCAATAGAAGACAATCAAGCGAGAACCAAAAGATTACCTTTGGCGACAATCGTCAAGGAAATGTGGTAGGCTTGGGTAAAATCGCAATCTCAAATGATCTTTCTATTTCCAATGTTTTATTGGTCGAATCTCTGAATATCAATTTGCTTTCCGTTGCACAAATTTGCGATTTTGGTTTTTGTTGCACATTTTTCCCAAAAGAAGTTTTGGTAGAAAGTTTAAAAGATAAAACCTTGATCTTTAAAGGCTTTCATTTTGGAAATCTTTATTTGGTTGATTTTCATTCAAAAGATGCATCTCTTTCAACATGTCTTGTCTCTCAAACCTCAAAAGGTTGGCTATGGCATAGACGACTTGCACATGTTGGAATGCATCAATTGAGAAAGCTTTTAAAACGTGATTTGGTTGTTGGCTTAAAGGATGTGAATTTTGAAAAGGACAAACCTTGTAGCGCTTGTCAAGCGGGCAAGTAAGTAGCTACTTCACATCCAACTAAACGCATTCTTTCGACTTGCAAATCTTTGGAACTCCTTCATATGGATTTATTTGGACCTTCCGAGTTCCAATGTATCGGGGGTAGCTACTATGGTTTTGTGATTGTTGATGATTTTACTCGCTACACTTGGGTTTTCTTTATTTCTCAAAAATCTGAAACTCCCGATGTTTTCAAAAGTTTTGCAAAACGTGTTTCTACTGAATTCGAATTATCCATCAAGAAAATCCGTAGTGATCATGGTGGAGAGTTCGTTAATTCAACTCTATTTGATTTTTGTGACTCTCTTGGAATCAAACACGAATTTTCCACATCCTACACTCCACAGCAAAATGGAGTCGTTGAAAGGAAAAATCGAACACTTATAGAAATGGCAAGGACTATGCTAAGTGAGTATGATACTCCTACTCGCTTCTGGGCTGAAGCCGTGCATACTGCTTGCTATTACATAAATCGGCTTTATTTGCATCCTCTTCAAAATTTGACTCCTTACGAACTTCTAATTGGGCGTAAGCCAAATATTTCTTATTTCCGAGTCTTTGGATGCAAATGTTATATTCTTAAGAAAAGAAATTTTGGTGGTAAATTTCAAAGAAGAGTAGATGAAGGCTTTCTAGTCGGATACTCCACCACTAGTAAAGCTTATCGTGTTTTCAATAAAAATACAACTTGCATTGAAGAATCTGGTGATGTCGAATTTGATGAAACTAACGGCTCGTAAAAGGAGCAAGTCTCTCATGAAGTTTCAAGTGAAGATCTTCAAGAAGCCATGAAGAACATAACCATTGGAGACATCAAGCCAAGAGATGAAGATCAAGAAGATGATGTTAACATTGAGAATGTTGATCAAGATGTATCATCTTCACATGCTGATCCTCCAGAACAAGATCAAGATGAAGCAGTACAAGACGAAGCACCAAGACAGCATCAAACGATCACCGAGGATCACCCACTGGACCAAATATTAGGTGACGTCAGTAAGGGTGTTCAAACTCGATCTCGTATTGCTGCCTTCTGTGAACATCATTCTTTTGTATCTTCTTTAGAACCCTAACTTGTTAATGAAGCTTTAAATGATCCTGATTGGGTTAATGCCATGCATGAGGAACTAAATAACTTTGCTAGAAATGAAGTTTGGACTTTAGTAGAAATACCCAAGGATCATAATGTAATTGGAACAAAATGGGTTTTTAGAAATAAGCAAGATGAAAATGGTGTTGTAATTAGAAACAAAGCTCGTCTTGTTGCTCAAGGTTTCACTCAAGTTGAAGGTTTAGACTTTGGTGAAACTTTTGCACCTGTAGCAAGACTTGAAACTATTCGCATTCTTCTTGCTTATGCATCATGTTTTAATATCTAACTTTTTCTAATGGATGTTAAAAGTGCTTTCTTAAATGGTGAAATTTCTGAACTTGTGTTTGTTGAACAACCTCCTGGTTTTGAAGATTCTAAATTTCCAAATCATATTTTTAAATTGTCGAAAGCTCTCTACGGTCTCGAACAAGCTCCTCGGGCTTGGTATGAGCGTCTTAGAGACTTTCTATTATCAAAAGGTTTTAAAATTGGGAAGGTTGACACAACTCTCTTTACAAAGAAAATTGAAAAAGAATTGTTCATTTGTCAGATATATGTTGATGATATTATCTTTGGATCTACTAATGAACATTTCTGTCATGAGTTTGGAGAGATGATGTCTAGGGAGTTCGAGATGTCCGTGATTGGCGAGTCAAGCAACTCAAGAACGGCACGGTCGTGAGTCAAACAAAGTACGTAAAGGACCTGCTCAAGCTCTTTGGGATGGAAGACGCTAAGCCAATCAAAACTCCCATGGCGACCAATGGAAATCTGGACATGGACAAAAGCGGCAAATCGGTTGATTCTAAACTGTATAGGTCTATGATTGGTAGTCTTTTATATCTTACTGCATCTAGGCCTGATATCATGTTTAGTGTGTGCTTATGTACTAGATTCCAGTCTGATCCTAAGGAATGTCATTTAACTGCTCTTAAAAGAATCCTTAGGTATTTAAAATGTTATCCCAGTTTAGGCATTTGGTATCCGAAAAATGCAAATTTTGAATTAATTGGGTATTCGGATTCTGATTATGCTGGGTGCAAGATTGAACGTAAGAGCACATCTGGTAGCTGTCAGCTGTTGGGGAGATCATTAGTATCATGGTCATCTATGAAGCAAAATTCTGTAGCTCTCTCCACAGCTGAAGCTGAATATGTGTCTGCAGGCAGTTGTTGTGCTCAATTATTGTGGATGAAGCAAACATTTTTGGATTATGGGATTATTTTTGATAAAGTGTCATTCTTGTGTGATAATGAAAGTGCCATTAAAATTGCTAATAATCCTGTTCAACATTCTAGAACTAAGCATATTGAAATAAGGCACCACTTTATTAGAGATCATGTGGCAAAAGGAGATATTGATGTGAATTATGTTAGAACTGATATGCAACTAGCTGATATCTTCACTAAACCCCTAGATGATTCAAGATTTTGCTTTTTAAGGGGTGAACTGAACATTATTGATATATCAAATGCTAGTTGATGTGCTAAAAGTGTTGTTTGTATAAAATATTATTATTTTATTCCCTCTCTGGTATTAGACTGCTTCTGGTCGAAATTGACCAAACTGACAGTCAGTTCAGTAGTTAGGAGCCTAGTCTTAATCTCTGGTCGAAGTCATTGTCGTAACTAACAGTCAGTTTCACGAACTGACAGTCAGTTACGTGCAATTGATTTTGGTCGTAGCTCCTGGTCGTGTTCGAGTCCCAAACTGACTGTCAGCCTTATACACTGACTATCAGTTTCAAAACTCAGTTCTGTGAACTGACTGTCAGTGTGGCACACTGAATGTCAGTTCTATGTTTCTGAGTTTGGAACTGACTGTCAGTTTATCAAACTGACTGTCAATTGCGGGATCCAGAACCCTAAAAAACCCCCGTTCTTTTCCTTGCCTCTTCACCTTTTTCTCGCCGCCGTTCTGCTTTTGTGCTCCCTCACCGTCGCCGCTTGCCTTGCTGTGCCTCGCCACCGCCTCCTTGAGCCTCCTCTCGTCGCCGGTGACCTCCTCACCACCGGCACCACCGTCCTCGCCCGTTTTTCATCTCGTCGACCAAAGCTCCTCTGTTCGCCATTCTTCTTCTGCTCGGGTTCTCCTCAACGTAGATCCTCCTAGAGATCCTCCACGCCATCTTGAGCCTCCTCCATTTGGTCGTCTTGTACGTTGCTGCAGTTCTCCGGTTGACGACCTCTTTTTGCTCCGTTCGGCTGTTCTGTTCAGGTCGCTTCATCTCTCTCCTCTGTTTTTCCGTCGTTTCTTAGACATGTCTGATCAGCCCGGCCCTTCTCGTCGTGTGGCTCGACGAAAGAACGCGGCAAACAGCCAGCGTTCATCGGGTCAAACGTCCGAGAACCAGCCCTCACCTCCGCCTGAGCGTGTCCCCGTGGATTACTCCCGGTGGCACGCTAGCCGCCTTCGCACGCTCCGCTCCACAAACCCTATCTCTCGCTATGTCCCACTGGTCGCGACGCGTGCACTGTCCTGACCTGCTACACAAACCTCCATCTAGACCTGTTTACCAGCGTCTACAGTCGCACTCCTATCTTTGCCCACCGCTCTCTGTCGTGGGGAACGATAGCCTCTCGCACAGGCATCGCCACCCTCGCAGATCTCTTTGGCACTGTAGGGATCCGCGACCTTGTCGCCGATTACTCTTTGCACTGGGCTGAGGGGCCCATTCGCCAGTTTTATTCCACCGTCTTTGTTTCCCCTCAGCGCGACTTCATGACCTTCATAACGGGCCTCCAGGTCTACACCGTCACGAAGGAGCAGCTGGAGTCCGCGCTCAGACTGGTGCGTCCTCCTTCTGGCCGCCAGCTCCACACTCTCCCAGATCTTGAGCGTAGGGAGGTGGCCATGCTCTATTCTGGCCCCTTCCAGATTCATCACATTGCTGGCCTGCGCCGCGATGTAGACCTAGCCCTATGGATCCTCCGTCTCACTCTGGTCCCCATGAGCGGAGATAGGGCTAGGATCACCTATCTGGCCCTCCACGTCCTGATTTCTATCTTCTAGGAGGAGCCCTTCAACGTTGCTGATCTCATCATCAATGAGATTCAGCACATCCTTCTTTCCCCGCGCCGTCAGCTGATATACGCTCCGTATATCATGGCAGTGCTTCTTCACATCCATGCTGTCGATTCTGAGCTTCCTCGGCCCCATCATTCGCTTCTTTTCTATCCTCCGGGCCAGGCTGATCGCCGGCTCGGTGCTCGTCCTGCTGCAGCCGCTGGCCCTGATTCTCCCGCATCAGATGATGATGTTGCGGGGGAGTCAGCGGATGAGGGTCCAGTTCAGGAGTCCGACCCAGCACCCCCTTCAGACCCTGGTGCCGGATCTTCTGCGGCATCGCCTTCTTCGCTCCAGCAGGTTCTCCAGACTCAGCAGTAGATCCTCAGCACTCAGGCAGAGCATCACCAGGTGTTGCTCCGTTTGCTTGCTCAGCAGGAGGAGATTCTGCGTCGCCTGCCTGCTCCCGGATCTTTGGTCCCTCGAAAGAGGGCCCGCCAGGCCGCGTCTTCTCTGAGCTCAGCTTCAGGACCTGATGATCCAGCTCCTGCGGCACCAGCTCCGGCTCCCATTGCTGCTGATCCAGCCTCTGTAGCTCCAGTTGCAGCTGCGACTCCTCCGGCGTCTCCAGCCATCGACACGTCTGGTTCTCCAGCAGGCTCAGGAGATACAGACATCCTAGGATTGTCGTGGTATTACGAATACCCCGGCAGGTTTTGAAGACGATCCTAGCGGAGATTACGTAGCGCGGGTTGACCAGGTGACCGGTCCTCCCCCGCTGGACAAACACAAGAATTAACACGTGGATTTATACAGGTTCGGGTCCCGGTGGGGGCCCTAGTCCTGTCGACGCGCTCCCGACCGGAGCCGGCTGGGGAGGCTCTCTCCGGGGGAGAGGCTTCCGGAGCACGTCTGTGAGTTTAGCTATTCCAAATAATTATGAGTTGATCCTTTACAACAGAGGGGTACAAGGGCTATTTATAGCCCCAAAAAGAAGCAAAAAGCCTAAACTACCCCGGAAGCCACCGTCGGATTGAAGGGTAGGACCGTCCTTCCCCCGGTCAAACATCTTGGATGCTTGACAGGTGGTCGCTGATTCCCGAGGCGTCCCTCGCGTGACCTGCACGTGATAAACAAACAGGGGTTTTACCTTTTAGGAGGGCGATGACGTCCGGGACCCCTTCCGGAGAGCAGGGTCCCGGGAACCTAAAAGGCGGCGCCCGGGGCAGGCACCGGAGGCCACTGTCCCCGGGCGAATGGCGGCTGGGGAGCGCGTCGACAGGACTAGGGCCCCCACCGGGACCCGAACCTGTATAAATCCACGTGTCAATTCTCTTGTTTGTCCAGCGGGGGAGGACTGGTCACCCGGTCAACCCGCGCTACGTAATCTCCGCTAGGATCGTCTTCAAAACCTGCCGGGGTATTCGTAATACCACGATAGTTGGCGCCGACCGTGGGGACCCGTGACGAATCGCCATGGCTCCTCCGAGAACAAGGGCCCGCGCCCTTCCCGGTGACGCCGGTCCCGATGACCTGGCGCCGCCTGTCCGGGACACTGCTGTTCCGGCGCTTCCGTCCGGAGGCGACCATTCCCAGGTACCGCCTCCCACCTTTCCTCTCAATCTAGGTGCCTCCACCTCCGGGTCGCTCCCGGCGGTCGCGGGGACCTCGGCCGGGACGAGTTTCCCCCCGACGGCTCCCCCGGCTCCCCGGGATGCCCTGCTGGAGGCTCTCGTGGAGGGCCAGCTCCGCGCCCAGCGCTCTATGGACGAGCTCCTCAGTGTGTTGGCGCGGCCCCCGGCCCCCACATTTTCGTCGCACGCATATCCGGGGATCATGCCCCCGTTTATGGGATACCCGGCGGCCCCTCCAGTCTCCGAGGGGCTGTCTACCCCGTATGATCTCGCCGGGGGGTTCCCTCCCCCTGCGGGATATACTTCCGGACACTTCTCGGCACCCGGGCCTGTCCCGGTGCCGGGAGGCTATTTCATGCCCGGGCCCTTCGTGGCACCAGGGGGGTACCCCGTCCCCGGCCCGCTTCCGGGGCTGGGGGGTCATTTCATGCCGGGGGTTATTCCTACGCCTGGAGCCAGTCCCGCGCCTCGCGTTGCGTTTACCGCACCGGGGCCGGTCGACAGAGCAGCTCCCGTGCCTCAGTGAATTTCCCCCCGCATTGGCTCCCCAACCCCGGACGTCGCCGAGGGGGCTCACCCCCCACTGGTTCCGGATGTCGCAGGGGCTTCCCCCTTTCCGGTCCCGGTCGTTGCCGCAGGGGCCCCCTCTTCGGATCCAAACGCTGCCCCGGGCGCCCCCTCCCCGGTTCCGGATGGTGCAGGGGCTCCCCCCTTTCCGGTCCCGGGGGCCGTCGCAGGGGGCTCCCCCGGCAGGCCCCAGTAGCTTCCGGGCCGGCTGCTACAGTGCAGGAGCTCCCTCCCCCGGTGAAGCAGGTCCGCTTCTCCCGGGGGGAGGTCGAGCGAATGCATTCTCCCAGCCGCGGGGAAGAGCTTCCCCCCGGCCGTTGTCGCAGGGAGCCTCGCTCTCGCACCGGTCGAGGGAAGAGACCAGCCGAAGAACCATCCTCCCAGGAGGGAAGCCCGGACGTCCGGGAAATCAGTCCCGGTCCGGAAGAGAAGCGTC
Source organism: Pharus latifolius (assembly GCA_019359835.1). Taxonomy (NCBI): domain Eukaryota; kingdom Viridiplantae; phylum Streptophyta; class Magnoliopsida; order Poales; family Poaceae; genus Pharus; species Pharus latifolius. The sequence goes on from CM033330.1 coordinate 13,622,630, forward strand.
GTCACCACCACTCTGGCGGCCCTCTTGGGCCGCTACCTGACTCAGATAACGAGGGGGCGTCCCCCGTTAAAGAAGACAGTGACTGGGGCTCCCCCCGGGAAGTGCAGGGGGCGAACCAGCCTCTGTGTCGAAGACTCCGCAGCATCCGATGGCCGCGGCCCTACCTTCCCCCGCACATCGAGCATTATAATGGCGAGGCGGACCCTTACGAGTTCGTCCAGATCTACTCCACAGCCATCTCCGCGGCGGGGGGGGACGAGAGCGTCCAATGCAACGTCTTCCCCCTCTACCTCACCGGCATTGCCCGCTCCTGGTTTTACAATCTGAAGGCGGGCTCCATCAAGTCTTTCTCGCAGCTGAAGCGGGAGTTCTGCGCCAACTTTCAGGGAAATTACGTACGTCCCCTGGATTCTTCACAGCTATACACAGTGCGCCAGAGAACCGGGGAGACCATCAGAAGCTTCTTCAAGCGCTTTGGCCAAGTAAAAAGCAAAGTGGCCCACGTCCCGGACTCCACAGTGATCGAAGCCTGCAAAAGTGGGATCCTCCCGGGGGAACTCCACCGAAGACTCTCTCGAAGCTGCCCCTCCTCCGCCGACGAGCTCTTCAACGTACTCGAAAAGTACGCTCGCGCGGAGGAAGACGACATCTGGAAGAAGACCCAGGGGGCTCCTGCCCCCGCCGAGCGGGGGGCCCGGGATCCCCCCAGGCGCCCCAGGCAGGGAGGCCGTAGCGAACCACGGCCTCGGGACACTTGTCCTCGAGGGCGGAGGCGGCTCGCGCGACCCCCCGAAGGGCAACCGCCCCTTTCCCAAGCCGAGAGGCCATGGGGGAGGACAGTCTTCGCGCGGCCGCGAAGGCCCCGCGGGGAGAAGCCGGGAAGGACCGTGGTGCAGCTTCCACGGGTCCAGTACCCACGCCACCCGAGATTGCCACCAGCTGCTGCAGCACTTCGCGGCGTTCCTCGACCAGCGTGCGCAGGGGGGGGGGACTCCGGCCTCCTTGCCCCCTCGTCCAGCTGTTCCGGCCCTTCCCGCTCCCGCGGGGGGGCAGCAGGTGCAGGAGGGGGAGCCTTCAGACGCTCTCCCCTTTCAAACTTCTCAGCGCCACATCAACGTCATCGTAGGGGGCTCCGCCTCCGGGCGGGACTCCAAGCGCCAGCGCAAGGAGTACGCGCGAGAAGTTAAGGTAGTGGGGGTGCTACACGCGTCCGTGCCGCCCAAGTGGTCGGACCTCCCCCTCACCTTTACGGCGGAAGACGCGCGAGGGGTTCGCTTCCCCCATGACGACGCGCTCATTGTCTCCGCGACAATCTACAACTGCCACTTGGCCCGCATCCTCGTGGACGGCGGAAGCTCCGCCGACGTCCTGTTCCTCAAAACCTTCAAGGAAATGCAGGTGGATGAGAAGCTCCTGCAACCAGCGGCAGGGCCTCTACAAGGGTTTGTCCCAGGGAAGGCGATCCACCCCATGGGCAAGGTAGATCTCCCGATCACCTTCGGCACCCCGGAGAACTACCGGACCGAGCTAGTCCGCTTCGACGTAGTGGACCTCCCCTCCTCCTACAATGTGATTATGGGGAGGACTACGATCAATCGGCTGGGGGCTGCCGCCCACCAAAACTACTTGTGCATGAAGATCCCCGGGCCGCATGGCTTGATCAACGTCCGGGGGGATCAAGACATGGCCCGTGCTCTATACGAGCGAGCTGCTGCCACAATAGGAAGCGTCAACCTGATCAAGGCATCCGGGGGGGAGGCTCCCCCCCCGGACGTAGACGTCGCTGCGCCATCCCCTGGGAGGCCCCTCCTCAAGCCGCGTCCGGAAGGGGGCCTCCGGAAGATCCCGCTGTCCCCGGGCAGCAGGGACAAAACTGTCCAAATCGGGGCAGAGCTCCCCCAAGACCATGCTGCGCAACTCGCAGCCTTTCTGCGCGAAAACTCCGATGTTTTTGCGTGGAAGCCTTCGGACATGCGGGGCGTCGCCCGGGAGGTTATTGAACACAAGCTCGCGGTAACCCCCGGTAACCCCCCTATCAAGCAGAAGTTGAGGAAGCTCTCCCTCGAACGTCAAGAAGCCATCAAGACGGAGATAGCCCGGCTCCGAGAGGCGGGGTTCATCCGGGAAGTGTTGCACCCCGAGTGGCTCGCAAACCCCGTCCTCGTCAAGAAATCAAGTGGCAAGTGGCGCATGTGCGTGGACTTCACCGACCTTAACCGCGCCTGCCCCAAAGACAACTTCCCGCTCCCGCGGATCGACCAGCTCGTTGACTCCACCGCGGGGTGCGAGCTGATGAGCTTCCTAAACGCCTACTCGGGATACCATCAAGTCCGGATGGCGGAGGGGGACGAGGAAAAGACGAGTTTCATAACTCCCCTCGGAACCTTCTGCTACCGCCACATGCCCTTCGGGCTCAAGAATGCGGGAGCCACATTCCAGCGCCTGATGACGCTGGTCTTCAAAGATCAAGTCGGCCGCAACGTCGAAGTCTACATAGACGACGCGGTCGTCAAGAGTCCCCGTGCAGCCTCCCACATCGACGACCTCGCAGAGACCTTCCGCAACCTCCGCGCGTTCGGGCTCAAGCTCAACCCGGAGAAGTGCGCCTTCGGGGTGCGCGGGGGGAAGCTCCTGGGTTTCCTCGTGTCCCAGCGGGGCATTGAGGCAAACCCCGAGAAGATCCGGGCCTTCCTAGACATGCCCCCACCGCGCTCCGTCAAAGATGTCCAGCGGCTCTCCGGCCACCTGGCCGCGCTCGGTCGCTTCGTCTCCCGTTCGGGGGAGCGGGGCCTCCAGTTCTTCAAGATCTTCCGAGGGCTCGAGGGGTTCCGCTGGACCCCCGAGGCCCAGGAAGCCTTCAACGACCTCAAGAAGTACCTCTCGAGCCCTCCAATGCTCGTGAGTCCGTCTCCGGAAGAGCCCTTGCTCCTCTACCTCACCGCGACCCCCGTCGCCGTCAGCGCGGTTTTGGTGAAGGAGCAGGGGGGGCAGCAACGTCCCGTGTACTACGTTAGTGAAGCCCTCCAAGGGGCCAAGACTCGGTACACGGAGATGGAGAAGATTTGCTACGCCCTGCTCATGGCGTCCCGGAAGCTCCGGCACTACTTCCTGGGGCACCCCATCATCGTCCCGTCGTCCCTCCCCCTGGGGGAGGTACTGTGGAATAAAGAAGCCACTGGCCGGATTGGGAAGTGGGGGGCCGAGCTCGCCTCCTTCTCCCTGTCCCTTACCGGCCGCTCCGCAATCAAGTCGCAGGTCCTCGCCGACTTCGTCGCAGAGTGGACTCCCGCCTCTGGGTCCGGGGACGAAGATCTCCCTGTGCCGCCCCCACGCAGTGACCATTGGACCCTGCTGTTTGATGGGTCGCTGTGTCTCGCTGGGGCTGGCGCGGGGGTAGTCCTCCGGAGCCCCGAGGGGAAGGAGCTCGAGTACGCCGCGCGGCTCGAGTTCCCCGCAACCAACAACGTCGCCGAATACGAGGCTCTGCTCCTCGGGATGCGCCTCGCGCGCTCCCTGGGGATCCGACGCCTCCTAGTGAAGGGAGACTCTCAACTTGTTGTCTGCCAAATGGACAAGTCTTACTTGTGCCATGACGCAAATCTAAGTCTTTACTTGCAGGAAGTACGGAAGATGGAGAAGCACTTCGACGGCCTTGAGGCCCGGCATATCCCGAGGAGGGAGAATGACCGGGCCGATGCCTTGGCACGGGCAGCAAGCGCCCGGGAAACGCTCCCCAGGGGGGCCTTCTTGGAAATCATCATGAAGCCCTCGGTGGCCTCCCCGGATGCAGGCCCCGAGCCTCCGGTCCCGGAGGTCGCCGAGATCGTCCGGCCTTCATCTTGGATGGACCCCCTCATCTCCTTCATCAAGGGAGAGGGGGACCCTCCCCACGAGACCGAGGCTAAGCGCCTCCGGGCCAAAGCCCGGGCATATCTCCTGCTGGAGGGAAGGCTCTACAAGCGGGGGGCTTCAGCCCTCCTGCGCTGCCTCCCCCGGTCGGAGGGACTTCAACTCCTGGAAGACATTCACGCGAGGAGCTGTGGTTCTCACCTAGCCCCGCGTGCTATCGCCGCCAAGGCCCTTCAGCAGGGCTTCTACTGGCCTACAGTCATGCGCGACGCGCGAGACCTTGTCTCCTCGTGCGAAGCATGCCAGAAGATGGCCAAGGGCTCGAATCTCCCCCCTGTAGCGCTGCGGACTATCCCCATCACTTGGCCCTTCGTGCGCTGGGGGATGGACCTCTTAGGGCCCTTCCCCCCAGCGCCCGGAGGATACAAGTATGCGGTAGTCGCGGTCGACTACTTTACAAAGTGGGTTGAGGCGGAGCCCTTGGCTAGCATCACCTCCCGGGCCGTTCAGCGGTTTTTCTGGAAAAACGTCGTTTGTCGTTTTGGTGTCCCCCGGGCAATCACCGTGGACAACGGGACCCAATTCGACTCGGCTTATTTCCGGGAATTCTGCGAAGGCCTGGGGATCGTCATCCACTTCGCCTCAGTGGCCCATCCTCAAAGCAACGGGGCCGTCGAGAGGGTCAATGGCGTAATCCTACAGGGGTTACGCCGGAGACTCGAGCAAACCGCTTCCAAGTGGGGCGCGTGGGCAGAGGAGCTCCCTAGCATCCTCTGCTCGATGCGCACGACCCCGTCCCAGGCCACAGGGCGTGCTCCCTTCTCCCTAGTCTACGGGGCGGAGGTAGTCCTCCCCCCGGAGATCGGCTTCCGGTCGCTGCGGGTCGAGCTCCTGAATGGAGCCACGACCGCAGCCTACCGGGCCAACGAAGACAACCGGCGGCTGGAAATCGACCTCGTGGAGGAGGAACGCGACCGAGCGCTCCTCCGCCACGCCATCTACGAGCGCGAAATGTCGCGCGCATACAACCAGCGCATGCGCGAAAGAGCTTTTCGCCTTGGGGACCTTGTCCTCAAGCGCGTCACGGACCCCCAAGCCCAGGGAAAACTCTCCCCCAAGTGGGAGGGCCCCTACAGGATCTCCGCTGTCCTAGGCTCGGGGGCCTACAAGCTCTCCAACCTTTCAAGAGCAGGAGCTGAAGCACACCTGGAACTTGCGTTTACTTCGCAAGTTCTACGTCTAGCCTTACGGGCCTGTCCCCTCCCCCGGAGCGGTCACGCCGGAGGGGGAGGAGGGACACTGTAGCTTCCCTTTTTCCCCCTTCGCGGCTTCGCAGGGGGGGCTTTGTATATTTTGTTAATAAATGCATAGCCGTTGTTCAAACTGTCTCACTGCAGGTTGTTCTTGTTTACCGCCCCTAGTGGTGATGCCCTCCCCGCGAGGATGCCTTCCTCGTGAAGATGCCCTCCCCGTGAGGAAGCCCTCCCCGCAAGGATGCCCTCTCCGTGAGGAAGTGGGCCCTGCCCCAGCAAGTCCCTCCTGAAGGGCGGCTTACGGACAGCCCTCGTGGACTGAGGGTGTAAGCGGCAACCCGGTCCCTAGCGGCCGCGGTAACGAGTCACTTTGGGAGATTAGTCCCCTACCCAAACACTCAAGACCCGTCTTCGGGCACTTCCTCCTCCGGGAGTAGACGCTCTCCTCAGCGGGACGTCTAATGGCTTTCTGGATTTTCTTCCTCCTCCGGGAGTCGACGTTATTCCCGGCTCCCCGTTCTCATGGCGACCGGAAGATCAGCCCCCTGCAGCTTGATTGGATCTATCTTCCTCCTCCGGGAGTCGACCTTATTCCCGGCCCCCTGTTCTCACGCCGACCGGATGATTATCTTTCGGAGACCTTATTCCCGGCTCCCCGTTCTCACGGCGACCGGACAATTGCTTTACGAAGATATGATTTTCTCAGATATATTTTCCCCCGGAGACATTATTCCCGGTTCCCCGCTCACGGCGACCGGACGAAGTCTCCCGGGAAGCTCCCCTCCGGAGGTCTTATTGGCTTTTCATGAGCCCCTTCCGCGCCTTGTTCCTGGTTCCCCGCTCTCCCGGCGGCCGGATGAACCTCTCCCGGTGCCCCCGGGCACCCCAGAAGGTCCCTCCCTCGGAAACCCTATTTTTACAATTTTCTAACTTAGAAAATATTTCTCCTACAGGTTATGCTCCCCCCGGGGACCCTGTTACCCCCACAGCGCGCGGAGGCCTCCTCCGGCCCGCTATGGGCGGGGGGGGGGGGACAGGGGGCCCCCGGGTCACCCACGAACAAACATAGCTCATTCTTTTGAAGATGAGCCCCACAGACCATACAAGAAGAAAAAATAAGACAAAGCAATCAACAGAAAGGAGCTTTATTTATGGGGAAACCCGGAGGACACACTCCCCCTCCGGTGGGCTTCAGGAAAGATACAACCCGGGTCCTAACCCGGGGGACTTCTCACAAGCCTAAGGCTCCTACCCATAAAGCTCCCGGAGGCGCTCCCTCAGCTCCCGGGCCAAGTCCCGGTACAGGGCCCGCACGCGACGCTGCGAGTCCCGAAGCACATCTTCGGGCCAAAACTCGTACCCCGCCGGTGGAAGTATCCGGAGGGGTGGTACCACTCGGGCCTCCGGACGCGGGGGAGATAGTTCGGCACGGCTATTGTCGAAATTGTCCAAGTGCCACTCCGGGCGCCACCTCAACCGGACAGGCTCCCGGGCAGTACCCCCGTCGCGCTCCCCGGAGACAAGGCTCAGCACAATCAAAGCCGCTTGGGCGTCCCCCGGAGAGCCTCTCCCGGACCGTTGCCCGAGAATAACCCCCCGTGTACCCTGGTAACATTTCATTGCAGACAGAAAAATTTCAAATATATTTCATTGCAAAGTGTTTTCGTACAAGTGCCCGGGGCTTCTCCTAAGAAGCTACCGGAATCAAAATGTCTAACAAAAATAAAAAGGAGTCCTAGCTAAAGACCCGGGGGGAGGCTCATACTTTAGCATTGGGGTCCTCCCCCCGGGGAGCTTCCTCCGAGTCCTGGGCAGGGGCATCCCCGGCCGGAGGCGCCGGTGTCGGGAACCTCGTCCGGATGATCCGGTCGTAGAATCCCTCTGCCAGCAACTCCACCTCCCGGCGCGTTGGCTCGAAGGCCTCCGGGAAGCCCCGGGGGATGCGCCCCCCGATCGCCCGGGCCCCGACCCCCCGGTAGTCAACGAGCCCCGCGGCGGCCGCGATGACGGGGATCGCCCGGCCCCACGCCCGGACGTCCGCAGGCTCCGGGATGGCGGAGACTTGTGCGTTAAGAAAACGTACAGCCTCCGCGAGGGTCGCCGGGGGCACCTCCGGGCCGCTCCCAGAGCCCAGGCTAACGCCAAGGCTTTCCAAGGCCGAGCGGACGGAGCGGACCGCGTCCGACAGCGCCTGGACGTTGGAGCTCTCGAGCTCCCGGAGCGCCTTCTCCCTCACCTTGGCCTCCTCTCGGAGGCGGATGTAGGCGCCCTCCGAAAGGTGCACCTGCGCCCGGGCCCGGGACAGCTCATCAAGAGCTTCGTCCCACTCCCGGAGGGCTGCCTCCCGCTGCTCCACGCAAGCCGCGGCCCGGCTCTCCGCCTCCTTGAGCAGCCGGGTGACCCGCTGCTCAAGGCCCCAGGTAACAGTCGCTACCTACAAAATACATAAAGAGTTAGAAAAATCTCAAGTGCAGGAAAAAAGCCGAAGTATTAAGAGCTCAGGTTACCTGGGCTCCGAGGGACTCGAGCCCCTCAAAACGCTCGTGGAGCGTTCCTCCTGCTACGAAGGCCTGCACCTTCCGGTTGTGCAGGCCCTCCGCGTAACGGGCCACCTCCCCCGCGGAAAGTAGGGAGGTATCTTGCCCGGCCCTCCCGTCGCGGCCGGGAGAGGGCCCCCGGACCTCGGAATCCGGGAGCACGGCCGGCGTCGCCGGCGTCTTCGTCGACGAAGTTTCCTCTGAAGACGAAGACGAAGATTGGGCGGGGTTCTCCGCCCGGGGGGGGATCATCGGGCCTTTCCCCGCCCCAGGCCGAAGGGCCCTCGGGGCCTCCTGCTCCGGGGGGACCACGTAGACCGAGGGGCTCCCCCCCTCGTCGTCCACCGGCCAGAGGCACGGAGGCTCCGCCTCCGAGAACCTCACCTCCAGCCTCTCCGGCGCCAATGCCGCCGGGAGAGGCGAGAGGAGCGTCACTCGAACTGGCGACGGGGCGTAGTCCGCGGAATCGGACCCCGCCCCGCCGGTAACAACCTCCTTCCCCCGGGCCTCGACGGGGGCCTCCGGGGGCGGAGGCGTCGCCTCTGCCCGGGGCGCCGCCCGGGCATGTTCGGCTCCGGGAGCCGCGTCCCGGGCCCTCACCGGCGTCGTCGCCGGCGTCGTCGTCGGGGCGGGGGTCTTTTGGACCCGGGGCCTTTTGGGCTCCGAGCCCCCGGCCGCATCCTTCCCCCGCTTATGAGACCCGGGGGTGGGAAGGGGCTTCCTCTCCAGAAGCCTGAGCCCGTAGGCCTCGCCCACCAGGTTCCGGGGAGGCCCCTCCCCCACGAGGCGCACGATGCGCTCGTGTTCATCGGCGAAGTACCTCCCCAGGAGGTGCTCCGCCTTGTCCCTCGCCGCCGGGTACGGGCGCACTGCAAGAGGTAAAAAGTTAGTCAATTTCTCATAAAAAACTGCAAGTACAAAAATGCAGGGGACTTACGCCACGTCACCGGCTTCACCGGAGGCCGCTGCTCCGCGCCCATGCCGATCCCCCTTTCCCCGCGTGAGTGGGGGGAAAGCCGTAGGAGCGCCAGCTCCTCCGCGGCGTCCCGCATCGAGCGGGCCTTCTTCGTCAGCACCACCTTCCCGAGGAGCTCGAACTCCTCGTCCGTCCACACCGGCGGCTTCGGTGCGGATGACCGGCTGTAGGTGGGAGGCTCCGGGGCGTAGACCACCGCCTCGTCCCGGACCCGGAGGTAGAACCACCTCCGGAGCCAGTCCCCCCAGTGGTCCCGGGAGGCCGCCGCCGGGTAGTCCGCCACCCGGGAGGGCAGCATCTAGACCATCACCGAGCCGAAGGGGGACTTCGGTCCTCCCTTCACCAGGTGGGAGCTCCGCGCTGCCGGCTCGTAAAAATACCGGAAGGCGCGGAGGGTGGGCTCCCGCCCGGTCGCCGTCTCGTACAGCCAGATGAAGAGACCCATCCGGACGAGGGCGTTGGGGGTGAGGTGGTTGAGCGCCACCCCGTACTCCTTCAGGAACTCCCGGAGCATCGGGTGCACCGGGAGCCGGAGCCCTGCCTCGAGGAAGGCCTCAAAGGCCACAACCTCTCCGGGCTTGGGGCGAGGGGCTCCGTCCCTCTTTAAGGGGACCCGGATGTCCCCTTCCGCGACGATGCCCTTCTTGACCAGGGACTCCGCGTCCGAGACCGAGAACTCGGAGGCCCAGAGGAAATCCACAGGGATTTCCTCCGAGGGCACCTCCGTGGTCTTCGCTCGACCTTTGGGCGCCATTAGGTCAGTTGTTTCTTTTTTGGGTGGCTAAGTTTTCAGGTGGCTAAGTCAACAACTCCCGGACGCTCGCTACCGGAAAAGGCTACCGGAGAAGCTACCAGAAGAGCGCTACCGGGAGAGCTGAAGCTGGAGTTGAAGATGTGGAATGAGTTTCCGGGGCCCCCTAAGGCCCTATTTATAGAGGCTGGCCGTGATCTAGATGCGCGCCACGTGGCCCCCTCGCGGCAATCTGGACCACTGAAATTCAAACCGTGCGCGGGAAACGAAGGGACAAGCGCGTAAATCGAGACACCGGTTCGAACCGCGCGTGCATTTATTGCGAAAATGGCGCGGCCATAAAGCGCCCGGCATAGAAACCGAAGCGTCGCCGGGGCTCCGGTGATTTTCGTCTGGAGTTTTCGTCCGGAGATTTTCCCGGTACCGTAACCATTCCCTCCGGGGGCTCAAGCTTCGCCCCCGGAGGGCATGGGGGGCTGCTGTTGGGCGAAATCTCCACGCGGTCAAGTCCAGGTAAGTTCATGATTGCCCGGGGACAGTGGCCTCCGGTGCCTGCCCCGGGCGCCGCCTTTTAGGCTCCCGGGACCGTGCCTCCGGGGCATGTCCCGGGCGACGCCATTTGACCCCCGGGACCGTGCCCCCCGGTCGGGTCCCGGGCGCCGCCATTTGCCCGGGGACAGTGGCCTCCGGTGCCTGCCCCGGGCGTCGCCATTTGGCCCTCGGGACCGTGCCCCCCGGGCATGTCTCGGGCGCCGCCATTTGCCCGGGGACAGTGGCCTCCGGTGCCTTCCCCGGGCGCCGCCATTTGGCCCCCGGGACCGTGCCCCCCGGGCATGTCCCTGGCGCCGCCATTTGCCCGGGGACAGTGGCCTCCGGTGCCTACCCCGGGCGCCGCCATTTGGCCCCCGGGACCGTGCCCCCCGGGCATGTCCCGGGCACCGCCATTGGCCCGGGGACAGTGGCCTCCGGTGCCTGCCCCGGGCGCCGCCATTTGGCCCCCGGGACCGTGCTCCCCGGGCATGTCCCGGGCGCCGCCATTCGCCCGGGGACAGTGGCCTCCGGTGCCTGCCCCGGGCGCCGCCTTTTGGGTTCCCGGGACCCTGCTCTCCGGAAGGGGTCCCGGACGTCATCGCCCTCCTAAAAGGTAAAACCCCTGTTTGTTTATCACGTGCAGGTCACGCGAGGGACGCCTCGGGAATCAACGACCACCTGTCAAGCATCCAAGACGTTTGACCGGGAGAAGGACGGTCCTACCCTTCAATCCGACGGTGGCTTCCGGGGTAGTTTAGGCTTTTTGCTTCTTTTTGGGGCTATAAATAGCCCTTGTACCCCTCTGTTGCAAAGGATCAACTCATAATTATTTGGAATAGCTAAACTCACAGACGTGCTCCGGAAGCCTCTCCCCCGGAGAGAGCCTCCCCAGCCGGCTCCGGTCGGGAGCGCGTCGACAGGACTAGGGCCCCCACCGAGACCCGAACCTGTATAAATCCACGTGTCAATTCTTGTGTTTGTCCAGCGGGAGAGGACCGGTCACCCGGTCAACCCGCGCTACGTAATCTCCGCTAGGATCATCTTCAAAACCTGCCGGGGTATTCGTAATACCACGACAAGGATTTTCTTCAGATGATGAGCCTTAGGCTCTGATTTGTATCTTTGCCTCCCTTTTTGTGCTTGATGCCAAAGGGGGAGAAGTATTTTGGATATTAGAGTCTTTTGCTGTATTGAACAGATGTTTATTTTTCATATATATGGAGATGTGATGTTTATTTATCATATATGTCTGTGTGATTTTGGATATGATATCTATGTAGCTCTGATATCTTCATATATGATGACTTGTTTTTTTTTGAGATGATGCTCTTGAGCTCTGATACATGGATATATATGATGTCTTGTGTATGATCTGATATGACTTGGTGATATTTGCATATCTGTGACTTGGTTATGTATGAGATGCCCTGATGTATATGTATTGGGTTATGCTCTGATTTGATGAGATGCATGTACTCAGGGGGAGCTATTTCATTTATTTTGTTATTGAACACTTGTTGTCATCAATCATCAAAAAGGGGGAGATTGTTGCATCTAGGCCTTCATGCCTAACCCTAATTTTGATGATTAATGAAAACAAAGTGTTCCGGACTAATTGTGCTTTTGAGATAAATTGATACAGGGATCAGTTGGGAAGAAATACAAGATGATCAAGATGAACCCGACTTGAAGTGAAGCACAAGATGCAGAAGAGCAAAAGATGAGACGCAAATCATGAAGATGCGAAAGACCTCAGGTATTATGAGATTTTATTTTTACCGATCTCGGTGTTTGGAGATGATCGGTTAGGGAAATTATTTTCTAGTTTTAAACCGTACTATAAAGAGGGGTAGCAAAATTCCTCTCTTTATCTCCATCACAAACTGAGAAACCTAGGTCATTGCATTGCATCTTTTTGGTTGGGTTTGGTTTTGAACTTATTTGAAAAATCTGGTTTTTTAGTTCAGTTTTTGACAGCAGAAGAGTATTTGCAATTTTCAGAAAGATCTAGGAAGATCTGGTTTTTGCTTCTGTTGACAAAAATGTGGCCCTTGAAATTATCTTTCAAACGAGCTATTAAACACCACTTTTGGATTTCTGGATTTAAAGTTATCTCTGTTTTTATTCATGCTGACTATCAGTTTGCTAAACTGACTGTCAGTTTGAATGTCAGTTCGTGTTAACTGACAATTGTCCAGAGAGGGTGTATTTTGGGCTCAAATTTTTTGTACTAAACTGACTGTCAGTTTTTCCATACTGACTGTCAGTTGGGGTTTCGACCACAGTGCTTTTAACTGAGTTTCTATTTGATTTTGGTCGAGTTTGTGGTCGAACTGACTGTCAGTTTGAATAACTGACTGTCAGTTGTGGGTTTCAGCTTTCCATAAACGACCACGAACGGCTAGCAAAGTTTTATCCGTAAATTTTGTTGGCCATTGTGCACTGAACTGACTGTCAGTTAGGCAAACTGACTGTCAGTTAGGCAAACTGACTGTCAGTCTGGGTTGTTGATTTTCAGCCCTAGCTCCAACGGTTCATTTACTTCTTGAGGCTATAAAAAGGGGCTTTGGGCATAAGTTTTTTGACAACAAGCAGCAGCATTTCATATACACTGTTGAGCTTTCATTTTCTACATAGAATCTTGATCTTTTGATCAAGTTGAGTGTTTTTCCGATCCACCGAGCATTTCAGTTCTTTTCATTTTGCATTCACTTAGCTTCTCGGTGCGTGTTTGGAGGTCTAGAGAAGACCTCGCTACCTTTTACTCTTGGTGAGCGCCCTCACCTAGACGGTTCGGAGGCGTGGCCGTTGACCTCTCCGTTTGGAGATTGTCGGAGAGGCTCGGCAAGTGTGTACAAGGCATTGGTGCTCGCCTTTCCGGAGTGGACAAGGAGCAACCACTAGTGATAATATCCTTTGTGGATATTGAGGCAAGACTCAAGTGATTTGAGTGCTTCAACGAGGATTAGTGGAGACTGGGCGAGTCTCTGATACCTCGGTAAAAATCGTTGTGTTCATTCTCTTTCCCTTGCTTATATTATTTGTTCTTGATTTGTTCTTTATTCGCTTTAAGTTTTAAAGTTTTTTTTAAAAGCCTCCTATTCACCCCCCCCCTCTAGTCGGCATCCTTGATCCAACAGTCTTGACTTGGAAATTTGTATGCTCTGATATGACTTGGCGATATATGTATGTATGAGATGCCCTGATGTATATGTGTTGGTTTATGCTCTGATATGATGAGATGCATATACTCAGGGGGAGCTATTTCATTTTATTGTTAAACACTTGTTGTCATCAATCATCAAAAAGGGGCAGATTGTTGCATCTAGGCCTTCATGCCTAAACCTAATTTTGATGATTAATGAACACAGAGTGTTTAGGCCTAACTGTGCTATTGAGTTTATTTGATACAGAGTTGCGTTGGGAAGATATGCACGGAATACAAGATGAACCCGACGTAAAATAAAAGCACAAGTCGCAAAGAGCAGGAACGAGACACAAATCATGAAGATGCAAAAGACCTAAGGTATTATGAATTTTTATTTTTACCGATCTTGGCGTTTGGAGATGATCGGTTAGGGAAATTAATTTTTTAGTTTTAACCATACTATAAAGAGGGGTGGCGAAAGTCCTCTCTTTATCTCTAACTCAAACCGAGAATCTTAGGTCATTGCATTGCATCGTTTTTGGTTGGATTTGGTTTGAACTTAATTTGGAAAATCTGGATTTTCGGTTCAGTTTTTGATAGCAGAAGAGTATTTGCAATTTTCAGAGAGATCTAAGAAGATCTGGTTTTTGTTTCTGTTGATAAAAATGTAGCCCTTGAAATTATCTTTCAAACGAGCTATTAAACACCTCTTTTGGATTTCTGGATTTAAAGTTATCTCTGTTTTTGTTCAGGATGACTGTCAGTTTGTTAAACTGATTGTCAGTTTGAATGTCAGTTTGTTCAAACTGACAATTGTGCAGAGTGGGTGTATTTTGGGCTCAAAACTTTTGTACTAAACTGACTGTCAGTTTGTCCATACTGACTGTCAGTTGGGGTTTCGACCACAGTGCTTTTAACTGAGTTTCTATTTGTTTCTAGTCGAGTTTGTGGTCGAACTGACTGTCAGTTTGAATAACTGACTGTCAGCTGTGGATTTCAGCTTTCCATAAACGACCACGAACGGCTAGCAAAGTTTTATCCGTAAATTTTGTCGGCCGTTGTGTACTGAACTGACTGTCAGTTAGGCAAACTGACTGTCAGTTTGGGTTGATGATTTTCAGCCCTAGCTCCAACGGTTCATTTGATTCTTGAGGCTATAAAAAGGGGCTTTGGGCATAAGTTTTACACAATAGGCAGTAGCATTTCTTATACACTCTTGAGCTTTAGTTTTTCGCTTAAAATCTTGGTCTTTTGATCAAGTCGAGTGTTTTCCGATCCACCGAGCGCTTCAGTTCTTTTGCATTTGCATTCACTTAGCTTCTCGATGCGTGTTTGGAGGTCTAGAGAAGACCTTGCTGCCTGTTACTCCTGGTGAGCGCCCTCACCTAGACGGTTCGGAGGAGTGGCCGTTGACCTCTCCAAAATGGAGATTGTTGGAGAGGCTCGGCAAGCTTGTACAAGGCATCGGTGCTCGCCTTTCCGGAGTGGACAAGGAGCAACCTTAGTAGATAATACTCTTCGTGAATATTGAGGCAAAACTCAAGTGGTTTGAGTGCTTCAACGAGGATTAATGGAGACTGGGCGAGTCTCCGATACCTCGGTAAAAATCGTGGTGTTTGTTCTCTATCTTCTCGCTTTAATATATTAAATTGCATTTGGTTCTTCTTGGTATAAAAACTTGTTTTTATTTGAAGTTTTTAAAGCCTCCTATTCACCCCCCTCTAGTCGGCATCCTTGATCCAACAGAAGGAACCGATGAAGAACTATTTGCTGGCGCCTGCACATTAGAAGTTTTGCTCACCTCAGAAGTTCGTGGAGGTGGAGGTGGTGCTGTTGATCGTGTCCTATTTGTTGAAGGTGCAGCAGACCGAAAAGAAGAAGATGGGCCTGGTTTGGCTTGCCCCTGCGTCGGCCTTGATGAGGAGGTACCACCGAAATTGTTTCTTGTCCTTGGCTATCCATGTCGTCCCTGCAATTCTTTTTCTGCCAACATAGCAAGCTGGAACAACCTATTGATATTATTATAATCCTTGTAATCAATAATGTCCTGAATTTCACGTCGTAAACCCCCATAAAAATGAGCCATCTTTTCCTCCTGAGCCTCTACTACTCCACAATGCAACATGCCTATTTGCAGCTCTTGGTAGTATTCCTCTACAGATTTATTCCCCTGAGTCAAGCGTTGTAATTTCTTAAGTAAATCACGTTTATAAGGAGGAACAAATCTATTCCGCATAGCTCGCTTCAAGCTATCCCAAGTATCAGGCTCTACCCCAAGGTTCACTATTTCATTCCACCAAATGATAGCAAAATCTTTAAACTTACTGGTCGCTTGCCTAACTCTATGAATTTGAGGAACCAGATGGGAATTAAATTTTTGTTCAACAGTCATCTCCCAATCTAAGTAAGCGTCTGCATCATATGCACCAGAAAAGGATGGGATGGAAAATTTTACCTTAGCAAACGGATCGTCATTGCCACGAAAATAGTTACCTTCCATGCCGTGTCGATTGTGATGCACTCGTTGCTGTTGGGGAATATCATGGACAGCACGGCGCATGGTAGCCGTGTTGCGGAGCTCAGTTTGTACAGCAACCTCCGTGTCGGCATCTTCAACTTCAACTTCATGGGAGGCAGCTTGCTTCTTTTCATTTTCATCTCCATGAGGTGGACGCTGCTGCTCAATATTGTCCAACCTGGTAGCAAGGTCGGAGATGCGCCGGTCCATCCTCTCAAATGCAGTCTGGTTCTCACGGTTGGTTCGAGCCATGTCATCAATGTTCTTATCGAGTTTTGCACTGATGTCGACCAACATCTTGCGGATTTCATCTTCCTCTTCTGCAGCTCAAGCTCTTGTTTGCGGTCCTACCATGGTTAGTAGTAGAAAACAGAAGACAACACAGGAGTATTATCCCTATGACTCCTAGGTGGGGGTAAGTGGGACTCTCACAAAGTGTCTTACCACGCTCTTACAAGTGTTCTTACCAAGGCAGTAGGGGTGCAACCGGTGGCTGGTTCGTGATACCGTGACGAGCGTGAGTGAGGCGATTGCAAGGTAAATCTGTAACTAAGTTGGAAGAAAGTGGAGCTCGGAATGCTAATATATGTGTAGCAACAATTCAATATCAGTAATGCAAAGTTGAAAATTAGTCCAAAGTAATAGTCAAAGTGCTGGAACTAGTCTAGACTCAGACCTAGCTCAAGCAAGCAACTAGAATCACAAAGGACTAGAACCCAAGATGCGCCACTGAAAATTTTCTTCTTTGCTAGGCATATTTTTCTTCTATGATTTTTTTCTTTTTTTTTTAATAAACAGTGCGGTTTTTTTTTTTTGCATTTGCCTCTTTCTTTTGCAACTGTACAACAAAACAGAAATATTGTTCGACAACTTCGCACTCCAAAAGATCCGAATCTGAAGATCTACCCAACAGAAAAGTTGTAGAGAATCTTTTTATCTTTCCAACAAGTTCAAAAACATCAAAAACAGAGTTGGGAATCAAAACATATGGCAATTATATCGAAGCTGTCTCAGATTCAGCAATTTGAATCCGAATTGGACTAGAGTTTGAAGATTACACAACTAACTTTGCCCAAATTTTAGCGTGATAAAAACAGCCGAATTTGAAGATTACCCCAACTAACTTTTTGTGGGATTTCTCGCAATGATTCCAGAAAGTATAAGTTTATCCCAATCTGAGCTCGGATGAAAGAATTATAATGAAAATACTGAAACAAACGTATTAGATTCAAACTCTACACCATCGACATTAACTGCCCAATATCTCATAGATGGAAGCCGAATCTGACTTTGACCTCAACAGAAAAGTTGTAGAGGATGATCTGATGTTTCCAGAAAGTATAACAATGTGAAGATCCGAGTTTGTATGAGGAAAATATGATGAAAACAACAAACTGGGCAGTGGAAGATTCGAATTGGATGCGACGACGAGGAGATCGACGTGCAATTCAACTCCGCGACGAGATGCAAGACTAAAACTAGACCAAGACTAAAACTAAAAACCAGCACTTGACAACGATGGATGAAAATTCAAAGATGCAAACTAACAAGAATGATGCAAGGCTAATGGCTAGGGTTTGGACAAGGTAAACAATTTTTTTTTTTGTAGGGCAAATTTTCTGGACTCTAGGATGAAGAACATAATCAATCTAAACAAAGAGGGGATATAGTGTTACCTATCGGGCAACCTTCACTCTGATACCAACTGATGTGGATAGTGTCCCGATCTTCCGATAGGTTGAGGCAAATCGATTGATGGAGAACTCGACGTTGACGATCCGGCTTCCAATCAGAACTGATTCGAACCCCTGCAATCGCTACACCACGGCTCCGTTGGTTATCAACCATGCTAAGACACGGTTGAACTCGCCACGATGGCTTGTTCCTGCTGCAAATCGAGAACACAAGCAAGAACGAAGAAGAAGCAACTGAATTGCGAATTGTATTAAGCTCACGAGTTGGGATTTCACAAACCGAGTTCGGCGAAACTGCAATGGCAGAATAATCTAAGCAAAATTCCAATCTAAACAGTGACAGCTACTGAGTATATGAAGAGGCTGCATGGCTAGGGTTTCTCATCACCCACTAGGGAATACATCGGCCAAAGGCCCGAAACAAGCTGTCGCAGCACCGACTTGGCCCAATCAAAATCTAGTCAAAATTGGTTTTGTTAATTTCTGGTGATCCATAAATAATTTAGACATGGCGCTAGATCCATTGGAAATATCTCGTCGTGGGCTTCTCCGTGGACTATAAGAATGTCCCAATCGGACTTCGTATCAGGGAGTTATGGTCATTTGAAGGTAGACTGCTCCTGGATGGCCGAACCGGACTCCAACTCGAATCCATCTTGGACTCCAACTCGACTTGGGCTGCTTGCTGGTCCTCGCGTCCTTGCTGGTCCTCTCCATGGTTCCTAAGTACAATATTATCACCATTAGGTAGTAAACCATTCTCCAAACCATATATATATATAAACTTAGGAATGAGTTCACCTGGCAATGCAACAATCGGGCTCGGCCGCACGTTATTGGTCCTTGTGTAACAAGCGGAGGATTATGGTTGGTGCGTGTATCCGAAGGAGTGATGTCCTCATGAGCGGACACCACTTCTTGCCTTCCTGTGGGTTAGTCGACTTCTCTGGCTGGTCGGCACTACGACCACCAGAAGCAGTTTTATTCTTAAACTAATACTTGTTACCTTTGGTCGATGGAGGCTTCTCTGCGACCGCGACTTCTCGGTACTGTCCAGATCGACTCCTTTTTGACTTCTTCGACCTCCCTCCTGATGAAGATTCTGGCTTCTTGCTTGAATCCTCCCTCTTAACATCCTTGAGACCTGGTTGAGGTGATAGGTTACCTTTATCCACCATCCGATTCCATTCAATAGCCTCAGCTGCGTCGGAATATCGATCAGCCATATCAAAGAGGTCGGCTACTGATCAGGGAGGATGGATGAGCAAATCTTTAGTGAATCTCTGATATTGAACGACGTGTTTAAATGCCCTGATAACAGAGCCATCAGATATGTTCGGGATGGTATTTCTCACCTAGACAAATCTCTTGACAAACTGACGAAGGGTTTCGGTCGAAGTTTGCCGTAGTCGCTGGAGGTCGTCCTCCTTGCCCAACTTTTGATAACAATTCTGGAAGTTGTCGAGGATGGAATCACACAACATTTTCCAGTTATAGATCGAACCCTCAGGTTGATTGAACAACCAGGTTCTCGCCGGTCCTTCGAGGACTGTGGGCAGATAGTTAGCCATGACCCGGTCATCGCCTCCTGCTGCCTGGATGGCAGTAATGTAGATTTGGAGGAACTCGGATGGGTTCTGAGTTCCATCAAACCTCTCTATGGCCCCTGGTTTAAACTTGTCTAGCCAAATGACCACACGAAGGCCCGGCGAGAAAGCTTTACAACCAACATAGGGACCGTGAATTGACCTGCGACTCTCGACCTGATCACGTGCGACCTCCCGCAAAGGAGAAGTCACTCGTGGTCCTAAGCGAGAGTGGGCAAGAATTCATTCCCTATCACGAGAACCCTCCGCCCGTCTAGCTTTGTCATGCTGAGACGGGATGGGTGGTGGACTATTACGTCTACCCGAACCAGAGTGAGAGTACTCTCGGTTATGGGAACGTGTCACCGACCGAGAAGAGGCCGTTGGGGTCACCTCAGATGCGACCTCGTCCAACCTCTCCGCCAGGATTCTGGTGAAGGCTGGTTTCTGCGCATCTGTGACCGTAGGAGGAAAATTACGCAGGACTTCTGCGATAGATCGAAGGCGGCCATGCATACTTCTCCTAGGGGCACCAGGTGTTACCATTTCCTCGTCTGCCGAGAAACGCTCCGGGGGTAAGGATGGTGTCTGGTCATGCCTGCGACCACATGATCGCCGGGAAGAACTCGGAGCAGCATCGTAACGAGCCTGCGCATTTTGAAGAGCCTCTAGGGCTGTTCTGCGAAGTTCGTTGTCTTGTTGCTCGCGATCTTGATCTTCCCTCTGCTTGTGTTCCTGTTCTTCCCTAGTAGCCCGTTGATCGGGAGTTTCTTCCGATAAAGCAGCAAACTGTCTAGGGAGCGAGGTCGCCGAGGGAGAAAACATCTCTGTTTGTTCCAAGTCAGACTCGAAATCAAAAAGACGATGGAGGTTATCAGGATCAAACCTCCCCGGGCTGATCTCCTGGTCAGCATCGTTCTTACCCTTAGCAGGGTCATACGACGGACCAGATTCACCCTCTAACGCCTCAAGAACCTCAGTCAGCTCTGGCTCTGCGTTAGTCGCCTCCTGGTCGATAGACATGACCTGAGTGGTCGAATCGACCTCCGGGACGTCTTCGCCTCCAGTTTCCTCCATCGGGACAGGATCACTAGGTGAAAGCATCTGGATGTGGGCATAATCCTCAAGATCGAAGTCATTCTCGGAATCATATGCTCCAGCCATGGTTCACCGAACCTCCGAATGAAAATTAGAACGCCTTGAGAAAGGCCCCACAGTGGGCGCCAGCTGTCAATGATTCAGACTAGGAGTCCTTAGTCGAACTTATGCAGAATTTTGTGAGTTGTGAGACCTTTCAAGGTGTCCCTCCGGGAAGGGATGATGAACCAAAGCAAGTTGAAGCATAGAGAGTTTTAGATAGGTTCGGGCCCTCGATGGTGGGAGTAACAGCCCTACGTCCTGTTAGGATTTCACTATGTGTAAGAAGATTACAAGATTGTGGAAAGGATCTTCACAGGCGAAGATCTTTCCTGTGTGGTTATACAAAACACTACTAAAGATGCCTATGAAAGCTAATAGATTTAATCTAATGTCTTTTGTTGATCTTGTGATCTCTCTTTTCGTCTGATGCATTGGCTTACCCTTTTATACTGGTCGAAAGGGTGCCAAGGCATAACGGCTTCGAACAATTGCTCAGGTACAGTTTTGGCAACTCCACTTAACCTCCACGTAGGCTTAACACGTGTAATTAAGAAATAACTGCACATATTAACCTCCTGACGGTTGTCTCCGCACGTGGAGGAATCTTCGGGATACTCGGGATATGTTTGTTGTAAGGTCTAAGCAACCCCGCGTCTCCTGGTCGAGGGTGTTCTGACCGCGTGTTATCCACATCTGACCGCGTATTATCTGCGACCTTCTGTCCGTGCATCGCATACGGGCTTCTGACCGCTCACTATATGCGGCTTCCAAGGACAGCTTGAGATCACATCAACGGACACTCACCTGGTTCGAATCTGTCTTGAGCCAGACGTGCATTTATTCTAAACTAGCTCGGTCAACAATCCTCGTCAATGCTGACAATCAGCAACGACCACAAAAATGTCCAGAAAAACAAAAACTCATAAACCAAATAACTTGAGGTCGAAACTTATGCTGACAGTCAGCAACACATGCTGACAGCTAGTGTAAGTCAAAAAGTTTCAGCTCAAAAATACACGCTCTCTGGACAAATGGCAGCAATGCAAACTGACATTCAGGCTGACTGTCAGCATCACATGCTGACTGTCAGTGTGGATAAAAACAACCATAAATTTTGATCTAGAGATCCGATTTAAGAGATTTCTAGCTCGTTTTAAAGATAATTTAAAGAGCTATATTTTTGTCAACAGAAGAAAAAACCAGATCAGTCTAGGTCTTTCTAAAAAATTCAAAAACACTTCTGCTGCCAAACAGATCAGAAAACCAAATCATTTGAAAAACTAATCCGACCGAGATGAAAGAATGCAAAGACCTAAAAGTTTCTCGGTTAATGCTGGAAATGTAGAGAGAATTTGCAACCCCTCTTTATAGTACGGTTGAAATTAAGAAGCAAATTTTCTATAAACCGATCAACCTCCAAACACTGAGATCGGTAAAACTAAAGACTCATTTTACCTCAGGTCCTTTGCAACTTGAATCTCGCGAATTGCGTCTCATCTTTGCACTTGTGTTCACCTGGGTTTGTATGACTTATATCTTGATCATCTTGCATCTCTTTGCCAAAAGAACTCTGTATCCAAATAGCTCAACAACACAATTAGTCTGAAACGCTTGTTTTCATTAATCAACAAAATCAGGCCAGGCATAAGGGCCTAGATGCAACAATCTCCCCCTTTTTGATGAATGATGACAATTGTTTGATAATAATAAAATCAATAACTCCCCTTGAGTGTATACATGAGATCACAAAAAGATCACAAAAATCAACGAGAAGTTCAGATCATACACAATAAGGATCAATTAACATCATATTATAATAAAGACCAAATCATCACATATATATATATATATATAAACATGGTCAACCATCCATATAGCAAAAAAAAATATCCCTAACATAAACATTTCCAACATATCCAACATAAATGTCATACCAAAATTCTCCCCCTTTGTCATCTATCACAAAAAGGGGGGAGTCGACATAAACAAAAAGACTACAGCCTAATACTGCTCAATAGAGGAAAAACCTAGGACGGCTATATCTCCGGAGCCTGCTGGAGATCCAGTCGGTCGACCGCTGGAGAAGCTGGAGCAACGAAGGCCGGTGTAGCACCTGCAGCTAAACCAGGCAAGGAGGCAGCTGGGTGGGCCCTCTTACGAGGGACAGGAGTGGCAGAAGATGGCAAACAACTCAGAATGTGCTCCTGCTGAGCCTGAAGGTGGAACCCAGGATCTAGTGATGCTCCTCCTGGGTGCGCAGGATCTACTGCTGAGTTGGAGCAACTGATCCAAGGTGTGCTGGAGCTGAGAAAAGGAGCATCCGGTGTTCGTGTCGCCAGTAGGTACTGGATCAGCTCCCTGATCTATAGCTGTCGACGATTCGGACTCGAGGTCCTTAGTCGAACTTATGCAGAATTTGTAGGTTGTGAGACCTTTCAGGGTGTCCCCCCGGGAAGGTATGATGAATCAAAGATA
Organism: Pharus latifolius; assembly: GCA_019359835.1. Taxonomy (NCBI): domain Eukaryota; kingdom Viridiplantae; phylum Streptophyta; class Magnoliopsida; order Poales; family Poaceae; genus Pharus; species Pharus latifolius. The sequence goes on from CM033330.1 coordinate 13,645,088, forward strand.
ACTAGAGCATAGAGAAGTGATGAGGAACAGGGTCCCGATCTTCTGACAAGTAGGGGATAGTTCGATTGGTGGAGACTCGACGTTGACGATCCGATTTTCAACCAGAACCGATCTAGGCCTGCAATCGTTATACCTTTGCTCCATTCGTTATCAACCGTACCGAGGCGCGGTTGACCTAGCCACGAAGGCCTGTTCCTGCAAGAGAATCGAAGAATACGTGCAAGAACACAGAAGAAGCAATCTCGAATTGCAAGTATGTATTAAGATCACGAAGTGTTGGGGTTCCACAAACCGAAAGACGGTGAACTGCGACAGCAGAAAAATTCTAAGTAAAACCCAAGTCTAACAATGATGGCTACGAGGTTTTAATATGAGAGAGGGGTGGCGTCTAGGGTTTGGTACGCACCCCCCATGCGGGATACACGGGCCGAGGCCCAATAGACAGGTGACGCAGCACCGCACGGCCCAACAGAATCTGGTCTCCACTTAACCAGATCCGTTGGAAAGGTCTCGTCGAGGGCTTCTCCGTAATGTACTTGAACGCCCCAAACGGAGTTCATATGCATCTGCTACGGCCGTTTGAAGACAGGCTGCTCCGCCGTGGCTGACCAGGACTCCAGCTCACGGTAGACTTGATTCCCGACCCGTCTTGGCGCAAAGTGACACCCTCGCTGATCAACACCATGATTCCTGAGCACAAGCACAATATTATTAGGTAGTAACTTGCTCTTGTCAATATTCTCTGTGTACTAAGAAACGAGCTCACCTGGTGATTTAGTTGATGTGCATGTGTCCTTGTTATTGGTCCTTCCACAACGGGTGTTGGAAGAATGGATGCATCGTTAGGGGTGATGTCCTCATCATCCTCCCCCTCTTGAATTGGAGTCGTCCTCGACTCAAGCTAATCTTCTTCGCCCAAATATGGCCGCAAATCTGAAATGTTAAAAGTGGGGCTAACCCCGAAATCTGCAGGCAACTCAAGTTTGTAGGTATTATCGTTTATTCACTCTAACACCTTAAATGGACCATCCGCATGAGGCATTAATTTTGACTTTCTTAACTCAAGAAAACGCTCTTTATGTAAGTGTAGCCATACAAGATCTCCAGGAGTAAATGTCAATTCCTTTCTACCATGACTACCAGCAATGCGATATTTTTCATTCATTCACTCAATATTTTCTTTTGTTGTTTCATGTAGTTTTAAAATAAACTCAGCACGTTTCTTAGCATCAAGATTGACCTTTTCAGATGATGGAAGAGGCAATAGGTCAATAGGAGCACGAGGGTTGAAACCATACACTACCTGGAAAGGACTTACCTTGGTAGTCAAGTGTAGCGCACGGTTGTAGGCAAACTCCACATGAGGAAGGCACTCCTCCCACATCTTTAAGTTCTTCTTCAAAATAGCTCGCAACATTGTGGACAAGGTGCGATTTACCACCTCCATTTGGCCATTAGTTTGGGGATGACAAGTAGTAGAAAACAGTAACTTTGTCCCCAATTTATTCCATAATGTCCTCCAGAAATGACCCATAAATTTTGTGTCATGATCTCGAATAGGTGGTAGTCCCGGGGGCACCTCAGCGGGAAACACATCGTCATACTCCTGCAAAAGGTTAGTAACAGCAGGTGGAGAAGAGACAGGCATATCATCAAATGAAAACAAGGTCTCTTTACATATCAAAGCAAAGCATGACGGTTTAGCAAGATCATATTTTGTAGCAAGCAAAACACCACCCTTCAATTTAATTCCCTCAATCTTAGAAGCAGGTAGATTCTTATCTTTCTTATGCGGAAAAACAGTTTTAGCTACTTGCTGATTTTCAGATTCTGTGGTGTTCTCTTTCTTCTCATTTGCAAGTCTTTCCCTATCAAAATGCACAATTTCAGATGGAGTCATGGGAAGCAAGGTTATTTTCTTTTCTTTGTGCATGAAAGTGTACCAATTATTTCTACCACGACGAGTTGCATTAGTGTCATATTCCCAAGGTCGGCCTAATAAAAATGAACATGCTTGCATAGGCACTACATCAAAATCAGCAACATCATGGTATGAACCAATGAAAAATGGTACTCTTGCGGTTTGCATTACCTTAACCTTACCGCTGTTGTTGAACCATTGAACATGATATGGTTGGGGATGTGGTTGTGTGCTCAAGCCAAGCTTCTTGACCAGATCAGAACTCACCAAGTTATTGCAGCTCCCACCATCAATGATTGTTCGGACGCGCCGTGTAACACCCTGAGTTTAGGGGTAACCACTTTCTTTTCATGAACACCATGCATGCATGATACCATGTATCTGTAATAGTAGCCAGATCAGTATCTATCTCAAACCCTAAAATCTCAAAATTTTCCCTGTGAATCCAAATCAAGATCAGATTACTCAGATATGATCTATCAGTTACTCTGAACATAAAAGTCTTCAGAAGTCAGATTCAACTCCATCTCTAACTTCCAGATCTATCAATTCTTTTCTGTTTCGAAAACAGGATTCTAATTACTATTTTAATTACCCTAAATATTCTAAACTCAGATTTAGTCAAGTCTTGACCTAATTCAGATCAGATTACTCTTGGACTATAATCATGGGTGTGCCAATACCTTAATCCCGAAAGTTGGCAGCCAAATTATATCATTTAAGTCTTTTTCACATATCAGTCCAAATTATATTGCAAATTAGTCCTTTATCTGATATCTAGAAACCCAAAAAGGCTAAAATCTTCAGATCAATTCCAAATTCAAGATTTCTTCAGTAAATCATTTCTAAATGCTATTTGATACAATTTACCCTTCTGTCCAGATTACAAAATCTCATCCTAGATGTCAGAATTCGAAATTGATAAAACTCAGATTCTATTGTATCCTAAAGTACCCTATTTTCGATTTATGTCGAAAATCATCAAATCATACCAGATTTCATCAAATCTCTTGCTAGATGAGTATAAGGTATAAGTTTATACTCAGCTGTGAAATCAGATTGCAAATCAACTATCTCTAAGTCAGAAATTACAATTCAGTCCAAAGCAAATTTCCAGATTTTACAATTTAGTCCAAATGGCTGTTTCGACCAGCAGCCACAAGCTGCTGCGACCAGAGGAGTAGCTGCTCGCGACCAGGGAAGATGCAGCTCGACCAGTGCATGCCATCGACCTCGGCCAGCGATGCACGGTGCCTCTCTCCGACCGCGACCACAGCACAACGTTGCTTCGACCTCGTCGCTGTGTACCAAGTCTTGCCGTTGAACAGCGTCGCTTTAGCCGTGATTTCGCAGCCGCCTTTGCTTGCACACGTGTTAGTGTCTCAGACATCACCGTGGCAACCCCATCCAGCTCACCAGCAACTCGCGCGCCAGAGAGAAGCTTCACCTGCTTGCTGCTCGCCGTTGCTTCAACTTGAAGTTTCCACCGGCGCAGGCATCTTAATCTCCAAGCATTGAGCCTTGCTTCACTTTGCTTTGCCTATAAATAGCAGCCCCCATATTACCAGTACTGCTTTTCAGAGTTTCTTAGCTTTTAAAACAAATTTCTCTTCACTGTTGCCTTCTTCTCCGGCGAGCCGCCGAGGAGGTCAACGACGCCAGCCTTAACCGCAGCCTCAATCCTCAAATTGATAGCATCAGTGAGTTTCTCCTACCTACCTCATCGTGCTGTAGTATTTAATTGAACTCTTATGCACTTCATCGCCGGTGATCGCCGGAAATTGCTGAAATCAGTGAAATGCCCTGTTCCAGTTGCACAGGTCAAATTAGCCCGAATTAGCCTTCGATTCAATAGACAAAAATGATCAGTGAGCTATTTTAAGCAAGCCTGTGAAGTTGAATGGTGAAATTGACCAAGAACTGGAGTTTTTCGCTAGCCCGAGCTTCACCAGCCACCGGCGAACGTCGCCAGCCTTCTCCGGTGATTCTCCGGCCAATTCAATCGTGCCAGAAGCTTTCTTATACCTTCTAGATGCTCTCCAAGCAAGGAATCGAGTTCAAACATCGTGTAGCCAAAACCCCCAATATCAGTGTCTTCTTCTCCGGCGCCGGCCACCGGAAAACCATTCCCGGCCGATCCAGCTCCAGAAACCTTGTCCACCAGATGCGCCTTGATCTCCTAAGCAACTTTGCCTACTAGCTCGACTTCCAATTCGGCCTAAATCAGAAGATATAGCTATGCCCTAATTCCTGTCCAGTGCTGTGAATTGAAATTTCAGCCACCGAGTTCATCGCCGGTTTTCATCACTTTCCGGCCACCTCCTGCCCTAGGTCCAATTGAATGAATTGTTCCTGTTACTGAGGCCTACATCCCAGACAAAGTGGTGCATCAATTGGAGCCCTAGATCAAAAGTTGTGGCAAACCCTAGTTTCTAGCTATGTCAGTGCAATGCCAGGCTATGCCAGTCAGTGGCATTAGCCCATTTCACTTCCTTCCAGATGTGTATTTTGAGCATGACTTTGTCCCTTAGACTCCTGAGGTTGTGATCTACAATTTCTTCTTCTATCACAACTTGATTTGAGTCCTTGAATTGCATTTTATGCTTAGCCCTAGATTATGACATTGTCAGCCCTATGTCAGAGCATGTCAGTCAGTGGCATTAGCTCATTTCACCTCCTTCCAGTTATGTAAATTGAAAATAACTTTGTCCATTAGACTTGTGGAGTTGTAATCTACATTTCATTCTACTGCCACAAGTTGAGATAATCCTTCTACCATTCATTAACCCTATGTCGATGCCTTGAACCGAATGTCGACCTAAAGACATTCATCGATTTTGGGCAAACCAGCTGTGGACTTAATGTCAATTCCTATATCCTGGAACCCTAGAAGTTCCTAGCACTCATTTTCAGCCCTAATTCTATGATTTAGCCCTAATCAGCTTCTATGGTACCTAAATCCAATTATTTCAGAATCATCAAGACATTCATCTTTGCATTATTGCATGTAGTATAATAATGTATTGAAAAGGTTGTGATTCTTGGTTGCATGTTTGATCTTTGCTCAGAGTCGGAGCTAGAGTTCGAGGACTTCACTGCTGACCCGACATCAACTGCTGTCTTTCACGACGCGGAAGGCAAGTCATAGTCTTGATCATCTTGAACCTATATTTTATGAATTGTTATGATATGACCTTGAATATAAGTAGTATTGCATGAGAATGGATGAATTGTGAATTGGCAGTACTAAGCTGGATGCTTGTGAAATGTGAATTGATCAAATAGTGAGCCATAAACTATTATAAGTGTATTTATATATATTCTAGCCGTGACCAGGGTTTTGGTATGGAATGGTGGTATTAGCACTGGTTGTGCTTGGTAGCACTGGTTGTGCTTGGTTGCACTGGATGTGCAGGCACTGTAGGTGCATGGTGTGTGGTATGATCTGGTCACTGGCATATAAGGACTAGAACCTTGTGTTGTGCGTCTAGTGGCATGAAACACGTGCTAACCACAAGCCTGGTATGGGACAGGCCTGAACAAGTACTTATGTGGATCGCACATGAAACCCCTGCATGAGATGGAAAACAATACACTGATTTCACGAAGTGTGGCTCCTCCACGTATCACTGAATGTGATTTGATTATGCACGCTGACCCAGTAATGGGAAGAGGCTTGGGGGTGGGGGTATATCCCGCCACAAACTGTGGTTCGCGAGAGATCCACAGGGTCAGGGGTGAATTGTAAGTGAAACATAACAAAAGTTCTTGTTATCTCCACCTTGCCACTCACACATGGTTGTGAGGAAGGGTCTAATCATTTTGATAGGATGGGCTTGAAAGTGGAATATCTTGCGGGTAAATTGGTACCTCTCTGCAGAGTTAAAAACGTATTCGAATACTCCGAGCTCCCGGGTTTATAGGAGTCTGCTGCGGTGGATTAAATCCACGGGGTGTGACACAAGTATTATTTTCTAAATAAAATTTGATAAGTCAAGATTACCCAAATGACATGTGTTGTCATGATAAGGGGTGCTACCGTGGGCTGTCGTGTGTCGACGTGTCGCGGTAGTGCTATAATCTAGTGAACATAAATAGTGATGATATGTTATGAAAAGTGCTGCCATGAGATGAGGTATGAACGTAAAGACTACTTTATAAATATCCTTAATTCTTGACTAGTCTAGGTTCATAACAACATTACTATACGTATCTACTCTTCCCTATGACTTGCTGAGTACGTTAGTACTCACCCTTGCAACTTACAACCCAGAAGATGGAGCGTACCAAGATCAAGAGGAAGGCGTGGAGAACTTCTTGGATCCAGAAGAAGGAGAGCCAGATCCGTCAAATCCCTGATGTGTTGTTCTGCCGTCAACTTCTTGCTGTGGAAGGGACACCCATCATCCGCTGTGTAGAAGTTTTTATTTTGCTTAAACAAAACCTTGATGCCGCAAAGGTATTGTAATCTTTTATGTAATATTAAGGCCAGCAGGCCACACTGCTTAATACTATGTAAGTTTTGCTGCTGCAATGTGAATATACTCCTGTGCTTGACTTATCCTGGGAAGTCAAAGGTATGCTTGTATGGGACTAGCTATAGCAAGCTAGGTCTCCACGGGAGTAGTCGTAGTCCCAGTTTCGGGGTGCGACACGCCGGTCGTTGACAACGAGGAACATTTGAAACAAGTTGTGGCGTTGGGCTCGCTTGGCTTGCTTCATTTGAGTACTAAGGACCTGACCCGCTGGACAATGATGGTTCGGTATTCTTGTGTGGCTACCGTACCCAAAGCTTCCCCATCATCATCATGTTCGGATTCGTCATCAACATTACCTGCAAGGTTAGCTGCAAGAGCATATTCATCTTCAACATCAGAAGCACTAACGTACCCACCATCGTCTGTCGCAATGTAAGCTCGCTGACTTGGGCAGTCCTTCATGACATGGCCCATCCCCTTGCAACGGTGGCATATGATACCTATTGTACGTCCCGTGGAGGCAACAGATGAAGACGACTTCGCTGGTGCCTGCACATTAGAAGTTTTGCTTACGTCGAGTGTACGTGGCGGTGGTAGCAGTGCGAGTGAACGCGCCCTACTGGTCGAGGGGGCAATAGACCGAACAGCAGGAGGTGGCTCTGATTTGGTTGACGCCTGTCTTGGGGTGAAGGTACTACCAAAGTTGCTCCGTGGCCACTATTGTCTTCCCTGCAATTCTTTTTCTGCCAAAACAGCAAGCTGAACAATCTATTGACATCATGATAGTCCTTGTAATCAATAATATTTTGTATATCATGCCTTAACCCTCCATAGAAACGAGCCATTTTATCCTCCTCGGTTTCCTCCACCTCACAACGCAACATGCCTATTTGAAACTCTTGGTAGTACTCCTGTACCGATTTGTTACCTTGATCTAAGCGTTGCAATTTTTTACACAAATCACGTTTAAAGGAAGGAGGCACAAATCTAGCGCGCATTTGTCTCTTCAGATCATGCCAAGTACCAGGATGTACGTTAGACTTTACTAGTTCATTCCACCAAATTATAGCAAAATCCTTGAACTCACTAGTGGCTTGTCTAACTCTATGAATTTCAAGAACAAGATGGGAGTTAAATTTTTGTTCAATCTCCATTTCCCAATCTAAATACACCTCAGCATCATATGTACCAGAAAAAGAAGGTACAGTAAACTTAACTTTAGCAAATGGATCATCATTGCGATAGTTATTATTACCATTGTTACCTCTCATACCTTGACGATTTCGGTTGAAGCGCTCTAAGTCATGTGCCGCACGTCGCATAGCGGGTTCATTGCGAGGTGCCACATGTCCCTGTACATCATCATCGTGCTCCTGAGCTGCATCATTTTGCTGTTGTTGGACAGTAGGTGGGTAGTTCTCGATCACCTGAACCCTGTCATCAAGCTGGGCAACACGTCGTTCCAATCTTTCAATACCTTTGGTTATCGCTTCCATCATGGTTTTCAGCTCAGCATGAAGGACACACTCGTTGTCCTCTTTATCAGATCCTGCCATGATTAGTAGAAAGTAGAAGAAACACAAGAAGTATTATCCCTACAAACTACCAGGTTCAGACAAGTGGATTCACACCCTCTCAAGCTTCTTACCACGCTCTTGCAAGGTTCTTACCAACGTTGCAGAAGGTAGAACCGGTGGCTGGTTCATGATATCGTGACGAGCTTAAGTGTAACGATTGCAAGGTTGAATCCTGTTCTGATAGAAAGTATGTGGAGCTTGGAAGGCAGTTATGGTAGCAAAGGTTAACAATAATTGAAATCAGAATGCTAAATTGAATAAGTGTCCAAAGTACGTGTCACAGTTGCTGGCCTAAACGCGTTCCTAAAACTAGTTCAAGTAAGCAAAATGATCGGCACAGGTGATAGACATGAAAGGATGCAAGCACTTCTGATCTCTTTTTTTTTTTGGCTAATCTTTCTTTTTGTGCGGCTCTTTTTTATGCACTTGCCTTTTTCTTTTTTTTTTTTACAAGAGTGCTGCAAAGGATGGATTACAACTCAAAATTTAAGAATTACGCACAAATCCTATTACAATACTCTCGGCAGTTTAGCAAAGATGCTCTGCAGAAACTTTCAATAATATTTGGGGCTCTCAGAAACCTCAAACGCAAAAACTTATAACTAGGAAGTTGTAGCTCTTTCCTTTCTCATCAATTTGAATATATGGAACACCCAATTTGGCGTTTGGAACTAGGAAATATGGCCCCCGAAATACAGGCTGTACAGATTACTCCGAGATGGAACAGATTAACTTCCAACGCGATTTTCGCCACGAATATGGCGTTTCTGGAATTTGGTGTAATGAACAAAGTTGTAGATCTCTTCGAGAGATACAATTTAGACTATTTAATCGCCCAAATTGGTGTTCAGAAGACAAAGATATTGTCTTTATAAAAACAGCAACGCAAAAGAGAAATCCAAACCGATTGCGACTCGAATTTGGTTTCGGTTTAGAATTGAGATTTGATACTCGACCTAGACCAAGAACACGAATTGATCAGCAATACGACGATGACCACGGACACAAATTCAACAATGCAAAACTGAAAACGAAAATTGCAAAAGGCTCAAAGTGGTTTGGACAGCGGAAGACTATGATCACAATTTCTTTTTTGGCTTTTTTCTGGACGATGGGTAAAACAATGAACAATGAACAGATGGGATACGAGATACCTGACGGGCAACCAGAGCTCTGATACCACTTGATGAGGAACGGGGTCCCGATCTTCCGACAAGTAGGGGATAGTTCGATTGGTGGAGACTCGACGTTGATGATCCGATTTTCGACCAGAACCGATCTAGGCCTGCAATCGTTACACCTCTGCTCTGTTCGTTATCAACTGTACCGAGGTGCGGTTGACCTAGCCACGAAGGCCTGTTCCTACAAGTCAAAGAACACGTGTAAGAACACAGAAGAAGCAATCTCGAATTGCAAGTATGTATTAAGATCACGAAGTGTTGGGGTTCCACAAACCGAAAGACGGCGAACTGCGACAGCAGAAAAATTCTAAGCAAAACCCAAGTCTAACAATGACGGCTACGAGGTTTTAATATGAGAGAGCGATGGCGTCTAGGGTTTGGTACGCACCCCCCCATGAGGGATACACGGGCCGAGGCCCAATAGACAGGTGACGCAGCACCGCACGGCCCAACAGAATCTGGTCTCCACTTGACCAGATCCGTTGGAAAGGTCTCGTCAAGGGCTTCTCCGTAATGTACTTGAACGCCCCAAACGGAGTTCGTATGCATCTGCTACGCCCGTTTGAAGACAGGCTGCTCCGCTGTGGCCGACCCGGACTCCAGCTCGCGGTAGACTTGATTCCCAACCCGTCTTGGCCCAAAGTGACACCCTCGCTAATCAACACCATGATTCCTGAGCACAAGCACAATATTATTAGGTAGTAACTCGCTCTTGTCAATATTCTCTGTGTACTAAGAAACGAGCTCACCTGGTAATTTAGTTGACGTGCATGTGCCCTTATTATTGGTCCTTGCACAACGGGTGTTGGAAGAATGGACGCATCGTTAGGGGTGATGTCCTCATCAAGAAGTTTATACAGGTTCGGGCCCTTGATGGTGGGAGTAATAGGCCTAAGTCCTGTTGGAATTTCATTATGTATAGTAGAAAGAGTTACAAAGTTATGGAAAAGATCTTCACAGTCGAAGATTTTTCTTATGTGTTTGTACAAGACAATGCCTGGAAGGCTTGTGAAAGCTATCTAACTTAGACTACTGTCTTCTGATTCTTTGGGTGTTTTGATTGCTTGATCTCTCGATCTCCTAATCCGATCATCTGATGCCTTGCCTGATGTATTGGCTTAATCCTTTATACTGGTCGAAAGGGTGCCAAGGCGTAACGGCATCGAACAGTTGCTCAGATGCAGTTTTGGCAACTGCCTTTAACCTCCACGCAATTTTAACACGTGTTAATCATGGATAACCGCACGTATTAACCTCCTGACGGTTGTCTCCCTGAGTGGAAGGATCTTCGGGATACTCGGGATATCCCCGCGTCCCCTGGTCGAAGGTGTTCTGACTACGCGTTGCTTGTTATTACCTGACCGCGCACTATCTGCAGTCTTATGTTCGCGTATGGCATACGAACTCCTGACCATACACTAGCTATGGTCTGATCGCGTAAAGCCTGCGACCACATGCCTGTGCCTCTCGGAGTAACTTGAGTTCGCATCAACAGACACTTATCTGGTTCGAATCCGTCCTGAACCAGTCGTGTATTTATTTGAACTAGCTCGGGTATCAATCCTCGTCAGCTAGCCCCCAAATTTGAAGAGAACGAAGGGACATGTTTACTTCAAATTTCAAGACCTACATCAGATACTTAACCCGATGCTTCAAATCCTCCACTTAGTGGCGCACTAAGTGTGGCGGTTGGTTCCCCGAGACGGACTCTGGGTAATACGTGACAGGTAATGATGGCACCGTAGAAACGTTTTTTAAGCTGAGGTAAAATTGTAAATGCTTTAAAAACTTGAGGCGTTCGAAAACTGAACCGTCGCCGCGACTGCTATAAATACCGAAGCCTCTGGACTTCAAAGCTCCACAATTCTTCTTCCTAGCTAAGTCTCTTCCAAAGCCATCTTCCCTTCCTTACACCCCTCGATGGCAGACCAAAACATCATCGAGATTGACAGTGATGAAGAAGAAGTTTCACTTGAATTCTAGCAGAATTCACAGATGTCCAAAGATCTGTCTCCTTCAAGGAAGAAACCCAAGGTTGATGAGGGATCCTCCAGCAGAACAAAGGTGAAAGACGCATCATTACTCTCTCTTTCTTTGGTTCCCGTAGTTCTTCCTGTTCATGCACCTCGGCAGGTTGAACCTTCATCTCCACCTTTGGAGGGACGTTCTTCTCAGCTTTCTCCATTTCATCCCAATGATCCCCGTTTTTGTTCGGGTGATCAATTTTCTGGTTGGCAAGCGGTACTTCCGCGACCAGATGATCCTCAACTTGTGTTGGGGAAGCAATCTTTTGGTGGGAAGGTTGCACTTCCACTATCTGATAATCCTCAACCTTTATTGGGTGATCTACTTTCTGGGGGAAGTACATCAACCTGTCACTTGAGAGGATTGGTAATTACTTCCATCTCCCTTTGCTTGTTGTTATAGTTAGTAAAACTAACATCTGCAAATGTAGGAGACAAAAATTGTTGGAGCCCGCAACGACCAACCTGCTAAAGTTCAACCTCCTCCCCTCGAACAGACTCTCCAAGGGGAAAAAGAGGCCTTGGAGAAGAAGACCAAAGAGATGTCTTCGGTAATTCTGCACTTGGCAGATTGTTTTGAAAGATCCCACGAAGAGGCGCACCAATTCCGCCTGGAGAGGGACTATGCTCGATAGCAGCGAGAACTCTCCGATTTGATTAGGAATAATAGTGTGTCTCTTGTTAGGGATGATGTAGATAGACTTAGAGTAGTTGCTAGTTCCCTTGGGGTCGTCAGTGTAGATCCTACTGACGACAACATGTCCCTAGGAGAACTTTGTAAACTTCTCTCGGATCAAGTCGACGCTCTGGTCGCCGGTATCCCTTTTGTATGTAAAGATTGTCGGAAATAAAGATTTCTTTTACCTTACATAACATGAAGATTCTTCATAACTTCTGTGTGAAAATGTGGCCATAAGTAGTGTTTTTACGACCACTCGTACACAGATAAGTTCCGGTATTACGACCAGAAATGCATTTAATATGTTATACCGTGACTAGTGCTGATACCGCGATCAGACTTAAAGCCGCGGTTAGAACTGAAATTCGATATGAAAGATTACCGTGATCAAAACCGAAATTCGATCAGACCACCACTTCGACTAGAATTGTAGTCCGATCAGAAACATAGTTCCGATAATACAGCAATCTCATCAAAAAGCAATTGTATACCCAGCAGTCGAACCATAGAATATTTTTATGATCAACTCGTGAAAGTTTACAAGAAACAAGAAGGAAAACGTCCTGCGAAAATCCTTTGTAGAACTTTTCACGTTTTTGTGCCCATTTTTAATCCTCAAATTCGAAACAAAGAAGACCTTTTGTTTCGGATTCGGTGCAGGGAACGCATAACGGGTTTACCAAAGAAAACATCCATTATGAGAAATGAATAGTATATTTAATGGAACGTTACCCTCAGTGGTGCATCTCCTCAGGCTTATAAAAGGAGCAGGTAGCTTCCTGAGGAAGCCACACATCCAGCCTCCAGCCTTAGAACTTCCGCCGATCAAAACCCTCATTCCTCATCTTCCATCGCCCCCAAAACCACCAGCTTTTCTCTCACAATCTCTTCCAAAAATGACATCTTGGAGCCGATCAGTTCACCATATGGAGGAGAGCCTGATGGCGCTGGAGAAGGAAGAGATCCTTCCCCCAAGATTGCTGATCAACTGGCGACCCGCAGGGAAAGATCAAGAAACCCCAATCGTCCAAGAAGGCGAGTTGGTGGTCTTCGAAGAATACCTAAGGTGTGGGTTCCGATTCCCTGAGAGCCAGTTCTTGAAGGGGATCTTGGAGCACTATGGGTTGGAGTTGGTGAATCTCCACCCAAATGCGGTCCTGATCCTGGTGATCTTCCAACACCTGTGCGAAGCCTTCGTCGGAGTGTATCCCAGTGTGGATCTCTTCTGACGCTTCTACTATTCGACATGGTCGAAGAGCGCCAACGCCGCCGGATGCATTTATTTCCGAATAAGGGAGAAGAAAGAGTATCCCTTCCCACCCTTGCGAGACTCCGTGCACGGGTGGTACCAAAAATGGTTCTACTGCACCCCTCCATCCGAGAGCGGGTTGTGGTTTGTGAACTCGCGGCCAGAGAAGTCCAGCGAGTTAGATTCCCTCCCTACTCTGAATGCAGAGCAGAAGAGGCAAGCTGAGGTGATTCTTCACTTAGTCCAGTAGGGACTAACAGCTCGCGATGTTATTCGCGACTTCGTGAAGAATCGGGTAAGCCCCCTGCGCGAAAGGGCTCATCCGGCTTGGGAGATACAGTCCATGGCCGACAGCACCTTGGACTATAACAATGGTATGTGACTTAGCCAATGAAGTCTTATACTTTTCTTTCATGTTCACTAACTAGTCTGCTGGTGACACAATTTTTCCTTCGTCCGAAGTCGAGAAGTGGACAAACTACCTCCTCAAGGCATATAGTGCTGAAGTGGAGGGAACCAAGGGATCGCCTCGCCCCCAAAGCTTGATCAATGCCGGCAACGACCTTAAACAAGAACGTCAAAAGGTATGTCATCTCTCGTTATGTTCTATCTGTAAGTCATATGTATGTCTTGTACTAACAAGGGCACTAGAACGGCATAGCTTTTGGGGAAATTTGCCGAGGCGACGTATCCAGGTGAAAACGCCAGTTTCCTAGGAAAGCCGACAACGAAGAGAGTATAGAAAGTCTCTTCAAGGCCTGGAGCGAGGGATCCTGCCCCCAAGAAATCCAAGAAACTTCTCGGGGAAGGCTCCTAGCATAGGACGCCCCTTACCACAAAGAAGACTGCGGTAAGATATCATGTGCCTCCTGTTACCCCAGGTGCGAACTGGAATTACTTCTTCGTCGTACAGGGTGAAGGAAGCGAGGAGGAGGAAGATGACATTCCTCTGGTTCACCGGAAGAGGACGGCGATCACTCCTCAAGCCGGCGAAGTGCTGTCTCGGCCTGCAGGGATAGAGACAGCTACTGCAGACCCCGCGGCCACCGAGAATCTTGTGGTCGCGGGTGAGACCTCTGCTCCCGAAGCCCGGGAGGCTTTAGGGTCTGTAACTTCCCCCCTTGGCCGAAGGGGTGACTACGGTAAGATTCCTTGCAATCCTAAGCGTTACAATTCATCTGTACATGTTCGTGTTCATTAAGCCACATTTGCACAGGAAGAAGAAATTCCTCCTAAGACTCCTATTAGTCCTAGGGAGGCGAGCTCTCCGCTCCTGTCAACAGGGGAGGGAATAACAAAGCAAGATCCCACGACCAGTCCCAATCTTATGGTCGCGGATGAGATGCCAGCACCGGTGGTTCATGAGACATCCAGACCATCGGATGCATCCCTGCCAACAAAGCAGGTTACCCCGGTAAGAATCCTTATCACTTAGACCGTCATCATTCCTCCTATATGTGCTTACAAGTTGGTACACACAAGGAGGAAAAGACAAGGTCTTGTTCACAAAGAGGAAGACCAGAACAGACGACGACTGTCGTCTTTTCCTGGGTGAATCATCTTTGAAATCCCAGAAGCTGATGGGATTTCAATTAAGGTAAGAATTCCCTTCTGTTTATACCGGATTGGGCTGTGGCAACCATCTGTGAAACTGACGGTTTCTTTTCTTGCTTAGGCGTAGAGATTCAGTGCCAAACCTCCCAACAGCCTCGGCGAGGGTTGAAGTTCCCTCTGGCGCTGAGGCCTCTGGTGAAGAGAGCTCTATCCCTTTGGTCCAGGAAGTCGTCCGAGCCGTTGTGGACGAGTTGGATGCGGAGGCCCAATCGTAGGTATTGAAATCTGCGACCGAGGCTCAGCAGGGACATTCATCTGCTGCTCCCACCAGGGATGAGGCGAGTCCATCGACTCGGCCTCTAACCATCCCAAAGAATAGGTCATTATGAGAATACACTGAGGTATGTCGGACACCCCTCATGGTATCTGAGTTTTGCATAGAATTACTCAAATTTTGGAACTGATTCGCTTCCATGACATAGGAATTGACTCGCATGGCGACCAGATCGATGGCTATGGCGGATAGCATCGAGGCCATGCAAGAGTAAGAAAGGTGTTCTTTGGTTTGCCTGATCATAGACTCATCATAACAATCATCTCTTTTGTTACAGAGACAATGCCTTTCTGACGAAGAGCCTTGTTGACCATGACCTCAAGGCGGCCACCACAATTTCATATCTAGAGGCCAAACTCAGCAAACTGTGATCGTAGCTCTCATGTAAGTCAATTTCCGACCAGAGCAAATTATTTTTGTCGTTCGGATTGCTTATAACAACCTTCTTACTGCAGCACAAATAGATCAAATAAGCCAGCTTGGTCAAGAGAAAGAAGACCTCCAGGCGACCATCGATTCTGTCCACAGGGAGAACCAAGACTTAAGCACATCCCTCTCGACCTGCGGCTTAACCGTAGTGCGAGGCGTGAAATGGATATCGAACGCACCGAGCTCGACAGCCCATTTGGCGATCCGACCAGATTTCTCCGAATTACGGACAATATCCCCCAATGGAAAAGATGAGGGTAATGTGATCTTATGTGCTTGGAAGTAATGTCGTAGCTTACAGGAAGCCATCAGTAGTGCGTAAAGTATCTTCTGGACCTCAGGGTATCGCTCCTTTGGGCCATGAAGTACCTCGCTCACATAGTAGACGGGTCTGTGTATTCCTTCTCTATCTGCGATTAGGACAGCGCTCATCGCGTGCGGCGTGGCTGCCAAATAGAGAAGCAATGGTTCTCCTTTGTCGGGAGACACCAAGACTGGCGGACTAGATAAATACGCTTTCACATCCTGAAATGCTTTTTTGGCCTCATCGGACCATGCGAAATTATGATGTTTGCGCAAGACTTTGAAGAAAGGTAGTCCCCTCTCGCCTAGTCGTGATATGAATCAGCTTAAGGCTGCCATGCGACCTGCTAGGCGCTGAACATCCTTCATGGTCGAGGGAGACCTCATCTGTTCGATAGCCCTGATTTTTTCAGGATTGACTTCAATGCCTCTGGAACAAACAAGGAAACCAAGAAGATTTCCTGAAGAAATCCCGAAAGAACATTTCTCTGGGTTTTATTTTATTCCAAAGTGTCGCGCCCCGCACAGGGTACCACGACTACTCCCGTGGAGACCTAGCTCGCTGCAGCTGGCCTCATACATACATACCACTGACTTCCCAGGATAAGTCAAGCACAGGAGTTCATTGCAGCAGAGTAACTTACAAAATATCATTCATAAACAGTATGGCCTGCTGGCCTGGTACAATAAAAGAGTAATACAATGCCTTCACGGCACAAATGGTCTAATTAAAACAAAAAGACAACTACTCGGCGGAAGCTAGGCGAAACCCCCACAGTCGTAAGAAGTTGACAGCAAAACAGCACACTTCAAGGCTCTGGCAGAATTGGCTCTCTTCCTTCTGAATCCACGAAATCTTCCAAGCCTTCGTCTTGGTCATGAAGCACTCCATCTATTGTTGATAAGTTGCAAGGGTGAGCACTTACGTACTCAACAAGTCATAGGTAAGAGTAGAGATACATATAGTAGAGATGACATGATCCTATGCTATTGAGGGAAAAGAGGTGAGAGGGTTTTTCCATAAATACTTTTCTTCCAAGCTTTTCAAATCACATGCTCATGGCAGCATTTCATATACTTAGGGCACAATCCACATGCCTCTTAGATATCACATGATCACTAAATTATGGTACTACCGCAACACGTCAACACATGACAGCCCACGGCAGCACCCCTTATCATGACAACACATGTCATTTGGGTAATCTCGAACTAACAAATTTTAATTTATAAAACAATACTTGTGTCACACCCCGTGGATTCAATCCACCGCGGCATACTCCTAAAACTCGGGAGCACGAAGTATTCGAATACATTTTTAACTCTGCAGAGGGGTACCAATTTACCCGCAAGATATATCCACTTTCATGCCCTTCCTATCACAAGGATTGGACCCCTGACTCACTTCATACAGTGAGCGGCAAGGTGGAGATAACAAGAACTTTTGCCATGTTTCACACACAATTCACCCCAGACCCCGTGGTTTTCTTCACGCAAACCACAGTTGTGGCAAGGTTACACAACCCCCACTTGTCGTGGTATTAAGAATACCCCGGCAGGTTTTGAAGACGATCCTAGCGGAGATTACGCAGTGCGGGTTGACCGGGCGACCGGTCCTCCTCCGCCGGACAAACACAAGAAAAGACACGAGGATTTATACAGGTTCGGGTCCCAGTGGGGGCCCTAGTCCTGTCGACGCGCTCCCGACCGGAGTCGGCTGGGGAGGCTCTCTCCGGGGGAGAGGCTTCCGGAGCACGTCTGTGAGATTAGCTATTCCAAATAATAATGAGTTGATCTTTTACAACAGAGGGGTACAAGGGCTATTTATAGCCCCAAAAAGAAGCAAAAAACCTAAACTACCCCGGAAGCCACCGTCGGATTGAAGGGTAAGACCGTCTTTCTCCCGGTCAAACGTCTTGGATGCTTGACAGGTGGTCGCTGATTCCTGAGGCGTCCCTCGCGTGACCTGCACGTGATAAACAAACAGGGATTTTACCTTTTAGGAGGGCGGTGACGTCCGGGACCCCTTCCGGAGAGCAGGGTTCCGGGAGCCTAAGAGGCGGCGCCCGGGGCAGGCACCGGGGGCCACTGTCCCCAGGAGAATGGCGGCGCCCGGGACATGCCCGGGGGGCACGGTCCCGGGGGCCAAATGGCGGCGCCCGGGACATGTCCGGGGGGCACGGTCCCGGGGGCCTAAATGGCGGCGCCCGGGATATGCCCCGGAGGCACGGTCCCGGGAGCCTAAAAGGCGGCGCCCGGGGCAGGCACCGGAGGCCACTGTCCCCGGGCAATCATGAACTTACCTGGACTTGACCGCGTGGAGATTTCCCCCAACAGCAGCCCCCCATGCCCTCCGGGGACGAAGCTTGAGCCCCCGGAGGGAATGGTTACGGTATCGGGAAAATCTCCAGACGAAAACTCCGGACGAAAATCACCGGAGCCCCGGCGACGCTTCGGTTTCTGTGCCGGGCGCTTTATGGCCGCGCCGTTCTCGCAATAAATGCACGCGCGGTTTGAATTTCATTGGTCTAGATTGCCCCGAGGGGGCCACGTGGCGCGCATCTAGATCACGGCCAGCCTCTATAAATAGGGCCTTAGGGGTCCCCGGAAGCTCATTCCAAATCTTCAACTCCAGCTTCAGCTCTCCCGGTAGCGCTCTTCCGGTAGCTTCTCCGGTAGCCTTTTCCGGTAGCGAGCGTCCGGGAGTTGTTGACAGCCACCTGAAAACTTAGCCACCCAAAAAAGAAAGAACTGACCTAATGGCGCCCAAAGGTCGAGCGAAGACCACGGAGGTGCCCCCGGAGGAAATCCCCGTGGATTTCCTCTGGGCCTCCGAGTTCTCGGCCTCGGACGCAGAGTCCCTGGTCAAGAAGGGCGTCATTGAAGAGGGGAACATCCGGGTCCCCCTAAAGAAGGACGGAGCCCCCCGCCCCAGGCCCGGAGAGGTCGTGGCCTTCGAGGCCTTCCTCGAGGCGGGGCTCCGGCTCCCGGTGCATCCGATGCTCCGGGAGTTTCTCAAAGAGTACGGGGTGGCTCTCAACCACCTCACCCCGGACGCGCTCGTCCGTATGGGCCTTTTTATATGGCTCTACGAGACAGCGACCGGGCGGGAGCCCACCCTCCGCGCCTTCCGGTACTTCTACGAGCCGGCAGCGCGGAGCTCCCACCTGGTGAAGGGAGGACCGAAGTCCCCCTTCGGCTCGGTGATGGTCCAGATGCTGCCCTCCCGGGTGGCGGACTACCCGGCGGCGGCCTCCCGGGACCACTGGGGGGACTGGCTCCGGAGGTGGTTCTACCTCCGGGTCCGGGACGAGGCGGTGGTCTACGCCCCGGAGCCTCCCACCTACAGCCGGTCATCCGCACCGAAGCCGCCGGTGTGGACGGACGAGGAGTTCGAGCTCCTCGGGAAGGTGGTGCTGGCGAAGAAGGCCCGCTCGATGCGGGACGCCCCGGAGGAGCTGGCGCTCCTGCGGCTTTCCCCCTTCTCATGCGGGGGAAGGGGGATCGGCATGGGCCCGGAGCAGCGGCCTCCGGTCAAGCCGGTGACGCGGCGTAAGTCCCCTGCATTTTTGTACTTGCAGTTTTTTATGAGAAATCGACTAACTTTTTACCTCTTGCAGTGCGCCCGTACCCGGCGGCGAGGGACAAGGCGTAGCTCCTCCTGGGGAGGTACTTCGCCGACGAACACGAGCGCATCGTGCGCCTCGTGGGGGAGGGGCCTCCCCGGAACCTGGTGGCCGAGGCCCACGGGCACAGGCTTCCGGAGAGGAAGCCCCTTCCCACCCCCGGGTCTCATAAGCGGGGGAAGGATGCGGCCGGGGGCTCGGAGCCCAAGAGGCCCCGGGTCCAAAAGACCCCCGCCCCGACGACGACGCCGACGACGACGCCGGTGAGGGCCCGGGACGCGGCTCCCAGAGCCGAACATGCCCTGGCGGCGCCCCGGGCAGAGGCGACGCCTCTGCCCCCGGAGGCCCCCGTCAAGGCCCGGGGGAAGGAGGTTGTTACCGGCGGGGCGGGGTCCGATTCCGCGGACTACGCCCTGTCGCCCGTTCGAGTGGTGCTCCTCTCACCTCTCCCGGCGACATTGGCGCCGGAGAGGCTGGAGGTGAGGTTCTCGGAGGCGGCGCCTCCGTGCCTCTGGCCGGTGGATGACGAGGGGGGGAGCCCCTCGGTCTACGTGGTCCCCCCGGAGCAGGAGGCCCCGAGGGCCCTTCGGCCGGGGGCGGGGAAAGGTCCGATGATCACCCCTCGGGCGGAGAACCCCGCCCAATCTTCCTCTTCGTCTTCGGAGGAAACTTCGTCGACAAAGACGCCGGCGACGCCGGCCGTGCTCCCGGATTCCGAGGTCCGGGGTCCTCTCCCGGCCGCGACAGGAGGGCCGGGCAAGATACCTCCCTACTTCCCACGGGGGAGGTGGCCCGCTACGCGGAGGGCCTGCACAACCGGAAGGTGCAGGCCTTCATAGCAGGAGGAACGCTCCACGAGCATTTTGAGGGGCTCGAGTCCCTCGGAGCCCAGGTAACCCGAGCTCTCAACACCTCGGCTTTTTTCCTGCACTTGAGAATTTTCTAACTCTTTATGTATTTTGTAGGTAGCGACTGTTTCCTGGGGCCTTGAGCAGCGGGTCACCCTGCTGCTCAAGGAGGCGGAGAGCCGGGCCGCGGCCTGCGTGGAGCAGCGGGAGGTGGCCCTCCGGGAGCGGGACGAAGCTCTTGATGAGCTGTCCCGGGCCCGGGCGCAGGTGCACCTTTCGGAGGGCGCCTACATCCGCCTCCGAGAGGAGGCCAAGGTGCGGGAGAAGACGCTCCGGGCGCTGTCGGACGCGGGCCGCTCCGTCTGCTCGACCTTGGAAAGCCTTGGCGTTAGCCTGGGCTCCGGGAGCGGCCCCGAGGTGCCCCCGGCGACCGTCGCGGAGGCTGTGCGTTTTCTTAACGCACAAGTCTCCGCGATCCCGGAGGCTGCGGACGTCCGGGCACGGGGCCGGGCGGTCCCCGTCATCGCGGCCGCCGCGGGGCTCGTTGACTACCGTGGGGTCGGCGCCCGGGCGATCGGGGGCGCATCCCCCGAAGCTTCCCGGAGGCCTTCGAGCCAACGCGCCGGGAGGTGGAGCTGCTGGCGGAGGGGTTCTACGACCGGATCATCCGGATGAGGTTCCCGACACCGGCGCCTCCGGCCGCGGATGCCCCTGCCCCGGCCACGGAGGAAGCTCCCCGGGGGGAGGACCCCAATGCTAAAGTATGAGCCTCCCCCAGGTCTTTAGCTAGGACCTCTTTTTATTTTGTTAGACATTTTGATTCCGGTAGCTTCTTAGGAGAAGCCCCGGGCACTTGTACAAAAACATCTTGCAATGAAATATATTTGAAATTTTTCTAAGTCTGCAATGAAATGTTACCAGGGTACCCGGGGGGTTATTCCCGGGCAACGGTCCGGGAGAGGCTCTCCGGGGGACGCCCAAGTGGCTTTGATTTTGCTGAGCCTTGTCTCCGGGGAGCGCGACGGGGGTACTGTCCGGGAGCCTGTCCAGTTGAGGTGGCGCCCGGAGTGGCACTTGAATAATTTTGACAACAGCCGTGCTGAATTAACTCCCCCGCGCCCGGAGGCCCGGATGATACCTCCTCTCCGGATACTTCCGCCGGCTGGGTACGAGTTTTGGCCCGAAGACGTACTTCGGGACTCTCAGCGTCGCGTCCGGGCGTTGTACCAGGACTTGGCCCGGGAGCTGAGGGAGCGCCTCCGGGAGCTTTAGGCGTAGGGGCCTTAGGCTCGTAGAAAATCCCCCGGGTTAGGACCCGGGTTGTATCATTTCCGAAACCCACCGGAGGGGGAAGATGTCCTCCGGGTTTCCCGATCAATAAAGCACGTTGTTGTTTCCTTTTATTGCGCCTCTTTATTTTCTTCTTGGATGGTCTGGACGACTCATCTTAACAAGGATGAGCTAAGTTTCTTCGTGGGTGGTGCGGTCGACACCCGGGGGTTTCTTATCCCCCCCCGCCCACAGCGGGCCGGAGAATAGCTCCGCGCGCTGTGGGGGTAACAAGGCCCCCGGGAAGGAAGACACCTGTAGCATAGGAAATTTTCCAAGTTAGAAAATTTTAAAGTGAGGTTTTCAAGGAGAAGACCTTCCGGGAGATAATCATCCGGTTGCCGTGAGAACGGGGAGCCGGGAATAAGGCCTTAGGCGGAAGGAATGTCCAAGAGAACCCGATGGGATTTCCAGAGGCGAGCTTCCTGGGAGACTCTCGTCCGGTCGCCGTAAGAACGGGGAGCCGGGAACAGGGTCTTCGAGGGAGGAAACGCCCGAGAAATCCGACTCTCCGAGAGACAATCGTCCGGTCGCCGTGAGAACGGGGAGCCGGGAATAACGTCGACTCCCGGGGGAGGAAGATAGATCCAATCAAGCCGCAAGGGGCTGATCTTCCGGTCGCCATGAGAACGGGGAGCCGGGAATAACGTCGACTCCCGGAGGAGGAAGATAATCCAGAAAGCCATTAGACGTCCCGCTGAGGAGAGCGTCTACTCCCGGAGGAGGAAGTGCCCGAAGATGGGACTTGAGTGTTTGGGCAGGGGACTAGTCTCCCAAAGTGACTCGTTACCACGGCCACTGTGACCGGGTTGCCGCTTACACCCTCAGTCCACGAGGGCTGGTCGTAAGCCGCCCTACAGGAGTGCAGGCTCCGTTGTAGGGACTTGTTGGGGCTGGCCCACTTCCTCGCGGGGAGGGCATCCTCACAAGGAGGGCTTCCTCGCCGGGAGGGCATCCTCGCGGGGAGGGCTTCCTCGCGGGGAGGGCATCGCCGCTAGGGGCGGTAACGAGAAAGACCTGCAATGAGACAGTTGAAGAACAAAGGCTATGCATTGATTAACAAAATATACAAAGCCCCCCCCTGCGAAACCGCGAAGGGGGGGGGGGGAAGGGGAGCTACAGTGTCCCTCCTACCCCTCGGGCGTGATCGCTCCGGGGGAGGGGACAGGCCCGTAAGGCTAGACGTAGAACTTGCGAAGTAAACGCAAGTTCCAGGTGTGCTTCAGCTCCTACTCTTGAAGGTTGGAGAGCTTGTAGGCCCCCGAGCCTAGAACAGCGGAGATCCTGTATGGGCCCTCCCACTTGGGGGAGAGTTTTCCCTGGGCTTGGGGGTCTGTGACGCGTTTGAGGACAAGGTTCCCAAGGCGGAAAGCTCTCTCGCGCACGCGCTGGTTGTATGCGCGCGACATTTCGTACTCGTAGATGGTGTGGCGGAGGAGCGCTCGGTCGCGTTCCTCCTCCACGAGGTCGATTTCCAGCCGCCGGTTGTCTTCGTTGGCCCGGTAGGCTGGGGTCGTGGCTCCGTTCAGGAGCTCGACCCGCAGCGACCGGAAGCCGATCTCCGGGGGGAGGACTGCCTCCGCCCCGTAGACCAGAGAGAAGGGAGCACGCCCTGTGGCCCGGGACGGGGTCGTGCACATCGAGCAGAGGATGCTAGGGAGCTCCTCTGCCCACGCGCCCCGCTTGGAAGCGGTTTGCTCGAGTCTCCGGCGTAACCCCTGTAGGATTACGCCATTGACCCTCTCGACGGCCCCGTTGCTTTGAGGATGGGCCACTGAGGCGAAGTGGATGACGATCCCCAGGCCTTCGCAGAATTCCCGGAAATAAGCCGAGTCAAATTGGGTCCCGTTGTCCACGGTGATTTCCCGGGGGACACCAAAACGGCAAATGACGTTTTTCCAGAAAAACCGCTGAATGGCCCGGGAGGTGATGCTAGCCAAGGGCTACGCCTCAACCCACTTTGTGAAGTAGTCGACCGCGACTACCACATACTTGTATCCTCCGGGCGCTGGGGGGAAGGGCCCTAAGAGGTCCATCCCCCAGCGCACGAAGGGCCAAGTGATGGGGATAGTCCGCAGCGCTACAGGGGGGAGATTCGAGCCCTTGGCCATCTTCTGGCATGCTTCGCACGCGGAGACAAGGTCTCGCGCGTCGCGCATGACTGTAGGCCAGTAGAAGCCCTGCCGAAGGGCCTTGGCGGCGATGGCACGCGGGGCTAGGTGGGAACCACAGCTCCCCGCGTGAATGTCCTCCAGGAGTTGAAGTCCCTCTGACCGGGGGAGGCAGCGCAGGAGGGCTGAAGCCCCCTGCTTGTAGAGCCTTCCCTCCAGCAGGAGATATGCCCGGGCTTTGGCCCGGAGGCGCTTAGCCTCGGTCTCATTGGGAGGGTCCCCATCCCCCTTGATGAAGGAGATGAGGGGATCCATCCATGATGACGGCCGAACGATCTCGGCGACCTCCGGGACCGGAGGCTCGGGGCCTGCGTCCGGGGAGGCCACCGAGGGCTTCGTGATTGTTTCCAAGAAGGCCCCCTTCGGGAGAGTTTCCCGGGCGCTTGCCGCCCGGGCCAAGGCATCAGCCCGGTCATTCTCCCTTCGCGGGATATGCCGGGCCTCAAGGCCATCGAAGTGTTTCTCCATCTTCCGTACTTCCTGCAAGTAAAGACTTAAATTTGCGTCATGGCACAGGTAAGATTTGTCCATTTGGCAGACAACGAGCTGAGAGTCTCCCTTCACTAGTAGGCGCCGGATCCCCAGGGAGCGCGCGAGGCGCATCCCGAGGAGCAGAGCCTCGTATTCGGCGACGTTGTTGGTTGCGGGGAACTCGAGCCGCGCGGCGTACTCGACCTCCTTCCCCTCGGGGCTCCGGAGGACTACCCCCGCGCCAGCCCCAGCGAGACACAGCGACCCATCAAACAGCAGGGTCCAATGGTCACTGCGTCGGGGCGGCACAGGGAGATCTTCGTCCCCGGACCCAGAGGCGGGAGTCCATTCTGCGACGAAGTCGGCGAGGACCTGTGACTTGATTGCGGAGCGGCCGGTAAGGGACAGGGAGAAGGGGGCAAGCTCGGCCCCCCACTTCCCAATCCGGCCGGTGGCTTCTTTATTCCGCAGTACCTCCCCCAGGGGAAGGGACGACGGAACGGTGATGGGGTGCCCCAGGAAGTAGTGCCGGAGCTTCCGGGACGCCATGAGGAGAGCGTAGCAAATCTTCTCCATCTCCGTGTACCGAGTCTTGGCCCCTTGGAGGGCTTCACTGACGTAGTACACGGGACGTTGCTGCCCCCCTTGCTCCTTCACCAAAACCGCGCTGACGGCGACGGGGGTCGCGGCGAGGTAGAGGAGCAAGGGCTCTTCCGGAGACGAACTCACGAGCATTGGAGGGCTCGAGAGGTACTTCTTGAGGTCGTTGAAGGCTTCCTGGGCCTCGGGGGTCCAGCGGAACCCCTCGAGCCCTCGGAGGATCTTGAAGAACTGGAGGCCCCGCTCCCCCGAACGGGAGACAAAGCGGTTGAGCGCGGCCAGGCGGCCGGAGAGCCGCTGGACATCTTTGACGGAGCGCGGCGGGGGCATGTCCAGGAAGGCCCGGATCTTCTCGGGGTTTGCCTCAATGCCCCGCTGGGACACGAGGAAACCCAGGAGCTTCCCCCCGCGCACCCCGAAGGCGCACTTCTCCGGGTTGAGCTTAAGCCCGAACGCGCGGAGGTTGCGGAAGGTCTCTACGAGGTCGTCAATGTGGGAGGCTGCACGGGGACTCTTGACGACCGCGTCGTCTACATAGACTTCGACGTTGCGGCCGACTTGATCTTTGAAGACCAGCGTCATCAGGCGCTGGAAGGTGGCTCCCGCATTCTTGAGCCCGAAGGGCATGTGGCGGTAGCAGAAGGTTCCGAGGGGAGTTATGAAACTCGTCTTTTCCTCGTCCCCCTCCGCCATCCGGACTTGATGGTATCCCGAGTAGGCGTCTAGGAAGCTCATCAGCTCGCACCCCGCGGTGGAGTCAACGAGCTGGTCGATCCGCGGGAGCGGGAAGTTGTCTTTGGGGCAAGCGCGGTTAAGGTCGGTGAAGTCCACGCACATGCGCCACTTGCCACTTGATTTCTTGACGAGGACGGGGTTTGCGAGCCACTCGGGGTGCAACACTTCCCGGATGAACCCCGCCTCTCGGAGCCGGGCTATCTCCGTCTTGGTGGCTTCTTGACGCTCGAGGGAGAGCTTCCTCAACTTCTGCTTGATAGGGGGGTGACCGGGGGTTACCGCGAGCTTGTGTTCAATAACCTCCCGGGCGACGCCCCGCATGTCCGAAGGCTTCCACGCAAAAACATCGGAGTTTTCGCGCAGAAAGGCTGCGAGTTGCGCTGCATGGTCTTGGGGGAGCTCTGCCCCGATTTGGACAGTTTTGTCCCTGCTGCCCGGGGACAGCGGGACCTTCCGGAGGCCCCCTTCCGGACGCGGCTTGAGGAGGGGCCTCCCAGGGGATGGCGCAGCGACATCTACGTCCGGGGGGGGAGCCTCCCCCCCGGGTGCCTTGATCAGGTTGACGCTTCCTATTGTGGCAGCAGCTCGCTCATATAGAGCACGGGCCATGTCTTGATCCCCCCGGACGTTGATCACGCCATGCGGCCCGGGGATCTTCATGCACAGGTAGTTTTGGTGGGTGGCAGCCCCCAGCCGATTGATCGTAGTCCTCCCCATAATCACATTGTAGGAGGAGGGGAGGTCCACTACGTCGAAGCGGACTAGCTCGGTCCGGTAGTTCTCCGGGGTGCCGAAGGTGATCGGGAGATCTACCTTGCCCACGGGGTGGATCGCCTTCCCCGGGACAAACCCTTGCAGAGGCCCTGCCGCTGGTTGCAGGAGCTTTTTGTCCACCTGCATTTCCTTGAAGGTTTTGAGGAACAGGACGTCGGCGGAGCTTCCGCCGTCCACGAGGATGCGGGCAAAGTGGCAGTTGTAGATTGTCGCGGAGACAATGAGCGCGTCGTCGTGGGGGAAGCGAACCCCTCGCGCGTCTTCCGCCGTGAAGGTGAGGGGGACGTCCGACCACTTGGGCGGCACGGACGCGTGTAGCGCCCCCACTACCTTAACTTCTCGCGCGTACTCCTTGCGCTGGCGCTTGGAATCCCGCCCGGAGGCGGACCCCCCTACGATGACGTTGATGTGGCGCTGGGAAGTTTGAAAGGGGAGAGCGTCTGAAGGCTCCCCCTCCTGCACTTGCTGCCCCCCCGCGGGAGCGGGAAGGGCCGGAACAGCTGGCCGAGGGGGCAAGGAGGCCGGAGTCCCCCCCCCCGCCCGCGCTGGTCGAGGAACGCCGCGAAGTGCTGTAGCAGCTGGTGGCAATCTCGGGTGGCGTGGGTACTGGACCCGTGGAAGCTGCACCACGGTCCTTCCCGGCTTCTCCCCGCGGGGCCTTCGCGGCCGCGCGAAGACTGTCCCCCCCCATGGCCTCTTGGCTTGGGAAAGGGGCGGTTGCCCTTCGGGGGGTCGCGCGAGCCGCCTCCGCCCTCGAGGACAAAAGTGTCCCGAGGCCGTGGTTCGCTATGGCCCCCCTGCCTGGGGCGCCTGGGGGGATCCCGGGCCCCCCGCTCGGTGAGGGCAGGAGCCCCCTGGGTCTTCTTCCAGATGTCGTCTTCCTCCGCGCGAGCGTACTTTTCGAGTACGTTAAAGAGCTCGTCGGCGGAAGAGGGGCAGCTTCGAGAGAGTCTTCGGTGGAGTTCCCCCGGGAGGATCCCGCTTTTGCAGGCTTCGATAACTGTGGAGTCCGGGACGTGGGCCACTTTGCTTTTTACTTGGGCAAAGCACTTGAAGAAGCTTCTGATGGTCTCCCCGGTCCTCTGGCGCACTGTGTATAGCTGTGAAGAATCCAGGGGACGTACGTAATTTCCCTGAAAGTTGGCGCAGAACTCCCGCTTCAGCTGCGAGAAAGACTTGATGGAGCCCGCCTTCAGATTGTAAAAACCAGGAGCGGGCAATGCCGGTGAGGTAGAGGGGGAAGACGTTGCATTGGACGCTCTCGTCCCCCCCCGCCGCGGAGATGTCTGTGGAGTAGATCTGCATGAACTCGTAAGGGTCCGCTTCGCCATTATAATGTTCGATGTGCGGGGGACGGTAGGGCCGCGGCCATCGGATGCTGCGGAGTCTTCGACATAGAGGCTGGTTCGCCCCCTGCACTTCCCGGGGGGAGCCCCAGTCACTGTCTTCTTTAACGGGGGACGCTCCCTCGTTATCCGAGTCAGGTAGCGGCCCCAGAGGGCCGCCAGAGTGGTGGTGACGACGCTTCTCTTCCGGGCCGGGACTGATTTCCCGGACTTCCGGGCTTCCCTCCGGGGAGGATGGTTCTTCGGCGGGTCTCTTCCCCTGACCGGTGCGAGAGCGAGGCCCCCTGCGACAACGACCGGGGGGAAGCTCTTCCCTGCGGCTGGGAGAATGCATTCGCTCGACCTCCCCCCGGGAGAAGCGAACCTGCTTCGCCGGGGGAGGGAGCTCCTGCACTGTAGCAGCCGGCCCGGAAGCTACCGGGGCCTGCTGGGGGGAGCCCCCTGCGACGGCCCCCGGGACCGGAAAGGGGGGAGCCCCTGCACCATCCGGAACCGGGGAGGGGACGCCCGGGGCGACGTTTGGATCCGAAGAGGGGGCCCCTGCGCCACGACCGGGACCGGAAAGGGGGAAGCCCCTGCGACATCCGGAACCAGTGGGGGGTAAGCCCCCTCGGCGACGTCCGGGGTTGGGGAGCCAATGCGGGGGGAAATTCGCTGAGGCACGGAAGCTGCTCTGTCGACCGGCCCCGGTGCGGTAAACGCAACGCGAGGGGTGGGACTGGCTCCCGGCGTAGGAATAACCCCCGGCATGAAATGACCCCCCAGCCCCGGAAGCGGGCCGGGGACGGGGTACCCCCCTGGTGCCACGAAGGGCCCGGGCATGAAATAGCCTCCCGGCACCGGGACAGGCCCGGGTGCCGAGAAGTGTCCGGAAGTATATCCCGCGGGGGGAGGGAACCCCCCAGCGGGATCATACGGGGTAGACAGCCCCCCTGACGCCGGAGGGGCCGCTGGGTATCCCATAAACGGGGGCATGATCCCCAGATACGGGTGCGACGAAAATGTGGGGGCCGAGGGCCGCGCCAACACACTAAGGAGCTCGTTCATAGAGCGCTGGGCGCGGAGCTAGCCCTCCACGAGAGCCTCCAGCAGGGCGTCCCGGGGAGCCGGGGGGCCGTCGGGGGGAGACTTGTCCCGGCCGAGGTCCCCGCGGCCTCCGGGAGCGACCCGGAGGTGGAGGCACCTAGATTGAGAGGAAAGGTGGGAGGCGGTACCTGGGAATGGTCGCCTCCGGACGGAAGCGCCGGAACAACAGTGTCCCGGACGGGCGGCGCCAGGTCACCAGGACCGGCGTCACCGGGAAGGGCGCGGGCCCTTGTTCTCGGGGGAGCCATGGCGATTCGTCACGGGTCCCCACGGACGGCGCCAACTGTCGTGGTATTAAGAATACCCCGGCAGGTTTTGAAGACGATCCTAGCGGAGATTACGCAGCGCGGGTTGACCGGGCGACCGGTCCTCCCCCGCCGGACAAACACAAGAAAAGACACGAGGATTTATATAGGTTCGGGTCCCAGTGGGGGCCCTAGTCCTGTCGACGCGCTCCCGACCGGAGTCGGCAGGGGAGGCTCTCTCCGGGGGAGAGGCTTCCGGAGCACGTCTGTGAGATTAGCTATTCCAAATAATAATGAGTTGATCTTTTACAACAGAGCGGTACAAGGGCTATTTATAGCCCCAAAAAGAAGCAAAAAACCTAAACTACCCCGGAAGCCACCGTCGGATTGAAGGGTAAGACCGTCCTTCTCCCGGTCAAACGTCTTGGATGCTTGACAGGTGGTCGCTGATTCCCGAGGCGTCCCTCGCGTGACCTGCACGTGATAAACAAACAGGGATTTTACCTTTTAGGAGGGCGGTGACGTCCGGGACCCCTTCCGGAGAGCAGGGTTCCGGGAGCCTAAGAGGCGGCGCCCGGGGCAGGCACCGGGGGCCACTGTCCCCGGGAGAATGGCGGCGCCCGGGACATGCCCGGGGGGCACGGTCCCGGGGGCTAAATGGCGGCGCCCGGGGCAGGCACCGGAGGCCACTGTCCCCGGGCAAATGGTGGCGCCCGGGACATGCCCGGGGGGCACGGTCCCGGGGGCCAAATGGCGGCGCCCGGGACATGCCCGGGGCGCACGGTCCCAGGGGCCAAATGGCGGCGCCCGGGGCAGGCACCGGAGGCCACGGTCCCCGGGCTAATGGCGGCGCCCGGGACATGCACGGGGGGCACGGTCCCGGGGGCCAAATGGCGACGCCCGGGGCAGGCACCGGAGGCCACTGTCCCCGGGCAAATGGCGGCGCCCGGGACATGCCCGGGGGCCAAATGGCGGCGCTCGGGACATTCCCGGGGGGCACGGTCCCGGGGGCCAAATGGCGGCGCCCGGGGCAGGCACCGGCAGCCACCGTCCCAGGGCAAATGGCGGCGCCCGGGACTTGCCCCGGAGGCACGGTCCCGGGAGCCTAAAAGGTGGCGCCCGGGGCAGGCACCGGAGGCCACTGTCCCCGGGCAATCATGAACTTACCTGGACTTGACCGCGTGGAGATTTCCCCCAACACCACTAAATTGGCATCTTCCCCTCAGGGTCAGCGTGCATGATCACATCCAGTGATTTGTGTTGGAGCGCACCCCGTGTGAATCATGAGTTTGTCCTATTGGGATTTCATGTATGATCCACATACTACTTGTTCAGGCCTGTCCCATACCAGGCTTGCGGTCGGCACGTTAATCATGCCACTAGACGCACAACACAAGGTTCTAGTCCTTATATGCCAGCGACCAGATCATACCACAATCCATGCACTTCCAGTGCTGGCACATCCTGTGCGACCAAGCACCTCCAGTGCTTTCACCATTCCATACCAAAACACTGGTCACGGCTAGGGGTTTTATTTCATGAATATAAATATACATAATATATTAGTTCATGGCTCATTATTTCATCAATTCACATTTCACAGGCATTAGCCTGATGCTGCCATTTCATAATTCAACTATTCTCAATCTTTCTCACGCAATATTATTATTTTATAATCAAGGTATATTCTAGCAGTTCAAAAAATATAGGTTCAAAATGTTCAAGAATATGACTTGCCTTCCGCGTCGTAAGAAACAGCAGTTGATGTCGGGTCGGCGACGAAGTCTTCGAACTCAGACTCTTGCTCTGAACAAGGATCAAACAAGCAAACAGGCATTACAATCAATCCTACTCTTACTATTCCACTATATGCGATAATGCAAGGAGAAACACTTATGCGATACAAGATTTGAGAGTTCTGAGAAACGATTAGGGTTAAACTATGGAAACCAGGGTTAAGATTAGTTGTCAAGGGTTTACATGGTTCCAAATGTCCCAAAATATCAGAATGATATCAAGGCTGCGGCTGGTTCACTCAAAAACAGCGAACGTCTTTAGGTCGACATTCGGTTCAAGGCATCGACATAGGGTCGATGGATGATAGAGGGCTCAAGTCAAGTTGTGACAGTAGAATAAAATGTAGATCACAACATCAGGAGTCTAAGGGACAAAGTTATGTTCAGTTTGCATACCCAAAAGGGGTCAAACTGGCCCAATGCCATTGGCTGACATAGGTTGACAATGCCCAAGAATGGCATTGACATGGTTTGAACAGTTTCTAGTGGCCAAAATGGGTTTTGATTCAAGAATATGATGCACAAGGTAGTGAGGCAACTGTTTGACAAAGTATTTTTTGTTTTTCATGACCAGAGGTGGGTGAACAGGGCTAATGCCACTGACTGGCATAGTTTAACATAGAGTTGACATGGCCAGAAACTAGGGTTTGCCATAACTTTTGATCTAGGGCTCCAAATGATACACCACTTTGTCTGGTAGTTAGACATTTGTAACAGGAACAAATGTCTCAACAGGATCTAGGGCAGGGGATGGCCGGAAAGTGATGAAAACCAGCAAAGAAGTTGACTGGCCTGGAGCACATGCAACATAAACAGTGCAGTAACTAGGGCATAGCTATATCTCACAATCTAGGCCGAATTAGAAGTCGTGATAGAAGACAAAGTTGCTCAGAATGGTCCAAAACATCTAAATGGCAAAGTGGCTAGGGCTGGATGGGCTGGATTTGGAAGATACTAGTTGGAGAAAAGATGAACTCAAATCTGATTTGGGCATTTCTGATTTAAAGTGATTGAGCTTAATTCCTTGCTTGCATATGGTACTCAGGGTACTATAAATGCACTGGTGAAGTTGGATTGGCTAGAGATGCACCAGAAAAGCTTAAACAGTAAGCTCAGTGAACAAGCAAAGTTCCAATTTGGGGTTTTCTAGGTTTCAGCAAAATTGATGATTCTAGTTGCTTAGGGATGTTATGTAAAGTCTAATGAGCATATTTGATCACTGGCTCGAGAGCTAAATCGGTTTAGGTGAGGGTTAATTGCTCACCGGAGTTCTAGATGAAACACGGCGATTGCCGGTGACAGAAAGCATTTGAACTAAATTCCAAGCTTGAGAAGCATGAGGGAGATGAGAGAAGCTCACTGGGGGTGCTGGATCGAAGAAGGAAGCAGTGGTTGAAGCTAGCACCGAAGCTCCCTCTTTGCTGCTCACCGGAGAAGAAGACACAGTGAACTGCTGGTTTTTCTGGCATTTTGCTGTGTGGTGGAGTTGGCTGAGTCCCAGGGGGTATAAATAGGCAAGCTGGAGGATCTCAACGGTTGGAAAAGCTCGGGGAGTTGAAGCCGGCAAGGAAATGACAGGATTGGACTTCACGGCGAGCTGGCGATGGAGGTGACTTGGTTCAGCGGCCGTGAGGGCTTTTGCAGCTGGAGCTGCTGCGAAGTGAAGGCGACTTGATGGCTGGCCGCGGCAAGGACTCCACGTGGCTAAGCTTTCCTGCTGGAGCCGTTGCCGGTGGCGTGCAAACGGGAGAAACCAGCTGGTCGCGATCCTCGCTGGAGAAGATCCACAGTGGCCAACGCCGAGCACACACGTGGCAGCAGGCGAAGCATACAGCAGTGGCGCGCTCGTGTGCTGCATCCAGGTCGTGGTCGAAGCAACAGGCCTGGTCGAAATCACTTTCTGGTCGGTTGCACTGGTTCTGGTCGTGAACTGAGGGAGGTCGAAGTCGAAACAGCTAAGTTGGTCGTGAACAGCAGGTTTTGGTCGAATCAGGGGTATAAGTGTGAGAGTTTTTGTTGAAATCTGGACTAATTTGTAATTTTGATCTTAGAGAGGTTCAATTTGGGATTTGGTTTCATGGCTGAGTATAATATTTCTACGAATACTCATTTAGCTCAAATTTGGAGAAAGTTTGATAAGGTTTGAGGGATTTCACCTATTTTCGAAAATAGGGTAAAATTAGGGTAAAATAGATCTGGATTTTGTGGATCTCGAATTCTGGTAATTAGGGTGAGATTTGGAAGTCTGATCAGAAGGGAAATCTATATCAAATAGCATTTGGGAGGTGTTCCCTGAAGAAATTCTGGGGATGGAGTTGGTTTGTGAATTTTAGCCTTTTCAGGCTTCCAGGTAAACAGAGAAAGGACTTATTCACAGTAAAATTTGGACTAAACTGCGAAAAGTACTTAGATGAAACAATCTGGTTCCCAACTTTTTGGAGTAAGTTGAGGATATACCTAGGAACATATTCCAAAAGATACTTGAGTCTGGATAGGGTTAGACCATGATAACTCAGTTATCTGGAAACTGGGGTACTTAGGGTAAATCTGAATTTCCTGTTTTCAAAAATAGAAAGAGACTTAGATACTGGCACTGGTACAGAAATGCAGTCTACTAACCCCTATCTTCTATCGGTTATTAGCGATTCAGTTGAAAACCGATAGAAAATGTGCCTTGCGGTCATGAAAGGGCGACGGGTGTATTTTTCCTATCGGTTTGTAAGAAACTTACCGATAGAATAAATAGTATGATTTACTCTAGCGGTGATGAACATATTTGCCGTTAGAAGAGATGCATAAGTACTGATGGGAGAATGTTGTGCGCCGATAGGACTGGTCGACTTCAACAACTAGACTTATTCTATTGGTACTGTGTGAATATACCGACAGAATATATTAAAAATTCCTATCGGCAATATGTAGTGAGCCGATAGAATAGTTGGCCTTCTACAAATATTTTTATTCTATCGGTAATAGATTCTTTTACCATTAGAATATATACAAAATTGCTTAAAACTGTTCGTCTTCAAATAGTTTTATTCTATCGGTAATGAATGTTTATACCGGTAGAATATTGCAAAAAATATCTTAGAACTGTTGGCCTTCTACAACTAGTAATATTCTATCGGCAATGTACGTACACACTGATAGAGTACGTACAAAAATTCCTATCGGTAATATTTATTGTGCCGATAGAACCATTTGCCTTCTATAGATGCTTTTATTACTAACGGTATTCTATTTTCGTACCGATAGAAAATATATATTTGTATAAATACACGGGTATGTCCCTTTCATTCTCACAGTTCATCTGGGGCTCGTAGTCCTAACCCGTAAGCTCCATGGACGGCCGGCGCACCTCTACAGGGGACCGCTGCACCTGCGCACCTCCATCGACGCCCTCTAGACGTCGGCATCCCAAGGAAGGTACGTAAAATTTCTGCAATATTGTTAGATTATTCTAATCCGATTATGGCAATAATTCTGCTTTTTTTGTATCCTTCATTTTGATGTGTCTTCTCTTCAATATGATTATGATCTGTTCAGGTCCTTGGATGATGCTCGTGAGGGGCAACGAATTTCATGGTTCTTCATCGCAGTACGCTGCCTACGTTGGCTTGTTGGCGAAAGAAATGGTGAAGATCACCGTCGAGAGCTGGAAGGACGTGAAGGGCGAGATCTTGGTTGGCTCGGTCGAGAAGATGCTTAAGCCCGGCGTGTTTCTCAAATCAGGACCTATAGAAAGCATCTTACATTTTTTTGCATGCACCAGCTTGTGGCCAGATGCTTACCTGCTTGGAGAAGAAGAATTGTTGTTATTTGCACAGCCATTCTACACCATCACTACACAGAACAACATCTTGGAAGGTAGGTTCTTTTTGTTAATGGAGTTGAGTTGAGTTGAGTTGAGTTGAGTTGATCGAGTTTGAGTCTGAGGAAATCACCAATACGTACAAATGTATGTCGACGGCAGTTCCAGCTCCTCGGGCGTCTTCGAACTGAACTCCTATGGTTAAGTTCAATGTGGTTCAGACATTTGCTGTTTTGGATGAATGGATTTGTGATGTATCAGGTCTAACTTGTAGTCGGTAGTTGCATTGTGGCAACCTGCAAAGGTTCCCTTTTATGTAAAATGCATGATGTAAAATGCATGTATGGGCCACTGGGTCCTCGTCGTGATCTGTTGTTAATTTCAGACGTGGCTTTTCTAATATACATCGAATGTGTGAATTTTTGTATTTGTATATTGTTGTATATTTGTGTATCATGTATTGCTAATTGGGACATGAACTTGAATGTGCAGGGAGTATTTGTGTATTTAATTGTATTGGTAGGTAGGTGTGTATTTGTACTGCTGTTTCAGACATGTACTTGAATTTGTGAACTGGCATGTGTATGTTTGTACCTGAATTTGTACTGGTGAACTGGCATGTGTATGTTTGTACCTGAATTTGTGAACTGGAATGTGTAATTTCTTTGGCAAGATGAAGTCCCAAGTACCTAAGAAAAGTATTTTTGTGTCTCCTAGTTAATCCACAAATTAGTATTTCTTGAAATATATTGTTTTATCTTCTAGTTAAGATCCGTTTGATGTAAGATCTGTTTGATGTTACATTGATATGATTCCTTGAATGTAAGAAATGGCATGTGCATGTTTGTCCCAGTTTGATACCAGTACCTCCTCTAACGGTAAGTACACATATTTACCGATAGAAAAACACATATATTTGCTCAGTCATGCATATTCTAACGGTAAATACACATATTTACCGATAGAAAAACTCTTGCTCGTGTGTCATGCATAATCTAACGGTTCGTACACATATCTACCGATAGAAAAACTCATGTGCGTGCTGTGTCATGCATGATCTAACGGTCAATACACATATTTACCGAAAGAAGAAATCCCGTACTTGCTCGGTAATGCACATTCTCTAAAGGTATGTGTGTGTTTTTACCGATAGAATATGTGAGCGGCAAATTACCTAAGTTAGTCTGACGGGTATTTCATGTTTTTACCGTTAGAAAAATGTCCATTATAAGGAAAACCGCACTCGTGCATTGCTGTGCTGCTCTTTAATTTGTTCTGTTGCACTCTGTGTCCCTCTGTTTGTGACGAAAGTTCCAGCTACACTGCTAGGGTCATCAGCGCAGGCTGGAGGGAAGTTGATTGCGCCCCTCTCTTTAAGGTACGCTTAATCGTCGACACTTATCTCTCTCTCCCTCTAGATCTCCCTTCCTCTCTACTTGCAAGCTAGCTGTATTGTGTAGTTCCAAGTTTGTAGCTCTAAACTTGGGAGCTTGGTAGCTGGAAATGCGTCATGTTTTAGGAGCTAACTAGCTTGTATTGTGTAGTTAGCTAGGTTAATTAGTGTTAATTTCGTCAGGCTAGGGTTCAACACATGTATCTGTTGTAAGAGGCTGTACATGTACATATACATAACTTAATCGAGCAGGTTTCATGCATGGCTTACTCGTTAAATTTTGTTAATTGTAGATGGACAGGAAATATTGGATGTATGGAATAAAACGTACTACTCTTGAATATTTGGATGGTGTGAATGAGTTTATTAAATTTGCTGAGCAACAAAAGGAGAGGAAGGGAGAGAAAAATATACTCTGTCCTTGTACAGATTGTATGAACTTGAAGAGGTTTAGCAACTCTGATCAAATTAAGAGTAATTTGATTCGTCGTGGTTTTAACGCGCGATACACCCGTTGGATATGGCATGGCGAAGATCTTGAGGAAACAAGCACCACTACTACCAATCAGCACGACTCGGATGTGGATTGCAATAACATCGATGATCATCCCAATTTTGGTAATGTTCATTCCGATGTGCACGTAGATGATGATGATGACAATCTAGATGAGATGTTACGTGATGTAGAGGAAGATTACAACGAAAATGACTTCTGTGAATTTGAGAAACTGATTGCTGACTCTGAGAAGCCTCTGTTCCCTGGATGTGCAACATTTACAAAACTGTCTTCTGTGCTGAGATTATATAACTTGAAGGCAGGAAACGGTTGGAGTGATAAGAGTTTCACGGCACTATTAGATCTTCTAGCGGATATGCTTCCAGAGGGAAATGAATTGCCAAGATCTACTTACCAAGCCAAAAAACTGTTGTGTCCATTGGGAATGGAAATCGAAAGAATACACGCATGCCCAAATGATTGTGTGTTGTACCGTAACGAGTACTCCAGTTTGCATGTTTGTCCAAGATGCGGCGCATCGAGGTATACGCGTAGGGACCGGATTGACAGTGAACGTCACGAGGTAAGGAAAGGACACCCGGCAAAAACTATGTGGTACTTGCCTGTGATACCTAGATTGAAGCGGCTGTTTGCAAATCCGAAAGTCGCGAAGCACTTGCGTTGGCATGCTGAAGCCTGGAAACAAGACGGAAAACTGAGACACCCAGCTGATTCTATCAATGGAGAAACATCAACAGAACATTTGTTGAGTTCGGCGGCGAACTTAGGAATGTAAGGTTCGGGCTGAGTACAGATGGTATGAACCCACATGGTAATATGAGCAGCCGGCACAGCACTTGGCCGGTTCTTTTATGCATCTACAATCTTCCTCCTTGGTTATGCATGAAGCGCAAGTACATCATGATGGCGTTACTAATCTCAGGACCCAGACAACCCGGAAATGATATTGACGTGTTTCTAGCGCCTTTAATTGAGGACTTACAGAAATTGTGGAGCGAGGGTGTGCAGGTGTGGGATGCATACAAGAAAGAGAATTTCATCTTGCGGGCCCTGATATTTTGCACCATAAATGATTTTCCGGCCTACGGCAATTTGTCGGGGTATAGTACGAAAGAAGCCAAGGCTTGCCCTATTTTCCTAGATGAAACTGAGAGCATGTGGCTGCGAAACTGCTGGAAAACAGTGTACATGGGTCACCGTAGGTTTCTTCTGGTGCATCACACGTACCGTAAGAAGAGGAAATCATTTAACGGGAAGCCTGAGAAGGGATCAGTTCCAGTGTTTCTGACCGGTAAGGAGATTTACTCACGCGTGAACGACATCAAAGTTGAGTTCGGTAAGCATTCTAAACCTCGAGAAAAAAATGCTTGGAAGAAGAGATTGATTCTCTGGGATCTACCGTACTGGGAGCACTTACAAGTTCGACATTGCATTGACGTCATGCATGTAGAGAAAAATGTCTGTGACAGTTTGATTGGTTTGTTGTTGAACATTCCAGGAAAGACAAAGGATGGTGTGAAAGCTCGTCGTGACATGGTGGAAATGGGGATAAGGACTGAGCTTGCACCTTTAGAGAATGGAAAGCGTACATACCTCCCCCCGGCCTGCTATACGTTGTCCAAGAGCGAAAAAACAGAACTCTGTCGGTGCCTGCACGATGTTAAAGTTCCATGTGGGTACTCCGCGAACTTGAAAAAACTTGTGTCTATGAAGGACCTAAGACTGGTCGGCATGAAGTCCCACGACTGTCATGTCTTGATGTCACAGATGCTTCCCATTGCTATCAGAGGCATTCTCCCAGTTAAAGTCAGAGAGACAATCACAAACCTATGTTATTTCTTCAACGCAATATCTTGCAAGGTAAGTACGTGCACTCGTACTATAAGTTCATTACCTCCATTTGTGGAGCTTAATTAGAAGATTTTTCTGATATGAATATTTGGCGCAACTGTGTCCTCGTAGGTAATTGATCCCGATGGACTGGACGCTTTGCAACGCGACGTGGTTACAACTCTTTGTCAGCTCGAGATGTATTTCCCTCCATCCTTTTTTGATGTTATGGTCCATCTGATTATTCACCTTATCAGAGAAATTAAGTTTTGTGGACCCGTGTGCCTGCGCTACATGTATCCATTTGAGAGATTTATGGGTGTATTGAAGGGATATGTAAGGACTCGTCATCGACCCGAGGGGAGTATCATGGAAGGTTATACCGCCGAGGAGGTGATTGAATTTTGCACAGATTATATGGCCGGGGTTGACCCAATTGGCGTTCCTAGGTCCCGACACGAGGGTAGGCTTCAGGGAATCGGAACGATTGGATTCAAAGCTATCGTCCCCGCTCGTGATGTGTACGCAAAATCACATTTTTGGGTCTTACAACACATGACGGAGGTTGAGCCATACATACACGAGCACAAGGTAATGTTACGGTCACAGAATCCTTCGAAGTCAGACGTTTGGGTCAGTAGAGAACATAACAGGAAATTTGCTGAGTGGATCCAAGAAAGAGTCACGCGAGCTGCCGAGGGCTCCGTAAGTGAAACTGTGACATGGTTGGCTAGAGGCCCAAGATTCACTGTAGGGACTTGGCAGGGGTACGACATCAATGGGTATTCATTTTACACAAGAGCTCAAGACGCCAAGAGTAGCACGCAATGTAGCGGAGTGACACTGTTTGCTATTTTCGAGGATGCCAGGTCAGTAAGGGCGTTGAACTCATATTACGGTGCTATTGACGAAATATGGGAACTCGATTACGGATTACTTAAGATTCCCCTGTTTCGATGCCAATGGGTCGAAATCCCTCGAGGTGTTCAAGTTGACAGTTACGGGTTTACTCTCGTCGATCTTGGTAGAGTCGGACACCAAGACGATCCATTCATACTTGCAAAGCAAGCCACACAGGTATTCTACATCGTTGACCCGGCCAATCCAAACTTGCATGTTGTCCTCCACAGCAAGAGACGTATTATTGGGGTCGAAGATATTGTCGACGAAGAGGAGTATAACCAATTCGATGAAATACCTCCATTTTTAGAGGACATTCAATCTATACGTACTGAAGATATCGACGAAACAACATATCTGCGAGATGACCACGAAGAAGGATTATGGGTTGAGAACCATTGATGATTAATTTCTATTTCAGGGATAAATGCCAAGCAAACAGCCCACAAGTTCTGCAGCAAGGTGAGGAACTTATCATTAATACACTAGGCAGTACATTTTTCTTTAGAACTTAATGATAAGCTAGTTC
Organism: Pharus latifolius; assembly: GCA_019359835.1. NCBI lineage: Eukaryota > Viridiplantae > Streptophyta > Magnoliopsida > Poales > Poaceae > Pharus > Pharus latifolius. The sequence goes on from CM033330.1 coordinate 13,684,824, forward strand.
GCAGCATTAATACATCTCAATTTTACACCACAGCATGAGTTCTAACATGTACAGTACCTTTATCCTGTAAATACTTAATTCTTCCCTTCAAATAGCACTTGCAAAAATCTCATCGCAGCCTCTTGCTTCTTCAAATTAAGTTCTGCAAAAATCCCTTTTTTCTGACGGTATTTTGTTATTTATACCGATAGAAAAGGACATCCGCTACTTTCATGTCTCAGGCACTTCTCTCAGGCACTTCAAAACGTTTTCTATCGGTATTGTTCTATTTTACGGTTAGAATAAATTCGTTAGTCTCACGGTATTTGTTGTCTGACAGTTTTTTCCTGTTTTTACCGACAGAAGAATACTCTGCCGCTTTGAATTCTCAACTGTGTCGCCATGCGTCGCCTTGGAAACTCTATAAGTACCTCGCCATGCGTCGCGGTATTTTGTTGTTTTTCTAATTCTCGAACGGTTCGACTCCTCATCTTCTCTTTCACAATGGCAACCTCCATGGGATCGTCAGCCACGCCCTCCCCGGTAAGAACTCTTAATCTCCTCGGTTTACCCCTGTATTGTTAATCCATGTTCAGTTCATTCTTGACCTGTTGATTTGCACAGGGAATGGTAGCCGTGGAAGACGCTGCCAAAGTGAAGGCCGACCTGAGGGCCCTCCAGGAGGAGCACAAGCTCCTTACAGACAAGCACACTCAGCTACGGCTTGACCTTGACGATCTCTTCCAGCGCATTAAGCGCATGAAGACGGATGGTGACAATGCTAGGGCGAGGACGAGGCGTCTTCGCGAGGAGAAGAAAGCCGCGGATATGACCATCGCTGGCTGTGGTTTGACTATGAAGGATACCATAGCGAAGCTGAGGGAGGTCGCAGGCCTTCTCGACGCGGTAGTAGTTGATCCTAGGGACAACTTGTCGCTAGAGGAGTCCTGCGTCCTGGCTGCAAGTCTAACTGACTCTATTCTACATGCAGCCAGGACTAAGACCACCCCTTGACCTAGCATTTTGGGTTTTATTTTTTTTTGTAAGTGATAAAACAACAATGAATGAACAATTTCTTTTTATGTCAATTTTCCAATTTTTCGGCTATCTTCCCTCTTTCTTTATCATCCTGCAGCTTTCAACCACGGTCTGTTTGATGTTAAATTGTGTGTACCTTTTCATTACTCTGACGGTATTTTGTTGTTTTTACCGATAGAAAAGGGCACCTAATACTATAATCTCAAGCACTTAATTAAAAAATTTTTCTGGGGAAAATTGGTCTCACGGGATTTTATTGTTTATACTGATAGAAAAAGGCACCTTTTCATTACTCTGACGGTATTTTGTTGTTTTTACCGATAGAAAAAGGGCACCCAATACTATAATCTCAAGCACTTAATTAAAAAAATTTTTTGGGGAAAATTGGTCTCACGGGATTTTATTGTTTATACCGATAGAAAAAGGCATCCACTACTTCAAATATTTTTCCGGGAAATTTACTTTTTCTATCGGTACTATTTTGTTGTACCGATAGAAAATTAGATAATTCTGTCGGTATCATTTTGTTGTACCGATAGAAAAATTCCGCCACTACTTTATTACTCGTACACGGCCCTTTAGTTTCCCTCCACTCGAACAGTTCCACCTTAGAGCACTGCGTCTCTTCGAGAGCGAAGAAAACCACAACCTCCGCCGTGACCACTCACTTCCTCTCTCCCACACGACGATCGCCGGCTGGACACTGGTTCGCCACTGCCACCGGTTCTTATTTTCGTCCTTCGCCGGCTACCGCTGCGTTCTACACCGCCTCTCCATCACCAGAACTGATAGCCGCCGTAAATACCCTAATTCGTCGTTCTATTTCTAGCATCTTCCTTATTTGATCCTAGTGTTTTGCACGTACTAATTCTTCGAGTTTTGCAATTACACTAGGGTTCCCTATTGTGTTGGATTATGTACATTCCGCAGGCAATGTTGATTTAAATTAGGGTTTACATAGTATGTTCCAGTGCTGTAATGAACCTGTTTTGAGATTTTAACTTATCTATACTGCTGTATGTGTGATCAATTGTATCCAACTGCCATGTAATGCAGATTATATGTTGGAGGTGTTCTTACACATATTCTATCGGCAGCTCATGTGTTTACCGATAGAAAATATTTCTGCACAAGTAGTAAAACTTAATTTGGATCTGGAAGGACATGAGCCATGCAATGTACTAGTTTGGTTGGGAATTTTTACTCACTTCGTATGAATATATGGCAATGTGGATGGGTCTTCGATGTATATGTTTCAAATGCCTATACATGACTTTTCCCAACCTAATAGATGTGAAGTCCTAATGACTCACATACAGGCTAGGCTAAAGATTATGCACAGTGGCACTTAGATGCTTGTGTGCATATTTACGTGTGAAATAATAATGCTGGAGCATGAATATTAGTATAGCAAATCATCGAGAATGTTATGTGATGACAGTGAATGGTGGCTTGTCAACAAAATTCCATATGTAGAGAACATTGTTATGTTCTATCGGTATCTCACGGGTTTGCTGATAGAAAAATTGTCTTCTGTGGAGGTAATTGTTATGGTCTATCGGCAGCTCATGTGTTTACTGATAGAAAATATTTCTGAACAGTTCAGGAAGTAATTTATGCATGTCTTTCTTTTTGTATTATTTTCCCTTTTGCCGCCCTAGTTAGTCTCCAATCCTGGGCTGAGTTATGGAACTCCAAGGCAAATTAATTGCCATATATATGGTTTGTTGAAGGTTTTGTAGGGGAAGACATGTCGTCGTCTTCATCGGATGGTACTAGTGGTTCGACTAGGGCCAACCCCATCATAACTACTGAAGATGCAGCTGTTACATCCCAGCGCAAGAGGGTGGGGCGAGGCGCGACGACGTTGGGGCGTTTGGCCAAACGCACGGATCTTTCTTGTGAGTTCAACCAATTTGGGAGGCCGATTGGAAAGAATGCTGGGAGGTACGCGGCCTACGTTGGGCTGTTGGCGAAAGAAAGGGTGAAGATCACCGTCCAGAGCTGGAAGGACGTGACGGCAGACGAGAGGGATAGGTTGTGGGCGGAAGTGAAGGTTAAATTAACTGAAATCGCTGAACTCTTTCGTAATCACGTTCTCTTGGCTTATACTAAAGTTTAACTAACTCGTGATTAATTGTATGCATTTTTCGGAAACAGGCTAAGTGGAACATCCCCGACGATACACCTAGGACTGCCTGCTTGAAGGACATGAACGGAACATGGAAAACCTTTAAGAGCTGGCTCGTCAGTAACTTCCTCGCTGCGGGGAAATCTCCTTGCGAGAAGTACCCCTTCATATCGGAGGAGGTATGGGAGGAATTCACCAAGCAGAAGGGGACTGAGGAGTTCAAGGCCCTTAGCGAGAAGAATAGGGCGATCCAGAAGAGGAACGACCACCCGCATCGGCTCGGATCCCGGGGCTATGCGGGGAAGGAGGAGCAGTGGAAGAAGGAAGACGAGCAAAATCTTGTCATCGACACCCCTGAGTTGCCGCTCTTCGAGATCCGGGATGAGAGGTGCAAGCGATGGTGGAGGGGGAGGGGGTCCGTGTCGTCCACGGGGTCTGTGCAGTTCGCAACCCCTAGGGACGCCGACGTTGTGAGGCGAATGGTAAGTTGGCTAACCTCGTAAACTGTGTGCGCACAAGTGTATATAAGGCAATTTGTCTCACAAGGTACCTTTAAATGTAACAGATCTCTTTTGAGAAGGAGGCAGCGGAGGGATTGTTTAGCCCGCAGAGGGAGAACGACATCCTCACCCGGGCTCTAGGAAATAAGGAGCATCCCGGGCGGACACGGGCCTTGGGAGCCATTGTGTCGTGGAAGGCTGGTTTCGTAGATCCGGCTCCACCGAGGTAGAAGGCCCACTCCTGGAAGGAAAAGGAAGCTGACCTCTCCGATAAGATACGGGCTGAGGTACGGGAGGAGATACGGGCGGAGATGCGGGCTGAGATACAGGCTGAGGTACATCTGAGGTGCAGTCCGAGGTCGCACAAATGAGGGAAGAGTTTGCACGGTTGAGAGAAGCATTGCTGGCCAAGAGTGCAGATGCGGATCCCCAGGACGACGGTACCCCGCGGGGTCGGATAAGCAGTTGCGCTTCGAAGGTACTCGCGGATCCAGTGGATCTACTTGAGGTACTGCAAGCCTTCATCTGTGCACTTAAGTTGATGACACTCCCATTCTGTTAGAGTTGTTTCGCTAACCTATTTTAATTGTTACAAATTTGCAGGGGCCGGAGGGCTGCATCCTACAGAATCACGTAGGCGCCGGGCAGGAAGTGGTTGGACACGGCTTCGTATATCCGTCTGGGCCGGATGTCCGGGTCCACTATGTACCTCTGCGGTTGGGTTTCACAAAGGTACAGGTGGACATGGCCATGCCGGGCTACAACGATTCTCCATTGCCAGTCCCAACAGAGGAACTGCAGACACTTGCTGAGGCAGTGGGCTCCTACGTACAGTGGCCCAAGAAGTGTCTTGTAATACAACCGATAAATCCTACACATTTTAGATTACATCCTACTCAGTACACTCAACTTGCATAATCTAACATACGTGCTCATTAATTGAAGTGGCCTGCCGCTAGGCTACCAGGGGACTGCGCCCCCAGCTCGGGGCATGAGGCCCGATCTCGTGCGACCCTGGACACATCAAAGACGGCCTCGACCCCACCCAGCGCATCCACGCCTTCACATCGGAAGAAAGCTGCCATCACCTCGCCCTTGCCTTCGAAGGTACGCGCTCAGTCCCCGGCAAAAGGCAAGGGCAAAGGCAAGGGAAAAGGGCGACAGGGACAGCCGGAGAGGTTCACGAACGGGTTCCCACTCATGTCGGAGGAAGCTTTGCGCAAATTGGATCGATCAACCAGAGACCTCCACGAGTGGTACCTACACCGAGCTCGGCGCAATCTAAACTTCTTAGTTCCCTACAGGCCTGGGCAGTTCCACCGTGAGCCCGGAAGTATATCCGTGGCACACGAGGATCTGTTCGACCTCTACAACTGGCGGGAGCTCGATATGTCCATCATACGGACTGGAGTCCTGTGAGTTTGCTGATGCTATGTATTGCTGTTTTCTAACTCTGTTTGCTAACTCTGCATTGTTGTAGTTCATTTGAAATATAGTAACTTTCTGTGCAATACTAATGTCATCCTTTGCATGCAGGTGCATGTACAGGCTAGCATCGGAGGCTGCGTGTGACAAGGTGGGTTTCCTCGACCCAGAGAAAATAAGCCTCACGATGCTAGAGCACGACGCCGCGCACGCTGAGCTGTACATATCCAAGGCGCTGATGGCGCAGCAGGACAGGGAGTTCATTCTGGTGCCGTACCACCAAAGGTTAGTGCATTTCGTACTAATTTAACTCGATCTTGTATGTTACACCTGAGATATACTTTGAGATAGCGGTCCTCTTTTACGTACAATGCAGGAGCCACTGGATCCTCATCGTAATCTGTCCGCCGAGGAACGAGGTGTACTACCTCGATTCGATGCGTGACAGATTATCGATGGAATATGTGGTCAAGGGGAATATGGAGGCGTAAGTAACTTATATGTTTGATTTAAATTTTCACCTCACTAGCTAATGATAATACATTAACGGGCAATACTAACTGAAATGCAGGGCTTTTAATAAATATGCGTCCGCTGGAGGGAGGCATGCCGCACCGCAGGGCTCCCTACTAGCTTGGAAAGAATATGAGGTACTCACGAGACTTTTTGTTTATGCTTAATTAGTTTATGGAAACAATAGCTAACATGTCTTCGCATATGCAATTATCTCAGTGCCATCAGCAGCCGCAATCGTGGGAATGCGGGTTTTATGTGTTGCGCTACATGTACGACCTAGTGCAAACAAACTTTGCCCAATTCCCCCAAGTAAGCATCGATAGCTAACTCAAATTTGAAAATTGGGTGTCACGTTCTAAATTAGGAAGTTAGTTACTAAGTATTCACACATGCTTGCAGATCGCCATGTCGAAAGACTCATACGAAAATGCAAAGATTAGAGATCTTCGACAAATCTGGGCTCAATATGTCATGGAGGAAGTTGTGCCCAACCATCCGCCATGATAATTTTCTCTTTTTCGTGTACTCTGTGCATAGACTGTTTATATACATGTGAATAAATATATATGTCAATAAATGTCCACATTGGATTGCAATTTGTATTTGTCCATATATATGTGAATAAATGTGAATAACTGTCTAATGTGTCAATCTGTTCTGTGAATTTACCCTTCTTTGCATCTGTACTGTATTGTGTATCCAATCTATAATGTATTGCATCTGTACTGTATATGTGAATGTACTGTATTGTAAATGTAAACGTATTGTATATGTGAATGTTCTATCGGTAAATTCATTCACAGCCGACAGACCACTACAAATTTTCTATCGGTAAACTCATCCACAACCGAGAGACTACTACCCATTTTTCTATCGGTAAATTTGAAATTAACCGTCAGAATAGTATGACTTTTCCTGCCGGTGAACTCATCCACAACCGAGAGACTACTTTGGTTTTTTCTATCGGTAAACGTATAATTAACCGTTAGAAGAGTATGATTTTTCCTGCCAGCGAACTCATACACAACCGAAAGAGTACTAAGATTTTTTCTATCGATAATGTCATTTCCAACCGAGAGAGTGCTACACTTTTTTCTGTCGGTAAACTTATAATTAACCGTTAGAATATGGGTATTTTTCCCAACGCTAAACGTCAGACGACGACGGGTTTTCTATCGGTACAATCATAAGGTGCCGATAGAATAGTAATATTTTCCTGTCGGTAATCATGTAATTAACCGTTAGAATAGTGGTACTTTTCCCACCGTTAATCGTCAGACTACGACGGGTTTTCTATCGGTACACTCCTAATATGCCGATATAATTGTTAATTTCTTCTGTCGGTTATTTACCGATAGAAAATGTTCTGTCTTGTTCTATCGTATCTATCTCTATCGGTACGAAAACCGATAGTAGAAGGGTTTTTTTTACCGATAGAAGAAAGTTTTTCTGTACTAGTGTGGGAGTTAGGGTTAGAATTCAATCTGGCTCCTGAAGACTTTTATCTTCAGAATAACTGGTAGGTTAAATCTGGATGGTCAGATCTTAATCTGGATCTAGAGAATAGATTTGGAGATTTTTAGGGTTTGAGAGAGATTAGGGTTCAGCTGATCTGGCTACAACTACAGGGATACATGCATGCAGGATTTTATGCAAAAATTTTTCACCCCCAAAACTAGGGTGTTACACAAAGCGATTCAAATTACAGAAGGTTTCAGCGAGATCGTCTAAATGAGACAATCTTTTAGTGATTTTTACAGCCAAGTCATCTACATATGCTTCGAGATTACGCCCTATCTGGGAAAGAAAGGTCTTTTGCATCAAGCGCTGGTACGTGGAACCTGCGTTCTTGAGACCAAATGGCATTCTGACGTAGCAGTAGGTGCCAAACGGGGTGATGTCGCGCCCCGCACAGGGTACCACGACTACTCCCGTGGAGACCTAGCTCGCTGCAGCTGGCCTCATACATACATACCACTGACTTCCTAGGATAAGTCAAGCACAGGAGTTCATTGCAGCAAAGTAACTTACAAAATATCATTCATAAACAATATGGTCTGCTGGCATGGTACAATAAAAGAGTAATACAATGCCTTCACGGCACAAATGGTCTAATTAAAACAAAAAGACAACTACTCGGCGGAAGCTAGGCGAAACCCCCACAGTCGTAAGAAGTTGACAGCAGAACAGCACACTTCAGGGCTCTGGTAGAATTGGCTCTCTTCCTTTTGGACCCACGAAATCTTCCAAGCCTTCGTCTTGGTATTGTAGCACTCCATCTATTGTTGATAAGTTGCAAGGGTGAGCACTTACGTACTCAGCAAGTCATAGGTAAGAGTAGAGATACGTATAGTAGAGATGACATGATCCTATGCTATTGAGGGAAAAGAGGTGAGAGGGTTTTTCCATAAATACTTTTCTTCCAAGCTTTTCAAATCTCATGCTCATGGCAGCATTTCATATACTTAGGGCACAATCCACGTGCCTCTTAGTTATCATATGATCACTAAATTATGGTACTACCGCGACACGTCAACACATGACAGCCCTCGGCAGCACCCCTTATCAGGACAACACATGTCATTTGGGTAATCTTGACTTAACAAATTTTAATTTATAAAACAATACTTGTGTCACACCCCGTGGATTTAATCCACCGCGGCATACTCCTAAAACTCAAGAGCACGAAGTATTCGAATACATTTTTAACTCTGCAGAGGGGTACCAATTTACCCGCAAGATATATCCACTTTCATGCCCTTCCTATCACAAGGATTGGACCCCTGACTCACTTCATACTGTGAGTGGCAAGGTGGAGATAACAAGAACTTTTGCCATGTTCCACACACAATTACCCCGGACCCCGTGGTTTTCTTCACGCAAACCACAGTTGTGGCAGAGTTACACAACCCCCACTAATTGGCATCTTCCCCTCAGGGTCAGCGTGCATGATCACATCTTATGATATGTGTTGGAGCGCACCCCGTGTTTAATCGTGAGTTTGTCATATAGGGGTTTCATGTGTGATCCACATACTACTTGTTCAAGCCTGTCCCATACCAGACTTGCGGTCGGCACGTTAATCATGCCACTAGACGCACAACACAAGGTTCTAGGTCCTTATATGTCAGTAACCAGATCATACCACAATCCATGCACCTTCAGTGCCTGCACATCCTTTGCAGTTAAGCACCTCCAGTGCTACCACCATCCTATACCAAAATACTGGTCACGGCTAAGGGTTTTATTTCATGAATATAAATATACATAATATATTAGTTCATGGCTCATTATTTGATCAACTCACATTTCACAGGCATCAGCCTGATGCTGCCATTTCATAATTCAACCATTCTTAATCTTTCTCATGCAATATTATTTTATAATCAAGGTATATTCTAGCAATTCAAAAAATATAGGTTCAAGATGTTCAAGAATATGACTTGCCTTCCGCGTCGTAAGAAACAGCAGTTGATGTCGGGTCAGCGACGAAGTCTTCGAACTCGGACTCTTGCTCTGAACAAGGATCAAACAAGCAAATAGGCATTACAATCAATCCTACTCTTACTATTCCACTATATGCGATAATGCAAGGAGAAACACTTAGGCGATACAAGATTTGAGAGTTCTGAGAAACGATTAGGGTTAAACTATGGAAACTAGGGTTAAGATTAGTCATCAAAGGTTTACAAGGTTCCAAAGGTTCCAAAATATCAGAGTGATACCAAGGCTGCGGCTGGTTCGCTCAAAAACAGCGAACGTCTTTAAGTCGACATTCGGTTCAAGGCATCGACATAGGGTCGATGGATGATAGAGGGCTCAACTCAAGTTGTGACAGTAGAATAAAATGTAGATCACAACATCAGGAGTCTAAGGGACAAAGTTATGTTCAGTTGGCATACCCAGAAGGGGTCAAACTGGGCCAATGCCATTGGCTGACATAGGCTGACAATGCCCAAGAATGGCATTGACATGGTTTGAACAGTTTCTAGTGGCCAAAATGGGTTTTGATTCAAGCATATGATTCACAAGGTAGTGAAGCAACTGTTTGACAAGGTAGTTTTTGGTTTGCATGACCAGAGGTGGGTGAACAGGGCTAATTCCACTGACTGGCATAGTTTGACATAGAGTTGACATGGCCAGAAACTAGGGTTTGCCATAACTTTTGGTCTAGAGCTCCAAATGATGCACCACTTTGTCTGGTAGTTAGGCATTTGTAACAAGAACAAATGTCTCAACAGGATCCAGGGCAGGAGATGGCCGAAAAGTGATGAAAACTGGCAAAGAATTTGACTGGTCTGGAGCACATGCAACATAAACAATACAGCAACTAGGGCATAGCTATATCTCACAATCTAGGCCGAATTGGGAGTCGTGATAGAAGACAAAGTTGCTCCGAATGGTCCAAAACATCTAAATGGCAAAGTGGCTAGGGCTAGATCGGCTGGATTTGGAAGATACTAGCTGGAGAAAAGATGAACTCAAATCTGATTTGGGCATTTCTGATTTAAAGTGATTGAGCTTAATTCCTTGCTTGTGGATGGTCTCTAGGGCATTAGAAACATACTGGTGAAGTTAGATTAGCTAGAGATGCACCAGAAAAGCTTAAACAGTAAGCTCAGTGAACATGCAAGGTTCCAATTTGGGGATTTTCACATTTAAGCAAATCTTGGTTGCTTAGGGATGTTAAGAATGATCTATTGAGCATGTTTGATCACTGACTCGAGGGCTAATTCAATTTAGGTGAGGATTAATTGCTCATCGGAGTTCTAGATGAAACACGGCGATTGCCGGTGACAGAAAGCATTTGAACTAGATTCCAAGCTTGAGAAGTATGAGGGAGATGAGAGAAGCTCACTGGCGGTGCTGGATTGAAGAAGGAGGCAGTGGAGAAGCTTGGCACCGTGCTCCCTCTTCTCTGCTCACCGGAGAAGAAGAAGACACAGTGAAGTCTGGCGATTTCTAGTGCTCTGGAGTGTAAGAAGTAAGGCTAAGCTCTGGTGGGTTTATATAGGCGTGGCTGGAGGCTCTCAACGGTTGGAAAATGCTCGGGGAGTTGTAGCCTGCAAGGAAAAGACGGGATGCGACTTCACGGCGAGCTGGCGTCGAGGTGACCTGCTTCAGCAGCCGTGAGGGCTTTTGCAGGTGATGTGAAGGCAAGCTGATGGCTGGCCGCGGTGAGATCTCCACGTGGCATCGTTTTGCTGCTGGAGCCGTTGCCGGTGGCGTGCAAACGGGAGAAACAACTGGCTGGCTGCGATCCTCGCTGGAGAAGATCCACAGTGGCAAGTGGCGAGCACACACGCGGCGTCGAGGCACTGGCGAAGGTGGAGACCACGGAGTACTGTAGCAGTGCAGCGGGTCGAAGCAAACAGCAGTGGTGCGCTCGAGGTCGAAGGCTCCCGTGCTCGTGTGCTTGCTCCAGGTCGTGGTCGAAGTCCCAGGCGCTGGTCGAAGAAAGTAGCTGGTCGGTTGCACTGGTTCTGGTCGTGAACTGAGGTGAGGTCGAATCAGGGGTATAATTGTGATGATTTTGGTTGAAGTCTGGATTGATTTGTAAAACTGGTTTTAAAGAGGTTTAATTTGGGATTTGGTTTCATGGCTGAGTATAATATTTCTATTAATACTCATTTAGCTCAAATTTGGGGAAAGTTTGATAAGGTTTGAGGGATTTCACCTATTTTCGAAAATAGGGTAAAATTAGGGTAAAATAGATCTGGATTTTGTCGATCTCAAATTATGGTAATTGGGGTGAGATTTTGAAGTTTAAACAGAAGGGAAATATGTATCAAATAGCATTTGGGAGGTGTTCCCTGAAGAAATTCTGAGGTTGGAGTTGATTTGTGGATTTTAGCCTTTTCAGGCTTCCAGGTAAACAGAAAACGACTTATTCGCAGTAAAATTTGGACTAATCTGCGAAAAGTGTTTAGATGGAACAATCTGGTTCCCAACTCTTTGAAGTAAGTTGAGGATATACCTAGGAACATATTCCAAAAGATACTTGAGTCTGGATAGGGTTAGATCATGATAACTCAATTATCTGAAAACTGGGGTACTTAGGGTAAATCTGAATTTCCTGTTTTCGAAAACAGAAAGAGACTTAGATACTGGGAGTTAGGGTTCGAATTCAATTTGGCTTCTAAAGACTTTTATCTTCAGAATAACTGGTAGGTTAAATCTGGATGGTCCGATCTTGATCTGGATCTAGAGAATAGATTTGGAGATTTTTAGGGTTTGGGAGAGAGATTAGGGTTCAGCTGATCTGGCTACAACTACAGGGATACATGCATGCAGGATTTTATGCAAAAACTTTTCACCCCCAAAACTAGGGTGTTATAGGTGATGAAGGCAGTCTTCTCTTCATCTTCTTCTGGCATGCTAATTTGATGATATCCTAAGTAAGCGTCAAGGAAACTCATCAGTTCACAACCCGCAGTTGAATCGACCAGCTGGTCGATGCGGGGAAGGGGAAAGTCGTCCTTCGGATAGGCACTGTTGAGGTTGGTGTAGTCGACACACATGCGCCACTTACCATTTGACTTGCGGACCATGACCGGATTTACAAGCCATTCCGGGTGATCGACCTCGGGAATAAACCCGGCCTTTAGGAGCTTGTCCAACTCCTCTCGGATGGCTTCCTGTCGGTCGACAGCAAAACGCCTGAGCTTTCGCTTTATTGGTCGCTGTCCAGGTCGAATTGCTAACCTGTGCTCGATTACCTCCCTTGGGACACCGGGCATGTCGGATGGTTTCCACGCAAACACATCTGCGTTAGCCCGGAAGAAAGTAATGAGCTCGAGTTCCTATTTGTCATCCAGGTCTGATCCAACCCGAATTGTCTTGGACGGATCATCTGGGTACAATGGAACTAGTTTGAGTTTCTCATCTGGTCAAGGAGCAGCCTTGATCGCGTCAGCGGCGACTGTGGTGACCTGAGCGTCCCGGAGGGGAAGTTGGTCCACCATCTCCAAAGATAGCCGGTCACACGTTAGTGCCACGTTGCGACTGCCTCGGATCGAGATGACACCTTTGGGGCCAGGCAACTTGCCGCACTGATAAGCATAGTGCGTTGCCATCATGAACTTAGCAAGAGTTGGCCTGCCAAAGATTGCATTGTAAGCCGAATCACAATCAATTACATCAAAAGTAACTAATTATTATTCGGAAGTTATCCGGTTCTCCCAGTGTGATTGGGAGGACCACCTGTCCCAGTGGCATCATGGAGGGGCCAGGAATTATCCCATAAAACGGATGGATTATGGGCTTAATCTTTGAACGAGGAATTTGCATCTCGTCGAGCTCCTTGACTGATAGAATGTCCAAGGAGCTTCCTCCATTGATCAGGACCCTTTCGACTCTCGCATTACTGATAATAGGGGTAATGACCAGAGGAAGTCTCAATGGTCGAGTAAGCCCCGCAGGACAATCAGAGCGATCAATTGTCAAAGGTGTATCCGATCAACGGGGGTATTGAGGTTCACCAATGGATGTCTCCGTTTGGTTAACCTCCCGATAAAAGGCCTTAAATTGCCTTTTAGAAACAAAAGAGGAGGAACCTCCGAAAATAATATTAACATGATTATGAGGTACCTGGTAAGACATCTCTTCATCCCCGTCGGCGTCTCTTAATCCGCATGCTTGTTCCTTAGTTGGTAAGGTCGGCATTGGTCCAACCCCTGGTAGAAGTCATCTAACTGTTTCAACCAACTCCTGCAGTTCTTGAGGTTGTGGCCTGCGGAGTTGTGGAGTGGACACCATTTCTTGCCTTCCTACGGGTTAGTCAACTTCTCTGGCTGGTCGGCACTACGACCACCAGAAGCAGTTTTATTTTTAAACGAAGACTTGTTACCTTTGGTCGAAGGAGGCTTCTCTGCAACTGCGACCTCCCGATACTGTCCAGAGCGATTCCTTTTTGACTTCTTCGATTTCCCGCCTGATGAAGATTTCAGCTTCTTGCTTGAATCTTCCTTCCTAGCGTCCTTGAGACTTGGTTCAGGCAGTAGGTTACCTTTATCGACCATCCGATTCCATTCGACAGCCTCGGCTGCATCGGAATATCGATCAGCCATATCAAAGAGATCGGCTACTGATCGAGGAGGATGGATGAGCAAGTCTTCGGTGAATCTCCGATATCGAACGGCATGTTTAAATGCCCTAATAACGGAGCTATCAGATATGTTCGGGATGGTATTCCTTACCCCGAAAAATGTCTTGACAAACTGACGAAGAGTTTCGGTCGAAGTTTGTCATAGTCGATAGAGGTCATCCTCTTTACCCAGCTTCTGATAACAATTTTGGAAATTGCTGAGGATAGCATCACACAGCATTTCCCAGTTATAGATTGAACCTTCGGGTTGGTTAAACAACCAGGTTCTTGCCGGTCCTACGAGGACTGTTGGCAGGTAGTTGGCCATGACCCGGTCATCGCCTCCTGCCGCTTGGATGGCAGTAATGTAGATTTGAAGGAACTCGGACGGATTTTGAGTTCCATCAAACCTTTCTATGGCCCCTGATCTGAACTTGTCTGGCCAAAAGACCACACGAAAGTCGGGCGAGAAAGCTTTACAACCAACGTAGGGACCGTGAACTATCCTACGGCTCTCGGCCAGATCGCGGGCAACCTCACGCAATGGAGAAGCCACTCGTGGTCCTAAACGAGAGTGGACAGGAACCCGATCCCTATCACAAGAATCCTGCGCCCATCTGGACTTGTCCTGCCGAGATGGTACAGGTGGCGGGTGACTCCATCGACCAGAACCAGAGTGAGAGTGCTCTCGGTTGTGGGAACGTGTCGCCGATCGGGAAGAAGCCGTAGGTGACGAGGATTGACACCCGGGTCACTTCTAATAAACTTTTGGTTCAAGACAGGTTCAAACCAGACATGTATCTGACGATGCGAACTCAAGCTATTCTGAGGGGCATCGCCATGAGGTCGCAAGCTTTACGCGATCAGGCCGCGGGCTTCGTGCGATCAGGCCGACAGCTTTGCGCGGTCAGAAGTTCGTATGCTATACGCGAACTGGATATCTGGGATGTTGCGCAGTCAGCCCACATTCCGCGGTCAGAACATTCTCGACCAGGGTGCTTGGAGTTCATTCGGTTATTCATATAACAGGATATTCAAAGCATCCCGAGGATTCCTCCACGTTGAAGACCAACCGTCAGAGGTTAATATATGCAGTTATTCATGATTAACACGTGTTAATAACCTCTGTGGAAGTTAACAGTAGTTCTCCTAAAACTGCATCCAACCGTTTGATGCAGTTTCTTCATATGGCACCCTTTCGACCAGTATAAAAGGGTGGCATAGAAGTCCGAGGAAGGGGATCATCCAATCCATTTGGAAGAAGAAGACTCCTGATACAAGTGAGATACAACGTATCTCAACCACTAAAACAGCCAAGTACACGGCTTAGATTAGATAATATCTGCAAGTCTCCTAGAGCTTCTTTTTGTACACTTACATAGGAAAAACTTTCGCCTGTGAAGGTTTCTTCCCGCTAGTTTGTAAACCTTTATCACATATAGTGAAATCCTAACAGGACGTAGGGCTTTTACTCCCACCATCGAGGGCCCGAACCTGTATAAAATCTCTCTGTGCTCCTGTTCACCATTGTTCTACATACCTTCCCGGAGGGTCGTCTTGAAAGGTCTCACCATTACAAATTTTGCATAAGTTCGGCTGAGGACTCCGAGTCCGAATCGTCGACAGCTGGCGCCCACCGTGGGGCCTTTCTCAAGGCGTCCTAATTGAAATCCGGAGGTTCGCTGAAACATGGCTGGAGCATATGATTCCGAGAACGATTTTGATCTCGAGGATTATGCCCATATACCAATGCCTTCTCCAAGCGATCCTGTTCCGATGGAGGAGGTCGAAGGCCGGAATCTTCCACAGGTTGAATCGTCTCTCCAGGTCATGTCAATCGACCAGGGAGCAACTGGCGCAAGGTCAGAACCCACGGAGGTTCTTAATGTGCTAGGCGATGAATCCGGCCCGTCATACGACCCCGCTGAGGGAAAATATGATGATGACCCGGAAATTAGCCAGGAAGGTTCGACCCTCATAACCTTCACCGTCTCTTTGATTTCGAGTCCGACTCGGAACAAACTGAGATGTTTTCCCCATCGGCAACCTCTCTCCCTAGGCAGTTTGCTGTGCTGTCGGAAGAAACTCCCGATCAACAGGCTGCCAGGGAAGAACAAGATCGCAAATAGAAGGAGGATGAAGATCTCGAGCAACAGAACAACGAATTGCGCAGAACTGCCCTAGAGGCTCTTCAAGATGCGCAGGCTCGTTACGATGCTGCTCCGAGTTCTTCTCGACGGTCGCGTGGTCGAAAACGTGACCAGACCCCTTCTTTGCCACTGGAGCGTTTCCCAGTGGACAAAGAAACAATAACACCTGGTGCCCCTCGGAGAAGTACCCATGGGCGACTGCGATCTATCGCGGAAGTCATGCGTAATTTTTCTCCTACGATCACGAATGCACAGAAACCGGCCTTTTTTAGGATCCTGGCGGAGAGACTGGATGAGGTCACGTCCGAGGCGACCCCAACGGCCTCCTCCCGCTCGGTAACGCATTCCCGTGAGCGGGATGGTCCTCATTCCGGTTCCGGCCGGCGGAGTTACCCGCCGCCCGTACCGTCCCGACAGGACAAATACCGGCGAATGCAGGATTCTCGTAGCAGGGATCGAGTTCCTGTTCACTCTCGTTTGGGACCACGAGTAACCTCGCCATTGCGTGAGGTCTCTCGAGACCCAACCGAGAGCCACAGGGCGATTCACGGTCCTTACGTTGGTTGTAAAGCCTTTTCGCCTGGCCTACGAGCAGTCGTTTGGCCCGATAAGTTTCGACCAGGGGCCATTGAGAGGTTTGATGGAACTCAGAACCCATCCGAGTTCCTTCAGATCTATATTACTGCCATCCAAGCGGCGGGAGGCAATGACAAGGTCATGGCCAACTACCTGCCTACAGTCCTCGCAGGACCGGCTAGAACCTGGCTGTTTAATCAGCCTGAGGGTTCCATCTACAATTGGGAAATGCTATGCGATGCCATCCTCAGCAATTTCCAAAATTGTTAACAAAAGCCGGGTAAGCAGGACGACCTGCATCGGCTGCGGCAAACTTCAACCGAAACACTTTGGCAGTTTGTCAAGAGGTTTGTCGGGGTGAGGATACCATCCTGAACATATCTGATGGCTCCGTAATCAGGGCATTAAGCATGCCGTTCGATACCGGAGATTCACTAAAGACTTGCTTATTCACCCTCCTCGATCAGTGGCCGACCTGTTCGACATGGCCGATCGATATTCCGACGCAGCCGAAGCGGTCGAATGGAACCGAATGGTCGATAAGGGGGACCTACCACTGACGAGGATTGACACCCGGGTCACTTCTTATAAACTTCTGGTTCAAGACAGGTTCGAACCAGACATGTGTCTGGACATGCGAACTCAAGCTATTCTGAGAGGCATCACCACGAGGTCGCAAGCTTTACGCGATCAAGTCACAGCTTTACACGGTCAGACCGTAGGCCTTGCGCGGTCAGAAGTTTGTAGGCTATACGCGAACTACACATTCGGGATATTACGCGGTCAGCCGAATCCCGCGGTCAGAACATCTGCCGATCAGGATACCTGGGATCTATCTATTCGGTTGCCCATACGACAGGATATTCTAAGTATCCTGAAGATTCCTACACGTGGAGAATTAACCGGCAGGAGGTTAACACGTACAGTTATCCATAAATAACACGTGTTTAACCTACGTGGAGGTTAAAAGCAGTTTCAAAAACCGCATCCAACCGTCCGTACAACTGATTCATGCAGTTTTTTCTTCACATGGCACCCTTTCAACCAGTATAAAAGGATGGCATGAAGCATCAATCAAAAAGAGGGAGGAGAGATCCAAGTTAGCCAAGTCTACGGCACACCTCATATAGCATGTTTATAAGTCTTCTTTAGCTTATCTTTGTACACTTTTACAGGAAAAATCCTCGCCTGTGAGGACTTTTTCCTCCACTTGTAAACCTTTTACCATACTTAGTGAAATCTCAACAGGACGTAGGGCTTTTACTCCCACCTTCGAGGGCCCGAACCTGTCTAAATTCTCTGTGCTCTTATTCACCATTGTTCAGCATACCTTCCCGAAGGGTCATCTTGAAAGGTCTCACTATTACAAATTCTGCATAAGTTCGGCTGAGGACTCCGAGTCCGAATCGTCGACAGCTGGCGCCCACCGTGGGGCCTTTCTCAAGGCGTCCTAATTGAAATTCGGAGGTTCGCCGAAACATGGCTGGAGCATATGATTCCGAGAATGGTTTCGATCTCGAGGATTATGCTCATATCCCAATGCCTTCTCCAAGTGATCCTGTTCCGATGGAAGAGGTCGAAGGCCAGAATCTTCCCCAGGCTGAATCATCTCCCCAAGTCATGTTAATCGACCAGGAGGTAACTGGCACAAGGTCAGAACCCACAGAGGTTCTTAATGTGCTAGGTGATGAGTCCGGCCCATCGTACGATCCCGCTGAGGGAAAATATGATGGAGACCCTAAAATTAGCCCAGGAAGGTTTGACCCTGATAACCTCCACCGTCTCTTTGATTTTGAGTCCGACTCGGAACAAACCGAGATGTTCTCCCCATCGGCGACCTCTCTCCCTAGGCAGTTTGCTGCGTTGTCGGAGGAAACTCCCGATCAACAGGCTGCCAGGGAAGAACAAGATCGCAAACAGAAGGAGGAGCAAGATCTCGAGCAACAAAACAACGAACTGCGCAGAACTGCCCTACAGGCTCTTCAAGATGCGCAGGCTCGTTACGATGCTGCCCCGAGTTCTTCTCGACGGTCGCGTGGTCGTAGACGTGACCAGACTCCTTCCTTACCACCGGAGCATTTCCCAGTGGACGAGGAAACAATAACACCTGGTGCCCCTAGGAGAAGTACCCATGGTCGACTGCGATCTATCGCGGAAGTCATGCGCAATTTTCCTCCTACGGTCACGGATGCGCAGAGACCGGCCTTTTTCAGGATCCTGGCAGAAAGACTGGATGAGGTCGCATCCGAGGCGACCCCGACAGCCTCTTCCCGCTCAGTGACGCATTCCCATGAACGAGATGGTCCTCATTCTGGCTCTGGCCGGCGGAGTTACCCGCCGCCTATACCGTCCCGACAGGACAAATATCGGCGAATGCAGGACTCTCGTGGTAGGGATCGAGTTCCCGTTCATTCTCGTTTGGGACCCCGAGTAACCTCGCCATTAAGTGAGTTTGCTCGAAACCCGACCGAAAGTCGCAGGACGGTTCACGGTCCTTACGTTGGTTGCAAAGCTTTCTCGCCTGGCCTACGAGCAGTCGTTTGGCCCGATAAGTTTCGACCAGGGGCCATTGAGAGGTTTGATGGAACTCAGAACCCATCCGAGTTTCTTCAGATCTATATTACTGCCATCCAAGCAGCAAGAGGCGATGACAAGGTCATGGCCAACTACCTGCCAACGGTCCTCGTAGGACCGGCTAGAACCTGGTTGTTCAATCAGCCTGAGGGTTCTATCTATAATTGGGAAATGCTATGCGATGCCATCCTCAGCAATTTCCAAAACTGTTACCAAAAGCCGGGTAAGGTGGACGACTTGCATAGATTGCGGCAAACTTCGACCGAAACGCTTCGGCAGTTTGTCAAGAGGTTTGTCGGGGTAAGAAATACCATCCCGAACATATCTGATGGCTCCGTAATCAGGGCATTTAAGCATGCCGTTCGATACCGGAGATTCACTGAAGACTTGCTTATCCACCCTCCTCGATCAGTGGCCGATTTGTTCGATATGGCTGATCGATACTCCGATGCAGCCGAGGCAGTCGAATGGAACCGAATGGTTGACAAGGGGGACCTACCGCCCCAACCAGGCTTCAAGGATGCCAAGAAAGAGGATTCAAGCAAAAAGCCGGAGTCTTCACCGGGCGGGAAGTCAAAAAAGTCGAAGAGGAACCGCTCTGGACAGTACCGTGAGGTCGCGGTCGCGGAAAAACCTCCTTCGACCAAAGGTAATAAGTCTTCTTTTAAAAGTAAAACTGCTTCTAGTGGCCGGGATTCCGACCAGCCAGAAAAATCAACTAATCCGCAGGAGGGCAAAAGGTGGTGTCCACTCCACAATTCCGCAGGCCACGATCTCGAAAACTGCAGGAGTTGGTTGAAACAGCTGGATGATTTCTACCAAGGAGCTGGGCCAATGCCAACCTTACCGCCCAAAGAGCAGGCGTGCGGGGTTAGAGACGTCGATGGAGACGAAGAAATGGCTTACCAGGTACCTCAAAATCATGTTAATGTCATTTTCGGAGGTTCCTCCTCTTTCGTTTCCAAAAGGCAGTTTAAAACTTTTTGCCGAGAGGTTAACCAAACGGAGACATCCCTTGGTGAACCTCAATATCCCCGTTGGTCGGATATGCCTTTGACGTTCGATCGCGCTGACTGTCCTGCGGGGCTAACTCGACCATTGAGGTTACCTCTGGTTATTACCCCAATCATCAGTAACGCGAGAGTCGAAAGGGTCCTGATCGATGGGGGAAGTTCCCTTGATCTTTTATTGGTCAAGACACTCGACGAGATGCAAATTCCTCGTTCGAAGATTAAGCCCATAATCCATCCGTTTTCTGGGATAATCCCAGGCCCCTCCATGATGCCATTGGGACAAGTGGTCCTCCCGGTCACTCTGGGAGAACCAGATAACTTTCGAACAGAATTGGTTACTTTCGATGTAATCGATTGTGATTCAGCTTATAATGCAATCTTTGGCAGGCCGACTCTTGCTAAGTTCATGATGGCAACGCACTATGCTTATCAGTGCGGGAAATTGCCTGGCCCCAAAGGTGTCATTTCGGTCCGAGGTAGTCGCAACGTGGCACTCACGTGCGACCGGCTATCTTTGGAGATGGTCGATCAACTTCCCCTCCGGGACGCTCAGGTCGCCACTGTCGCCATCGATGCGATCAGGGCTGCTCCTCGACCAGATGAGAAACTCAAACAAGTTCCTTTGTACCCAGATGACCCATCCAGGACAATTCGGGTTGGGTCAGCCCTGGATGACAAATAGGAACTCGACCTCGTTGCTTTCCTCCGAGCTAACGCAGACGTGTTTGCGTGGAAACCGTCCGACATGCCCGGTGTCCCAAGGGAAGTAATTGAGCACAGGTTAGCAATTCGACCTGGACAACGACCAATAAAGCAAAAGCTCAGGCGTTTTGCCACCGACCGACAGGAAGCCATCCGAGAAGAGTTAGACAAACTCTTGCAAGCCGGGTTTATCCGCGAGGTGAATCACCCGGACTGGCTCGCCAACCCGGTCATGGTCCGCAAGTCAAATGGCAAGTGGCGCATGTGCGTCGACTATACTAGCCTCAACAGTGCCTGTCCGAAGGATGATTTTCCCCTTCCCCGCATCGACCAGCTGGTCGACTCCACTGCGGGTTGCGAACTGATGAGTTTTCTGGATGCCTACTCGGGATATCATCAAATTAGCATGGCAGAAGACGATGAAGAGAAAACTGCCTTCATCACCCCGTTCGGCACATACTGCTACGTCAAAATGCCGTTCGGTCTCAAGAACGCTGGTTCCACGTACCAGCGCTTGATGCAAAAGACCTTTCTTTCCCAGATAGGGCGTAATCTCGAAGCATATGTAGACGACTTGGTTGTAAAGAGCACCAAAAGATTGTCTCATTTGGACGATCTTGCTGAAACCTTCTGTAACTTGAATCGCTTTGGAATAAAATTAAACCCGGAGAAATGTTCTTTCGGGGTCTCTTCAGGAAAGCTTCTTGGTTTCCTTGTGTGTTCCAGGGGCATTGAAGTTAATCCTGAGAAAATCAGAGCTATTGAACAAATGAGGTCGCCCTCGACCATGAAGGATGTTCAACGTCTGGCTGGTCGCATGGCGGCTTTAAGTCGCTTCATATCGCGATTAGGCGAAAGGGGACTACCTTTCTTTAAAGCCTTGCGTAAACATCATAACTTCACGTGGTCCGACGAAGCCGAAAAAGCGTTTCAGGAGGTAAAAACATACCTTTCCAGTCCGCCGGTATTGGTGTCTCCTGAAAAGGAAGAACCATTACTTCTGTATTTGGCGGCCACCCCGCACGCGGTCAGCGCAGTTCTGATCGCGGAAAGGGAAGGAGTACACAGACCCGTCTACTATGTGAGCGAAGTACTTCATGGTCCTAAGGAGCGCTACCCTGAGGTCCAGAAGATACTTTACGCACTACTGATGGCTTCCCGTAAGCTACGACATTACTTTCAAGCACACAAGATCACAGTACCCTCCTCTTTTCCTTTAGGGGATATTGTCCGAAATCCAGAAAAATCTGGTCGAATCGCCAAATGGGCGGTCGAATTCGGTGCCTTTGAGATCCATTTCACCCCTCGCACGGCGGTTAAGTCTCAGGTTTTGGCCGACTTTGTGGTCGAATGGACCAACCCTGAGCCACCCGTGCAGTTGGCAAAGGAACTAGAGTGCCCCGATTATTGGACAATGTACTTTGAGCGCTCCCATAGTTTTCAACACTCGGGGGCTGGAGTGGTCTTAGTTACGCCTCAGGGCGAACAGCTTAAGTATGTCATTCAACTACACTTTGTTGCAACCAACAATGCAGCAGAGTATGAAGGTCTTCTTGCAGGGCTCCGGGCAGCAAAATTCCTCGGAGTCCGTCGATTAGTGGTGAGGGGGGACTCACAGCTGGTCGTAAACCAGGTAAACAAGGAGTACAGCACCTCCGATGAGACAATGGCTCATTACCTGGGGGAAGTGAGGAGATTGGAAAAACACTTCAGTCACTTCGAAGTCCAATACATCCCGCGAAAGGACAACATTCTCGCAGACCAATTATTCAAAATTGGATCCTCACGCTCATCCGCTCCGGCAGGAGTGTTCATTGAACACTTGGACCATCCTTCGATCATGACTTCGGTCGAGGATGATCCGGCAATAGCCTTCGTTGCCAGCCTCGGTCAGGAACAAGATTGGACTCATCCATTGAGGGTCTATCTTGAACATGGGACCCTACCCGAGGACAAAACCAAAAGCGATCGATTAATTCGAAAGGCGCGTCTGTACAAACTCATTGATGGGGTTATGTACAGAAAGGGTACTCAAGGAGTATTCATGCGCTGCATATCTCAGGAGGAAGGAAAATCCCTCTTGAAAGAAATACATGACGGTGTATGCGGTGCACACGCGTCATACCGAACACTGGTCGGAAAAGTTTTTCGACAGGGATTCTACTGGCCTTCGGCACTCGATGATGCCAAGCTTATGGTCAAGATGTGTCCACAGTGTCAGTTTCATGCAAGACAGGTTCATCAACCTGCTTATGCATTGCAAACTATTCCTCTCGCATGGCCTTTCGCGATCTGGGGAATGGACATCGTCGGTCCTATGCCACAAGCGGTCAATGGATACAAGTTTTTGTTCGTAGCCATTGACACATTCACAAAGTGGATTGAGGCTGAACCAGTACAAAATATTACTGCATCAGCCGCACAAAAGTTCTTTCACAAGAACATTGTGGCACGATTTGGTGTTCCAAACCGTCTCATCACAGACAACGGTTCTCAGTTCGCTAGCGGTCTCTTCCTAGACTACTGCGATCAGATTGGGACCAAGGTGTGCTTTGCTTCCGTGGCACATCCACAAAGCAATGGTGCCGTAGAACGGGCCAATGGGCAAGTATTGCAAGGTATCAAAAAACGTGTTTTTGATCGCCTCAAGACCCGCTCGGGGGCTTGGGCAGACGAGCTCTATACTGTTCTATGGGCACTACGGACTACCTCTAGTCGAGCCACCGGTGAGACACCCTTCCATTTGGTCTATGGAGCTGAGGCTGTGTTACCTATGGAAGTAAGTATTGGATCTGTTCGCACGAATCAATTCGAACAGGTCAACCAATCCGAACAGCGATCGCGAGATCTCATCCTCCTGGAAGAACGGCGTGATCGCGCCCTGATTAAGTCCGCGGTATACTTGCAGGCTCTACGCAAGTATCACAGTAAAAAGGTGCGACCATGTGATCTCAACGTGGGCGACTTGGTTTTACGAAAAATTCAAGACCAGTCTAACCGCAATAAATTCTCCCCAAAGTGGGAGGGACCATACACTGTCGTCTCAGTGCCGCGGCCAGGATCTGCGCGGTTAGCCATGGAGGATGGTCGAATTTTGTCCAATACTTGGAACATCGATCAACTTCGCAAGTTTTACGTGTAAGTATTCCAATAACTTTTTTCCTGTTCAATTAGCATCTTTTCATAAAAAGCATGTCTTGTTTTCATACAATGAGTGTTTTTCTTTAAGCCCAAATTATACAAATTCGACCTGGGGGCTGATTGCTGGCGGTTAGGTTATTACAGCATTTTTCAACCGGATTCGCTGGTCAATCTCATGATCACTTCCAGATAAGTTACTCCTAAATAAGCCGTTTCTCAACGCACACGGGACTATCTGGCTAGTCTTCGGTCATCCGGGTGGCTATCAGTTTGCAATAAGGTTAAAATGTTATTTTAATCTTGATCATTGGCTTGAAGCGCATATCCCTGGTCATCATACTTATGTTTTCCCCTCTGCTTAAAATACTAAGACTTCAGTATTCACAAAACAGAGGCGGGGGCTAGAGGAATATACTTATAGTATGAAACTTATGATGTGAATATGCACTTTCTTTTGGAAAAATAGTTTTACATACATAGCATTGTAATTACAATTGTTTGGTTACAAAATATAAGGATCATTCGATCCTTAGCTCAGCCAAGAGCTTGTCAACGAAGGGCTTAACTTCTTCAATAACGGCGTCAAGCAGTTCTTCACTCTCGACCTCAACCGGTCCCACCAGTGCGCTCAGATTCGCATCTGGGCCATGGTGAAGTCGAACCCGGCTGAGTACGGCAGAAGCGGCTGATCGGACTCTCGTCCTGATTGTCTCTTCACGTCGCCGTAAATCTCCAGGGAGATATTCGAGCAGTGATTCTGCTTGAGTTGTGAGCAGTGATGCCCAATCGCTGACATTTGGATCATCCTTCCTCAACTCTACCACGTTGGTATTCAAAAGGCTGGCTATGGCCTTCAGTTTTTCGAAGACCAGTAGGCTCAACTCTTTGACCACTTGATCAGTATGGTTGAGCGAGGACTCGAGAAGCATATTGTCCTGGCTGAGCTGTTTAATGCGACCTGCTTGCGCTGTACAAAGAAAAGAGGTTATTAACAAGAAACGTCTTTAAGTCTTCTCAAGTTGGGAATCGACTTACCAGCATTCTCAGACTGAAGTCTGTTGATTTCAGTCCGTAGTTTCTGGAACTCTGTAACTGAGTTCAGCTTTATCTTGGTTAACTCTTTCTTCAAAAACGTAACCTCTCTGCAGCAAAATCAGGTTAGTCACAATTAAAGCCTACTTATATTAACAGAAGAATGACGATCCTCACTTGCGCAAGCCGTCACGATCTTTTTGAACAGCCGCCATGCTAGCCATTGCAGCATGCGACTGGCTCGTCACCCATGACAAGCCCTGTGACACGAAGCAAGAGAGTTAAATAAACTCTAAAGGCGTTTCAAACGCCGAAACAGGGGTCATCATACCTTCATAAATTTATTTAAAGCGGCATCATCCATGCTAGCAGGAATCCTTGCTAGCGCGCCTGAAGTGCCTGCCACGGGGACAGTTGATGGGAGTGCCGGCCGGACGCCACCCCCAGAGGCTACTGGTGGGGACCTAGTCCCTGTACTTGTTTCACCTCCCGCGGTCCGGACGACTTCCTGAACCACGGGAGTAGAGCGCTCTTCATTAGAGGCTCCCTCATCAGCCCTAGCTTCAACCTCTCCAGTGGCGGTTGAAGGTGTAGGCGCTGTCTTCTTTTGCCTAACAGGAAGAGTGGGTCAGACAGCTTTTATCTAAGATTACTGTCAAGTAAGAGTTCTTACCTTATTCGAAATCCCATTCGTTCCTGAGACTTCTGGGAAAATTCCCCTTGTGAAGGAGAGCCGTCTCCGGTTCTTGCCTTCCTTATGGTAAATAAGACAGCACCCCCCTGGAAATATCATGTTACAGGCATATTCTTAGGGAACAGGTAGAAACACATAGGTCTTTACCTGGGTTACCGGGCTAATTGGTGGGGCTTCATCCGAAGGCCTTGACGATTCCTGAGTTGCTGGAACCGTCACAACCGGCCTTTGTTCGTCTACCTCCTCCTCTGTCCGCGGAGGAGGAGGATTTTCCTCCCTGGAATCCCCAGTGGACCCAGGGGGAAGCTCTCCTTCCTGTATGAACATTAACTTGTCAAATGCGCAGAAAGAGCCATGGAGGGAATGATCGAAAAGATCCTTTACCTTGGTCGTCCCTTCGACCAGGGAAGCAGAGATGATTGACCTTGAAGCCTCGGGGGCTTCAGGAATTGTAAGGTCACCTACGACCACAAGATCTTCAGTGGTCGCAGGGTCAACCACGGCCACTTCTTCGGCAGCTGTGGTCTCTGCGGGGCAGCCTGGGGCATCGCTGGATGGAAGATCCGCGATCTTCCTCCTTCGAAGGATCAGAGGAACGTCATCCTCTTCCTCCTCGCTCCCCTCTCCCTGTACGACGAAGAAGTGATTCCATGTCGCGCCTGAAAAAGTAGTAGGAATGCGATATCTTACCGCAGTCTTTCTTGCGAGACGAGGAACGCTTCGTGAAGACCCCTCTCCAGGGTTCAGCTTGGTCTTCTTAGAGGCAGGACTCTTTGTCCTGGGTCTCTGAGAGACTTTCTTCAAGTTCCTCGCCGTCGGCTTCTTCAGAGAGCCGACATTTTCACTTGGGAATGTTGCATCCGCAAACCTCCCTAGGAGCTATTCTCATTCCAATGGGATTGATTAGTGCTGGACATACATGAGACCTGAAAAACAGAGGCCAAGTGGAGAGTTTACCTTTCGGCGCTCCTGTTTAAGGTCGTCGCCAGCATGAATCAAGCTTTGGGGGCGAGGCGATCCCTTGGGGCCCTCTACCTCGGCATTGTACGCCCTGAGGAGGTAGTTAGTCCGCCTCTCAATCTCAGCTGAGGGCAGGACTGTTCCCAGATACGAGTTAAATTGATACATTTGAAAAATGACAAAAGGATTTCAATGTCAGAAATGAGTACCTTCGTTATAGTCCAGGGTAGTGTCCGCCATGGACTTGATCTCCCAAGCCGGATGAGCTCTTTCACGTAGGGGGTTCACCCGATTCTTCACAAAGTCTCGGATGACGTCACGTGCCGTCAGCCCTTGTTCGACTAAGTGAAGGATCACCTCGGCATGCTTCATGAACTCCGCGTTCATCGCCGGGAGAGTATCCAACTCGCTCGTTTTCTCCGGCCGCGAGTTCTCAAACCACAGCGCGCTCTCGGTCGGCGGGGTGCAGTAAAACCATTTCTGGTGCCACCCGTGCACTGAGTCTCGCAGGGGTGGGGAGGGATACTCCTTTTTGTCCCTCAGCCGGAAGTAGATGCATCCGGCGGCGTTGGTGATCTTCGACCACGCCGAAAAGTAGAATCGTCGGAAAAGATCCACGCTGGGATATACTCCGACGAAGGCTTCACAGAGATGCTGGAATACTGCAAGAATCAGCATCGCGTTGGGGTGGAGGTTGATCAGTTCCCACCCGTAATGTTCAAAGATATCCTTAAGAAACCGACTCTCAGGGAATCGGAACCCGCAACGAAAATACTCCTCGAAAACCACCAACTCGCCTTCTTGGACAGTTGGGGTTTCTTGGTCCTTCTCCGCAGGTCGCCAGTTAATGAGCAGCCGCGGAGAAAGGATCTCCTCCTTCTCAAGCGCCATCAGGCTCTCCTCAGAATGATGAATGGATCTGCTCCAGGACGCCATCTATGGTGTAGAATCAAAGGGGAAGCTGGCGATTTGGGGAAGATGAAGGCTGAAGAAAGTGAGGGTTTTGAGCGGCGGGAATTCTAAGGGTTTTTTCGCGGCTGAGTGGCTTCCTCAAGAAGCTACCTCCTGCTTTTTATAGACCCAAGGCGACGCATTAATGAGTAAACGGCTCGTTTCAAACGTTCCATTAAATGCTTTATTCATTTCCCATAATGGATACTGTCTCTGATGGACCCGATAAAGTACTCAGGCGTCGGATCTGAAACAAAAAGACTTCTTTGTTTTGGAAACTAAAAGTGTAAAAGGACTGAAAAATTTCCAGTACTTTTCAGAGGACGTTTTTCCTTTTTATACTTTGAACATTTTGTTCGAAAAAATCACGTAACCCAATTTTTTACGTACTGAAGTGTTTCTAATTGGGTTATGGTTTTATCGAAATCATGTTCTAGGCTAAAACTTCGTCTCTAATCGAAGTAATAGTCTAACCGGATGCTCAACTCTGGTCGCAATTCAGTTCAAACCGTGGCCTTAAGTCTGATCGCAGCATCAGGACAGGTCATGGTGACTTTTTAGAGCGCGATTCTAATCGCAGAACGGAAATTTTCTGTGTATGAATGGTCGCGGACTAAGCTTTTAGCCATAATTTCGCACAGAAGGTATGAAGAATGTTCATATGAATAAAAGAAACTTCATTTATTACATTCTTTACATACAAAAGGAATACGGTCGATAAAAGCATCGACTTGTTCCGAAAGAAGTTTACAAAGTTCCCCGAGGGACATATTGTTGTCAGTAGGATCTACACTGACAACCCCCAAGGAACTAGCAACTACTCTAAGTCTATCTATATCGTCCCTAACAACAGACGCACTATTGTCCCTAATCAAGTCAGAGAGTTCTCGCTGTTGCTGAGCGAAGTCCCTCTCTCGACAGAAATGGTGCGCCTCTTCTCGGGATCGATCAAGACATTCTGCTAAACGCAGAATCTTCGAGGCCATCTCCTCGGTCTTCTTCTCCAGGGCATTCTTCTCTTCCAGAATAGTCTGTCCAGAAGGAAGAGATGGAGCAGCAGAAGGCTGATCGCTGGGGCCTCCTACCTCCTGCATTTTGCAAAAGTTAGTCATATTAACTAAAATTATCAGCAAAAAGGGAGAAGAATTGTTACCTGTCCCGGTGCATAACCCGTTGATACACCCATCTTGGGAGGAAGATCATCATATGGTGGAAGTGCAACATTCCCAGAAGAAGATTGCTTCGCCAACCCAATATGGCAATCATCTGGTCGAGGGATAGTCACCGCTTGCCGACCAGGATGTTGATCACCCAAAAGGATGGGAGAATTGGATGTGAAGGGATCTTTCTCTAAGGATAAAGGCCTAACTTGCCGAGAGGCATGAACGGGGAGGGTCAAAGGAACTGAAGGAAGAAAGAAACTCGCTACATTCTTCACCTTTGTTCCACTGGTAGATCCTTCGTCAACCTTGGTTTTCTTCCTTAAGGGAGACAGGACTTCATTCGATTGAGACCCTTGTTCAACAATTTCCCCTTCATCGCTCTCAATCTCGATGATTTCGTGATCTGCCATTGGGAGGAGTAAGTGAAAAAGGAAGGAGGCCAGGTAACAAGAAAAAGACTTAGGCGTGAGAGGGAAATTGTAAATCTTTACATGTCCAGGGGTCTGGTATTTATAGCCGCCAGGTCGACGGTTCGCCTCCCAGACACCTCGAGTTTCGTTAAGACATTTACAATTTTACCTCGAGATAAAAATCTCTACGGCGCCATCATTGCCCGTCACGTAATGTCAGAACCCGTCTTGAAAAACCAACCGTTTTCACTTAGTGCGCCACTAAGTGGAGAAGTTAGAGGGCCGGGTTAAAAATCCAATGCACGGTTTTTTAAATTCGAAATAAACACGTCTCTTCGTTTTCTTCGAATTTGGGGGCTAGCTGACGAGGATTGACACCCGGGTCACTTCTTATAAACTTCTGGTTCAAGACAGGTTCGAACCAGACATGTGTCTGGAGATGCGAACTCAAGCTATTCTGAGAGGCATCACCACGAGGTCGCAAGCTTTACGCGATCAAGTCACAGCTTTACACGGTCAGACCGTAGGCCTTGCGCGGTCAGAAGTTTGTAGGCTATACGCGAACTACACATTCGGGATATTACGCGGTCAGCCGAATCCCGCGGTCAGAACATCTGCCGATCAGGATACCTGGGATCTATCTATTCGGTTGCCCATACGACAGGATATTCTAAGTATCCTGAAGATTCCTACACGTGGAGAATTAACCGGCAGGAGGTTAACACGTACAGTTATCCATAAATAACACGTGTTTAACCTACGTGGAGGTTAAAAGCAGTTTCAAAAACCGCATCCAACCGTCCGTACAACTGATTCATGCAGTTTTTTCTTCACATGGCACCCTTTCAACCAGTATAAAAGGATGGCATGAAGCATCAATCAAAAAGAGGGAGGAGAGATCCAAGTTAGCCAAGTCTACGGCACACCTCATATAGCATGTTTATAAGTCTTCTTTAGCTTATCTTTGTACACTTTTACAGGAAAAATCCTCGCCTGTGAGGACTTTTTCCTCCACTTGTAAACCTTTTACCATACTTAGTGACATCTCAACAGGACGTAGGGCTTTTACTCCCACCTTCGAGGGCCCGAACCTGTCTAAATTCTCTGTGCTCCTATTCACCATTGTTCAGCATACCTTCCCGAAGGGTCATCTTGAAAGGTCTCACTATTACAAATTCTGCATAAGTTCGGCTGAGGACTCCGAGTCCGAATCGTCGACAACCACCCCAACCAGGCTTCAAGGACACCAGGAAGGAAGATTCAAGCAAGAATCCGAAATCTTCACCGGGTGTGAAGTCAAAGAAGTCGAAGAGGAACCGCTCTGGACAATACCGCGAGGTCGCAGTCGCAGAGAAGCCACCTTCGACCAAAGGTAATAAGTCTTCATTTAAAAGTAAAAATGCCTCTGGTGGTCGGGATTCCGACCAGCCAGAAAAATCCACTAATCCGCAGGAGGGCAAGAAGTGGTGTCCACTCCACAGCTCCGTAGGCCACGACCTCAAAAACTGCAGGAGTTGGTTGAAATAATTGGACGATTTCTACCAGGGAGTTGGGCCAATGCCAACCTTACCGCCTAAAGAGCAGGCGTGCGGGATTAGAGACATCGACGGAGATGAAGAAATGGCTTACCAGGTACCTCAAAATCATGTTAATGTCATTTTCTGGGGTTCTTCCTCTTTCGTTTCCAAAAGGCAGTTTAAAGCCTTCTACCGAGAGGTTAACCAAACGGAGACATCCCTTGGTGAACCTCAATACCCCCGTTGGTCGGATATGCCTTTAACGTTCGATCGCGCTGACTGTCCTGTGGGGCTAACCCGACCATTGAGGCTACCTCTGGTCATTACCCCAATCATCGGTAACGCGAGAGTCGAAAGGGTCCTGATTGACGGGGGAAGTTCCCTTGATCTTTTATTGGTCAAGGCACTCGACGAGATGCACATTCCATCCGTTTTATGGGTTAATCCCAGGCCCCTCCATGATGCCATTGGGACAAGTGGTCCTCCCGATCACTCTGGGAGAACCAGACAACTTCCGGACAGAATTGGTCACTATTGATGTAATCGATTGTGACTCAGCTTACAATGCAATCTTTGGCAGGCCGACTCTTGCTAAGTTCATGATGGCAACGCACTATGCTTATCAGTGCGGGAAATTGCCTGGCCCCAAAGGTGTCATCTCAGTCCGAGGCAGTCGCAACGTGGCACTCACGTGCGACCGGCTATCTTTGGAGATGGTCGATCAACTTCCCCTCCGGGACGCTCAGGTCGCCACCGTCGCCGCCGATGCGATCAAGGCTGCTCCTCGACCGGATGAGAAACTCAAACAAGTTCCTTTGTACCCAGATGATCCATCCAAGACAATTCGGGTCGGATCAGCCCTGGGTGACAAATAGGAACTTGACCTCGTTGCTTTCCTCCGGGCTAACGCAGACGTGTTTGCGTGGAAACCGTCCGACATGCCCCGTGTCCCAAGGGAAGTAATTGAGCACAGGTTAGCAATTCGACCTGGACAACGACCAATAAAGCAAAAGCTCAGGCGTTTTGCTGCTGACCGACAGGAAGCCATGCGAGAGGAGTTGGACAAACTCCTACAGGCTGGGTTTATCCGCGAAGTGGATCACCCGGAATGGCTCGCCAATCCGGTCATGGTCCGCAAGTCAAATGGCAAGTGGCGCATGTGCGTCGACTACACTAGCCTCAATGCTGCCTGTCCGAAGGATGATTTTCCCCTTCCCCGCATCGACCAGCTAGTCGACTCGACTGCGGGTTGCGAACTGATGAGTTTTCTGGACGCTTACTCAAGATATCATCAAATTAGCATGGCAGAAGACGATGAAGAGAAGACTGCCTTCATCACCCCGTTCGGCACATACTGCTACGTCATAATGCCGTTCGGTCTCAAGAACGCAGGTTCCACGTACCAGCGCTTGATGCAAAAGACCTTTCTTTCCCAGATAGGGCGTAATCTCGAAGCATATGTAGACGATTGGGTTGTAAAAAGTACCAAGAGATTGTCTCATTTGGACGATCTCGCTGAAACCTTCTGTAATTTGAATCGCTTTGGAATAAAATTAAACCCGGAGAAATGTTCTTTCGGGGTTTCTTCAGGAAAGCTCCTCGGTTTTCTTGTGTGTTCCAGGGGCATTGAAGTTAATCCTGAGAAAATCAGGGCTATTGAACAAATGAGATCGCCCTCAACCATGAAGGATGTTCAACGCCTGGCTGGTCGCATGGCGGCTTTAAGTCATTTTATATCACGACTAGGCGAAAGGGGATTGCCTTTCTTCAAAGCCTTGCGGAAGCATCATAATTTTGCATGGCCAGATGAGGCCGAAAAAGCATTTCAGGAGGTAAAAACATATCTATCTAGTCCGCCAGTATTGGTGTCTCCTGACAAAGTAGAACCACTGCTTCTTTACCTGGCGGCCACACCGCACGCGGTCAAAGCTGTTCTGATCGCAGATAGGGAAGGAATACATAAACCCGTCTACTATGTGAGCGAGGTACTTCATGGTCCTAAGGAGCGCTACCCTGAGGTCCAGAAGATACTTTACGCACTACTGATGGCTTCCCGTAAGCTACGACATTACTTTCAAGCGCACAAGATCACAGTACCCTCCTCTTTTCCTTTGGGGGATATTGTCCGAAACCCAGAGAAATCTGGTCGAATCGCCAAATGGGCGGTCGAACTCGGTGCCTTCGAGATCCATTTCACTCCCCGCACGGCGGTTAAGTCTTAAGTCTTGGCCGACTTTGTGGTCGAATGAACCAATCCTGAGCCACCCGTGCAGTTGGCAGAGGAACTAGAGTGCCCCGATTACCGGACAATGTACTTTGACGGCTCCCGTAGTTTTCAACACTCGGGGGCTGGAGTGGTCTTAGTTACGCCCCAGGGCGAACAGCTTAAGTATGTCATTCAACTACACTTTGTTGCGACTAACAATGCAGCAGAGTATGAAGGTCTTCTTGCAGGGCTCCGGGCAGCTAAATTCCTCGGAGTCCGTCGATTAGTGGTGAGGGGAGACTCACAACTGGTCGTAAACCAGGTAAACAAGGAGTACAGCACCTCCGATGAGACAATGGCTCATTACCTGGGGGAAGTGAGGAGATTGGAAAAACACTTCAGTCATTTCGAAGTCCAATACATCCCGCGAAAGGACAATATTCTCGCAAACCAATTATCCAAAATTGGGTCCTCACGCTCATCCGCTCCGGCAGGAGTGTTCATTGAACACTTGGACCGTCCTTCGATCATGACTTCGGTCGAGGATGATCTGGTAATAGCCTTCGTTACCAACCTCGGTCAGGAACAAGATTGGACTCATCCATTGAGGGTCTATCTTGAACATGGGACCCTACCCGAGGATGAAACCGAAAGTGATCGGTTAATTCGAAAAGTGCGTCTGTACAAACTCATAGATGGGATTCTGTACAGAAAGGGTACTCAAGGAGTATTCATGCGTTGTATATCTCAGGAGGAAGGAAAATCCCTCTTGAAAGAAATACATGACGGTGTATGCGGTGCGCACGCGTCATATCGGACACTGGTCGGAAAGGCTTTTCGACAAGGACTCTATTGGCCTTCGGCACTTGATGATGCCAAACATATGGTCAAGACGTGTCCCCAGTGTCAGTTCCACGCAAGGCAAGTTCATCAACCTGCCTATGCGTTGCAAACCATTCCTCTCGCATGGCCATTCGCGGTCTGGGGGATGGATATCGTCGGTCCTATGCCACAAGCGGTCAATGGGTACAAGTTTCTGTTCGTAGCCATTGACACATTTACAAAGTGGATTGAGGCCGAACCGGTACGAAACATTACTGCATCAGCCGCACAAAAGTTCTTCCATAAGAACATTGTCGCACGATTTAGTGTTCCAAACCGTCTCATCACAGACAATGGTTCTCAGTTCGCCAGCGGTCTTTTCCTGGACTACTGCGATCAGGTTGGGACCAAGGTGTGCATTGCTTCTGTGGCACATCCACAAAGCAATGGTGCCGTAGAACGAGTCAATGGGCAAATACTGCAAGGCATTAAAAAGCGCGTCTTTGATCGCCTTAAGACCCGCTCGGGGGCTTGGGCAGACGAGCTCTATACCGTTCTATGGGCATTACGAACTACATCTAGTCGAGCCACCGGCGAGACGCCCTTCCATTTGGTCTATGGGGCCGAGGCTGTATTGCCCATGGAAGTAAGTATTGGTTCTGTTCGGACAAATCAATTCGAACAGGTTAATCAGTCCGAACAATGGGCACAAGATCTCATCCTCTTAGAAGAACGGCGTGATCGCACCCTGGTTAAATCTGCGGCATACTTGCAGGCTTTACGCAGGTATCACAGTAAAAAGGTGCGACCACGTGATCTCAACGTGGGCGACTTGGTTTTACGAAAAATTCAAGACCAGTCTAATCGCAACAAATTCTCCCCAAAATGGGAAGGACCTTATACTGTTGTCTCAGTGCCGCGAACAGGATCGGCGCGGTTAACTATGGAGGATGGTCGGATTTTGTGCAATACTTGGAACATCGATCAACTTCGCAAGTTTTACACGTAAGTACTCCAATCCCTTTTTTCCTGTTCAATTAGCATTTTTTCATAAAATAAAATATGTCTTGCTTTCATACAATGAGTTTTTCTCTTTAAGCCCGTATCATATGCATTCGACCTGGGGGCTGACCGCCGGCGGTCAGATCATTACAACAATCTAATCGGATTCGCTGGTCGATCTCATGACCACTTCCAGATAAGTCACTCCTAAATAAGCCATTTCTCAGCGCATACGGGGCTATCTGGCAAGTCCTTGGTCATCTGAGTGGCTACCAGTTCGCAATGAGATTAAATATTACATTGATCCTGATCGTTGGTTTAAAATGCACACCCCTGGTTGTTACGCTTATGTTTTCTCCTCTGCTTATAACACTAAGGCTTCAGTATTCATAAGCAGAGGCGGGGGCTAGGGGGGATGTGCTTATAGTATGGAACTCATAATATGAAATTGCAAAATATGTACTTTTTGTCAAAAATGGTTTTTTACATACATTGCATTATACACAATTGTTTGGTTACAAAAATAAGGATCATTCGATCCCCAGCTCAGTCAGGAGCCTATCTACAAAGGGCTTGACCTCCTCCATGACGGCATCGAGCAGCTCGTCACTCTCGACCTCAACCGGACCCACCAGTGCGCTCAGATTTGCATCTGGGCCATGGTGAAGTCGAACCCGGCTGAGTACGGCTGCTGCGGCTGATCGAACCCTGGTTCTGATCACCTCTTCGCGTCGCCGTACATCTCCAGGGAGATACTCAAGCAGTGATTCTGCCTGGGCAGTGAGCAGCGATGTCCAATCGCTTACGCTGAGGTTGTCTTTCTTTGGTTCCACCACATCGGTTTTCAGAAGATCAGCTACGGCCTTCAGTTTTTCGAAGACCAGGATGCTCAGCTCTTTGATCGCCCGATCGGTGTGGCGAATCGAGGATTCAAGAATCCCCTTGTCCCGACTAAGCTGTGTAATTCAACCTGCTTGCGCTGTACAGAGAGAGGAGATTATTTGCATGTTATGGATTCAAGTCTTCTTAATCAGGAATCGGCTTACCAGCATTTTCTGATCGAAGTTTGTTGATTTCGGTCTCTTGTTTCTTAAACATCGAGACTGAATTGAGCCTCATTTTGGCCACCTCTTTCTTCAAAAATGTAACCTCTCTGCAGCGAAATCAAGGCAGTCACAACCAAAATGCACCCATACTAACCAAAGGGTAATGGTCCTCACCTGCGCAAGTTGTCTCGTTCTTTCTGAATGGCTTCTGTACTGGCCATCACAGCATGCGACTGGCCTGTTAGCCAGGATAACCCCTGTGATGCAAAGGAAGAGGATCAAAGGTGTCCTAAGTACAATTCAGGCACGAGAGCAGAGGTTTATTATACCTTCATAAACTTTTGTAAGACAGCATCATCCAATCCAGCGGGGATCCTCGTCAGAGCCCCGGATGTGCTTACCACAGGGACAGTTGGTGGGAGTGCCGGCTGGGCGCTACCCCCAGTAGTCATCCGTCGCAACTGGGTCCCTGCATTTATTCCTTCCCCTGCGGTCTGGACGACTCCCTGGACCACAGGGGTGGAGCGTTCTTCGTTGGAAGCTCCTGTACCAGCTGCGGCTTCAACCCCTCCTGAGGTGGTTGTAGGGCTGGGCGCCGTCTTTCTTTGCCTGACAAGAAAGACAATTTGAGCATTTTTTATTTAAGATTATTGCCGGTTCAAGGTTCTTACCTTATTTGAAATCCCATTCGCTCCTGGGATTTCTGGGAAGGTTCCCCTTGGGAAAGAGAACCATCGTCGGTTCTTGCCTTCCTCATGGCAAACAAGGCCGCTCCCCCCTGGAAGTGTTCTGCTATGAGCATATTCCTAGAGAAAAAATAAAGATGTATAGAAAGGTCTTTACCTGGGCTACCGTACTGGCTGGTGGGGCTACATCCGAAGGCCTTGGCGACTCCTGGGTCGATGGAGTCACCGCAGCCGGCCTTTGCTCAACTACCTCCCCCTCTGTCCGCGGAGGAGGAGGATTTTCCTCCCTAGGACTCGTGGTAGTCGCGGGGAGAAGCTCTTCTCCCTGTATAAACATTGACTCGTCAAAATATACAGAAGGAATTGAAGAAAGTATGACCGTAAGGAATCCTTACCGAGGTCGTCCTTTCGACTAGGGAAGCGGAGACAATCAACCCTGAAGCCTCGGGGGCTTCAGGAACTGGGAGGTCATCCGCGGTCCCAAGGTTTTCCGCGGTGGCAGGATTTGCCACGACCACCTCTTCGGTAGCAGTGGTCTCTGCGGGGCAGCTTGGAGCATCGCCGGATGGGAGGTCCGCGATCTTCCTCCTCCGAAGGACCAGAGGAACATCATCCTCTTCCTCCTCGCTCCCCTCTCCCTGTACGACGAAGAAGTGATTCCAATATGCGCCTGGTAAAACAGAAGGGATGTGATATCTTACCGCCGTCTTTCTTGCGGTAGGAGGAACGCTTCATGAAGACTCCTCCCCGGGATTTGGCCTGGCCTTCTTGGGGGCAGGACTCTTTGTCCTGAGTCTATGGGAGACCTTCTTCACATTCTTCACCATAGGTTTCCCCTGAGAGCCGACGTTTTAACTTGGGAAAGTCGTCTCGGCAAACCTTCCCAGGAGCTGATTCACATTTCCGATGGAATTGTTTAGCGCTGGACATACATAAGACCTGACAAACGGAGGCCAGATAGAGAATATACCTTTCGGCGCTCCTGTTTAAGGTCGTCGCCAGCGTGAATCAGGCTCTGTGGGCGAGGCGATCCCTTAGGGCCCTCTACATCAGCATTGTAGGCCCTAAGGAGGGAGTTGCTCCGCCTCTCAATTTCAGATGAAGGCAGGACTGTTCCCAAATTCGAGTCAGAATTTGCACAATTCAAAAATGGCAAAGCTCAGCGCCAAAGAAATAAATACCTTTACTGTAGTCCAAGGTGCTGTCCGCCATGGACCTAATCTCCCATGCCGGATGAGCCCTTTCGCGTAGAGGACTCACCCGATTCTTCACAAAATCTCGGATGACGTCTCGAGCTGTCAACCCTTGATTGACCAAGTGAAGGATCACCTCGGCATGCTTCGAAAGCTCCGAGTTCATCGCCGGGGGAGCATCTAACTCGCTCGACTTCTCTGGTCGCGAGTTTTCAAACCACAGGCTGCTCTCGGATGGTGGAGAGCAGTAAAACCACCTTTGGTACCACCCGTGCATAGAGTCTCGCAGGGGTGGGGAGGGATACTCCTTTTTGTCCCTCAGCCGGAAGTAGATGCATCCGGCGGCGTTGGTACTCTTCGACCACGCCGAAAAGTAGAATCGCCAGAAAAGATCCACGCTGGGATATATTCCGACGAACGCCTCACAGAGATGCTGGAACACCGCAAGGATCAGCATCGCATTGGGGTGGAGGTTAATCAATTCCCACCCATAGTGCTCAAGAACATCTTTGAGGAACTGACTCTCAGGGAATCGGAATCCGCAACGCAAGTACTCCTCAAAAACCACCAACTCGCCCTCTTGGACGGTTGGGGTTTCTTGGTCCTTCTCCGCGGGCCGCCAGTTGATGAGCAACCGTGGAGGAAGGATCTCCTCCTTCTCCAACGCCACTAGACTCTCCTCAGAGTGGTGTATGGATTAGCTCTAGGATGCCATTTTTGTGGGAGAATCAAAGGAAAAGTTGGCGATTTTGGGAAGACGAAGGCTGAAGAAAATGAGGGTTTTGTGCGGCGGGAACGATGAGGGTTTTTGGCTGTGTGACTTCTTTGAGAAGACATCTACTCTTTTTATAGACCCAAGGCGGCGCATTAATGTGGGTAAACGTTTCATTTCAAACGTTCCATTGAATGCTTTATTCATTTCCCATAATGGATACTGCCTCTGGTGGACCCGATAAAGTGTTCAGGCATCGGATCTGAAACAAAAAGACTTCTTTGTTTCGGAAACTGAAAGTGCAAAAGGACTGAAAAATTTTCAGTACTTTTAAGAAGACGTTTTTCCTTTGTATGCTTTGAACATTTTTTATGGAAATACTTTGCAACTCAATTTTTAACGTACTGGTATATGTTCAATTGGGTTATGGTTTGATCGAAACCATGTTTTAGACTAAACTTCGATTCTAATCGGAGTGACAGTCTGACCAAGTTCCAACTCTGGTCGTAATTCAGTTCTGACCGCGGCCCTAAAACTGATCGCGGTATCAGGGCAGGTCGCGATGCTTTTGGAAGCATGATTCTGATCGCAGAACTAAAATTTTCCTGTGTATGAGTGGTCGCGAACATAAAGTTTATGGCCATATTTTCGCACAGAAGATGTGAAGAATATTCATGAGAAATAAGAAACTTTTATTTCTTGCATTCTTTACATACAAAAGGGATACAGTAGATCAAAACGTCGACTTGCTCCGAAAGAAGTTTACAAAGTTCCCCAAGGGACATGTTGTTGTCAGTAGGATCTACACTGGCAACTCCCAGGGAACTAGCAACTACCCTAAGTCTATCTACATCATCCCTAACAACAGACGCACTATTGTCCCTAATCAAGTCAGAGAATTCTCATTGTTGCTGAGCGTAATCCCTCTCTCGACGGAAATGGTGCGCCTCTTCCCGGGATCGATCAAGACATTCTGCTAGACGCAGAATCTTCGAGGCCATCTCCTCGGTCTTCTTCTCCAGGGCATTCTTCTCCTCCAGAAGAGTCTGTCCGGAAGGAAGAGATGGAGCAGCAGAAGGCTGATCGCTGGAGCCTCCAACCTCCTGCATTTTGCAAAAGTTAGTCGTACTAACTATAATTATCAGCAAAAGGGGAGAAGAATTGTTACCTGTCCCAGTGTATAACCCGTTGATATACCCATCTTGGGAGGAGGATCATCAGATGGTGGAAGTGCAACCTTCCCATCATAAGATTGCTTCGCCAACCCAATATGGCAATCATCTGATCGAGGGATAGTCACCGCTTGCCGACCAGAATGTTGATCACCCAAAAGGATGGGAGAATTGGAGGGAAAAGGAGAGAGTTGAGAAGAATTCTTCTCCAAGGTTAAAGGTCTAACTTGCCGAGAGGCATGAACGGGGAGGGTCAAAGGAACTGAAGGAAGAAAGAAACTTGCTACATTCTTCACCTTTGTTCCACTGGAAGATCCTTCGTCAACCTTGGGTTTCTTCCTTAATGGAGACAGGTCTTCAATCGTTTGAGGCCCTTGTTCGACAACTTCCTCTTCATCACTCTCAATCTCGATGATGTTGTGATCTGCCATCAGGAGGAGTATGTAAAAAGGAAGAAGGCAGGATGACAAGAAAAGAACTTAGGCGTGGGGGGAAATTGTGGAGTCTTACAAATCCAGGAACCTGGTATTTATAGCCGCCAGGGTGACGGTTTGCATTCCAGACGCCTCGGGTTTCGTCAAAGCATTTACAATTTTACCTCGAGATAAAAATAATTCTACGGCGCTATCATTGCCCGTCACATAATGTCAGAACCCGTCTTGGGTAACCAACCGTTTTTCACTTAGTGCGCCACTAAGTGGAAAAATTGAAGAGTCGGGTTAAAAATCCAATGCATGGTCTTAAAATTCGAAATAAACACGTCTCTTCGTTTTCTTCGAATTTGGGGGCTAGCTGACGAGGATTGACACCCGAGTCACTTCTAATAAACTTTTGGTTCAATACAGGTTCGAACCAGACATGTATCTGACGATGCGAACTCAAGCTATTCTGAGGGGCATCGTGTGAGACCCCCATTTGAGGATCACCTTGGTAACCGCCCAGGTAAGTTACACACAGCAGGATGACACATGAGCTCCAAACCACACAAGCATAGTAATAACATTAAACAAGTAGCAGGCCAGCATGGCCAATATTACATAGCCAAAGCACCAAAAATGGCGCTAAGTAGAGTTGCTAAGAAAATAACTAGTTTATCAGAACCAGAGTCGGCATCCAAGTACCGAACACACAACATAAAACACAAAGCGACGACGAACAGCTTGACTTCCATCTGCAGCGGGGTTGGAGTGGCTCCTCCCACATCTGACTTGACTTGGTGCGCAATCCTTCTAGAAAGTGGGCTTGTCCGGGGCACTTCCATCTTCCGTTGGGAACTCATAACTGAAGGAATCGGGATCCTCGAATCCCTCTTCTACAGTTGGATATAAATGCAAGGGTGAGCACTTGGTGCTCAGCAACACTCATTCCAGGGATTATTGTAATTGTACTTATATGAGGGTGAAACATATGATTCAGGGGTTTTAGTTTCATATGGATAGAGATATATAAATTTCCAAGTCATTTGTTTAGTAAAACAGTACTTTATCATGAAAATGATACTTTAAACATTAAACAGGTTTTCAATAAAACATTAGATGTAGTGGTCTCCCATGAGTCACTACTTTTGTTAACCGCATTATGAAAACATTCCAAAACATTACTTGTGCTATAACCCATGGATAACATCC
Source organism: Pharus latifolius (assembly GCA_019359835.1). Lineage (NCBI taxonomy): Eukaryota > Viridiplantae > Streptophyta > Magnoliopsida > Poales > Poaceae > Pharus > Pharus latifolius. The sequence continues at coordinate 13,725,849 of CM033330.1, forward strand.
ACTACGAAAAGACTCCTGAACCTGGGAGTACAGAGTATCTGATACTTCTTTTACACTTTGCAAAGGTGTACCTCTTTTTAAATCCACTGGTTCACTCGGCTTTCAAGTCGGATCAATTTCATGTGACTTATACACATGTGACAAGGCCGAGATCACACAACGCTTTACAATCCAGTATTAACAGTATCCCCGCCCGGAAAATAGACAATTAAGTCTCAAGTACCATTGTGGGTCTTCCCCACTGCCTTACTTCCTAGCCTCTCTGGTCTATGTTCCCGCAGGACACATAGCCTTGGTCTATGTCCACGTGAGACATACGACCATTTAAGATTACAGCCACTCACGGCTTAATCAGGTCTAGGACGCCTTCCTTCTTTTACGCCTTTTCCTCTCATCATTTTTCTGACTCACACCACTCATGGCCGAACCTTGGCCTTCCAGTTTCCACGCGAGAAACCAGATCGTCAAACCATGCAGGGAACTGCTAATACCAAAAAGCTACTAAGTTGTGCCTGTCCCATACCAGGCAAGTGGTTGGTACGTTTACAATTCGTATAGAGACACAGCACAAGGTTCTTGTCCTTATGAACCAATAGTGAGGAACATTCACATTCCCTGGTGCGCACCGCACCCTCTCCATACAAACCAATCCTCACTACTGATCCCTTTTATCAGTTTTCTTGACAAAACGGTTTTGATCATAACTTCTCATGTATTTGACCATTTCAAGTTTAATGTGAATATTCAGTATATGAGTCCTAGGGTGACAAAAGCATATATATACAGGTTCAATAACAAAAGGGGTTTCATAATCCATTTGGTAATATCTATTCATGTCATTCAAACATACTTGTACTTCAAATAAGCATGCATAGTAAGAAACGGTGAATATACTTCATATGAAAATATTGGGTGAGACATGATCAAAGGAATGAGGCTTGCCTTACGATGTTGGGTCTAAATACTCAGACGGATCTTCAAAGACTTCTTCCGCTCCTTCCGCTTCTGACTCTGCGGTAATCAATCAACACACAAACACATACCATAAGCATACAGAAAATAGTTTCCATAGAAATTATTAAGTAAATAAGTCATGCATGCAGGGGAAAAGGTTAGGGCAAGGTCACAAGGGCTCTGGTCAAAGAAACGGCTAAAAAGGATTGAACGTCGAAGGGTCGACATTCAGTTCATGGCTTTGGCATAGCTATAAACTGATCTTAGGATGGTTTTCTGGAGAAGTGATAGTAGAGAAAGATGTAGAACACAACTCCAGGAATCTAGGGGACAAGGTGGCATTTCAATTGCTCAACCAGAAGGGGTCAAACAAGGCTAATGCCAGTGGCTGACATGCACTGACATAGTGCTGGACATGGCCAGAAACTAGGGCATGGCTTAACTTTTGATCCAGGGCTCCAATTGATGCAACACTTTGTCTGGGAGGTAGGCATTACTAACAGGAATAAAACACTCAACAGGGACAAAAGCTGAAAGTGGCCGGAGGGTGGCCAAATCCGGCGAGAAAGCACGGTGGCCTGGACATGAACTGAGCTACTGGACAGTGATCTTGGCATAGGCATAACTCACAATCTAGGCAGATCCAGGTGTCGAGCTAGTGGAAGAAATTACTCAGGGAGGTGAGATGAAGCTAAGGGACAAGGTTTCAGGGGCTAGATCGGCCGGGAAAGAATTCCGGCGACCGGCGCTGGAGAAGACGACACTGGAGATTGGGGATTTTTGCTACAAGGCGATTGAACTCGATTCTTTGCTCAGGGAGTGAAAGGGTGGAGTTTAGAAACTACTGGTGCAGTCAATTTGGTCGGAGAATGACCGGAGAAGCTTGGCGCCGAAGTCCGGCGAACGGCCGAGGTTCCAAAATGGGATTTCTTCGATTTGAGCGCAATTGGGGATCCTGATTCAACAGGCTTGTTAGGAAATGGCTAAGGATCACTTTCTACTACTGGGATGAAAGCTAATTCGGGATGAAATGGTTAGCATTGGGGAAACAGGGCAATTGGGCCTTTCCGGCGATTACCGGCGATGGGGATCGATCTGGTGCAATTGGCTGCTATGACACAGAGAGGGGAACGAGGGGAACTCACTGGTGAACCTGGATTGGAGAAAGGGGCTGTGAAATGGGCTGGCACCGTGAGCTCACTCACTGGCTCGCCGGAGAAGAAAGCGAAAACGGCGAGAAACTGGAAATTTGGCTAAGTCCTGAGGTTGTGCTTCTTCACAGCACTGAGGGGGTTTAAATAGGCACGGGGACGGAGCTTGCGAGGGAAAATACGACAACGGTTGCTTGCGTCGGGGAGAAGTTTGTCGGGCGCAGGCGCAACGACGGCGACGGCGACGTGATCGCGCTCAGGCGGTGCTGCAGCTTTGCCAGTTGCATTGGAACTTCACCTGGAACGGCGCAGATGCGGAGGCGACAGCGTAGCTCCGGCAATGACACGTAACGCCATGCAAATGCCACGGCAACGGGCACGCGCGCGCGAAAACGCTGCTGGAGCACGGCCGTTTAACTGCTGGACATGGCGATGCAACGGCGCTGGCACGTGCGCACGGGGTGGCACAGTTGTTCACAACGCAGGCGACAAGAAGCGGTGGCCGGCGGCGAGCAAGCACGGCGAAATCCACGGCGCGGCAACGATGACTCGCACTGGTCGTAAGCAACGACCAGGTGCTGGTCGAATGGACCTGAAAAGAAGTTTGGGCCGTTCTGCAATTTCTGAAACTTGTTCCAGGGACTGTTCTGTGAGGAAAATTTGAATAGGACTTGGGCCTGTTTGCAAATTTGGAGATCTGAGGGTCCGATCTGAAATCTGATTTCGCAGCTAAGTTGCAAAAGATTGCTAGAACTTATCTGGCCAAAGTTTGGTAAGATCAGGCAAGATCTGAAGGGTTTCGACAAAATTGGGGAAAACAGTTTAGGGTAAAATAGGGTAATTAGGGTTTTAAAATGGCAAGGCTTGAAACTCGGCTTTAGGATGAGATTTTGGGGATGATCCCGAAGGGAAAAATGTTCTGAACAACATTTAGAAGGGAATGGCTGAAGCAGATTAGGGTTTGGGGTCAAGATGTGGATTTTGGCTAATTTAGGGTTTGGCAAAAACAGGGGTGTTACAAATCTACCCACCTTAGAAACAATCTCGTCCTCGAGATTAGGGCAGGTTGGAAAATAGGAAGGGAAATTCTTGTCGGAGATCTTCTTCTTTTTCCCAAGTTGACTCCTCCTCTGAGTGATTGTTCCACTGGACTCTGCAGAATCGGAGGGTTCTTGACTTCAGCACTTTCTCTCTGGTTTCCAGAATTCTAACAGGGTATTCTTGACAAGATAGGTCTGGTTGAATCTCAATTTCTGCAGGAGATATCTGTTCTGTTGGTTTTCTCAAGCATTTCTTCAGCTGAGATACATGAAATACGTCATGAATTCCTGTCAGTTCTAGTGGCAATTCCAACTTGTATGCCATTTCACCTCGCTTTTCCAGAATTCGATATGGTCCCACATATCTAGGTTTCAACTTTCCCTTCATCTGGAATCTTCGAACTCCTTTGTATGGCATAACCTTGAGATACACATAATCGCCCTCTTCAAATGATAGCTCTCTTCTACGATTATCTGCATAGCTTTTCTGTCTAGATTGAGCTGTTTTCAATTTTTCTTGTATGATCCTGACGTGGGCTGTGGCTTCTTCTACCAACTGGGGTCCTAGATGTTGCTTTTGACCTATTTCTGTCCAATACAGAGGCGTGCGGCATCTTCTTCCATATAGAGCTTCATATGGTGCCATTTGTAGGCTTGCTTGGAAACTGTTGTTATATGTGAACTCTGCATACGGTAGAAATAACTCCCAAGAGTCTCCATAATCCAAAACACAAGCCCTCAACATATCTTCCAAAATTTGGTTTACCCTTTCAGTCTGACCTCCAGTTTGAGGGTGGTAAGCAGTACTGAACTTTAACTTTGTGCCCAGGGCTTTCTGCAACTCTTGCCAAAATCTTGAAATGAACTGGGCTCCTCTGTCGGAAACGATAGCCTTCGGCACTCCGTGCAGTACGACTATTCTGCTGAGATACAGTTCTGCTAAGTCTTTAGCTGTATAAAGGGTCTTTACTGGGAGGAAATGTGCTACCTTTGTTAATCTATCTACTATGACCCATATAGAGTCGAATCCTTTTCTCGTCCTTGGTAGTCCCACAATAAAATCCATTCCGATTTCATCCCACTTCCACTCTGGGATTTGTAAAGGTTGTAGCGGTCCCGCAGGTTTTTGATGTTCTGCCTTCACTCTTTGGCATGTGTCACAGGTTGCGACAAACTTGGCAATTTCTCTCTTCATTCCTTTCCACCAAAAATTTTTCTTCAAATCCTTGTACATTTTGGTGCTGCCTAGGTGTATGGAATATGGGGTTTGATGAGCTTCTTGCATGATCAAGTCTTTGATCTTGTCGTCATTTGGAATGCAGATACGGTCATCGTACCATAGAATTCCCTATTCATCTTCTCGAAGGTTGGTTGTATCTTTGCTCTTCATGTCCTCCTTCATCTCTTGAAGGTCTGGGTCAATCGCTTGAGCTTGTCGGATCTTATCCTTCAACTCACATTCCATCTTCAGGGTAGTGATGGTTCCTTGGTCCACTAATTCCAATTGCAACCTTTCGAAGTCCTTAACTAGTTGCGTTGGCACTTCTAGTTGGGTTATCTGGTTGCAACGAGACTTCCTGCTCAAAGCATCAGCTACTACATTGGCTTTTCCCGGGTGATAGTGGATCTCTAGATCATAATCTTTGATCAGTTCTAGCCATCTTCTCTGCCTCATATTCAACTCCTGTTGTGTGAAGATATACTTCAGGCTCTTATGATCCGTATAAATTTCGCACTTACTGCCTAGTAAGTAGTGTCTCCATATCTTCAGTGCATGTACAACCGCAGCTAACTCCAAATCATGTGTTGGATAATTCTCCTCATGAGGTCGTAGTTGTCTTGATGCATAAGCTATCACTTTCCTTTCTTGCATCAATACGCATCCTAATCCTTGTTTGGAGGCGTCACAGAAGACTTGAAAATCCTTTTTGACATCCGGCAGTATCAGGATTGGTGCAGTTGTCAGTCTTTTCTTCAATTCCTCAAAACTTCTTTCGCACTCCTCGGTCCAATTAAAAGAGGCGTTCTTCTTCAATAGTTGGGTCAGCGGTTTGGTGATCTTTGAGAATCCTTCTACGAACCTTCGATAATATCCCGCTAATCCCAGGAAACTTCTAACTTCTGTTGCGGTTTCCGGTTGTCTCCATTCGGTAACAGCTTGTATCTTCAACGGGTCCATAAATATTCCTTCTCCTGAGATGATGTGTCCTAAGAAAGAGATCTTCTTCAGCCAAAAAGCACATTTGCTAAACTTGGCGTATAGCTGGTGATCTGCCAGTTTCTGTAGCACTATCCTCAGGTGATGTGCGTGCTCCTCCTCCGTCTTAGAATAAACAAGAATATCATCTACAAACACGATGATGCACTTATCCAGGAATTCCACAAGGATTTTGTTCATTAGATTCATGAATACCGCGGGTGCATTAGTTAATCCAAAGGGCATCACTGTAAACTCATGCAACCCATATCTGGTCACGAAAGCAGTTTTAGGAATGTCCTGCTCTCGGATCCTTAACTGGTGGTATCCCGATCTCAGGTCTATTCTTGAGAATACTTTAGCTTCTCTGAGCTGGTCAAAAAGGTCATCTATCCTTGGTAAGGGGTATTTATTCTTAATGGTCATGTCATTTAGCTTGCGGTAGTCTATGCAAAGTCGCATGCTACCATCCTTCTTCTTAACAAAGAGCACTGGGGCTCCCCATGGTGATGAGCTTGATCTGATGAATCCTTTTTCTTCCAATTCAGCTATCTGCTTCTTCAGTTCCTCTTGCTCATGACCTGTCATCCGAAACAACTTCCTAGCATACGGAGCAGATCCGGGTTTCAATTCAATAGTGAACTCTATGTCCCTGTCTGGTGGCAACCCGGGAAGTTCTTCTGGAAAGACTCCTGGGTACTCGTTGACAATTGGTACCTCTTCAAGCTTCATTTCTTCAATGCAGTTCAATCTCTGCAGGTGGTCGCAGATTGGAGTTCTGTCTGCATGGAATGTAACTTGCTTTCCAATGGCATTCGTCAGGGTGATTGTTTTCTTCTCACAATCCATCAATCCCTTATGCTTGGCCAGCCAATCCATTCCAAGAATGACATCCAATCCTTGAAGGTTTAGAACTAGCATGTCTGCCAGGAATTCTAGATTGCCGATACAGAAGGCAACATTTCTACAGATGGAATTAACAATCATCCTAGCACCAGGCGACTGAATGATGATAGGATGCTCTAAAGCAACCACAGGCAAGTTATTACTCAACAAGCGATCTTTTGACATGAATGAATGAGTTGCACCGGGATCAAATAAAACAACTGAAATCTGAGAGGAGATCAAGAGTCTACCGATCACGACGTCAGTTGCCTCTCCTGCTTCTGTAGCAGTCACGAAGTTGAGTCTTCCTCCGGTGGTTGGTGTTCCTCTTCCTCTGCTGATTTGGAACCTTCCTCCTCTGGCTTGTGGTGCTCCTCTGGCGATGGTTCGTGCAGGTGCAGGGGATTTGGCTGCCTGAGCTTTAGCAACGTTGGGAGGTAAATGCCGAAATGGACAAGTCTCTCTGTGGTGTCCTCTTCTGCCACAATGGAAACACTCTGCATTCTTCAGCGTACAGTCTTTATAGAGGTGACTCCCTTTGCATCCGGGACATGTTAGAGTTGTTGGCGATGAAGTCCTCTGGGGTCTTGGAGGTGCGGGTGGTCTGAAAGCGGCTCTGGCATATGGTGCTGGTCTTCCTCGACTAGAATTTCCTTGAAAAGGGTATGCTATACTTTCCTCTTGCGGTCCTCTTCTACTATGCCTCTTTTCTCCTCCATTTTGAGCACTCGATTCACAAGGACTTGGAAGTCCATGAATTCGTGCGTTGATAAGTGATACTGATATGAGTTTTGTAGACCTTCACAAAATCTGTCGATCTTCCGCTCTTCTGTCATAATATCTTCAGGTGCATACCTGGCCAACTTGATGAATTCATGCAAATACTGCTTCACCGTCCTTCCTCCTTGTTTTAAATTCAAGAATTCTCTGCGTTTGGCTTGAATAGCTCCTTTGGGGACATGGTATTTACGGAACTGTTCCTTGAATTCATTCCAGGTAATGGAATTCTGATTAGGGTGTACCGTCTTGTAATTTTCCCACCATGCTGCAGCCGATCCTGTGAGCTGATGGGGTCCATACAGCAGCTTCTCTTCATCATTACACCTGACAGTATCCAATTTCCTCTCAATTTCTCTTAACCAATCATCTGCCACAATCGGGTCTTCAGTGCAGGAGAAAGTTGGAGGACGCGTCTTTTGAAAGTCTGTCAGTCTTGCTCCGATGTTCGAACCTTCCTCGCGGCGTGTTGCGGAGTTTTGCATCAGCTGTTCCAGAATTTGACTCTGTATCTCTGCGGATCTCTGTCGGTTTTGCTCCATCCATATTAATATATCCGTCAGATTTCCCCCTTGCGGTACTGAGGCCGATGAATTTGGCTGATCTGAGTCATCTCTAGTCCTTCTCGTTGATGTGTTCCTTGGGGCTTCTTCCGAGCCTTGGATTCTACCTCTGGTGTTCACCATTCTGTTCTGACAAGATAATTGAGAAAAGACTACTAATTCAAGAGAGCACAGATTGAACACAAGCTGAAAGAAAAGATCAACCCAAGAGATTGGATTGGAACATGCAATTGCTATTTCCAAAGGTTTTCAAAAGATACAAGGTTTTCACCTTTACAGCCTTAGAGTTACCAACAAACAATGCAAGCAAAGCAACTACCACACCAAGAGCTAAAAACTAACGATTACAAGGGTTAAAGCAGAAGGGTCAAGCTGAAGAGAAAACTAGGATCTCCTGTCGGTCTTGGAAGAACTGCAGGGTTCCACTTCTTCAGGGTCTTCCTCTTCTTGATCTTCGTCGGCATCCATAGGGTCCCATTCCATATCATTGTCCTCTTCTTCCTCAGATGAATCATTGGTGTTGCATGTAGCAATCTCTTTTCCTTTGCCTTCAGGAACTTCCTTCCCTTTCGCGAGAGTAGGATATTCTGGTGCAGGGGTGTTGATCACAATGCCACGCGAAGCAGGCGTGAAATAACCCAGGTAATCCCTAGGTCTTCCCACACTCTTGCGGGCTGTGAGTCTTATCTTCAAGCGGTTCTTCTTGTTCACCGATCCTTCGTCTTCGACTTCTCGTGCTCTGCTAGGTTCAGCCAACTCTTGAATCTGTTTCTCTTTCTCTTGGAGTTCTGAGCGAACCTTTGCAAGCGCTCCTTCGAGATAGTGACGGTCATCTCGAGCATTTTCATGCTCACGCAGCAACCGAGTGTAGCTTGATTCCAAGACTTGGACTACATCTCTGGTTTTGGTCAGGATGGCGTCTCTCTGGTTGGTGGAGGGATGAACAGCTCGACGATCCGATCCGGGAATTTGGTAGGGTACAAAGCAGAAAGGAGAACCTATAAGAAAGTCATCGTACAGCTGGCGGATGGTACCTATAGCACGACGAGCAGCGTCTTGGATAGCATCTTCTTCTTCTTCTCTACGAGCTTCCTTTCTTGTTGATCCTCTCCCGATCTCTGGAATCTCGTACACAATCACCGAGGCACGGAAACCAAAAGGTCTACCATCGATTTCTTCTCGACGGACGTAGTATACGGGTCGCTGGTTGTCTCTTGCTCCCAGAAATTGTAACATCATCCAAAGCATTAACGCCCATGATCCCAACTCGTCTCCGTGAATTAGCTTCTTGCCAGGGGCCATCTGCGATGATGAGACACGGAACACTTAAAAGTAGGAAAACGGTTTTGAAAATTTTCAAATAATACTCATTATGCTTTTCTTAAACAAATTATGTTTTTCACAATTAGATTTTTATCAAATAATCTAGCGATTCTCTACTTTAGGGACGTCCATTCTAGTAAGGGTCACGACCTACAGTCAAGCTTCATGCTCTGATACCATTCGCTATGAGACCCCCATTTGAGGATCACCTTGGTAACCGCCCAGGTAAGTTACACACAGCAGGATGACACATGAGCTCCAAACCACATAAGCATAGTAATAACATCAAACAAGTAGCAGGCCAGCATGGCCAATATTACATAGCCAAAGCACCAAAAATGGCGCTAAGTAGAGTTGCTAAGAAAATAACTAGTTTATCAGAACCAGAATCGGCATCCAAGTACCGAACACACAACATAAAACACAAAGCGACGACGAACAGCTTGACTTCCATCTGCAGCGGGGTTGGAGTGGCTCCTCCCACATCTGACTTGACTTGGTGCGCAATCCTTCTAGAAAGTGGGCTCGTCCGGGGCACTTCCATCTTCCGTTGGGAACTCATAACTGAAGGAATCGGGATCCTCGAATCCCTCTTCTACAGTTGGATATAAATGCAAGGGTGAGCACTTGGTGCTCAGCAACACTCATTCCAGGGATTATTGTAATTGTACTTATATGAGGGTGAAACATATGATTCAGGGGTTTTAGTTTCATATGGATAGAGATATATAAATTTCCAAGTCATTTGTTTAGTAAAACAGTACTTTATCATGACAATGATACTTTAAACATTAAACAGGTTTTCAATAAAACATTAGATGTAGTGGTCTCCCATGAGTCACTACTTTTGTTAACCGCATTATGAAAACATTCCAAAACATTACTTGTGCTATAACCCATGGATAACATCCACTACGAAAAGACTCCTGAACCTGGGAGTACAGAGTATCTGATACTTCTTTTACACTTTGCAAAGGTGTACCTCTTTTTAAATCCACTGGTTCACTCGGCTTTCAAGTCGGATCAGCTTCATGTGACTTATACACATGTGACAAGGCCGAGATCACACAACGCTTTACAATCCAGTATTAACAGTATCCCCACCCGGTAAATAGACAATTAAGTCTCAAGTACCGTTGTGGGTCTTCCCCACTGCCTTACTTCCTAGCCTCTCTGGTCTATGTTCCCGCAGGACACATAGCCTTGGTCTATGTCCACGTGAGACATACGACCATTTAAGATTACAGCCACTCACGGCTTAATCAGGTCTAGGGCGCCTTCCTTCTTTTACGCCTTTTCCTCTCATCATTTTTCTGACTCACACCACTCATGGCCGAACCTTGGCCTTCCAGTTTCCACGCGAGAAACCAGATCTTCAAACCATGCAGGGAACTGCTAATACCAAAAAGCTACTAAGTTGTGCCTGTCCCATACCAGGCAAGTGGTTGGTACGTTTACAATTCATATAGAGACACAGCACAAGGTTCTTGTCCTTATGAACCAATAGTGAGGAACATTCACATTCCCTGGTGCGCACCGCACCCTCTCCATACAAACCAATCCTCACTACTGATCCATTTTATCAGTTTTCTTGACAAAACGGTTTTGATCATAACTTCTCATGTATTTGACCATTTCAAGTTTAATGTGAATATTCAGTATATGAGTCCTAGGGTGACAAAAGCATATATATACAGGTTCAATAACAAAAGGGGTTTCATAATCCATTAGGTAATATCTATTCATGTCATTCAAACATACTTGTACTTCAAATAAGCATGCATAGTAAGAAACGGTGAATATACTTCATATGAAAATATTGGGTGAGACATGATCAAAGGAATGAGGCTTGCCTTGCGATGTTGGGTCTAAATACTCAGACGGATCTTCAAAGACTTCTTCCGCTCCTTCCGCTTCTGACTCTGCGGTAATCAATCAACACACAAACACATACCATAAGCATACAGAAAATAGTTTCCATAGAAATTATTAAGTAAATAAGTCATGCATGCAGGGGAAAAGGTTAGGGCAAGGTCACAAGGGCTCTGGTCAAAGAAACGGCTAAAAAGGATTGAACGTCGAAGGGTCGACATTCAGTTCATGGCTTTGGCATAGCTATAAACTGATCTTAGGATGGTTTTCTGGAGAAGTGATAGTAGAGAAAGATGTAGAACACAACTCCAGGAATCTAGGGGACAAGGTGGCATTTCAATTGCTCAACCAGAAGGGGTCAAACAAGGCTAATGCCAGTGGCTGACATGCACTGACATAGTGCTGGACATGGCCAGAAACTAGGGCATGGCTTAACTTTTGATCCAGGGCTCCAATTGATGCAACACTTTGTCTGGGAGGTAGGCATTACTAACAGGAATAAAACACTCAACAGGGACAAAAGCTGAAAGTGGCCGGAGGGTGGCCAAATCCGGCGAGAAAGCACGGTGGCCTGGACATGAACTGAGCTACTGGACAGTGATCTTGGCATAGGCATAACTCACAATCTAGGCAGATCCAGGTGTCGAGCTAGTGGAAGAAATTACTCAGGGAGGTGAGATGAAGCTAAGGGACAAGGTTTCAGGGGCTAGATCGGCCGGGAAAGAATTCCGGCGACCGGCGCTGGAGAAGACGACACTGGAGATTGGGGATTTTTGCTACAAGGCGATTGAACTCGATTCTTTGCTCAGGGAGTGAAAGGGTGGAGTTTAGAAACTACTGGTGCAGTCAATTTGGTCGGAGAATGACCGGAGAAGCTTGGCGCCGAAGTCCGGCGAACGGCCGAGGTTCCAAAATGGGATTTCTTCGATTTGAGTGCAATTGGGGATCCTGATTCAACAGGCTTGTTAGGAAATGGCTAAGGATCACTTTCTACTACTGGGATGAAAGCTAATTCGGGATGAAATGGTTAGCATTGGGGAAACAGGGCAATTGGGCCTTTCCGGCGATCACCGGCGATGGGGATCGATCTGGTGCAATTGGCTGCTATGACACAGAGAGGGGAACGAGGGGAACTCACTGGTGAACCTGGATTGGAGAAAGGGGCTGTGAAATGGGCTGGCACCGTGAGCTCACTCACTGGCTCGCCGGAGAAGAAAGCGAAAACGGCGAGAAACTGGAAATTTGGCTAAGTCCTGAGGTTGTGCTTCTTCACAGCACTGAGGGGGTTTAAATAGGCACGGGGACGGAGCTTGCGAGGGAAAATACGACAACGGTTGCTTGCGCCGGGGAGAAGTTTGTCGGGCGCAGGCGCAACGACGGCGACGGCGACGTGATCGCGCTCAGGCGGTGCTGCAGCTTTGCCAGTTGCATTGGAACTTCACCTGGAACGGCGCAGATGCGGAGGCGACAGCGTAGCTCCGGCAATGACACGTAACGCCATGCAAATGCCACGGCAACGGGCACGCGCGCGCGAAAACGCTGCTGGAGCGCGGCTGTTTAACTGCTGGACATGGCGATGCAACGGCGCTGGCACGTGCGCACGGGGTGGCACAGTTGTTCACAACGCAGGCGACAAGAAGCGGTGGCCGGCGGCGAGCAAGCACGGCGAAATCCACGGCGCGGCAACGGTGACTCGCACTGGTCGTAAGCAACGACCAGGTGCTGGTCGAATGGACCTGAAAAGAAGTTTGGGCCGTTCTGCAATTTCTGAAACTTGTTCCAGGGACTGTTCTGTGAGGAAAATTTGAATAGGACTTGGGCCTGTTTGCAAATTTGGAGATCTGAGGGTCCGATCTGAAATCTGATTTCGCAGCTAAGTTGCAAAAGATTGCTAGAACTTATCTGGCCAAAGTTTGGTAAGATCAGGCAAGATCTGAAGGGTTTCGATAAAATTGGGGAAAACAGTTTAGGGTAAAATAGGGTAATTAGGGTTTTAAAATGGCAAGGCTTGAAACTCGGCTTTAGGATGAGATTTTGGGGATGATCCCGAAGGGAAAAATGTTCTGAACAACATTTAGAAGGGAATGGCTGAAGCAGATTAGGGTTTGGGGTCAAGATGTGGATTTTGGCTAATTTAGGGTTTGGCAAAAACAGGGGTGTTACACATCGCCATGAGGTCGCAAGCTTTACGCGATCAGGCCGCGGGCTTCGTGCGATCAGGCCGACAGCTTTGCGCGGTCAGAAGTTCGTATGCTATACGCGAACTGGATATCCGGGATGTTGCGCGGTCAGCCCACATTCCGCGGTCAGAACATTCTCGACCAGGGTGCTTGGAGTTCAATCGGTTATTCATATAACAGGATATTCAAAGCATCCCGAGGATTCCTCCACGTTGAAGACCAACCGTCAGAGGTTAATATATGCGGTTATTCATGATTAACACGTGTTAATAACCTCCGTGGAAGTTAACAGCAGTTCTCCTAAAACTGCATCCAACCGTTTGATGCAGTTTCTTCATATGGCACCCTTTCGACCAGTATAAAAGGGTGGCATAGAAGTCCGAGGAAGGGGATCATCCAATCCATTTGGAAGAAGAAGACTCCTGATACAAGTGAGATACAACGTATCTCAACCACTAAAACAGCCAAGTCCACGGCTTAGATTAGATAATATCTGCAAGTCTCCTAGAGCTTCTTTTTGTACACTTACATAGGAAAAACTTTCGCCTGTGAAGGTTTCTTCCCGCTAGTTTGTAAACCTTTATCACATATAGTGAAATCCTAACAGGACGTAGGGCTTTTACTCCCACCATCGAGGGCCCGAACCTGTATAAAATCTCTCTGTGCTCCTGTTCACCATTGTTCTACATACCTTCCCGGAGGGTCGTCTTGAAAGGTCTCACCATTACAAATTTTGCATAAGTTCGGCTGAGGACTCCGAGTCCGAATCATCGACAGTAGGGGTCGCGTCAGATGCGACCTCATGTAACCTCTCCGCCAGGATTCTGGTGAAGGCCAATTTCTCATGGGCTAGCTGACGAGGATTGATACCCGAGCTAGTTCAAATAAATACATGACTGGTTCAGGGCGGATTCAAACCAGATAAGTGTCTGTTGATGCGAACTCAAGTTACTCCAAGAAGCACAGGCATGTGGTCGCAGGCTTTACGTGATTAGACCATAGCTAGTGCGCGGTCAGGAGTTCGTATGCCATACGCGAATAGAAGACTGCAGATAGTGCGCGGTCAGAACACCTTCGACCAGGGGACGCGGGATTGTTCTGTCCCTACAACAGGGATATCCCAAGTATCCCGAAGATCCTTCCACGCATGGAGAAAACCGTCAGGAGGTTAATACGTGCTGTTATCCATGAATAACACGTGTTAAACTTGCATGGAGTTTAAAGGCAGTTGTCAAAACTGCATCCAAGCAACTGTTCGATGCCGTTATGACTTGGCACCCTTTCGACCAGTATAAAGGGGTAACCCAATGAATCAAACAAGGCATCAGATAAGTCGATGATCAGATCATCGAATCAAGCAATCTAACACTCAAAGGATCATAAGACAGTAGTCCAAGTTAGCTAGATTTCACAAGCCTTCCAGGCATTGTCTTGTACAAACACATAGGAGAAATCTTCGCCTGTGAAGATCTTTTCCATAACTTTGTAATTCTTTCTACTATACATAGTGAAATCCCAACAGGATGTAGGGCTATTATTCCCATCATCGAGGGACCAAACCTGTATAAATTTCTCTGTGCTCTAGTTATCTTTGATTCATCATACCTTCCCGGAGGAACACCCTGAAAGGTCTCAGAACCTACAAATTCTACATAAGTTCGTCTAAGGACCCCGAGTCCAAATTGTCGACAACAGCCTCATCTCCCGACTCACCAGTAGCATCATCATCAGATGAGGGAGAGGTGGGCCCAGGTGCAGCTGCAGGGCGAGCACAAAGACGGCGATCAGCCTGTCCTAGAGGGTAGAAAACCAGAGGGTGGTGAGGACGAGGGAGCTCAGCGTCCACTGCCCTGATATGAAGAAGCAGCGCCATGATGTAGAGAGCATACACCAAATGGCGAAGCGGGGCAAGAAGAACATGTTGAATCTCACTAATGAGGAGATCAACAATGTCGAAGAGCTCCTCCCGAAAGATGGAAATCAGAATATGAAGGGCTAGATAAGTAACCCTGGCCCCGTCTCCAGTCATCGGTAGCAGAGTGAGATGGAGTATCCGAAGGGCAAGGTCAACATCGCGGCACAGGCTAGCAATGTGACGAAGCTAAAAGGGCCGGAGTAGAGCATGGCCACCTATCGATGCTCAAGGTCAGGGAGTGTGTGGAGCTGGCTGCCAGAGATAGGGCGAACAAGACTGAGAGCGGCCTCAAACTGCTCCTTCGTGACAGTGTGGACCTCGAGGCCTGTCATGAAGGTCAGTGAGTCGCGCTGTGGAGAAATGAACACGGTGCCGTAGAACTGGCGAATGGGCTCCTCAGCCCAGTGGAGCGAGGAGTCAGAGACTAGATCTCTGAGCCCTACAGAAGCAAAGGAATCGGCCAAAGAGACAATGCCTGTACGAGAGGCAATCGTTGGCCAGGAGAGGGAGCGGTGAACAAAGATGGGGACACGGCAATAGATGCTGGTCCAGAGGTCAAGGTGTAGGTTTGTGTAGAAACTGAGGACCTGGCAGGAATCTCGACCAATGGGACGAGGAGACAGATAGCACTAGTACAGAAAAGCTTCCTTCTATCGGTAAAAAACACCTTTCTACTATTGGTTTTTGTACCGTTAGAGATAGACACGATAGAACAAGATAGGTTATTTTCTATCGGTAAATAACCGATAGAAGAACTTCACTATTCTAACGGCATCTTAGGCGAACACCAGTAGAAAACCCGTTGTAGTCTGACGTTTGTGAAAGAGTTTACCGATAGAAAAAATATAGTACTCTCTCTGTTGTGAATGAGTTTAACGGCAGGAAAAGTAACACTCTTCTAACGGTTAATTTAGAGTATACTAATAGAAAAAACCTTAGTACTCTCTCGGTTGGAAATGAGTTTACCGATAGAAAAAACGATTGTACTCTCTCGGTTGTGTATGAGTTTACCGGCAGGAAAAGTTAAACTCTTCTAACTGTTAATTACGCGTGTACCGATAGAATAAAGTATAGTACTCTCTCAGTTGTGAAAGAGATTATCGATAGAAAAAATCATAGTACACTCTCAGTTGTGTACGAGTGTACCGATAGAAAAAATGATAGTAGTCTCTCGGTTGTGGATGAGTTTACCAATAGAAAAAATGATAGTAGTCTCTCGGTTGTGAATGAATTTACCGATAGAAATACAGTACAGATGCAATACAGTACATTCACATATACAGTACATTCTTTACATTCACATTAAAGTACATTCTTTACATTCACAATACAATATATTCACATATACAGTACAGATGCAATACAGTATAGATTGGAAACACAATACAGTACAGATGCAAAGAAGGGTAAATTCACATATACATTGAACAGATTGACACATTAGACAATTATTCACATTTATTCACATATATATGGATAAATACAAATTGCGATCCAATGTGGACATTTATTCACATATATATTTATTCACATATATATATAAACAGTCTATGCACAGAGTACACGAAAAAGAGAAAATTGTCATGGTGGTTGGTTGGGTGCAACTTCCTCCATGACATATTGAGCCCAAATTTGTCGAAGATCTCTAATCTTTGCATTTTTGTATTGGTCTTTCGACATGGCGATCTGCAAGCATGTGTGAATACTGAGTAACTTCATAATTTTGAACGTGACACCCAATTTTCAAATTTGAGTTAGCTATCGATGCTTACCTAGGGGAATTGGGCAAAGTTTGTTTGCACTAGGTCGTACATGTAGC
The DNA here is from genome assembly GCA_019359835.1 of Pharus latifolius. Classification (NCBI taxonomy): domain Eukaryota; kingdom Viridiplantae; phylum Streptophyta; class Magnoliopsida; order Poales; family Poaceae; genus Pharus; species Pharus latifolius. The sequence goes on from CM033330.1 coordinate 13,742,525, forward strand.
GCAGCACATAAAAACCGCATTCCCACGATTGCGGCTCCTGATGGACTGAGATAATTGCATATGCGAAGACATGTTAGCTATTGTTTCCATAAACTAATTAAGCATAAACAAAAAGTCTCGTGAGTACATCATATTCTTTCCAAACTAGTAGGGAGCCCTGCGGTGCGGCATGCCTCCCTCCAGCGGACACATATTTATCAAAAGCCCTGCATTTCAGTTAGCATTGCCGATTAATGTATTATCATTAGCTAGTAAGGTCAAAATTTAAATCAAACATATAAGTTACTTACGCCTCCATATTCCCCTTGACCACATATTCGTTCGATAATCTGTCACGCATCGAATCGAGGTAGTACACCTCGTTCCTCGGCGGATAGATCACGATGAGGATACAGTGGCCCCTACATTGTACGTAAAAGAGGATCGCTAGCTCAAGGTATATCTCAGGTGTAACATACAAGATTGAGTTAAATTAGTATGAAATGCACTAACCTTTGGTGGTACGGCACCAAAATGAACTCCCTGTCCTGCTGCGCCATCAGCGCCTTGGATATGTACTGATCAGCGTGCGCGGCGTCGTGCTCTAGCATCGTGAGGCTTATTTTCTCTGGGTCGAGGAAACCCACCTTGTCACATGCAGCCTCCGATGCTATCCTGTACATGCACCTGCATGCAAAGGATGACATTAGTATTGCATAGAAAGTTACTACATTTCAAATGAACTACAACAATGCAGAGTTAGCAAATAGAGTTAGAAAATAGCAATACATAGGATCAGCAAACTCACAGGACTCCAGTCCGGATGATGGACATATCGAGCTCCCGCCAGTTGTAGAGGTCGAACAGATCCTCGTGTGCCATGGATATACTCCCGGGCTCACGGTGGAACTGCCCAGGCCTGTAAGGAACTAAGAAGTTCATATTGTGCCGAGCTCGGTGTAGGTACCACTCGTGGAGGTCTCTGGTTGATCGATCCAATTTGCGCAACTGCCTCCGACACGAGTGGGAACCCGTTCCTGAAACTCTCTGGGCTGTCCCTTTCGCCCTTTGCCCTTGCCTTTTGCCGGGGACTGAGCGCGTACCTTCAAAGGCAAGGGCGAGGTGATGGTGGCTTTCTTCCGAGGTGAAGGCGTGGATGTGCTGGCTAGGGTCGAGGCCGTCCTCATGTCCCGAGCTGGGGGTGCAGTCCCCTGGTAGCCCGCCGGTAGGCCACTTCAATTAATGAGCACGTATGTTAGATTTTGCAAGTTGAGTGTACTGAGTAGGATGTAATCTAAAATGCATAGGATTTACCTCTTGTACTAGAACACACTTCTTGGGCCACTATATGTAGGAGCCCACTGCCTCAGCAAGTGTCTGTATTTCCTCTGTTGGGACTGGCAATGGAGAATCGTTGTAGCCCGGCATGGCCATGTCCACCTGTACCTTTGCGAACCCCAACCACAGAGGTACACAGTGGACCCGGACATCCGGCCCAGACGGATATACGAAGCAGTGTCCAACCACTTCCTGCCCGTCGCCTAGGTGATTCAGTAGGATGCAGCCCTCCGGCTTCTGCAAATTTGTAACAATTAAAACAGGTTAGCGAAACAACTCTAACAGAATAGGAGTGGCATCAACTTAAGTGCACAGATGAAGGCTTGCAATACCTCAAGTAGATCCACTGGATCCGCGAGGACCTTCGAAGCGCAACTGCTTATCCGACTCCGCGGGGTACCGTCGCCCTAGGGATCCACATATGCACTCTTGGCCAGCAATGCTTCTCTCAACCGTGCAAACTCTTCCCTAATTTGTGCGACCTCAGACTGCACCTCAGACTGCACCTCAGCCCGTATCTCCGCCCGTACCTCAGCCCATATCTTATCAGAGAGCTCCGCTTCCTTTTGCTTCCAGGAGCGAGCCTTGATCCTCGGTGGAGCCGGATCTGCGAAACCGGCCTTCCACGACACAATGGCTCCCACGGGCCGTGTCCGCCCGGGATGCTCCTTATTTCCTAGAGCCCGGGTAAGGATGCCATTCTCCCTCTGCGGGGTAAACAATCCCTCCACTGCCTCCTTCTCAAAAGAGATCTGTTACATTTAAAGATACCTTGTGAGACAAATTGCCTTATATACACTTGTGCACACACAGTTTACAAGGTTAGCCAACTTACCATTCTCCTCACAACGTCGGCGTCCCCAGGGTTTGCGAACTGCACAGACCCCGTGGACGACTCGGACCCCCTCCCCCTCCACCATCGCTTGCACCTCTCATCCCGGATCTCGGAGAGCGGCAACTCAGGGGAGTCGATGATAGGATTTTGCTTGTCTTCCTTCTTCCACTGCTCCTCCTTCCCCGCATAGCCCCCGGATCCGAGCCGATGCGGGTGGTCGTTCCTCTTCTGGATCACCTTATTCTTCTCGCTAAGGGCCTTGAACTCCTCGGTCCCCTTCTGCTTGGGGAATTCCTCCCATACCTCCTCCGATATAAAGGGGTACTTCTCGCAAGGAGATTTCCCCGCAACGAGGAAGTTACTGACGAGCCAGCTCTTAAAGGTTTTCCATGTTCCGTTCATGTCCTTCAAGCAGGCCATCCTAGGTGTATCGTCGGGGATGTTCCACTTAGTCTGTTTTCAAACAATGCATACAATTAATCATGAGTTAGTTAAACTTTAGTATAAACCAAGAGAACGTGATTACGAAAGAGTTCAGCGATTTCAGTTAATTTAACCTTCACTTACGCCCACAACCTATCCCTCTCATCTGCCGTTACGTCCTTCCAGCTCTGGACGATGATCTTCACCCTTTCTTTCGCCAACAGTCCAATGTAGGCCGCAGACTTCCCAGCATTCTTTCCGATCGGCCTCCCAAATTAGTTGAACTTACAAGAAAGATCCGTGCGTTTGGCCAAACGGCCCAACGTCGTCGCACCTCGCCCCACCCTCTTGCGCTGGGATGAACCAGCTGCATCTTCAGTTATGTTGGGGTTGGCCCTAGTCGAACCACTAGTACCATCCGATGAAGACGACGACATGTATTTCCCTACAAAACCATCAAAAATTTAATGGAAACACAAACCAAATCATTTTAAAAAGCAAAAGGACCTATTTTAAATATTTTTTCTATCGGTAAACAATAGAAGATAAGATTCTATTTCTGAGCATTTTCATCTACACATTTTCATATAGGAAGCAGGCAACATATTGCAATTAATTCTTCTTGGAGTTCCATAACTCAGCTCAGGATTGGAGACTAATTAGGGCTGCAAAAGGGATGTCCGAAGAAAATAATACTAAAAGACATGCAAAAATTAATTACTGAACTGTTCAGAAATCTTTTCTATCGGTAAACAAATGAACTGCCGATAGACCATAACAATGTTTTCCATCGGCAAAGATACGAGATACCGATAGAACATATTGTTATGGAATATTGTTGATAAGCCGCCATTCACTGGCATCACATAGTCTTGGTTTAAGTCAATATTCTCCATGATTTTCTATACTAATATTCATGGGCCAGCATTATTATTTCACACATAACAATGTTTTCTATCGGTAAACACATGAGCTGCCAATAGAACAGAACAATTTTTTCTATCGACAAATACAGGAGATACCGATAGAAGATGTGTAAGAACACCTCCAACATATAATGTGCATTACATGGCAGTTGAATACAATTGATCACACATACAGCAGTATATATAAGCTAAAATCTCAAAATAGGTTCATTACAGCACTGGAACATATTATGTCAACCCTAATTTAAATCAACATTGCCTGCGGAATGTTCATAATCCAACACAATAGGGAACCCGAGTATAATTGCAAGACTCGAAGAATTAGTACGTACAAAACACAAAAATCAAATAAGGAAGATGCTGGAAAAAGAACGATGAATTAGGGTATTTACGGCGATCAGTTGTGGTGATGGAGAGGTGGTGTAGAATGCAGCGGCAGCCGGCGAAGGACGAAAATATGAACCGGTGGTAGTGGCGAACCAGTATCCAGCCGGCGATCGTCATGTGGGAGAGAGGAAGTGAGTGGTCACTGCGGAGGTTGTGGTTTTCTTCGCTCTCGAAGAGACGCAGTGCTATAAGTTGGAACTGTTCGACTGGAGGGAAACTCAAGGGCCATGTACGTGTAATAAAGTAGTGGATGCCCTTTTCTATCGGTACAAAAAAATAATACCGATAGAACAAGTAAATTTTTCCCAGAGCAATATTTGATGTAGTGGATGCCCTTTTCTATTGGTACAAACAATAAAATACCGTGAGACCAATTTTTCCCAGAGTAATTTTTGAAGTGCCTGAGATTAAAGTAGTGGATGCCCTTTTGCTATCGGTACAAACAACAAAATACCGTCAGACTAATAAATTTATTCTAACGGTAGAACATAATAATACCAATAGAATAAGTAAATTTTTCGCAGAGAAATTTTTGAAGTGCCTGAGACACATTAAAGTAGTGGACACACATGACACATCTGTATTTACCGCTAGAACATGTGATGTTACGTGGCTGAAACAAAGCAAACTGGGTAATGCATGACACACATGACACCAGTTCTCACCTTCAAAGAATCATATGTACACACAATGTAACATCAAACAGACCGTGCTTGAAAGCTGCATAATGATAAAGAAAGAGGGAAGATAGCCAGAGAATTGGAAAATTGACATAAAAACAAATTGTTCATTCATTGTTATTTTATCACTTATAAAAAAATAAAAATCCAAAATGCTAGGTCAAGGGGTGGTCTTAGCCCTGGCTGCATATAGAATTAAGTCAGTTTGACTTGCAGCCAGGACGCAGGACTCCTCTAGCGACAAGTTGTCCTTAGGATCAACTACTACCGCGTCGAGAAGGCCTGCGACCTCCCTCAGCTTCGCTATGGTATCCTTCATAGTCAAACCGCAGCCAGCGATGGTAATATCTGCGGCTTGCTTCTCCTCGTGAAGACGCCTCGTCCTCGCCCTGGAATTGTCACCATCTGTCTTCATGCGCCGAATGCGCCGGAGGAGATCGTCCAGTTTAAGCCGTAGATGAGTGTGCTTGTCCGTAAGGAGCTTGTGCTCCTCCTGGAGGGCCCTCAGCTTGGCCTTGACTTTGCCAGTGTCTTCCATGGCTCCCATTCCCTGCGCAAATCAACAGGTCAAGAATGTACTGAACATGGATTCACAATACAGGGGAAAACCCAAGAGATTTAGAGTTCTTACCGGGGATGGCGAGGATGACGATCCCATTGAAGATGCCATTGTCAAAGAGAAGATAAGGAGTCGAAGAGTTTGAGAATTAGAAAAATATGTAAAGTGGTTGGCAATTTCACTGCCGAGGTACTTATGGAATTTCCAAGGCGACGCATGGCGACATAGTTGAGAATTCAAAGCGCCAGAGTATTGTTCTATCGATACAAACAATAAAATACTGTCAGACCAATTCATTTATTCTAACAGTACAACAAAATAATACCGATAATGGATTCCCTTTTCTATCGGTACAAACAATAAAATACCACGAGACCAATTTTTCCCAGAGTAATTTTTGAAGTGCCTGAGATTAAAGTAGTGGATGCCCTTTTGCTATCGGTACAAACAACAAAATACCGTGAGACTAATGAATTTATTCTAACGGTAGAACATAATAATACCGATAGAATAAGTAAATTTTTCGCAGGGAAATTTTTGAAGTGCCTGAGACACATTAAAGTAGTGGATGCCCTTTTCTATCAGTACAAACAACAAAATACGGTCAGACAAATGGATTTTTGGAGAGCTTAATTTGAAGAAGAAAGAGGCTGCAATGAGATTTTGGCAAGAAAATTTGAAGGGAAGAATTAAGTACTTACAGGATAAAGGTACTGTACATGTTAGAACTCATGCTGTGGAGTAAAATTGAGATATATTAATGCTGTGAACTAGCTTATCATTAAGTTCTAAAGAAAAATGTACTGCCTGATGTATTAATGATAAGTTCCTCACCTTGATGCAGAACTTGTGGGCTGTTTGCTTGGCATTTTTCCCTGAAATAGAAAATAATCATCAATGGTTCTCAACCCATAATCCTTCTTCGTGATCATCTCGCAGATACGTTGTTTCGTCGATATCTTCAGTAGGGATAGATTGAATGTCCTCTAAAAATGGAGGTATTTCGTCGAATTGGTTATACTCCTCTTAGTCGACAATGTCTTCGACCCCAACAATACGTCTCTTGCTGTGGAAGACAACATGCAAGTTTGGATTGGCCGGGTCAACGATGTAGAATACCTGTGTGGCTTGCTTTGCAAGTATGAATGGATCGTCTTGGTGTCCGACTCTATCAAGATCGACGAAAGTAAACCCCTAACTGTCAACTTGAACACCTCGAGGGATTTCGACCGATTGGCATCGAAACAGGGGAATCTTAAGTAATCCGTAATCGAGCTCCCATATTTTGTCAATAGCACCGTAATATGAGTTCAACACCCTTACTGACCTGGCATCCTCAGAAATAGCAAACAGTGTCACTCCGCTACATTGCGTGCTACTCATGGCGTCTTGAGCTCTTGTGTAAAATGAATACCCATTGATGTCGTACCCCTGCCAAGTCCCTACAGTGAATCTTGGGCCTCTAGCCAACCATGTCATAGTTTCACTTATAGAGCCCTCGGCAGCTCGCGTGACTCTTTCTTGGATCCACCCAGCAAATTTCCTGTTATGTTCTTTGGTGACCCAAATCTCTGACTTCGAAGGATTATGTGACCGTAACATTACCTTGTGCTCGTGTATGTATGGCTCGACATCCGTCATGTGTTGTAAGACCCAAAAATGTGATTTTGCGTACACATCACGAGCGGGGATGATAGCTTTGAATCCAATCGTTCCGATGCCCTGAAACCTACCCTTGTGTCGGGACCTAGGAACGCCAATTGGGTCAACCCCGGCCATATAATCTGTGCAAAATTCAATCACCTCCTCGGCGGCATAACCTTCCATGATACTCCCCTCGGGTCGACGACGAGTCCTTACATATCCCTTCAATACACCCATAAATCTCTCAAATGGATACATGTAGCACAGGCACACGGGTCCACAAAACCTAATTTCTCTGATAAGGTGAACAATCAGATGGACCATAACATCAAAAAAGGATGGAGGGAAATACATCTCGAACTGACAAAGAGTTGTAACCACGTTGCGTTGCAAAGCGTCCAATCCATCCGGATCAATTACCTACGAGGACACAGTTGCGCCAAATATTCATATCAGAAAAATCTTCTAATTAAGCTCCACAAATGGAGGTAATGAACTTATAGTATGAGTGCACGTACTTACCTTGCAAGATATTGCGTTGAAGAAATAACATAGGTTTGTGATTGTCTCTCTGACTTTAACTGGGAGAATGCCTCTGATAGCAATGGGAAGCATTTGTGACATCAGCACATGACAGTCGTGGGACTTCGTGCCAACCAGTCTTAGGTCCTTCATGGACACAAGTTTTTTCAAGTTCACGGAATACCCACATGGAACTTTAACACCGTGCAGGTACCGACAGAGTTCTGTTTTTTCGATCTTGGGCAACGTATAGCAGGCCGGGGGGAGGTATGTACGCTTTCCCATCTCCAAAGGTGCAAGCTCAGTCCTTATCCCCATTTCCACCATGTCACGACGAGCTTTCACACCATCCTTTGTCTTTCCCGGAATGTTCAACAACAAACCAATCAAACTGTCACAGACATTTTTCTCTACATGCATGACGTCAATGCAATGTCGAACTTGTAAGTGCTCCCAGTACGGTAGATCCCAAAGAATCGATCTCTTCTTCCAAACATTTTTTTCTCGAGGTTTAGAATACTTACCGAACTCAGCTTTGATGTCCTTCACGCTCAAGTAAATCTCCTTACCGGTCAAAAACACTGGAGCTGATCCCTTCTCAGGCTTCCCGTTAAATGATTTTCTCTTTTTACGGTACGTGTGATGCATCGGAAGAAACCTGCGGTGACCCATGTACACTACTTTCCGGCAGTTTCGCAGCCACATGCTCTCAGTTTCATCTAGGCAAATAGGGCAAGCCTTGGCTCCTTTCGTACTATACCCCGACAAATTGCCGTAGGCCGGAAAATCATTTATGGTGCAAAATATCAGGGCCCGCAAGATGAAATTCTCTTTCTTGTATGCATCCCACACCTGCACCCCCCTCGCTCCACAATTTCTGTAAGTCCTCGATTAAAGGCGCTAGAAACACGTCAATATCATTTCCGGGTTGTTTGGGTCCTGAGGTTAGTAACATGATGTACTTGCGCTTCATGCATAACCAAGGAGGAAGATTGTCGATGCATAAAAGAAACGGCCAAGTGCTATGCCGACTGCTCATATTACCATGTGGGTTAATACCATCTGTACTCAGCCCGAACCTTATATTCCTAAGTTCACCGCCGAACTCAGCAAATGTTCTGTTGATGTTTCTCCATTGAATAGAATCAGCTCAGTGTCTCAGTTTTCCGTCTTGTTTTTGGGCTTCAGCATGCCAATGCAAGTGCTTCGCCACTTTCGGATTTGCAAACAGCCGCTTCAATCTAGGTATCACAGGCAAGTACCACACAGTTTTCGCCGGAGGTCCTTTCTTTACCTCGTGACGTTCACTGTCAATCCGGTCCCTATGCGTATACCTCGATGCGCCGCATCTTGGACAAACATGCAAACTGGAGTACTCGTTATGGTACAACACACAATCATTTGGGCATGTGTGTATTCTTTCGATTTCCATTCCCAACAGACACAACAGTTTTTTGGCTTGGTAACTAGATCTTGGCAACTCATTTCCCTCTGGAAGCATGTCCGCTAGAAGATCTAATAGTGCCGTGAAACTCTTATCACTCCAACCGTTGCCTGCCTTCAAGTTATATAATCTCAGCACAGAAGACAGTTTTGTAAATGTTACACATCCAGGGAACAGAGGCTTCTCAGAGTCAACAATCAGTTTCTCAAATTCATAGAAGTCGTTTTCGTTGTAATCTTCCTCTACATCACGTAACATCGCATCTAGATTGTCATCATCATCATCTACGTGCACATCGGAATGAACATTATCAAAATTCGGATGATCATCGATATTATTGCAATCCACATCCGAGTCCTGCTGATTGGTAGTAATGGTGCTTGTTTCCTCAAGATCTTCGCCATGCCATATCCAATGAGTGTATCGCGCGTTAAAACCACGACGAATCAAATGACTCTTAATTTGATCAGAGTTGCTAAACCTCTTCAAGTTCATACAATCTGTACAAGGACAACGCATATTTTTCTCTCCCTTCCTCTCCTTTTGTTGCTCAGCAAATTTAATAAACTCATTCACACCATCCAAATATTCAAGAATAGTACGTTTTATTCCATACATCCAATATTTCCTGTCCATCTACAATTAACAAAATTTAATGAGTCAGCCATGCATGAAACCTGCCCGATTAAGTTATGTATATGTACATGTACAGCCTCTTACAACTGATGTGTTAAACCCTAGTTTGAAGAAATTAACAGTAATTAACCTAGCTAACTACACAATACAAGCTAGTGAGCTCCTAAAACATGAAGCATTTCCAGCTAGCTAGCTCCCAAGCTTGGAGCTACAAGCTTGGAACTACACAATACAGCTAACTTGCAAGTAGAGAGGGAGGGAGATCTAGAGGGAGAGAGAGATAAGTGATGACAATTAAGCATACCTTAAAGAGAGGGGTGCAATCAACTTCCCTCCAGCTTGCCCTGATCACCCTAGCAATGTAGCTGCGAGCGTGGAACTTTCGTCACAAACAGAGGGACACAGAGTGCAACAGAACAAAAGAGCAGCTCAGCAATGGTCGAGTAGGATTTTACTTATATTGGACCTTTTTCTAACGGTAAATACATGAAATACCCGTTAGATTAAGTGCGGGTAATTTTGCACTCACATATTCTATCGGTAAAAACACACATATACCATTAGAGAATGTACTGGTGCATTGCTGAGCAGGTACAGGTCTTGTTCTATCGGTAAATATGTGTATTTACCGTTAGATGATGCATGACACAGCAAATACATGAGTTTTTCTATCGGTAAATATGTGTATTTACCGTTAGAAAAGGTACGGGTACATGGCTGAAACAAAATCAAACTGGGTAATGCATCACACAGGAAATACATGTGTTTTTCTATCGGTAAATATGTGTATTTACCGTTAGATGATGCATGACTGAGAAAATACATGTGTTGTTCTATCGGTAAATATGTGTATTTACCGTTAGAGGAGGTACTGGTACCAAACTGGGTAATGCATGACACACATGACACCAGTTCTCACATCCAAAGAATCATATCTAAACACAATGTAACATCAAACAGATCTTACTAGAAAATAAAGCAATATTTCAAGAAATGCTAATTTGTAGAGTAACTAGGAGACACAAAAATACTTTTCTTAGGTACTTGGTACTTCATCTTGCCAAAGAAATTACACATGCCAGTTCATAAATTCAGGTACAAACATACACATGCCAGTTCACCAATACAAATTCAGGTACAAACATACACATGCCAGTTCACAAATTCAAGTGCATGTCTGAAACAGCAGTACAAATACACACCTACCTACCAATACAATTAAAAACACAAATACTCCCTACACATTCAAGTTCATGTCCCAAATAGCAATAAATGATACACAAATATACAACAGTATACAAATACAACAATTCACATATTCGATGTATATTAGAAAATTCACGTCTGAAATTAACAACAGATCACGACGAGGACCCAGTGGCCCATACATTTTACATAAAAGAGAACCTTTGCAAGTTGTGACAATGCAACTACCGACTACAAGTTAGACCTGATACATCACAAATCCATTCATCCAAAACAGCAAATGTCTGAACCACATTGGACTTAACCATAAGAGTTCAGTTCGAAGACGCCCGAGGAGCTGGAACTGCCGTCGAGTTATATTTGTATTGGTGATTTCCTTGGACTCAAACTCAATCAACTCAACTCAACTCAACTCAACTCCATTAACAAAAAGAACCTACCTTCCAAGATGTTGTTATGTGTAGTGATAGTGTAGAATGGCTGTGCAAATGACAACAATTCTTCTTCTCCAAGTAGGTAAGTGATATTTACTCTATTTGCCTTATTATTCTGTACATTCTCCTCATGCTTCCGCACATTAGTCATATACCTCGGCATATATACCTAGATTATTCCAGATTAATCGCCAAATCGACCGGATTACTCGTTTTTCCAATTTTTATCGCAGGTCGAGAGGATTGGATGGATTTTCGGCTAGAGGACACGCGTCCTCGACCTAATCTGGCCATCGGACGATTCTTGATGGAAGTGCGCGTTCTCACGAACGCGTAGGATCTGACTGCACCGAAATCGGAGTCTCCGGGGGCCTGGAATCCCAAACCCTAGCCACGAGGTTACATTTCTAAATTTCCAAAACCTCGAGGGCTTTTCTGCAAAAGTGCCAAATTGCCCTTTACCTTGCCGCCGGCCATCTGAGGCATTTGAGCCCGGCTTTTTTTTTTTCTTCCCTTCTTCTTCTTCCCCAAACCACTCTTCCACACCTCCCTCCACCTCGCCGCTGGCGGCCGGGCCATACGCCGGCGGTGCTCCATTCCCTCGCCACTCCACCACTACACCACAAAACCCCAATTCCACAGATCTTTCCCCATTCTCCACTGTTCTCCACCACCATCCCGCGTCGGAGCCTCCTCTCCCTCGGCCACCGCCGCATCTCCTCTTGTGGCCTCCACCGGTGCTACTCCACAACCCGCCGCCGATTTGCTGCTTCCCACGGGCGCTACGCTGCCTTCCTCGGCGAGCCGCCACGCCAGATCCCGCCGATCTGCTCCGGGGCAGTGCCGGCGCCACCACTCCGAACCGACGCCTCCCACAGCCGGCACCGCCTCTTCTTCGCGCCACACCACCGCCGGATCTGTGCCGCACCGTCCACGGTGCCACCGGATCCACACCTCGCCGATCCGGCCTCTGCACCGCACCTGAGCCACGCCATCGCCTCCCCCGCGCGCGCCTCTACGCCTCGCCGCCACCACTCCAGCCGGCGGCACCACGCCACCTCGGAGTGGTGCTCTACGGCGCCACCTTCTTCATCAACCACGGCGGCCTCTTCTTCTCCATACGCCAGCACCAGAACCGCCACCTTCACAGCTCTGCCGTGCTTCTTCAACCTCGACAGCTTCAACAGCACCTCGACCACTTCTTCTCCGGCATTTCACTCCAGTGATCGCCATAAGCAGGCAGCAACCGAATCAGTGGTGATCAATTCCTTCTCCTCTCATTTTTCTTCATTTCCATCTGAGTCTCTTGAGTTGTATGAAATGGTTGATCCTTGAACAGCTATGAACAAAGTCATGAACTGACTTATCTTCTGGATCATCTATTAGTTCTGGTTAAACTGAAATGCATGTCTTTTAACTTTTGTTTGATGCAATGTGTTAGTCGTTGTGAGCGGAATTTCTTCCTAATCCATACTAAGTTCTCAAGCAATCTTCTTTTCGTTGCTCTAAGCAACTGTCTTGTGCTGAATTAATGTGTTGAGCGATGAATTATTTAATGTTTGTGTTCGATTCATGTTCAAATGAAATCATTCTTCTGCTGCAAGTAGTCTGAAGATTTCAAAGAGTAGCAAATCAAATGCAAACTTCATTGTTTTATTGTTGCATTGCTATTTTAATCTTGGCTTGCACTATGAATCATTTACTGGAATGTGCTTGTTGTTTGAGACTGAAGTGGATCTCTCTTTAAATGAATGCTAGGGGTTTTACTGATTCTGTACGGGCGATGTAACATCCTGAGTTTTGGGGTGAAAAGTTTCTTTCTTAAAAATCATGCATGCATATGTCTCTTCTAGATCAACCAAATCAGCCTCAGCTTTATTCTGTTCTAGCCTAAAATCTCCAAATCTATCCTGTGACCCCAAGTCAAGATCTGACTTGCCAGATTTGATCTATTAGTTATCCTAAACCTAAAAGCCTTCAGAGCCTGGATTCAATTCTATCCTTAACTTCCAGAATTATCAACTCTTTTCTGTTTTCGAAAACAGAATATCTGTTATTACCTTTTACTCTAAGTTTCAGAAATTCAGATTTAATCAAAATCTTAGCCAAGTTCAGACCAGATTATTCCTGGATTATGATCAAGGGTATGCCAATACCTTAATCCAAAAAGTTGGCAGCCAGATTTCACCATCTGAACCTTTTTCGCAAATCAGTCCAAGAGTATCGCAGATCAGTCCTTTTTCCAGATTTTCTAAAAGCCAGAAAAGGCAAAATGTTGCAAATCATCTCCAAATTCAAATCTGATTCAGGGAATACCTCCCAAATGCTTTTCAATACAAATTCTTCTTTTATGAGTACCTCAAAATCAAACCCTAAATTCCAGAATTCGAGATCAATAAGTTTCAGACTTATTTTACCCTAATCTACTCTGTTTTCAGTTCATATCAAAAGTCATCCAAATGTCTCAAACTTTATCTTCTAGCTGTGCCAAATCATCTATGGAATTAAGTATACCAAAACAGCAGAATCAATTTCAGTTTAAACCTCCCAAAATTCCAGATTTACATTTCAGTCCAAAACTCAAAGAATTGAAATTGCAGTTCAGTCCATTTTTGACCAGGCTAGCTACTGTGCGCACGACCAGAGATTGCCGTGGTTGCCATGCGCCGTGCACGCTCGCCGCCGGCCAAGTTCCGCTTGCATTTGTGCTCGTGCATGCTTGCTCTTCCTGTTGCGCACGCGTCAGTGTCTCAGCCATCGCCGTGGCAACACCGTGGCGGCGTCGACGACTAAAGCTTGCCCTGTGCGCGACCAGCAGTGACTGTTGTCGGCATCTTCTTGCCACGTAGCTTGCCTTGCCAGCCGTTGTCGCCACCACCTTGCACCGCCCGACATGGTTGAGTCCCAATGTAGCACAGCTTCGCCTTGCCAGTGCACCGTCGCTTCACCGCTCGCCGTTGTTGCAGCTGCGCCCGGCAAATCTTGTCATCTGGCACAAATTCAATGCTGTAAATCCTTGCAAGCTACGACCACTGCTCTATTTAAACTACCAGTGCCTTGTATCATCTTCATCAGGACTTAGCCAATTTTGTAAATTCTCTCGCTGTCGTCTTCTTCTCCGGCGAGACCAGCTCGAGGCCTCACGGTGACAGCCTCAACCGCAGCATCTCCTGCCAAATTAACAGCACTAGTGAGTTCCTCTCATCTCACTCATCATGCTGTACCATTTAATTGCTCACCGGTGACCTCTAACGCCGGCAATCACCGGAATTTGCTGAAACTTGAAGAATGCCCTGTTCCGGCAATGCAGGCCAAATTACCTCGAATTAGCTTTCGATCCTGTGGAAGAAAATGATCAGTGACTCATTTCCAGCAAGCCTACGCATCAAAATCTCCCGATTGAGCTTCAATCGAAGCTTTCCCCAATTTTGAGCTTCTCCAGAAACCGGCGATCGTCGCCAGGCTTCTCCGGCCATCCTCCGGCCCATCTAATTGTACCAGAAGCTTCCCTATACCTCCTAGATGCTCTCCAAGCTTGGAATCGAGTTCATTCGGCCTAAAACAAAAACCCCCAAATGGCAGTGTTTCTTCTCCGGCGTCGATCACCGGAAAACCTATTCCTGGCCATTTCAGCTTCATCTACTTTGTCTTTCAGGTGTGCCTCAACTTCCTGAGCATATTTGTCTTCTAGCTCGATCTCTGAAACTGCCCAGAATTTAAGTTATAGCCATGCCAAAATCTTGTCCAGAACTGCTCCAGTGCAACTAGTTCACCTCAGTTCATCACTGAATTTCATCACCTTCCAGCCATCTTCAGCTTTGAATCCTGTTGAATGATTTGTTCCTGTTATCATTGCCTACCTCCCAGACAAAGTGGTGCATCATTTGGAGCTCTAGATCAAAAGTTATGCCAAGCCCTAGTTTCTGGCCATGTCAAGATCAATGCCAGACTATGTCAGTCAGTGGCATTAGCCCTTTTCACTCCTTTCCAGATGTGCATTTTGGGCATAACTTTGTCCCTTAGATTCCTGAGGTTGTGATCAACATTTTCTTCTTCTATCACAACTTGATTTGAGCCCTTGAATTATATTTGCCGCTAAACCCTAATTTTTGACACTATTCCAGTGCATGCCAGCCAATGGCATTGGCCTTGTTTACCCACTTCTGATTGTGCATTTTGAAAGCCACTTTGTCCACTGAATTTGTAGAGTTATGATCTACATTTTCTTCTACTATCATAACTTGAGATAAGCTCTCTAGCTTTCCCTGAAGTTATGTCAGAATCTTGATCCGAATGTCAATCCGCTGACATTCGCTATTTTTGATCAAACCAGCCACAAAACTGATGTTCTTATTGTAACCTTGAGATCCTAAGAGCATCTACCACCCATCCTTAGCCAAATCCTTGAAACCCTAGATCTCAACTCAGTTCAGCTTGTAATCTCAATTATCTCCAGTATCGTTCAGTCACTCTTGTAAAGCATATCTGCATATAGATTCTAAAACATCTTAATATATAAGTAATATTTGTGTGTATTGTTTGGTTTGTCGTCGAGCAGATTCAGAAGCTGAGATCGAGGACTTCGCTGTTGACCCGTCATCAACTGCTGTTTCTTACGACGCGGAAGGCAAGTCATATCCTTGGTCATCTTGAACCTATATTTTAAATGTTGCTAAAACATAACCTTGAATATAGGCAATATTGCATGTGAAAGATTGAGAATGGTTGATTTATGAATTGGCAGTACTAGACTGGTTATCTGTGAAATGTGAAATAAACAAGTTTTGAGCCATGAACTATTATATGTATTTATATACTTATATTCATGAAATAAAACCCCTAGCCGTGACCAGAAAATGGTATGGATGGCTGTAGCACTGGAGGTGCTAGACTGCAAAGGAATGCAGGCACTGAAGGTGCAGGGTTGTGGATGGTCTGGTCATTGGCATATAAGGACTAGAACCTTGTGTTGTGCGTCTAGTGGCATGAACAACGTGCTAACCGCAAGCCTGGTATGGGACAGGCCTGAACAAGTACTTATGTGGATCGTACATGAAACCCCTGCATGAGTTGTGTTGTGATGATTGACTTGGAGGCTGACTCCCACTATCACTGAAGGTGATCTGATATTTGACCCAGTAATGGGAAAATGAGGTGGGGTGGAGGTTATGATACAGCCTACCACAACTGTGTTTCGCGGAGAGCCACAGGGTCAGGGGTGAATTGTAAGTGATGCATAACAAAAGTTCTTGTTATCTCCACCTTGCCACTCACACATGGTTGTGAGGAGGGGTCTAATCATTTTGTTATGATAGGATGGGCTTGAAAGTGGAATATCTTGCGGGTAAATTGGTACCTCTCTGCAGAGTTAAAAACGTATTCGAATACTCCAAGCTCCCGGGTTTATAGGAGTCTGCTGCGGTGGATTAAATCCACGGGGTGTGACACAAGTACTATTTTCTAAATAAAATATGTTTAAATCAAGATTACCCAAATGACATGTGTTTTCATGATAAGGAGTGCTGCCGTGGGCTGTCGTGTGTCGACGTGTCGCGGTAGTGCTATAATCTAGTGAACATGATTGATGATGTTATATTATAAAAAGTGCTGCCATAAGATGAGATGAGAAAGGAAAAGGTTATTTTACAAAAATCCATAATTCTTGACTAGTCTAGGTTCATATCATCACTACTATATGTATCTACTCTTACCTATGACTTGCTGAGTACGTAAGTGCTCACCCTTGCAACATTCAAATCAATAGACGGAGCAATCAACAATCAAGATGAAGGCGTGGAGAACTTATTGGATCCAGAAGGAGGAGCGTCAGTCCCGTCATTTCCCTGATGTGTGTTGTTCTGCTGTCCACTTCTCTTTTGTGGGTGGGTCAACCATCTTCTGCTGTGTAGATGTTATTTTGCTAAACCATGTATGCCGTGAAGGCATTGTAATTTTCTTATGTAATATCAAGGCCAGCAGACCACACTGCTTAACTATTTTGTAAGTTACTCTGTTGCAATGTGATATACTCCTGTGCTTGACTTATCCTGTGACGTCAAGGGTATGTGTATGCTATGCATATATGGGACTAGCTGCAGCGAGCTAGGTCTCTACAGGAGTAGTCGTAGTCCCAATCTCGGGGCGCGACAGGCGATGATCTTGCCGTTGTTGACCTTGCACTTGAGTTATAGAGAGACGTGGTGTTTTGCTGCAATTC
Organism: Pharus latifolius; assembly: GCA_019359835.1. Classification (NCBI taxonomy): domain Eukaryota; kingdom Viridiplantae; phylum Streptophyta; class Magnoliopsida; order Poales; family Poaceae; genus Pharus; species Pharus latifolius. Next base: position 13,759,755 of record CM033330.1, read on the forward strand.
TTTCATTTCTAGACATTAAACTCCTATTCAGTTTAGATTGGTTTATTTTCTCTGGATTGAATTTGTCGTGGTTGTGGTAGTGGCTGAAGGTGTGAGGCTGTTGTGATCGATCTATGTTATCTTTACATGCTTGTTCGTTGATACAAACGGTAGAGACGCTGTTGTTTTAGTCGCTTTCACCCTTTTCGCGAGACTACTAAACGATTACGACTCTATCGTTTGTACTCATGATCACGCGTATGGATTTAACACTGATTGAGTGTGGAAAGCTTACCCCTCTCTTTCTTTCTTTATATCTTCAGACTTTTTTTTCCTTCTCTCCTTCGTCTGATTTATTTTCACCTGCCACCGATTTAGTCTAGTTTTATACGATTCATTTTCTCTAGTCCTTGTGGAAAGAACGACAGAATACTCACCTGTATTGCACCGATCTCGTTCTATTGCGAGACGGTCTAGGCCGGTATCAGTAAGCATCTGGCCACAAGCTGGTGCATGCAAAAAAATGTAAGATGCTTTCTATAGGTCCTAATTTGAGAAACACGCTGGGCTTAAGGATCTTCTCGACCGAGCCAACCATGATCTCGCCCTTCACGTCCTTCCAGCTCTCGACGGTGATCTTCACCATTTCTTTCCAGCTCTCGATGGTGATCTTCACCATTTCTTTCACCAACAAGCCAACGTAGGCAGCGTACTGCGATGAAGAACCATGAAATACGTTGCCCCTCATGAGCATCATCCAAGGACCTGCACAGACCATAAATAGGCATTCTAGAGCAAATTAAGATTGTTTACTGTTTCCTACATGACTCCCTATCCGAGAAAGACTACCAACTGAAGGTTAGGTTGTGCTTCGTCATAGTAACATCAACTTGCAACTGGAGATCAAGATATTACATTTCTACTCTATTTCATCAGAAGAAATTACCTTGCCAATATACATATATTAATTATTAAATGAACTTTTTACATGCACTTGATCATTGAGCAAGCTAGTTGGCATTTGACTATATTATTGTCATTGAACAACCTACAGAGAAGATCAAGATATTTGTGTATCTCATGATATTTGTAAATATCTTGACATTAATGATCTTTCAATTTCATGTTCTTTCAATTTCAACTTCAATTTCAGTTTCAATTCATGATCTTTCAATTTCAATTTCAATTACAAATATCTTTCAATTTCAATTTCAATTTCAATTTCATGATCTTTCAATTTCATTTTCAATTTCATGATCTTTCAATTTCAATTATTACTAAGTCCAAGTTGGCATTGAGCAACCTACTGAGAGATGAAGATATTACATTTATACTCTTATTGGCATTTCACTATGTTAGATAGAGTTTGTATTGCAAATATATCCTGATAATTTTCTTCATTTGATAGGATCAGCTTATCTGTCCCACAGTGATATTATGTAGTTGTTTTAATAAAAAACAGGAACAAGACACCGTACATAATCATATTGAAAAGAAGACACATCAAAATGAAGGATACAAAAATTGCAGAATAATTGCCATAATCGGATTAGAATAATCTAACAACATTGCCGAAATTTTACGTACCTTGTTTGCGATGCCGAAATCTAGTGGGCGTCGATGGAGGTACGGAGGTGCAGCGGTCGCCGGTAGAGGTGCACCAGCCGTCCATGGAGCTTACGGGTTAGGGCTACGAGCGCCCGATGAACTGTGAGAATGAAAGAGACATACCCGGGTATTTATAGTACTAGATAAGTTCTATCGGTACACAACCTCATACCGTTAGTGTCATGGTATTGCGAATACCCCGGCAGGTTTTGTGAGCGATCCTAGCGAAAATTACACGGCGCGGGCTGACCGGGTGACCGGTCCTCCCCCGCCAGACAAACACAAGAATTGACACTAGGATTTATACAGGTTCGGGTCCCGGTGGGGGCCCTAGTCCTGTCGGCGTGCTCCCGACCGGAGTCGGCTGGGGAGGCTCTCTCCGGGGGAGAGGCTTCTGGAGCACACCTGAGAGTTTTGGCTATTCCAATAAATGAATCACTTGCTTACAACTGAGGGGTACAAGGGCTATTTATAGCCCCAAAAAGAAGAAAAAAGACCTATCTACCCCGGAAGCCACCGTCGGATCGAGGGGTAGCAACGTCCTTCTCCTGGTCAAACGTCTTGAATGCTTGATAGGTGGTCGCTGATTCCCGAGGCACTCCTCGCGTGACCTGCACGTGATAAACAACTCGAGACTTTACCTTTAGAAGGGCAATGAGGCCCGGGACATGCGCCGGAGGCCAGGTCCCGGTAGAAAAAAGGCGGCACCCGGGGAAGCACCGGAGGCCACGTCCCCGGGCAAATGGCGGCGCCCGGGACCGGCGCCGGAGGCCAGGTCCCGGGGGCCAAAATGGTGGCGCCCGGGGAGGCCCCGGGGGCCACGTCCCCGGGCAAATGGCGGCGCCCGGGACCGGCGCCGGAGGCCAGGTCCCGCGGGCCAAAATGGCGGCGCCTGGGGAGGCACCGGAGGCCAAGTCCCGGGAGCCAAAAGGCGGCGCCCGGGACCGGCACCGGAGGCCAGGTCCCGGGGGCCAAAATGGCGGCGCCCGGGGATGCACCGGAGGCCAGGTCCCGGGAGCCAAAAGGCGACGCCCGGGACCAGCACCGAGGGCCAAGTCCTAGGGGCCAAAATGGCGGCGCCCAGGGAGGCACCGGAGGCCAGGTCCCGGGGACCAAAAGGCGGCGCCCGGGACCGGCACCGGAGGCCTGGTCCTGGGAGCCAAAATGGCGGCGCCCGGGGAGGCCCCGAAGGCCACGTCCCCGGGCAAATGGCGGCGCTCGGGACCGGCGCCGGAGGTCAGGTCTCGGGGGCCAAAATGGCGGCACCCGGGGAGGCCCCGGAGGCCACATCCCCGGGCAAATGGCGGCGCCCGGGACCGGCGCCGGAGGCCAGGTCCCGGGGGCCAAAATGGCGGCACCCGGGGAGGCACCGGAGGCCAAGTCCCGAGAGCCAAAAAGCGGCGCCCGGGGAGGCACTGGAGGCCAGGTCCCAGGGGCCAAAAATGGCGGCTCCCGGGGAGGCCCTGGAGGCCACGTCCCCGGGCAACTGGCGGCACCCAGGACCGGCACCAGAGGCCAGGTCCCGGGGGCCGAAAGGCGGCGCCCGGGGAGGCCCTGGAGGCCATGTCCCTGGGCAAATGGCGGCACCTGGGACCGACGCCGGAGGCCAAGTCCCTGGTGCCGAAAGGCGGCGCCCGGGGAGGCTCTGGAGGCCTCGTCCCCGGGCGAATGTGACGCAACTTACCTGGACTTAGTCTCGCGGAGATTTCCCCCAACAGCAGACCCCCATGCCCCCCGGGGACGATGCTCGAGTCCCCGGTGGGTATGGTACATGTCACCGGGAAAATCTCTGGGCCAAGCCACCGGAGCCACGACGCTTCGGCTTCCGTGCCTCGCGCTTAAGGCCGCACTGTTTCGCCATAAAAATGCTCGCGGTTCGAAGCGGTGCCTCGATTCGCGCGCCCGTCCTTCGTTTCCCGCACACGGTTTGAACTTCAACGGTCCAGATTGCTCCGCGGGGTGCCACGTGGCACCCATCTAGACCACGGCTCGCCCCTATAAATAGGGCCTTGGGGGGCCCGGGACCTTCATTCCAAACTTCTCATCCTTAGCGCGTTTAGCTCTCCTGGTAGCTCTCTCCCGGTAGCTCTTTCCCGGTAGCTAGCGCCCGGTAGCAGGCGTCCGGAACTTTTTAGACGTAGCCTCCTGAAAAGTTAGCCTCCGGAAGAAAAAACTAACCTGATGGCACCGAAGGGTCGAGCGAAGACGACCGAGGTGCCCCCGGAGGAGGTCGCTCCGGACTTCCTCTGGGAGTCTGAGTTCACGGCCGAGGACGCGGAGTCCATGGTCGAACGCTACGTCATTGAGGGCGGGGACATCTGGGTCCCCGTGAAGAAGGACGAACCCCCCGCCCCAGGCCCGGAGAGATCGTGGCCTTCGAAGCCTTCCTGGAGGCCGGGCTCCGGCTCCCGGTGCATCCCTTGCTCTGGGAGTTTTTGAAGGAGTACGGGGTGGCCCTAAACCACCTCACCCCGAACGCGATCGTCCGGATGGGCCTCTTCATCTGGCTCTACGAGATGGCGACCGTGCTGGAGCCCACCCTACGCGCCTTCCGGTACTTCTACGAACCGGCGGCGAGGAGCTCCCACCTGGTGAAGGGGGGACCCAAGTCCCCCTTTGGCTCGGTGATGGTGCAGATGCTGCCATCCCAGGAGGCCGATTACCCGGCGGCGGCCTCCCGGGACCACTGGGGCGACTGGATCCGAAGGTGGTTCTACCTCCGGGTCCAGGACGACGAGGTGGCGTACGCCCCGGAGCCCCCCACTTACAGCCGGTCGTCCGCGCCGAAGCCTCCGGTGTGGACGGACGAGGAGCTCGAGCTCCTCGGCAAGGTGATCATTTCCCGGAAGACCCGCTCTATGCGGGACACCGCCGAGAAGATGACGCTCCTAAGGATTTCCCCCTTCTCACGCGGGAGAAGGGGGATCGGCATGGGCCCGGAGCAGCGGCCCCCGGTCAAGCCGGTGACCCGACGTAAGTCCGCTACCTGCTTCATTGCACTTTCAAATTTTTGAAAATTTGACTAACTCTTTACCTCTTGTAGTCCGGCTGTACCCGGCGGTGCGGGAGAAGGCGGAGAACCTCCTGGGGAGGTACTTCGCCGATGAGCACGAGCGCGTCGTGCGCCTCGTGGGGGAGGGCCCTCCCTGGAACTTGGTAGCTGAGGCCTACGGGCTGAAGCTGCCGGAGAGGAAGCCCCTCCCCACCCCCGGGTCGCACAAACGGGGGAAGGACGCGGCCGGGGACTCTGAGCCTAAGAAGGCCAGAGTCCAAAAAGCCCCCGGCCCGTCGACGACGCCGGCGGCGACACAGGCGAAGCCCCGGGACGAGTGCCCCGGCACCCGGCGCGCCCGGGCGCCCGCCCGGAAAGAAGCAACACCCCCTCCCCCGAAGAGCCCCGTCGAGGCCCGGGGGAAGGAACCGGCCGCGGGCGGGGCGGCGTCCGATTCGGCAGACTACACCCCATCTCCGCCTTCAGTAGCAGTCCTCCCGGCGCCCCCGGCACCTTTGGAGCCGGAGAAACCGAAGGTGAGGTTCGCGGAGGCCTCGCCTCTGTGGGTGGAGTGGCCCGTGGACGAGGGGGGGAGCCCCTCCGTCTACGAGGTCCCGCCAGAAGTGGAAGCCCCGGGGGCGCTCCCGCCCGGGAAGGGGAAGGGTTGATGATCCCCCCCGGCGAGGGACCCCTTCCGGGACTTCCTCGGCCACATCTTCGGGGGGCACCTCGGCGACGAAGACGACGACGACCGCCACCCCGACCAAGATCATGCCGGGCGCCCCAGTCCGGGGGCCCGTTACCGGCCACGGCGGGACCAGCGCCGGGCGGGAGACCCCCCTGCTTTCCGCAGGGGAGGTCGAGCGCTACGCGGAAGGCCTGCAGACCCCAAAGGTCCAGGCCTTCGTCACGGGGGGGACGCTCCACGAGCGCTTCGCGGAGCTCCGGTCCCTTCAAGCCCAGGTAATCACCCGAAGCGGTTGTGGCTTTCTTTTGGCTCCCTGCATCCAAAATTTTTCTAACTCTGTAATTTATAGGGCGGCGGCGATTACCTGGGGCATTGAACACCGTGTCGTCCGGCTGCTCAAGGACGAGGAGGACAAGGCCGCCGCCTACCTGGGCTAACAGGACGAAGCTCTCCGGGAGCTGGCCCGGGTTCGAGCCCAGGTCCATGTCTCAGAGACCGTCAACGGCCGTCTCCGGGAGGAGGCAAAGGCGAAGGAGGAGGCGAAGGCGAATGAGGAGGCCTTCTGGGAGCTCAAGGGGTCGAGCGTCTGGGCAGTGGTGGACGCGGGCCACTCCGTCCGCTCGGCCCTCGAGAGCCTTGGTGTAAGCCTAGGCTCCGGGGGTGGCTCGGAGGCGCCCCCGGCCACGCTCGCAGAGGCTGTGCGTTTTCTTAACGCACAAGTCTCCGTGATCCCGGAGGCAGCGGACGCCCGGGCGCGAGGCCGTGCGATCCCCGTCGTCGCGCCTGCGGCCGGGCTCGTCGAGCGACGGGGGGTGGGCGCCCGGGCGATCGGGGGCCGCATCCCGCAGAGCTTCCCCGAGTTTTTCGAGCCCTCGCCACGGGAGGTGGAGCACCTAATCGGGGGCTTCTACGGCCGAATCATCCGGGTGAGATTCCCGACACCGACGCCTCCGACAGTGGACGCCCTGGCCCCGGCCTCGGAGGAAGCCCCCCGGGGGGAGGACGCCAATGAAAGAGTATGAGCCTCCCCCGGGTCTTTAGATAGGACCCTTTTGTTTTCTTAGAATTTTGATCCCGGTAGCTTCTTAGAAGAAGCCCCGGACACTTGTAAGAAGATATTTTGGAATGCAATAGAGTTAGAAATTTTTCTAAGTCTTTGAATTGTATTCAATGTTACCAGGGTTCCCGGGAGGTTACTCCCGGGCGAAGGTCCGGGAGGGGCTCTCCGGGGGACGCCCAAGCGGCTTTAATATTGCTAAGCCTCATCTCCGGGGAGCCCAGCGGGGACGCCGTCTGGGAGCCCATCCGGTTAAGGTGGCATCCGGAGTGGCACTTGAACAATTTTGACAATCATCGTGCCGAACTGTCCCCTCCGCGTCCGGGGTTCCGGATGATACCTCCTCTCTGGATACTTCCACCGGCGGGATACGAGTTCTGGCCCGAAGATGTGCTCCGGGAAGCTCGGCGCCGCGTGCGCGCATTGTACCGGGACTTGGCCCGGGAGCTAGCGGAGGGCCTCCGGGAGTATTAGGCGTAGGAGCCTTAGGATGTAGAGAATCCCCCGGGTTAGAGCCCGGGTTGTACCGTTTCCGATGCCCACCGGAGGGGGAAGATGTCCTCTGGGTTTGACAATCAATAAAGCTGTTTGTTTGCTTCTTCTTTTGTCGTCTTTTTATTTTTTCTTCTTGGATGGTCTGGACGACTCCTTTTGACAAGGATGAGCTAAGTTTGCTCGTAGGCGGTGTGGTCGACACCCGGGGGTTCCTTATCCCCCCCGCCCACAGCGGGCCGGAGGGTAGCTCCGCGCACTGTGGGGGTAACAAGGCCCTTGGGGTGGAAGTGACTTGTAGCATGAGAATTTTTCTAAGTTAGAAAATTCTAAAATGGGGTTTCCAAGGGAAAGACCTTCCGGGAGACAATCGTCCAGTAGCCGTGAGCACGGGGAGCCGGGAATGAGGCCTCGTGTGGAAGAAACATCCAAGAAAACCCAATGAGATTTTCGGAGGCGAGCTTCCTGGGAGATGATCGTCCGGTCGCCGTGAGAACGGGGAGCCGGGAATAAGGTCTCCGGGGGAAGAAATGTCCGAGAAATCCATAACTTCTCTGGGAGACAATCATCCGGTCGCCGTGAGAACGGGGAGCCGGGAATAAGGTCACCGGGAGGCAATCATCCGGTCGCTGTGAGAACGGGGAGCCGGGAATAAGGCCAGAAATCCTGAGGAAGATTCTGGAGAAAATCCTTCCAGGAGACAGGGTCTCCGGGGAAAAGATATCCAAGAAAGCCATTAGACGTCCCACTGGGGAGAGCGTCTACTCCTGGAGGAGGAAGTGCCCGATGACGGGTCTTGAGTGTTTGGGCAGAGGACTAGTCTCCCAAAGTGACTCGTTACCGCGGCCACTGAGGACCGGGTTGCCGCTTACACCCTCAGTCCATGAGGGCTAATCGTAAGCCGCCCTACAGGAGGGACTTGCTGGGTCTGCGCCCACTTCCTCGCGGGGAGGGCATCACCGTTAGGGGCGGTAATGAGAAGAACCTGCAATGAGACAGTTGAAGAGCAAGACCTATGTATTGCTAATAAAATGAAGTACAGTGCCTCCCCCTGCGAAGTTGCGAAAGAGGAGGAAAAGTAAATACAGTGTCCCTCCTCCCCCTCCGGCGTGATCGCTCCGGGGGAGGGTGTAACATCCCTATTTTGGCTATCTTTTCTGCTTACGAGTCAGCATATATTCTTTGGAATCCCTGATGTCTCAACCCTATCTTGATCTTAGGTATGCCACTACCTTAACCTAAAAAGTTGGCAGCTAAACTTCATCTCCCAGATCGTTTTCACATTCCAGTCCAAAAGTGTTTCAATTTAGTCCTTTTCAGAAGTTTCAGAAAGCCCGAAAAGGCTAAAAGTCCCAGATCATCTCCAAATACAAATTTGGTCGACTGATTACCTTTCTTTCATTTTTCTGAGCATTTTCCCCTTCTGGAAGAATTCCAGAATCTCAACCGAAACCCTAGTTTCAGCCCGGACAAAAGTTTCAAACCCTAATTACCCTATTTACCCTATTTTACACTGTTTTCGATTTTTGTCAAAACCACCAGATCTTATCGGATTTTACCATTTTTCCTGCTGGATGAGTCTAAGACATTTAGTAACACTCATCTACAAAGTCGAAATCCAAATCAACCCTTCAGATCTTCAGAATTGCAAATAGGCCCAAATTCCCGAGCCAAAACCCTCGCAGTTTAGTCCAAATCTTCGCAAATCAGTCCAAAGCTTGCAACCAGGTCCCTATACCGTTTTCGACCACGACCAGCGTTCGTTCGACCAGCGCCCCGCCGTTTTGCCTGGCCGTTGAACTCACCGCCGGCGAGGTTCCCCGCGTTGCCACCTTCACAGCCACATAGCCTTCACCTGCGCACAACTGTATCCCCACCGAGGAAGCAATTCACCCGCGCTGTGCCGTGTTCTTCCCCGCGCGCGCGCGTGCCTGCTGCTGTCAGGAGCTTCACGCCACATGGCTGCCATCCCGGAGATCATCATCTCGCCGTCCTGACGAAATCCCGATTTCGCGCGATGCTCCGCCTCTGGCAGAGCCCCGCCATGTCCCGACGTGCCTCGTTGACTGCTCCAGCGCCAGAAGAAATCTCACCGGCCATTGCTGCAACTCCCAAGAGCTCAATCCCGCGGCTATATAAGGCCCCCTTCGCCCAGCATCTCTTCACACCATTCCGCAACTTCAAGCCTTAGCTTCTTCCACCAGAGAGTAATCCAGTTCATCAGCGCCGCTGCGAAGGCCTTCTTCCCCGGCGAGCAACCTTTGAAGCTCACGGCGCCAGCTTCGCCGGTAGCTTCCCCCTCCAAGACAACACCACCAGTAAGGTCCCCTCATCCCTCTGTGTGTTTCATAGCCGTTAATTGACCCCCGGTGAACCTCAACGCCGGCAATCATCGGAAAAGCTGTAATCCCCTGTTCCCGTAATGCCGAGTGATTCAAGCCAAATTGATCCTCGTGCCAGTAGAGAATAATGACCAGTGAGCTAGGAGGAACGAGCCTGTAAGCTTAGAATCGCCAATTTTGCCCCGAGCGTCGAAATCCCAAGTTCGAGCCTCGGCAGTTCGCCGGAGAACGCCGCCGTGCTTCTCCAGCCATTCCCTGGTAAAATGGAGTACACCCGTAGCTTTGTGATGACCCCTAGATGCTTCCCGAGCGTGGAATTAAGTTCAAACGCCCTGGAACGAAAACGCCCAAATCGGTGCCTTCGTCTTCGGCCCCGATCGCCGGAGTTCATTTTCGGGCCAAACCAACCGATGAAACTTTGTCATCTAGCTAGGCCTCAACCCCTTGAGCAATTTACTCCACTGGCTCGAACCCTGAATCAGCCTAGATCAAAAGTTATGATCATGCGAAGATTGCTGTCCAGTGGTTCAGTTCATGTCCAGACCACCGTGTTTGCTCACCGGATTTGGCCACCCTCCGGCCACTTTCTGCCCTTGAACCTGTTGAGAGTTTTGTAGCTGTCATCAAGGCCTAAACCCCAGACAAAGTTGTGCACCAATTGGAGTCCTGAGTCAAAAGTTATCCAATGCCCTAGTTTCTGGCCATGTCTAGCACTATGTCAGTGCATGTCCACCAGTGGCATTGAATGATTTAGACTTGTTACTTTTGAGCAATTGAAATGCCACTTTGTCCACTAAGCCTTTTTAACCATGTTCTACAACATTCCCTACTATCGCATCTCCAGAAAACAGACCTAGAACCAATTTAGGGCTATATCAAGCCATAAGCCGAATGTCAGCCCTTCGACATTCAAGTCCTTTTGAGCCCATCTCTTCGTCAATGTCAAGTGACCTTGTCCAAACCCTTACCCCTGCATGCATAATGTATTTACATAATATTTTCTAGTGCTTGTATGCTTATATAGTGTGTATGTGTTGTTTGTGTCCGCCATGGAACCAGACGTTGAAGGAACAGAGGAGATCTTCGAGGACTCATCTGAGCAGCTAGACCCATCACTGCAAGGCAAGTCTCAAACCCTTGATCATGTCTAGCCTACTATTTTGAAATAAAGTATGTTAACTGTTTTCAAGTATATGCATGCCTTATATTCAAAGAAGAACTATATTCAAATAAAGTAATTAGGTATGACCTAAAAGATTGTAAAGCCCCTTTTGACATTGAATATCCCTGCACCCTTGTTACCCTAGATTATCATGCTTAGGCTATGCTATGCTCAAGATTATATGTTAAATGCTGAATGGTCACATATGAGAAAAATATATTCAAAAACCCTTTTGTGAAAGAAAATGTGATTGGAATCGATAGTGAGGATGGTTTGATTGGATGGTGCTGTGTGCGCACTGGGAATGTGAAAGACTCCTCACTAAAGATTCATAAGGACTAGAACCTTGTGTTGTGCTTCTATGCGGCATGAAAAACGTACCGACCACTTGCCTGTTTATGGGACAGGCGCAACTTAGTAGCTTTCTTTAGTATTAGCTTTTCCCTGCAATGGTTGTCGATCAAGTGTCTTGCGAGAACTGGTGGGCCGCAGAAGGCCATGAGTGATGTGAGTTCAGAAAGATCATGAGAGGAAAAGGTGGAAAGAAGGAAGACGCCCTATGCCAGATTAAGTCGTGCGCGACTGTAATCAAGAGAGGCTATGTGTCTTGCGAGAACATAGACCCAGACTAGGAAGTAAGGTAGTGGGGAGGACCCACAACGGTACTTGAGACTTGACTGTCTATTTACCGGCAAGGGAACAGTTAATGCTAGGACTGTAAACTGTTGTGTCATCTCAGCCTTGTCACATGCATAAGAGTCGCATGGAGAGGTACCGACTTGAAAGCCGAATGATCGGTGGATTAAGGTGGTACACCTTTGCAAAGTTTAAAAAGTATCGGATACTCTGAGCTCCCAGGTTATGGAGTCTGCGCGCTGTGGATTCTATTCACGTCGATGCAGCACAAGTAGCTTTTGGAAAGTTTTCACAAAATCAGAATAAAGTGGTGACTCATGAAAGACCGCCACACACAACATTTTCTGAGAATTTAGCTTAGGGTTTCAAAAGCACCGCTTTCGAAAATAAAGATCATTTCTTCAAAACCAAGTGTGAAAATCTATCCTATATACATATACAAAGCCAAAGAGCTATTCTTTGAGAAATTTCCCCCTCATCTATATATGCTTGCATTCTTATTTGGGACTTGTTGAGCACCATATGGACAATGTGCTCACCCTTGCTTTTACAAACAAATTTAGAAGAAGGATTCGTCGACCCTGAATCTTACAGTCTTGAACCCAATGTGGAACAAGAAGAAGAAACTGAGGACCAAACTTGTTAAAGGGTTCTGTACCAAGGTGGAGTTAGATGTGGAGAAGGCCCGTACACCGCTGCTGCAGAAGAAGAAGACTGATGAAGTCCTTTTGCTTATTATTGTTGTTTCATTTTGTGCCGACCTTTGTGTCGAAAGCTCCTTAATTTGTATCAACAATTAAATGCGTCATTTTGGCGCTAAGTTATTGTAATGTTGGTCCTTGTGATCAGCACTTGTTTTTAATTACTCGCATTTTTATATAATGCATCTTGTTGTTGTGAGCTGCAATGTACCTTTTCTGAGTGCAACCCACCTGGGCGGTTGCCACCGGATTCGACAAATGAGGGTCCCACAGAGGGGACAGGCCCGTAAGGCTAAACATAGAACTTGCGAAGTAAACGCAAGTTCCACGTGTGCTTCAGCTCCTGCTCTTGAAGGTCGGAGAGCTTGAAAGCCCCCGAGCCCAAAACCGCGGAGATCCTATAGGGGCCCTCCCACTTGGGGGAGAGCTTACGCTGGGCTTGGGGGTCTGTGACGCGCTTGAGGACAAGGTCCCCAAGGCGGACCGATCTTTCGCGCACGTGCTGGTTGTATGCGCGCGCCATCTAGCGCTCATAGATAGCGTGGCGGAGGAGCGCTCCGTCGCGTTCCTCCTCCACGAGGTCGATCTCCAGGCGCTCGTTGGCCTTGTTGGCCTGGTACGCTGCGGTCGTGGATTCCGAGCCCCAGGCCTTCGCAGAATTGCCGGAAATAAGCCGAGTTGAATTGGGTCCCGTTTGTTGGATCAAGGATGCCGACTAGAGGGGGGGTGAATTGGAGGCTTTTAAAAACTTAAAGCTTAAATCAAATAAATGCAAGTCAAGAACAAATAATATAAGCAAAGGGAAAAGAGAACAAACACAGTGATTTTTACCGAGGTATCGGAGACTCGCCCAGTCTCCACTAGTCCTCGTTGAAGCACTCAAGTCACTTGAGTTTTACCTCAATACTCACGAAGAGTATTATTAACTAAGGTTGCTCCTTGTCCACTCCGGAAAGGCGAGCACCGATGCCTTGTACAAGCTTGCCGAGCCTCTCCAACAATCTCCGTTCTGGAGAGGTCAACGGCCACGCCTCTGAACCGTCTAGGTGAGGGCGCTCACCAAGAGTAACAGGCAGCGAGGTCTTCTCTAGACTTCCAAACACGCACCAAGAAGCTAAGTGAATGCAAATGCAAAAGAACTGAAGTGCTCGGTGGATCGGAAAACACTCGACTTGATCAAAAGACCAAGATTTTAAGTGGAAAATTAAAGCTCAAGAGTGTATAAGAAATGCTACTGCTTGTTGTTGCAAATACATGCCCAAAGCCCCTATTTATAGCCTCAAGAATCAAATGAACCGTTGGAGCTAGGGCTGAAAATCAGCAACTCAAACTGACAGTCAGTTTAGTGCACAACGGCCGACAAAATTTACGGATAAAAATTTGCTAGCCGTTCGTGGTCGTTTAAGGAAAGCTGAAACCCACAACTGACAGTCAGTTATGCAAACTGACAGTCAGTTCGACCACAAACTCGATCAGAATCAAATAGAAACTCAGTTAAAAGCACTGTGGACAAACTGACAGTCAGTTTAGTACAAAAAGTTTGAGCCCAAAATACACTCTCTTTGGACAATTGTCAGTTTAAACAAACTGACATTCAAACTGACAGTCAGTTCAGCAAACTGACAGTCAGCTTGAACAAAAACAGAGATAACTTTAAATCCAGAAATCCAAAAGAGGTGTTTAATAGCTCGTTTGAAAGATAATTTCAAGGGCTACATTTTTGTCAACAAAAGCAAAAATCAGGTCTGCCTAGATCTTTCTAGAAAATCGAAAAATTCTTCTGCTGTCAAAAACTGAACTGAAAAACCAGATTTTCAAATTAAGTTCAAACCAAATCCAACTCAAATCCAACCAAAAAGATGCAATGCAATGACCTAAGTTTCTCGGTTCATGTTGGAGATAAAGAGAGGACTTTCGCCATCCCTCTTTATAGTACGGTTAAAACTAAAAACAATTTTCCTAACCGATCTTCTCCAAACACCGAGATCGGTAAAAATAAAAAACAGATTACCTTAGGTCTTTTGCAGCTTCACGTTTTGCGTCTTATCTTTGCTCTTCTGCATCTTGTGCTTCCCTTCAAGTCGGGTTCATCTTGACCATCTTGTATTTCTTCCCGAACAAACTCTGTATCAACAATCTCAGAAGCACAATTAGTCAAGAACACTTTGTTTTCATTAATCATCAAAATTAGTGTTAGGCATGAAGGCCTAGATGCAACAATCTCCCCCTTTTTGATGATTGATGACAACAAGTGTTCAACAACAAAATAAACAAAATAACTCCCCCTGAGTATATGCATCTCATCATATCAGAACATAAACCAACACATATACATCAGGGCATCTCATACATACAAGCACACAGATATACATATATCGCCAAGTCATATCAGAGCATACAAATCTCCAAGTCAAGACATCATATATATATATCAAGATATCAGAGCTCAAAAACCAAGTCATCATATATATATACATCATATATATATATATCAGAGCTACACAGAATAAACACATCATATCCAAAGTCACAAAAACATATCTCCATAATATAAAATAAACATCTATCCAAAACATCAAAATAGCTACTAATATCCAAAATACTTCTCCCCCTTTGGCATCAAGCACAAAAAGAGGGAGGCAAAAAAAATACAAATCAGAGCCTAAGGCTCATCATCTGAAGAAACTCCTAAAACATCTGTATCTCCGGAGCCTGCTGGAGATGCAGTCGGATCGACGGCTGGAGACGCCGGAGGAGTAGCAGTTGGAATCGACGCAGGTACTGCAGGAGCTGGATCAGCAGGTCCTGAAGCAGTGCTCGGAGAAGACGAAGCCTGGCGGGCCCTCTTGCGAGGGACCGAAGATCCGGGAGCAGGTAGGCGATGCAGTATCTCCTCCTGCTGAGCAATCAACCGAAGCAACATCTGATGATGCTCCGCCTGGGTGCTGAGGATCTGCTGCTGCACCTGGAGAATCTCTTGAAGCTGAGAGGAAGATGCTGATCCGGTGCCTGTCCCCGCAGCTAGAGCTAGAGTAGTCTCCTGAGCAGGAGCCTCGTCCTCTGACTCCCCCGCAGCATCATCATCTGATGCGGGAGAACCAGAGTCCACAGCAGCCGCAGGCCGGGCACCAAGACGGCGATCAGCCTGGCCCGGAGGATAGAAAAGAAGCGGAAGATGGGGCCGAGGAAGCTCAGAATCAACAGCATGGATGTGAAGAAGCACCGCCATGATATACGGAGCGTATATCAGCTGACGTCGCGGGGAAAGAAGGACGTGCTGAATCTCACTGATGATGAGATCAGCAACATCGAAGGGCTCCTCCTGGAAGATAGAAATCAAGACGTGAAGCCCAAGATAGGTGACTCTGGCCCTATCTCCGGTCATGGGGACTAAAGTGAGCCAGAGGATCCGTAGGGCCAGATCAACATCGTGGCGTAAACCAGCGATGTGACGGAGCTGGAAGGGGCCGGAATAGAGCATGGCCACCTCCCGACGCTCGAGGTCTGGAAGGGTATGGAGCTGGCGGCCAGAAGGAGGGCGCACCAGTCCAAGCGCTGACTCCAGCTGCTCCTTCGTGACAGTGTAGACCTGGAGGCCCGTCATGAAGGTCATGAAGTCTCGCTGAGGGGAGATGAAAACGGTGGAATAGAACTGGCGTATGGGCCCCTCAGCCCAATGCAGAGAGGAATCAGCGACTAGGTCACGGATCCCTACAGAGCCGAACAGGTCTGCGAGGGTGGCGATGCCTGTGCGAGAGGCGATCGTACCCCACGACAGAGAGCGGTGGGCGAAGATGGGTGCACGGCTGTAGACGCTGGTGAACAGGTCTAGGTGGAGGTTTGTGAAACAAGTGAGGACCTCACATGCGTCGTGACCAGTGGGACGCGGCGAGAGGTACGGGTTTGTGGAGCGGAGCGTGCGAAGGCGGCTCGCGTGCCACCGTGAATAATCCACGGGCACGCGCTCAGGCGGAGGAGAAGGACGGGACTCAGTCGGTTGACCCGATGAACGCTGGCTATTAGCCACGTTCTTCCGTCAGGCAACACGACGAGAACGTCCAGGTTGGTCAGACATGAAGAAATGAAAAGCAGAGAAGGAAAAACAGGGGAAGCGGAAGAGACGACCTGAACAGATCGGCCGAAACGGAGCAGAGGAGGCTGAAGATGATTCGCGGCACGAACCACACCACGAAGAGAGAAACGAAGGGTCACCGCCGGCGAGCTGTCCACGGCAAGGCACCGGCGAGGAACAGCGGCGAAGAACCACGGCACGGTGAAGGAGGGGTCGAGAACCGAAGCTAGAAGCGGTGGAGGCGCAAACAACGGCGGCGGCGGTCATCGACGGCGAGGAGGAGGTGCGGGCACCGAGGGACGGTGGCGCAACCACACCGGCGACGAGAGGAAGCACAAAAACGGCAGCGAGAAGAAGAGAAGCCGAGAAGACAAGAAAAGGAACGGGGGATTTTAGGGTTCAGGATCCCACAACTGACAGTCAGTTTGACATACTGACAGTCAGTTCCAAACTCAGAAACATGGAACTGACAATCAATGTACCACACTGACAGTCAGTGTATGAGACTGACAGTCAGTTTGAGACTCGAACACGACCAGGAGCTACGACAAAATCAATTGCACGTAACTGACTGTCAGTTAGGAAAATGACTTCGACCAGAGACTAAGACTAGGCTCCTAAGCACTAAACTGACTGTCAGTTATAGAAACTGACTGTCAGTTTGGTCAATTTCGACCAGAAGCAGTCTTAGGCTAGAGAGGGAATAAAATAATATTATTTTATACAAACAACACATTTAGCACATCAACTAGCATTTGATATATCAATAATGTTCAGTTCACCCCTTAAAAAGCAAAATCTTGATTCATCTAAGGGTTTAGTGAAGATATCAGCTAGTTGCATATCAGTTCTAACATAATTCACATCAATATCACTTTTTGCCACATGATCTCTAATAAAATGGTGCCGTATTTCAATATGCTTAGTTCTAGAATGTTGAACAGGATTATTTGCAATTTTAATGGCACTTTCATTATCACACAAGAGTGGCACTTTATCAAATATAATCCAATAATCCAAAAATGTCTGCTTCATCCATAATAATTGAGCACAACAACTGCCTGCAGACACATATTCAGCTTCAGCTGTGGAGAGAGCTACAGAATTTTGCTTCCTAGATGACCATGATACTAATGATCTCCCCAACAACTGACAACTACCAGATGTGCTTTTACGATCAATTAATTCAAAATTTGCACCCAGCATAATCAGAATCAGAATATCCAATTAATTCAAAATTTGCATCTTTTGGGTACCAAAGACCTAAACTGGGATAACATTTTAAATACCTAAGGATTCTTTTAAGAGCAGTTATGTGACATTCCTTAGGATCAGACTGAAATCTAGCACATAAACACACACTAAACATGATATCAGGCCTAGATGCAGTAAGATATAAAAGACTACCAATCATATACCTATAAAGTTTAGAATCGACCGATTTACCGCTTTTGTCCATGTCCAGATGTCCATTGGTCGCCATGGGAGTTTTGATTGCCTTAGCGTCTTCCATCCCAAAGCGCTTGAGCAGGTCCTTCACGTACTTTGTTTGACTCACGAACGTACCATTCCTGAGTTGCTTGATTTGAAGTCCGAGGAAGAAGCTCAGCTCGCCAATCATGGACATGTTGAACTCTCCAGACATCATCTCTCCAAACTCATGACAGAAATGTTCATTAGTAGATCCAAAGATAATATCATCAACATAAATCTGACAAATGAACAAATCCTTTTCAATTTTCTTTGTAAAGAGAGTTGTGTCAACCTTCCCAATTTTAAAACCTTTCGATAAAAGAAAGTCTCTAAGACGCTCATACCAAGCTCGAGGAGCTTGTTTGAGACCATAGAGAGCTTTTGACAATTTAAATACATGGTTTGAAAATTTTGAATCTTCAAAACCTGGAGGTTGTTCAATAAACACAAGTTCAGAAATTTCACCATTTAAGAAAGCACTTTTAACATCCATTTGAAAAAGTTTGATATTGAAACATGATGCATAAGCAAGAAGAATGCGAATAGCTTCAAGTCTTGCTACAGGTGCAAAAGTTTCACCAAAGTCTAGACCTTCGACTTGAGTGAAACCTTGAGCAACAAGACGAGCTTTGTTTCTAATTACAACACCATTTTCATCTTGCTTATTTCTCAAAACCCATTTTGTGCCAATTACATTATGATCCTTGGGTCTTTCTACTAAAGTCCAAACTTCATTTCTAGCAAAGTTATTAAGTTCCTCATGCATGGCATTTACCCAATCAGGATCATTTAAAGCTTCATTAACATATTTAGGTTCTAAAGAAGATACAAAAGAATGATGTTCACAAAATGCAGCAATACGAGATCGAGTTTGAACACCCTTACTGACGTCACCCAATATTTGGTCTAGAGAGTGATCCTTGGTGATCGTTTGATGTTGCCTTGGTGCTTCATCTTGTACAGCTTCATCTTGATCTTGTTCTGGAGGATCAACATGAGATGATGATACGTTTTGATCAACATTCTCAATGTTGACATCTTCTTCTTGATCTTCTTCTGTTGCCTTGATGTCTCCAACGGTTATGTTCTTCATTGCTTCTTGAAGATCTTTACCTGAAACTTCATGAGAGACTTGCTCCTTTTGTTAGCCGTTAGTTTCATCAAATTCAATATCACAAGATTCTTCAATACAGCTTGTATTTTTATTGAAAACACGATAAGCTTTACTAGTGGTGGAGTATCCGACTAGAAACCCTTCATCTACTTTTCTTTGAAATTTACCACCAAAATTTCTTTTCTTAAGAATATAACATTTGCATCCAAACACTCGAAAATAAGAAATATTTGGTTTACGCCCAATAAGAAGCTCATAAGGAGTCAAATTTAGAAGAGGATACAAATAAAGTCGATTTATACAATAGCAAGCGGTATGCACGGCTTCAGCCCAGAAGCGAGTAGGAGTATCATACTCACTTAGCATAGTCCTTGCCATTTCTATAAGTGTTCGATTTTTCCTTTCAACAACTCCATTTTGCTGTGGAGTGTAGGATGTGGAAAACTCGTGTTTGATTCCAAGAGAGTCACAAAAATCAAATAGAGTTGAATTAACGAACTCTCCACCATGATCACTACGGATTTTCTTGATGGATAATTCGAATTCAGTAGAAACACGTTTTGCAAAACTTTTGAAAACATCGGGGGTTTCAGATTTTTGAGAAATAAAGAAAACCCAAGTATAGCGACTAAAATCATCAACAATCACAAAACCATAATTGCTACCCCCGATACTTTGGAACTCGGAAGGTCCAAATAAATCCTTATGAAGGAGTTCCAAAGGTTTACAAGTAGAAAGAATGCGCTTAGTTGGATGTGAAGTAGCTACTTGCTTGCCAGCTTGACAAGCGCTACAAGGTTTGTCCTTTTCAAAATTCACATCCTTTAAGCCAACAACCAAATCTCGTTTTAAAAGTTTTCTCAATTGATGCATACCAACATGTGCAAGTCGTCTATGCCATAGCCAACCTTTTGAGGTTTGAGAGACAAGACATGTTGAAAGAGATGCATCTTTTGAATGAAAATCAACCAAATAAAGATTTCCAAAACGAAAGCCTTTAAAAATCAAAGAATTATCTTTTAAACTTTCAACCAAAACTTCTTTTGGGAAAAAATGTGCAACTAAAACCAAAATCGCAAATTTGTGCAACGGAAAGCAAATTGAAGTTCAGAGATTCGACCAACAAAACATTCGAAATAGAAAGATCATTAGAGATTGCGATTTTACCCAAGCCTACCACATTTCCTTGACGATTGTCGCCAAAGGTAATCTTTTGGTTCTCGCTTGAGTTGTCTTTGAGTGAGGTGAACAACTTCTTGTTACCGGTCATGTGTTCGGAGCATCCGCTATCGAGCACCCAATGCCTCCCACCGGTCTTGCAGTTCACCTTTTCATCGCCTTTGGCCATAAGGCAAATGGATGAACTAGTTGAGGTGTTGATGTTGCCGAGAGCTAATCCGACCATCTTCTTGGAGCAACTTCTTTCGTTGTCGGAGTCGGAGTCGGAGCTCTCTCCGCCTGACATCCACTCTCCAAAGCAAGCTTCTTTGATTTCTTCATTTTTCTTTTTGAAGAACTTCTTTTTATTCCATGCCTTGTTCTTGTTTGGACATCTTGATGCTATGTGTCCCTTCTCATGGCATCCATAGCAAATGATGTCCTTGAAGTTGTTTTGCTTTGGTCCCTTTGGTCGTGTGTCAAGGTTGACACCCTTCTTATGCAATCTGCGAAGAAGTTTTTGAGTGTTCTTTAACATGAGCGCAAGGTCTTCATCGGAGGAGCCATCGCTTGAATCGTTCCTTGCATTGGCTTTGAAGGCCAAAGCTTTCTTCTTTGTCTCCGAGGGTTCAGCTGCTTTTTTCTTCTCCTTCTTGTGCATCTCATGGGTGATGAGGTTCCCATAAAGATCGGTCAGTGTTGTGGTCGATAAATCGGAGTTTGTGAGAACTGTCACAAGAGTGTCGAAGCTTTCAGGTAAAGCCCTAAGAATCTTTCTCACAATTTCAATGTCAGTAAAAACAACACCAAGACCCTTGAGTTCATTCACAATGTTATTCAACCGAGTAAACATGGAATCCACGGACTCAGTTGATGACATGGTGAATGTCTCATATTTTTGCCACACCATTAGCAACTTTGCCTCTTTAACCTTTTTTATGCCCTCGTAAATTTCTTCGAGGGTAGTCCAAACCTTATGAGCAGTCGTGAGATTGCTCACACGGTTGAACTCATTCAAGGATAAACCGGCAAAGAGTGCATTTTTCGCACGGGCGTTTAAATGCAGTTTTCTCCTATCGTCCTCAGACTGACTTGCCAGATCATCCGGAAGAGTAAAACCAAGTTTAATGATATTCCCATACATCAAGCCCCATAGCTTCTAGGAATACCGACATGCGCACTTTCCAATACGGATAGTTTGTCCCATCAAAGATAGGCGCACGACCGGTATTCCTGGAGGCATTTGGCCTCGGTCTCACTAGGAGGGTCCCCCTCCCCCTTGATGAAGGAGATGAGGGGGTCCATCCATGACGGAGTCCGGGTGATCTCGGTGACCTCCGGGACATGAGGCTCGACGCCCGTGTCCGGGGAGGCCACCGAGGGCTTCGTGATGATTTCCCAGAAGGCCCCCTTGGGGAGCGATTCCCGGGCGCTTGCTGCCCGGGCCAGGGCGTCGGCCCGGTCATTGTCCCTTCGCGGGATATTCCGGGCCTCGGGGCCGTCGAAATGCCTCTCCATCTTCTCTCACCTCCTGCAAATAAAGACTTAAGTTTGTGTCATGGCACAGGTAAGACATGTCCATTTGGCAAACTACGAGCTGACAATCTCTCTTGACTAGGAGGCGCCGGATCCCCAGGGAGCGCACAAGGCGCATGCCGAGGAGCAAAGCCTCGTACTCGGCGACATTGTTGGTTGCGGGGAACTCGAGCCGCGCGGCGTACTCGAGTTCCTTCCCCTCGGGGCTCCAGAGGACTACCCCCGCGCCAGCCCCGGCGAGACACAGCGACCCATCGAACATGAGAGTCCAATGATCACTGCGTCGGGGCGGCACAGGGAGGTCTTCGTCCCCGGACCCAGAGGCCGGGGTCCACTCTGCGACGAAGTCGGCGAGGACCTGCGACTTGATGGGGAGCGGCCGGTAAGGGATAGGGAGAAGGGGGCGAGCTCGACCCCCCACTTCCCAATCCGGCCGGTGGCTTCTTTGTTCTGCAGTACCTCCCCCAGGGGGAGGGACGACGGGACGGTGATGGGGTGTCCCAGGAAGTAATGGCGAAGCTTCCGGGACGCCATCAGGAGGGCGTAGCAGATCTTCTCCATCTCCGTGTACCGAGTTTTGGCCCCTTGGAGGGCCTCACTCACGTAGTACACGGGACGCTGCTGCCCCCTTGCTCCTTCACCAAGACCGCGCTGACGGCGACGGGGGTCGCGGCAAGGTAGAGGAGCAAGGGCTCTTCTGGAGATGGGCTCACGAGCATTGGAGGGCTCGTGAGGTACTTCTTGAGGTCGTCGAACGCCTCCTGGGCCTCGGGGGTCCAGCAGAATCCCTCAAGCCCTCGGAGGATCTTGAAGAACTGGAGGCCTCTCTCCCCCGACCGGGAGACGAAGAGGCTGAGCGCGGCTAGGCGCCCAGAGAGCCGCTGGACATCCTTGACGGAGCGCGGCGGGGGCATGTCTAGGAATGCCTGGATCTTCTCGGGGTTTGCCTCAATGCCCCGCTGGGACACGAGGAAACCTAGGAGCTTCCCCCCGCGCACCTCGAAGGCGCACTTCTCCAGGTTGAGCTTGAGCCCAAACGCGTGGAGGTTGCGGAAGGTCTCCGCCAGGTCGTCGATGTGGGAGGCTGCGCGGGGACTTTTGACGACCGCGTCGTCTACGTAGACTTCGACGTTGCGGCCGACTTGATCTTTGAAGACCAGCGTCATGAGGCGCTGGAAGGTCGCGCCCGCGTTCTTGAGTCTGAAGTGCATATGGACGTAGCAGAAGGTTCCAAGGGGGGTTATGAAACTCGTCTTTTCCTCGTCCCCTTCCGCCATCCGGACTTGATGGTAGCCCGAGTAGGCGTCTAGGAAGCTCTTGAGCTCGCACCCCGCGGTGGAGTCGACGAGCTGGTCAATCCGCGGGAGCGGGAAGTTGTCTTTCGGGCAGGCGCGGTTAAGGTCGGTGAAGTCCACGCACATCCGCCACCTGCCGGTTGACTTCTTCACGAGGATGGGGCTCGCGAGCCACTCGGGGTGCAAGACCTCCCGAATGAACCCCGCCTCTTGGAGCCGGGTGATCTCCACATTGATTGCCTCTTGGCGCTCGAGGGAGAGTTTCCTCAGCTTTTGTTTGATCGGGGGGTGACCGGGGGCCACTGCGAGATTGTGCTCGATAACCTCCCGGGCGACGTCCCGCATGTTCGAAGGCTTCCACGCAAAAACATCGGAGTTTTTGCGCAGAAAGGCTGAAAGCTGCGCCGCATGCTCCTCGGGAAGCTCCGCCCCAATCCAGACGGTTTTGTCTTCATCGCCCAGGGACAGCAGGACCTTCCGGAGGCCCCCTTCCGGACGCGGCTTGAGGGGGGGCCTCCCGGGCGGTGGCGCAGCGGCGTCTAGTTCCGAGGGAGAAGCCTCCCCCCCGGGCGTCTTTATGAGGTTGATGCTTCCGATCATGGCAGCGGCGCGCTCGTACAGAGCACAGGCCATGTCTTGGTCTCCCCGGACGTTGATCACGCCATGCGGCCCGGGGATCTTCATGCAGAGGTAGTTTTGATGGGTGGCAGCCCCCAGCCGGTTGATTGTGGTCCTCCCCATAATCGCGTTGTAGGAGGAAGGGAGGTCCACTACGTCGAAGCGGACCAGCTCGGTCCGGTAGTTCTCCGGGGCGCCGAATGTCACAGGGAGGTCTACCTTGCCCACGGGGTGGATTGCCTTCCCCGGGACGAACCCTTGGAAGGGCCCTGCCGCAGGCTGCAGGAGCTTCTCATCCACCTGCATCTCTTTGAAGGCCTTCAGGAATAGGACGTCGGCGGAGCTCCCGCCGTCCACAAGGATGTGGGCCAGGTGGCAGTTGTAGATTGTCGCGGAGACGATGAGCGCGTCGTGGTGGGGGAAGCGAACCCCTCGCGCGTCTTCCGCTGTGAAGGTGAGGGGGACGTCGGACCACTTAGGTGGCGGGGACGCGTGTAGCACCCCCACAACCTTGACCTCGCACGCGTACTCCTTACGCTGGCACTTAGAGTCCCGCCTGGAGGCGGACCCTCCCACGATGATGTTGATGTGGCGCTGAGAAGTTTGAAAGGGTAGAGCTTCTGAAGGCTCCCCCTCCTACGTCTGCGTCTGCTGACCCCCCGCGGGAGCGGGAAGGGCCGGAACAGCTGGCCGAGGGAGCAAGGAGGCCGGAGTCCCCCCCCCTGCCCGCGCTGATCGAGGAACGCCGCGAAGTGCTGCAATAGCTGGCTGCAGTCTCAGGTAGCGTGGCTATTGGACCCGTGGAAGCTGCATCACGGTCCTTCCCGCCTTCTCCCCACGGGGCCTTGCCGGCCGCGCGAAGACTGTCCTCACCCATGACCTTTCGGCTTGGGGAAGGGGCGGTTGCCCCTCGGGGGGGTCGCGCGAGCCGCCTCCGCCCTCGAGGACAAAGGTGTCCCGAGGCCGTGGCTCGTTACGCCCACCCTGCCTAGGGCGCTTGAGGGGATCCCTGACCCCCCGATCGGCGGGGGCGGGAGCCCCCTGGGTCTTCTTCCAGATGTCATCTTCCTCCGCCCGAGCGTACTTTTCCAGTACGTTGAAGAGCTCGTCGGCGGAAGAGGGGCAGCTCCGGGAGAGCCTTCGGTGGAGCTCCCCAGGGAGGATGCCTCTTTTGCAGGCTTCGATGACCGTAGAGTCGGGGACGTGGGCCACTTTGCTCTTCACCTGAGCAAAGCACTTGAAGAAGCTTCTGATGGTTTCCCCAGTCCTCTGTCGGATAGTGTACAGCTGCGAGGAGTCCAGGGGGCGCACATAGTTCCCCTGGAAGTTCGCGCAGAACTCCCGCTTGAGCTGCGTGAACGACTTGATGGAGCCGACTTTCAGATTGTAGAACCAGGAGCGGGCAATGCCGGTGAGGTAGAGGGGGAAGACGTTGCATTGTACCGTCTCGTCCCCCCCGGCCGCAGAGATGGCTGTGGAGTATACCTGCACGAATTCGTAAGGGTCTGCCTCACCGTTATAGTGCTCGATGTGCGGGGGGCGGTAGGGGCGCGGCCACCGGAAGCTACAAAGTCTCCGGCACAAGGGTTGGTTAGCCCCCTCTACTTCCCGGGGAGAATTCTGGTCGCTGTCTTCTTTGACGGGGGACATGCCCTCGTTGCCGGAGTCAAGGAGCGGTCCGAGAGGTCCACCGGAGTGGAGGTGGTGACGCTTTTCCTCTGGACCGGGGCTGAGTTCCCAGACGTCCGGGCTCTCCTCCGGAGAGGCTGGCTCTTCAGCGGGTCTCTTCCCCCGACCGGTGCGAGAGCGAGGCTCCCCACGCCCGCGGCCAGGGGAAAGTTCTTCCCCGCGCTCAGGTGAATGCATTCGCTCGACCTCCCCCCGAGCGAAACGGACCTGTCCCGCCGAGGGAGGGAGCTTATGCACTGTAGCTACCGGCCCGGAGGCTTCCAGGGCCGGGACCGGAAAGGGGGAAGCCCCTGTATTATCTGGAACCGGGGAGGGGGCGCCCACGGCGACGTTTGGAACCAAAGTGGAGGGAGGCCCCGTGGCAACGACCGGAACCGGAAAGGGGGAAGCCCCTGTAACATGCAGAACCGGCGAGGGGGGAGCCCCCGCGGCGACGTCCGGGACCGGGGAGCCGATGCGAGGGGGAGTTCGCTGAGGCACGGGAGCCGATGCGAGGGGCGGGACTGGCTCGCAGCGTAGGGAAAACCCCCGGCATGAAATGGGCCCCCGGCCCCGGGAATGGGCCCTGAACGGGGTACCCCCCTGGTGCCACGAAAGGCCCGGGCAGGAAGTAGCCCCCCGGCACCGGGACGGGCCCGGGTGCCGGGAAGGGTCCGGACGTATATCCCGCAGGGGGAGGGAACCCCCCGGCGGGATCATACGGGGCGGCCAGACCTCCGGAGGCCGGAGGGGCCGCCGGGTAACCCATAAACGGGGGCATAGTCCCCAGGTATGGGTGCGACGCAAATGTGGGGGCCGGAGGCCGCGCCAACACGCTGAGCAGCTCATCCATAGAGCGCTGGGCGCGGAGCTGGCCCTCCACTAGAGCCTCAAGCAGGGCATCCTGGGGAGCCGGGGGAGCCATCGGGGGGAGACTGGTCCCGACCGAGGTCCCCGCGGTCACCAGGAGCGACCTGGAGGTAGAAGCACCTAAGTTAAGAGAAGAGGGGGGAGGCGGTACCTGGGCCAGGTAGCCTCTGGGTGGAAGCGCCGGGACAGCAGTGTCCCGGACGGGCGGTGCCGGGTCTCTGACACCCAGGTCACCGAGAAGGGTGCGAGCCCTTGTCTTGGGGGAGCCATGGCATCTTGTCATGAGTCCCCACGGACGGCGCCAACTGTCATGGTATTGCGAATACCCCCGCAGGTTTTGTGAGCGATCCTAGCGAAGATTACGCGGCGCGGGCTGACCGGGTGACCGGTCCTCCCCCGCCGGACAAACACAAGAATTGACACTAGGATTATACAGGTTCGGGTCCCGGTAGGGGCCCTAGTCCTGTCGGTGTGCTCCCGACCGGAGTCGGCTGGGGAGGCTCTCTCCGAGGGAGAGGCTTCCGGAGCACACCTGAGAGTTTTGGCTATTCCAATAAATAAATCACTTGCTTACAACTGAGGGGTACAAGGGCTATTTATAGCCCCAAAAAGAAGCAAAAAGACCTATCTACCCCAGAAGCCACCGTCGGATCGAGGGGTAGCAACGTCCTTCTCCCGGTCAAACGCTTGCTTGACAGGTGGTCGCTGATTCCCGAGGTGCTCCTTGCGTGACCTGCACGTGATAAACAACTCGAGACTTTACTTTTAGAAGGGCGATGAAGCCCGGGACATGCGCTGGAGGCCAGGTCCCGGTAGAAAAAAGGCGGTGCCCAGGGAGGCACCGGAGGCCACGTCCCTGGGCAAATGGCGGCGCCCGGGACTGGTGCCGGAGGCCAGGTCCCGGGGGGCCAAAATGGCGCCGCCCGGGGAGGCCCCGAGGGCCACGTCCCCGGGCAAATGGCGGCGCCCTGGACCGGCGCCGGAGGCCAGGTCCCGGGCGCCAAAATGGCGGCGCCCGGGGGGGCACCAAAGGCTAGGTCCCGGGAGCCAAAAGGCGGCGCCCGGGACCGACACCGGATGCCAGGTCCCGGGGGCCAAAATGGCGGCGCCCAGGGAGGCACCGGAGGCCAGGTCCCGGGGGCCAAAAGGCGGCGCCCGGGACCAGCACCGGAGGCCAGGTCCTGGCGGCCAAAATGGCGGCCCCCGGGGAGGCCCCGGGGGCCACGTCCCCGGGCAAATGGCGGTGCCCGGGACCGGCGCCGGAGGTCAGGTCCCGGGTGCCAAAATGGCGGCGCCCAGGGAGGCACCGGAGGCCAGGTCCCAAGAACCAAAAGGTAGCGCCCGGGACCGGCACCGGAGGCCAGGTCCCGGGGGCCAAAATGGCGGCGCCCGGGGAGGCACCGGAGGCCAGGTCCCGGGAGCCAAAAGGCGGCGCCCGGGACCGGCACCGGAGGCCAGGTCCCGGGGGCCAAAATGGCGGCACCCGGGGAGGCACCGGAGGCCAGGTCCTGGGGGCCAAAATGGCGGCACCCGGGGAGGCCCAGGAGGCCACGTCCCCGGGCAAATGGCGGCGCCCGGGACTGGCGCCGGAGGCCAGGTCCCGGGGGCCAAAATGGCGGCGCCCGAGGAGGCCCCGGAGGCCACATCCCCGGACAAATGGCGGCGCCCGGGACCGGCGCCGGAGGCCAGGTCCCGGGGGCCAAAATGGCGGCGCCCGAGGAGGCACCGGAGGCCAGGTCCCCGGGCAAATGGCGGTGGCCGGGACCGGCGCTAGAGGCCAGGTCCCGGGGGCCAAAAATGGCGGCGCCCGGGGAGGCCCCGGAGACCAAGTCCCCTGGCAAATGGCGGCACCTGGGACGGGCACCGGAGGCCAGGTCCCAGGGGCCAAAATGGCGGCGCCCGGGACCGGCACCGGAGGCCAGGTCCCAGGGGCCGAAAGGCGGCGCCCGGGGAGGCCCCGGAGGCCTCGTCCCCGGGCGAATGTGACGCAACTTACCTAGACTTAGTCTCGCGGAGATTTCCCCCAACAGTTAGTAATTTTATATCTCTTCTAACGGAATAAACAAAAATTACCGATAGAATAAAACTATTTGTAGAAGGAGAATAGTTCTATCGATAGAAATTTTTGTACATATTCTGTCGGTATAGACATACATTACCGATAGAATAAGACTAGTTGTAGAACGCGAACAGTTCTAAGATATTTGCGCTATATTCTAACGGTATAAACATAAATTACCGATAGAATAAAACTATTTGAAGACGAACAGTTCTAAGCAATTTTCGATATATTCTAACGGTACAAACATCCATTACCGATAGAATAAAAATATTTGTAGAAGGCGAACGGTTCTATCGGCACACTACATATTGCCGATAGGAATTTTTGAGATATTCTGTCGGTATAAATATACTTCACCGATAGAATAAAACTATTTATACAAGGAGAACAGTTCTATCGGCACACTGCATACTATCGATAGGAATTTTTGTACATATTCTGTCGGTATATACATACATTACTGATAGAATAAGACTAGTTGTAGAAGTCGACCAGTCCTATCGGCGCACAACATTCTCCCGTCAATACTTATGCATCTCTTCTAATGGTAAATATGTTCATCACCGCTAGAGTAAATCATACTGCTTCTTCTAATGGTAAGTTTCTTACAAACCGATAGGAAAAATACATCCCATTGGCCTTTTATGACCGCGAGGCACATTTTCTAATGATTTTCTACTAAATCACTAATAACTGATACAACATAGGGGTTAGTAGACTGCATTTCTGTACTAGTGTAGGGGTTTGTGGAGCAGAGGGTGCGAAGGCGACTGGCGTGCCACTTCAAATAATCAATAGGGACACACTCGGGTGGAGAAGGAGAGCGGGTCCCAGAAGGCTGTCCAGTTGAACGACTGTTATTTGCAGCGTTCTTTTGATGGGCAACGCGATGGGACAAGGAGAGCAGATCAGACATGACGTAAAGAAACAGAGAGGTGAAACAGGGACCTTTGTGGAGAAATGACCGAGGGAAGCCGGCGAACGTCGAAGGTGAAGACGATGGTGAGAAGTACCCGTGAGAACTATGAGGCAGTACCACGGCAAAGGTGAGGCAGAGGCACGGCAAGGTGACGACACGGCACGACTCAGCAGCGGCTAAGCGAGGGACCGCGAGGTGCGGCGGTGATGTGTGGCGGCGAGACACGGTGAGGAGCGGTCGCAAGGCACGGCGGAGAGGTGCAGCGCGGTGTGGTGAGGCACGGCAACGACGAGAGGAGGTGCGGCGGAGGCACTATGTGGAGATGACGGTGGAGACAAAAAAATCGGCGGCGGCAAAAGAGGAGGCAAAACGACACGGGAAAAAGAAATAGGGTTTAAGGACACATACTGACAGTCAGTGTGATAAACTGACAGTTAGCTCAAACACCAGGGATTTGAGACTGACAATCAATGTGAAGCATTGACAATCAGCACAAAGAACTGGGTTTTGAAACTGATAGTCAGTATGACACACTGATAGTCAGTGTGGGTCACCACTTCGACCAGAGGCTACGACCAGGCTCCTGAGCAAGGGGCTGATAGTCAGTTTGTGATGCTGACTGTCAACATAGGCAATGACTTCAACCAGATAGCAAATTTTGACTAGAGAGGGAATAAAAGATATTTTAATACTTTTAATAAATCAACTAGCATTTGAAATATCAATTATATTTCATTCACCTCTGAGAAAGCAAAATCTAGTTTCATCTAAGGTTTTGGTGAAAATATCCGCTAGTTGCATCTCAGTTCTGATATAACTTACATCTATATCCCCATTTCCCACATATCTCTTATAAAATGGTGCCATATTTCAATATGCTTAGTTTTAGAGTGTTGAAAAGGATTATTTGCAATTTTAATGGCACTTTCATTATCACATAAGAGTGGCACTTTTTCAAATATAATTCCATAATCCAAAAATGTTTGCTTCATCCACAAAATTTGAGCACAACAACTACCCGCCGACACATATTCTGCTTTAGCAGTGGAGAGAGCTACAGAATTTTATTTCTTAGATGACCAAGATACTAGTGATCTCCCCAAAAGTTGACAACTACCAAATGTGCTCTTTCTATCAATTTTCCAACCCACATAATCTGAATCCGAATAACCAATTAATTCAAAGTTTGCATCTTTCGAATACCAAAGGCCTAAGTTGGGGTAGCATTTTAAATACCTAAGAATTCTTTTAATAGCAATCAAATGACATTCCTTAGGAGCTGACTGAATTCTAGCACATAAGCAAACACTAAACATGATGTCGGGCCTAGATGCAGTAAGATATAGTAAGCTACCAATCATAGACCTATAGAGTTTAGAATCAACCGTTTTTCCGTTGTTGTCCATATCAAGATGTCCATTAGTGGCCATGGCAGTTTTGACTGCTTTAGCATCTTCCATCCCAAAGCGCTTGAGCAGGTCCTTCACATACTTGGTTTGGCTCACGAACGTTCCGTTCTTGAGTTGCTTGATTTGTAGTCCAAGGAAGAAGTTTAGCTCGCCGATCATTGACATCTCAAATTCCCTAGACATCATTTCTCCAAACTCATGACAGAAATATTCATTAGTAGACCCAAAAATAATATCATCAACATATATTTGACATATGAACAAATCTTTTCAATCATTTTTGTAAAAAGGGTTGTATCTACCTTCCCAATTTTAAAACCTTTTGATAAAAGAAAATCTCTAAGTCGTTCATACCAAGCTCGAGGAGCTTGCTTGAGACCATAGAGAGCTTTAGACAGTTTAAACACATGGTTTAGAAATTTTGAATCTTCGAAACCGGGAGGTTGTTCCACAAAAACTAGTTGAGATATTTCTCCATTTAAAAAGGTATTTTTTACATCCATTTGAAATAACTTAATGTTAAAGTTTGATGCATAAGCAAGAAGTATACGAATAGATTCAAGTCTTGCTACCGGTGCAAAGATTTCACCAAAGTCTAAACCTTCAACTTGAGAAAAACCTTGTGCAAAAGACGAGCTTTGTTTCTAACAACTACACCATTTCATCTTGCTTATTTATAAAAACCCATTTTGTTCCAATCACATTATGATCCTTGGGTCTTTCTACGAAAGTCCATACTTTATTTCTAGAGAAATTATTAAGTTCATCATGCATAGCATTCACCCAATCAGGATCACTAAGAGCTTCGTCTACAAGTTTAGGATCTAGAGATGATACAAAAGAATGATGTTCACAAAAAGAAGCAATACGAGGGCGAGTTTGAACACCCTTACTAACATCACCAAGTACTTGATCTAGAGGGTGATCCTTGATGATGGTTTGATGTTTCCTTGGTGCTTCTTCTTGTGCTGCTTCTCCTTGATTTGGCTCTGGTGGATCAATATGAGGTGATGATACATGTTGATCATCATCCTCTATCACTACTACATAAGTGCATTCCACTAACCCATATTTTCTAACGGTTATAAGCAATCTGGGAAAAATCCGATAGAATAGGACGACAGCGGCGGAAAAGAGGCATTTTACTATCGGTTACACACCAGTCCAACGTTAGTGAAATGCAAATACTTTTTACTATCGGTCATTACTGTACAAACCGATATAATATATTAAATAGTACTATCAGTTTTCCATTTTTAACTGATAGTAAAATTACGCACTTTATACTATCGGTTATGACTGTACAAACCGATATAATATATTAAATAGTACTATCGGTTTTTCATTTTTAACTGATAGTAAAATTACGCACTTTATACTATCGGTTATTACTGTACCAACCGATATAATATATTAAAATGGTACTATCGGTTTTTCATTCGTAACAGATAGTAAAATTACTCACTTTATACTATCGGTTCGTACTGTACCAACCGATATAAAAGATAAACTTTTACTATCGGTTATTAGTGTACGAACCGATAGTAAAGATGAACTTTTACTATCAGTTTGTTTATTCAACCGATAGTAAAAGAAACAATGGGGACCTTTAGAAGAGAGGAAAATTCACTAACGGTTGTGTTTTTGAACCGATAGTAAAATTACATTTTTACTATCGGTTATTAGTGTACGAACCGATAGTAAAGATGAACTTTTACTATCGGTTTGTTTATTCAACCGATAGTAAAAGAAACAATGGGGACCTTTAGAAGAGAGGAAAGTTCACTAACGGTTGTGTTTTTGAACCGATAGTAAAATTACATTTTTACTATCGGTTATTAGTGTACGAACCGATAGTAAAGATAGTAAAAGAAACAATGGGGACCTTTAGAAGAGAGGAAAGTTCACTAACGGTTGTGTTTTTGAACCGATAGTAAAATTACATTTTTACTATCGGTTATTAGTGTACGAACCGATAGTAAAGATGAACTTTTATTATCGGTTTGTTTATTCAACCGATAGTAAAAGGCCGTCATATATAATAATGATTATGACAGTGGGGACCTTTAGAAGAGAGGAAAGTTCACTAACGGTTGTGTTTTTGAACCGATAGTAAAATAGTACAAGACCCTTATAATGGGTTAAACGCGCGGGAGTTTTCCCTCCAGTCGAACCAAACACATTTCCAAATAAGTCTCTACTCACACGCGGAAAACCCTAGCCTCCCCGACGTCCCCTTTTTCGCTCCTGCACCACCATTGCCGCTCGCATTTGGGTTCTCCACCGCCGCCGGTCACTGCATCGCGCCATCGTAGGCCACTCCACGAACTGTAAGTGTTCTTGACCAACCCGATTAAAATTGTTCTTGCCGCTCATGTCAGTTTCTTAAATTGATACTGAACGCGATTAGAACCAGGTAGTCTTTAGGAAAGAGTAATTGAAATGAATCAGTTTCCTAACTTCATACAAGCATGCAGAGCGCCATGTTGAAAGACCAATACCAGTTGCCTCAATTGGAGCAGATGCGACAAATTTGGGCTCAATATATGATGGATGAAGTGGCTATCAACGATCGATCGTAAATGACTTGTGTAATATACATTGAATGTGTTAATTGGTGTATGTGTGTACTTGTATTGGTGTATTTGTGAATAAACCTAATATGTGAATAATTAGATCCAATCTGTCCAATGCATGTGTATATCTTTGTATTAGTGTATTTGTGAATAAATTTAATCTTTGAATAATTAGATTCAATCTGTCCAATGTGTGTCTCTCTGTATTGTTGTATCTGTTAATAATCCTTTGTAATACTATCGGTTCATATCCTACAACCGATAGAAGAAAGTTTCCAGTACTAACCGTGTCGAGTAACTAACCGATAGGAAAACTAACAGTACTATCGGTTTCCAGTGTAGAACCGTTACAAGAAATCTAACATCACTATTGGTTGAGTTCACTGAGCCGATAGAAGAAATTATCATTCACGATTAGTGAATGTTGGAATATAGGTATTTTACTATCGGTTTGCAACCGATAGAGTTGTGCTACGTTTTTTCTATCGTGCCGATCACTAGCGGTAAGAGAACCGATAGTAGAGACGATTTTAAACCGATAGTGAAAAGCAATTCTGTAGTAGTGTATATTCTCATCATCTTCTCTTGGTTTGATGTCTCCAATGGTGATGTTCTTCTCAGCTTCTTGAAGATCTTCTCCTAAAACTTCACAAGAGACTTGCTCCTTTTGCTAGCCATTAGTTTCATCAAATTCTATGTCGCATGATTTTTCAATACAACCAGAATTCTTATTAAAGACTCGATAAGCCTTGCTAGTGGTGGAGTATCCAACTAGAAAGCCTTCATCTACTCTTCTTTGAAATTTACCACCAGAGTTTCTTTTTCTAAGGATGTAACATTTACACCCAAAAACTCGAAAATAAGAAACATTTGGCTTACGCCCAATAAGAAGCTCATAGGGGGTTAAATTTAGAAGAGGATGCAAATAAAGCCGATTAATAGAATAGCAAACAGTATGCACGGCTTCGGCCCAAAAGCAAGTAGGAGTATCATACTCACTTAGCATTGTTCTGGCCATTTCTATTAGTGTTCGATTTTTCTTTTCCACAACTCCATTTTGCTGTGGAGTGTAAGAAGTAGAAAATTCGTGTTTAATGCCTAGCGAGTCACAAAAATAAACTAAGGTTGAATTAACGAATTCTCCACCATGATCACTACGAATTTTCTTGATGGAAAGTTCTAACTCAGTGAAAACATGTTTTGCAAAACTTTTAAAAACATCGGGGGTTTCAGATTTTTGAGAAATAAAGAAGACCCAAGTGTAGCAAGTAAAATCATCAACAATGACAAAACCATAATTGTTACCCCCGATACTTTGGAACTCGGAAGGTCCAAATAAATCCATATGCAGCAATTCCAAAGGTTTGCAAGTTGAAAGAACACGCTTAATCGGATGTGAAGTAGCTACCTGCTTGCCTGCTTGACAAGCACTATAAGGTTTATCCTTTTCAAAATTCACATCTTTTAAGCCAACAACCAAATCACGTTTTAAAATCTTTTTAAGTTGATGCATTTCAACATGTGCAAGCCTTCTATGCCATAGCCAACCTTTTGAGGTTTGAGATACAAGACATGTTGAAAGGGATGCATCTTTAGAGTGAAAATTAACAAGATAAAGATTTCCAAAATGAAAGTCTTTGAAGATCAAAGAATTATCTTTTAAACTTTCAACTAAAACTTTTTTAGGATAAAAAATGCAACGAAATCTAAGATCGCAAATTTGTGCAACGAAAAGCAAATTAAAGTTCAGAGATACAACAAGTAAAACATTTGAAATTGAAAGATAATTGGATATTGCAATTTTATCCAAGCCTATCACATTTCCTTAACGATTGTCGCCAAAAGTTATCTTTGATTTTTGCTTGACTTATCTTACAGTGAGGTGAACAAATTTTTGTTTCCGTTAATATGTTCAGAGCATCCGCTATCTAGCACCCAATGTTTTCCACTGGTCTTGTAGTTCACCTGCAAAAAGAATCAATTTCTTTTAGGTACCCAAACTCTTTTGGGTCATTCGATGTTAGCAATCAAAGTTTTGGGTACCCAAATTGATTTCTTCTTTTTATTTAGCATGGGTGCACCAACAACTTTGCTATAGCATATCCTTTCTTTGACTTTTTGAGCATGCAACAAGTATCAAAATAAGTTGAAGTCATTAAAGGACAAGCATCATGTGAAAGACAGTTTTTGTATTTAATTTCTTTCCTTTCTTCGGAAAGTATCCAAGTCTTTCTTTTCTAAATGAGCATTTTTGTTTTCTAAGAATAAGATCAAGAGAAACTTATCCTTTGTAACACTTTTCTAATCCCTTTTCAAGCTTCTCAATTTGTGTCTTGAGTTCATTATTTTCATTTAAAATTTTTTCATTAGAAGCACATGGTATATCAAAAGAATTATGACAGCTAGTAGTCATATTTGCATTTGAAGGATCATCAACTAGGTCACAAGAAATTGCAGCAAGCCTTTCCTTATCTTTTCTCTAACTCGTCTGAATCTCGGGGACAAGATTCTTTTAAGGAGGATAGGTTTGTAACAGCCCAAAAATCCCCCTTTTCACCCCCCTTTTTCTCAGATTTTCTCTCAGATCAATCCTTTTTATCTTTTTCCGATCAGCTGATTTCTTCACTAGTACAGAATTGCAGTCTTCTATCGGTAAAAAACACCCTTCTACTATCGGTTTTTGTACCGATAGAGATAGACACGATAGAACAAGACTGGACATTTTCTATCGGTAAATAACCGACAGAAGAAGTTCACTATTCTATCGGCATATTATAAATCTACCGATAGAAAACCCGTCGTAGTCTTACGTCCATCGGCAGGGAAAGTACCATTATTCTAACGGTTAATTACAAGATTACCGACAGAAAAAATCATAATATTCTATCGGCATATTAGGAGTGTACCGATAGAAAACTCGTCGTCAGCGGTTGGAAAAGTACCACTATTCTAACGGCTAATTATAAGTTTACCGATAGGAAAAATCATACTATTCTATCAGCATCTTATAAGTTTACCGATAGAAAACTCGTCGCTACGGATTGGAAAAGTACCACTCTTCTAACGGTTAATTTTGATTGTACCGATAGAAAAAAGTACAGTAGTCTCTCGGTTGTTGATGAATTTACCGATAGAGCATTCACATATACAGTACTTTATTTGCATTCACAATACAGTACAGATGCAATACAGTATAGATTGGATACACAATACAGTACAGATGCAAGGTAAATTCACAGAACAAATTGACACATTAGGCAGTTATTCACATTTATTCACATATGTATGGACAAAAACAGATTGCAATCCAATGTGGACATTTATTCACATATATATATTTATTCACATGTATATGAACAGTCTATGCAGAGTACACAAAAAGGAGAAAATTGTCATGCTGGATGGTTGGGCGCTACTTCCTCCATGGCATATTGTGCCCAGATTTGTCGAAGATATATAATCTTTGCATTTTCATATTGGTCTTTCGACATGGCGATCTGCAAGCATGTGTGCATACTGAGTAACTAACTTCAATCCTAATTTAGAACGTGACACCCATTTTTGAAATTTGAGTTAGCTATCGATGCTTACCTGGGGGAATCGGGAAAAGTTTGTCTGCACTAGGTCGTACATGTAGCGCAGCACATAAAACCCGCATTCCCACGATTGCGGCTGCTGATGGCACTGAGATAATTGCATATGCGAAGACATGTTAGCTATATATTGTTTCCATAAACTAATTAAGCATAAACAAAAAGTCTCATGAGTACCTCATATTCTTTCCAAGCTAGTACGGAGCCCTGCGGTGCGGCATGCCTCCCTCCAGCGGACACATATTTATCAAAAGCCCTGCATTTCAGTTAGTATTGCCAGTTAATGTATTATCATTAGCTAGTGAGGTCAAAATATAAATCAAACATATAAGTTACTTACGCCTCCATATTCCCCTTGAGCACATATTCCATCGATAATCTGTCACGCATCGAATCGAGGTAGTACACCTCGTTCCTCGGCGGACAGATCACGATGAGGATCCAGTGGCCCCTGCATTGTACGTAAAGGAGGACCGCTAGCTCAAAGTACATCTCAGGTGTAACATACAAGATTGAGTTAAATTAGTACGAAATGCACTAACCTTTGGTGGTATGGCACCAGAATGAAGTCCCTGTCCTGCTGCGCCATCAGCGCGCTGGATATGTACTGCTCAGCGTGCGCGGCGTCCTGCTCTAGCATCGTGAGGCTTATTTTCTCTGGGTCGAGGAAACCCACCTTGTCACACGCAGCCTCCGATGCTAGGCTGTACATGCACCTGCATGCGAAGGACGAGATTAATATTAATTTCACAGAAAGTTTCTCAGTATTCAAATGAACTGCAACATTAATGCAGAGTTAGCAAACAGAGTTAGAAAACAGTAATACATAGCATCAGCAAACTCACAGGACTCCAGTCCGTATGATGGACATATCGAGCTACCGCCAGTTGTAGAGGTTGAACAGATCCTCGTGTGCCACGGATATAGTCCCGGGCTCACGGTGGAACTGCCCAGGCCTGTAGGGAACTAAGAAGTTCAGGCTGCGCCGAGCTCGATGTAGGTACCAGTCGTGGAGGTCTCTGGTTGATCGATCCAATTTCCGCAAAGATGCCTCCGACAGGAGTGGGAGCGCGTTCGTGAACGTCCGCGGCAGTCCCTGTCGCCCTTTGCCCTTGCCTTTGCCGCCCTTGCCTTTTGCCGGGGACTGAGCGCGTACCTTCGAAGGCAAGGGCGAGGTGATGGCGGCTTTCTTCCGAGGTGGAGGCGTGGATGCGCTGGGTGGGGTCGAGGCCGTCTTTGATGTGTCCAGGTTCGCACGAGATCGGCCCTCATGCCCCGAGCTGGGGGCGCAGTCTCCTGGTAGCCCCGCGGCAGGCCACTTCAATTAATGAGCACGTATGTTAGATTATGCAAGTTGAGTGTACTGAGTAGGATGTAATCTAAAATGTGTAGGATTTACCGGTTGTATTACAAGACACTTCTTGGGCCACTGTACGTAGGAGCCCACTGCCTCAGCAAGTGTCTGCAGTTCCTCTGTTGGGACTGGCAACGGAGAATCGTTGTAGCCCGGCATGGCCATGTCCACCTGTACCTTTGCGAAACCCAACCGCAGAGGTACACAGTGGACCCGGACATCCGGCCCAGATGGATATACGAAGCCGTGTCCAACCACTTCCTGCCCGGCGCCTACGTGATTCTGTAGGATGCAGCCCTCCGGCCCCTGCAAATTTGTAACAATTAAAATATGTTAGCGAAACAACTCTAACAGAATGGGAGTGGCATCAACTTAAGTGCACAGATGAAGGCTTGCAGTACCTCAAGTAGATCCACTGGATCCGCGAGTACCTTCGAAGCGCAACTGCTTATCCGACCCCGCGGGGTACCGTCGTCCTGGGGATCCGCATCTGCACTCTTGGCCAACAATGTTTCTCTCAACCGTGCAAACTCTTCCCTCATTTGTGCGACCTCGGTCTGCACCTCAGACTGTACCTCAGCCCGTATCTCAGCCCGCATCTCCGCCCGTATCTCCTCCCGTACCTCAGCCCGTATCTTATCGGAGAGGTCAGCTTCCTTTTCCTTCCAGGTGCGGGCCTTCTTCCTCGGTGGAGCCGGATCTACGAAACCGGCCTTCCACGACACAATGGCTCCCATGGCCCGTGTCCGCCCGGGATGCTCCTTATTTCCTAGAGCCTGGGTGAGGATGTCGTTCTCCCTCTGCGGGGTAAACAATCCCTCCGCTGCCTCCTTCTCAAAAGAGATCTGTTACATTTGAAGGTACCTTGTGAGACAAATTGCCTTATATACACTTGTGTGCACACAGTTTACGAGGTTAGCCAACTTACCATTCGCCTCACAACGTCGGCGTCCTCAGGGGTTGCGAACTGCACAGACCCCGTGGACGACACGGACCCCCTCCCCCTCCACCATCGCTTGCACCTCTCATCCCGGATCTCGAAGAGCGGCAACTCAGGGGTGTCGATCACAGGATTTTGTTCGTCTTCCTTCTTCCACTGTTCCTCCTTCCCCGCATAGCCCCGGGATCCGAGCCCATGCTGGTGGTCGTTCCTCTTCTGGATCGCCCTATTCTTCTCGCTAAGGGCCTTGAACTCCTCAGTCCCCTTCTGCTTGGTGAATTCCTCCCATACCTCCTCCGATATGAAGGGGTACTTCTCGCAAGGAGATTTCCCCGCAGCTAGGAAGTTACTGACGAGCCAGCTCTTAAAGGTTTTCCATGTTCCGTTCATGTCCTTCAAGCAAGCAGTCCTAGGTGTATCGTCGGGGATGTTCCACTTAGCCTGTTTCCGAAAAATGCATACAATTAATCACGAGTTAGTTAAACTTTAGTATAAGCCAAGAGAACGTGATTACGAAAGAGTTCAGCGATTTCAGTTCATTTAACCTTCACTTCCGCCCACAACCTATCCCTCTCGTCCGCCGTCACGTCCTTCCAGCTCTGGACGGTGATCTTCACCCTTTCTTTCGCCAACAGCCCAACGTAGGCCGCGTACCTCCCAGCATTCTTTCCAATCGGCCTCCCAAATTGGTTGAACTCACAAGAAAGATCAGTGCGTTTGGCCAAACGCCCCAACGTCGTCGCGCCTCGCCCCACCCTCTTGCGCTGGGATGTAACAGCCCCATCTTCAGTAGTTACGATGGGGTTGGCCCTAGTCGAACCACTAGTACCATCCGATGAAGACGACGACATGTCTTCCCCTACAAAACCTTCAACAAACCATATATATGGCAATTAATTCGCCTTGGAGTTCCATAACTCAGCCCAGGACTGGAGACTAACTAGGGCGGCAAAAGGGAAAATAATACAAAAAGAAAGACATGCATAAATTACTTACTGAACTCTTTAGAAATATTTTCTATCGGTAAACACATGAGCTACCGATAGACCATAACAATTACCTCCACACAAGACAATTTTTCTCTCGGCAAACACGTGAGATACCGATAGAACATAACAATGTTCTCTACATATGGAATTTTGTTGACAAGCCACCATTCACTGTCATCACATAACATTCTCGATGATTTGCTACACTAATATTCATGGGCCAGCATTATTATTTCACACGTAAATATGCACACAAGCATCTAAGTGCCACTGTGCATAATCTTTAGCCTAGCCTGTATGTGAGTCATCAGGACTTCACAGCTATTAGGTTGGGAAAAGTCATGTATATAGGCATTTGAAACATATACATCGAAGACCCATCCACATTGCCATATATTCATACGAAGTGAGTACAAATTCCCAACCAAACTAGTACATTGCATGGCTCATGTCCTTCCAGATCCAAATTAAGTTTTACTACTTGTGCAGAAAAATTTTCTATCGGTAAACACATGAGCTGCCGATAGAATATGTGTAAGAACACCTCCAACATATAATCTGCATTACATGGCAGTTGGATACAATTGATCACACATACAGCAGTATAGAGAAGTTAAAATCTCAAAACAGGTTCATTACAGCACTGGAACATATTATGTAAACCCTAATTAAAATCAACATTGCCTGCGGAATGTACATAAGCCAACACAATAGGGAACCCTAGTGTAATTGCAAAACTCGAAGAATTAGTACGTGCAAAACACTAGGATCAAATAAAGAAGATGCTGGAAATAGAACGACGAATTAGGGTATTTACGGCGGCGATCAGTTATGGTGATGGAGAGGCGGTGTAGAACGCAGCAGCGGCGGGCGAAGGACGAAAATAAGAACCGGTGGCAGTGACGAACCAGTGTCCGGCTGGCGATCGTCGTGTGGGAGAGAGGAAGTGAGTGCTCACAGCGGAGGTTGGGGTTTTCTTCGCTCTCGAAGAGACGCAGTGCTCTAAGGTGGAACTGTTCGAGTGTTGGGAAACTAAAGGGCCGTGTACGAGTAATAAAGTAGCGGAGGAACTTTTCTATCGGTATAACAAAATGATACCGATAGACTTATGTAATTTTCTATCGAAACAACAAAATAATACCGATAGAAAAAGTAAATTTCCCGGAAAAATATTCGAATTAGTGGATGCATTTTTCTATCGGTATAAACAATAAAATCCCGTGAGACCAATTTTCCACAGAAAATTTTTTAAAGTGCTTGAGATTGGGTGCCATTTTTCTATCAGTAAAAACAACAAAATACCGTGAGAGTAATGAAAAGGTGCCCTTTTCTCTCGGTATAAACAAAAAAATCCCGTGAGCCCAATTTTCCCCAGAAAATTTTTTTGATTAAGTGCTTGAGATTTGTGTGCCCTTTTTCTATCGGTAAAAACAACAAAATACCGTCAGAGTAATGAAAAGGTACACAATTTAACATCAAACAGACCGTGGTTGAAAGCTGCAGAATGTTAAAGAAAGAGGGAAGATAGCCGGAAAATTGGAAAATTGACATAAAAAGAAATTATTCATTCATTGTTGTTTTATCACTTACAAAAAAAAATAAAACCCAAATTGCTAGGTCAAGGGGTGGTCTTAGCCCTGGCTGCATGTAGAATAGAGTCAGTTAGACTTGCAGCCAGGACGCAGGACTCCTCTAGCGACAAGTTGTCCCTAGGATCAACTACTACCGCGTCAAGAAGGCCTGCGACCTCCCTCAGCTTCGCTATGGTATCCTTCATAGTCAAACCGCAGCCAGCGATGGTCATATCCGCGGCTTTCTTCTCCTCGCGAAGACGCCTCGTCCTCGCCCTAGCATTGTCACCATCCGTCTTCATGCGCTTAATGCGCTGGAAGAGATCGTCAAGGTCAAGCCGTAGTTGAGTGTGCTTGTCTGTAAGGAGCTTGTGCTCCTCCTGGAGGGCCCTCAGGTCAGCCTTCACTTTGGCAGTGTCTTCGACGGCTACCATTCCCTGTGCAAATCAACAGGTCAAGAATGAACTGAACATGGATTAACAATACAGGGGTAAACCGAGGAGATTTAGAGTTCTTACCGGGGAGGCCGTGGATGACGATCCCATGGAGGTTGCCATTGTGAAAGAGAAGATGAGGAGTCGAACCGTTCGAGAATTAGAAAAACAACAAAATACCGCGACGCATGGCGAGGTACTTATAGAGTTTCCAAGGCGACGCATGGCGACACGTTTGAGAATTCAAAGCGGTAGAGTCTTATTCTATCGGTAAAAACAGGAAAAAACCGTCAGACAACAAATACCGTGAGACAAACGAATTTATTCTAACGGTAAAACAGAACAATACCGATAGAAAACGTTTTGAAGTGCCTGAGAGAAGATGTCCTTCTCTATCGGTATAAATAACAAAATACCGTCAGAAAAAAGGGATTTTTGCTGAGCTTAATTTGAAGAGGCTGCGATGAGATTTTTGCAAGTGCTATTTGAAGGGAAGAATTAAATATTTACAGGATAAAGATACTGTACATGTTAGAACTCATGCTGTGGAGTAAAATTGAGATGTATTAATGTTGTGAACTAGCTTATCATTAAATTCTAAAGAAAAATGTACTGCCTGATGTATTAATGATAAGTTCCTCACCTTGCTGCAGAACTTGTGGGCTGTTTGCTTGGCATTTATCCCTGAAATAGAAATTAATCATCAATGGTTCTCAACCCATAATCCTTCTTCGTGGTCATCTCGCAGATACGTTGTTTCGTCGATATCTTCAGTACGGATAGATTGAATGTCCTCTAAAAATGGAGGTATTTCATCGAATTGGTTATACTCCTCTTCGTCGACAACATCTTCGACCCCAACAATACGTCTCTTGCTGTGGAGGACAACATGCAAGTTTGGATTGGCCGGGTCAACGATGTAGAATACCTGTGTGGCTTGCTCTTCAAGTATGAATGGATCGTCTTGGTGTCCGGCTCTACCAAGATCGACGAGAGTAAACCCGTAACTGTCAACTTGAACACCTCGAGGGATTTCGACCCATTGGCATCGAAACAGGGGAATCTTAAGTAATCCGTAATCGAGCTCCCATATTTCGTCAATAACACCGTAATATGAGTTCAGCGCCCTTACTGACCTGGCATCCTCGGAAATAGCAAACAGTGTCACTCCGCTACATTGCGTGCTACTCTTGGCGTCTTGAGCTCTTGTGTAAAATGAATACCCATTGATGTCGTACCCCTGCCAAGTCCCTACAGTGAATCTTGGGCCTCTAGCCAACCATGTCACAGTTTCACTTACGGAGCCCTCGGTAGCTCGCGTGACTCTTTCTTGGATCCACTCAGCAAATTTCCTGTTATGTTCTCTGCTTACCCAAATGTCTGACTTTGAAGGATTCTGTGACCGTAACATTACCTTGTGCTCGTGTATGTATGGCTCGACCTCCGTCATGTGTTGTAATACCCAAAAATGTGATTTTGCGTACACATCACGAGCGGGGACGATAGCTTTGAATCCAATCGTTCCAATTCCCTCAAGCCTACCCTCGTGTCGGGACCTAGGAACACCAATTGGGTCAACCCCGGCCATATAATCTGTGCAAAATTCAATCACCTCCTCGGCGGCATAACCTTCCATGATACTCCCCTCGGGTCGACGACGAGTCCTTACGTATCCCTTCAATACACCCATAAATCTCTCAAATGGATACATGTAGCGCAGGCACACAGGTCCACAAAACTTAATTTCTCTGATAAGGTGAACAATCAGATGGACCATAACATCAAAAAAGGATGGAGGGAAATACATCTCGAGCTGACAAAGAGTTGCAACCACGTCGCGTTGCAAAGCGTCCAGTCCATCAGGATCAATTACCTACGAGGACACAGTTGCGCCAAATATTCATATCAGAAAAATCTTCTAATTAAGCTCCACAAATGGAGGTAGTGAACTTATAGTACGAGTGCACGTACTTACCTTGCAAGATATTGCGTTGAAGAAATAACATAGGTTTGTGATTGTCTCTCTGACTTTAACTGGGAGAATGCCTCTGATAGCAATGGGAAGCATCTGTGACATCAAGACATGACAGTCGTGGGACTTCATGCCAACCAGTCTTAGGTCCTTCATAGACACAAGTTTTTTCAAGTTCGCGGAGTACCCACATGGAACTTTAACACCGTGCAGGCACCGACAGAGTTCTGTTTTTTCGCTCTTCGACAACGTGTAGCGGGCCGGGGGGAGGTATGTACGCTTTCCATTCTCTAAAGGTGCAAGCTCAGTCCTTATCCCCATTTCCACCATGTCACGACGAGCTTTCACACCATCCTTTGTCTTTCCCGGAATGTTCAACAACAAACCAATCAAACTGTCACAGACATTTTTCTCTACATGCATGACGTCAATGCAATGTCGAACTTGTAAGTGCTCCCAGTACGGTAGATCCCAGAGAATCGATCTCTTCTTCCAAACATTTTTTTCTCGAGGTTTAGAATGCTTACCGAACTCAACTTTGATGTCGTTCACGCGTGAGTAAATCTCCTTGCCGGTCAGAAACACTGGAGCTGATCCCTTCTCAGGCTTCCCGTTAAATGATTTCCTCTTCTTACGGTACGTGTGATGCACCGGAAGAAACCTGCGGTGACCCATGTACACTGTTTTCCGGCAGTTTCGCAGCCACATGCTCTCAGTTTCATCTAGGC
The DNA here is from genome assembly GCA_019359835.1 of Pharus latifolius. Classification (NCBI taxonomy): domain Eukaryota; kingdom Viridiplantae; phylum Streptophyta; class Magnoliopsida; order Poales; family Poaceae; genus Pharus; species Pharus latifolius. The sequence goes on from CM033330.1 coordinate 13,803,763, forward strand.
AAATAGGGCAAGCCTTGGCTCCTTTCGTACTATACCCCGACAAATTGCCGTAGGCAGGAAAATCATTTATGGTGCAAAATATCAGGGCCCGCAAGATGAAATTCTCTTTCTTGTATGCATCCCACACCTGCACACCCTCGCTCCACAATTTCTGTAAGTCCTCGATTAAAGGCGCTAGAAACACGTCAATATCATTTCCGGGTTGTCTGAGTCCTAAGATTAGTAATGCCATCATGATGTACTTGCGCTTCATGCATAACCAAGGAGGAAGATTGTAGATGCATAAAAGAACCGGCCAAGTGCTGTGCCTGCTGCTCATATTACCATGTGGGTTCATACCATCTGTACTCAGCCCGAACCTTACATTCCTAAGTTCGCCGCCGAACTCAGCAAATGTTCTGTTGATGTTTCTCCATTGAATAGAATCAGCTGGGTGTCTCAGTTTTCCGTCTTGTTTCCGGGCTTCAGCATGCCAACGCAAGTGCTTCGCGACTTTCGGATTTGCAAACAGCCACTTCAATCTAGGTATCACAGGCAAGTACCACACAGTTTTTGCCGGGGGCCCTTTCCTTACCTCGTGATGTTCACTGTCAATCCGGTCCCTACGCGTATACCTCGATGCGCCGCATCTTGGACAAACATGCAAACTGGAGTACTCGTTACGGTACAACACACAATCATTTGGGCATGCGTGTATTCTTTCGATTTCCATTCCCAACGGACACAACAGTTTTTTGGCTTGGTAAGTAGATCTTGGCAACTCATTTCCCTCTGGAAGCATGTCCGCTAGAAGATCTAATAGTGCCGTGAAACTCTTATCACTCCAACCGTTTCCTGCCTTCAAGTTATATAATCTCAGCACAGAAGACAGTTTTGTAAATGTTGCACATCCAGGGAACAGAGGCTTCTCAGAGTCAGCAATCAGTTTCTCAAATTCACAGAAGTCATTTTCGTTGTAATCTTCCTCTACATCACGTAACATCTCATCTAGATTGTCATCATCATCATCTACGTGCACATCGGAATGAACATTACCAAAATTGGGATGATCATCGATATTATTGCAATCCACATCCGAGTCGTGCTGATTGGTAGTAGTGGTGCTTGTTTCCTCAAGATCTTCGCCATGCCATATCCAACGGGTGTATCGCGCGTTAAAACCACGACGAATCAAATGACTCTTAATTTGATCAGAGTTGCTAAACCTCTTCAAGTTCATACAATCTGTACAAGGACAGAGCATATTTTTCTCTCTCTTCCTCTCCTTTCGTTGCTCAGCAAATTTAATAAACTCATTCACACCATCCAAATATTCAAGAGTAGTACGTTTTATTCCATACATCCAATATTTCTTGTCCATCTACAATTAACAAAATTTAACGAGTAAGCCATGCATGAAACCTGCCCGATTAAGTTATGTATATGTACATGTACAGCCTCTTACAACAGATACATGTGTTGAACCCTAGCCTGACGAAATTAACACTAATTAACCTAGCTAACTACACAATACAAGCTAGTTAGCTCCTAAAACATGACGCATTTCCAGCTACCAAGCTCCCAAGCTTAGAGCTACAAACTTGGAACTACACAATACAGCTAGCTTGCAAGTAGAGAGGAAGGGAGATCTAGAGGGAGAGAGAGATAAGTGTCGACGATTAAGCATACCTTAAAGAGAGGGGCGCAATCAACTTCCCTCCAGCCTGTGCTGATCACCCTAGCAGTGTAGCTGGAACTTTCGTCACAAACAGAGGGACACAGAGTGCAACAGAACAAATTAAAGAACAGCTCAGCAATGGTCGAGTGGGGTTTTCCTTATAATGGACATTTTTCTAACGGTAAATACATGAAATAACCGTCAGACTAACTTAGGTAATTTGCCGCTCACATATTCTATCGGTACAAACACACACATACCGTTAGAGAATATACATTACTGAGCAAATATATGTGTTTTTCTATCGGTATATATGTGTACTTACCGTTAGATTATGCATGACACTCGAGCATTAGTTTTTGTATCGGTAAATATGTGCATTTACCGTTAGACTATGCATGACTGAGCAAATATATGTATTTTTCTATCGGTAAATATGTGTACTTACCGTTAGAATATGCATGACTGAACAAATATATGTATTTTTCTATCGGTAAATATGTGCATTTACCGTTAGATTATGCATGACTAAACAAATATATGTGCTTCCTATCGGTAAATATGTGTATTTACCGTTAGAATATGCCTGACTGAACAAATATATGTGTTTTCCTATCGGTATATATGTGTACTTACCGTTAGAGGAGGTACTGTTACCAAACTGGGACAAACATGCACATGCCATTTCTCACATTCAAGGAATCATATCAATGTAACATCAAACAGATCTTACATCAAACGGATCTTAACTAGAAGATAAAGCAATATATTTCAAGAAATGCTAATTTGTGGATTAACTAGGAGACACAAAAATACTTTTCGTAGGTAGTTGGGACTTCATCTTGCCAAAGAAATTACAGATGCCAGTTCACAAATTCAGGTACAAACATACACATGCCAGTTCACCAATACAAATTCAGGTACAAACATACACATGCCAGTTCACAAATTGAAGTGCATGTCTGAAACAGCAGTACAAATACACACCTACCTACCAATACAATTAAATACACAAATGCTCCCTGCACATTCAAGTTCATGTCCCAATTAGCAATACATGATACACAAATATACAACAATATACAAATACAACAATTCACACATTCGATGTATATTACAAAAGCCACGTCTGAAATTAACAACAGATCACGACGAGGACCCAGTGGCCCATACATGCATTTTACATAAAAGGGAACCTTTGCAGGTTGCCACAATGCAACTACCGACTACAAGTTAGACCTGATACATCACAAATCCATTCATCCAAAACAGCAAATGTCTGAACCACATTGGACTTAACCATAGGAGTTCAGTTCGAAGACGCCCGAGGAGCTGGAACTGCCGTCGACATACATTTGTACGTATTGGTGATTTCCTCGGACTCAAACTCGATCAACTCAACTCAACTCAACTCAACTCCATTAACAAAAAGAACCTACCTTCCAAGATGTTGTTCTGTGTAGTGATGGTGTAGAATGGCTGTGCAAATAACAACAATTCTTCTTCTCCAAGCAGGTAAGCATCTGGCCACAAGCTGGTGCATGCAAAAACATGTAAGATGCTTTCTATAGGTCCTGATTTGAGAAACACGCCGGGCTTAAGCATCTTCTCGACCGAGCCAACCAAGATCTCGCCCTTCACGTCCTTCCAGCTCTCGACGGTGATCTTCACCATTTCTTTCGCCAACAAGCCAACGTAGGCAGCGTACTGCGATGAAGAACCGTGAAATACGTTGCCCCTCACGAGCATCATCCAAGGACCTGAACAGATCATAATCATATTGAAAAGAAGACACATCAAAATGAAGGATACAAAAAAAGCAGAATTATTGCCATAATCGGATTAGAATAATCTAACAATATTGCAGAAATTTTACGTACCTTCCTTGGGATGCCGACGTCTAGAGGGCGTCGATGGAGGTGCGGAGGTGCAGCGGTCCCCTGTAGAGGTGCGCCGGCCGTCCATGGAGCTTACGGGTTAGGACTACGAGCCGCAGATGAACTGTGAGAATGAAAGAGACATACCCGTGTATTTATACAATTATATATTTTCTATCGGTAAGAAAACAGAATACCGTTAGTAATAAAAACATCTGTAGAAGCCGAATGGTTCTATCGGCACAATAAATATTACCGATAGGAATTTTTGTACATACTCTATCGGTATGTATGTACATTACCGATAGAATATTACTAGTTGTAGAAGGCCAACAGTTCTAAGATATTTTGTGCAATATTCTACCGGTATAAACATTCATTACCGATAGAATAAAACTATTAGAAGACGAACAGTCCTAAGCAATTTTCTATATATTCTAACGGTAAAAGAATCCATTACCGATAGAATAAAAATATTTGTAGAAGGTCAACTATTCTATCGGCGAACTACATATTGCCGATAGGAATTTTTAATATACTCTGTCGGTATATTCATACAGTAGCGATAGAATAAGTCTAGTTGTTGAAGTCGACCAGTCCTATCGGCGCACAACATTCTTCCGTCAGTACTTATGCATCTCTTCTAACGGAAAATATGTTCATCACCGCTAGAGTAAATCATACTATTTATTCTATCGGTAAGTTTCTTAGAAACCGATAGGGAAAATACATCCATCGGGCTTTTATGTCCGCGAGGCACATTTTCTATCGGTTTTGTGCTGTTTCGCTAATAACCGATAGAAGATAGGGGTTAGTAGACTGCATTTCTGTACTAGTGCTTCCATCTGTCAAACCCTAAATCATCTGCCCTATCTTTTCCTCATGCATGCATATTTTTAAATTCATCGCATCATGATATTATGCATAAAACAAACCCATTTTCCACATGAAATGATAGCTTTTCTATTTAAAAATATACATAAAAGGTTTGTTTGATTTCAATAATGCATAGAAAATTCAGAAAAAATTCTTAATATATTTTATTTACATAAGTAACCAGGTTCCACAACTTCCCATGCACTTCCACTTTGCAAATGAGCCCCTAGGTTTTTCAGAATTCCAAACAAGCCCTTAGAATTGACTAAAAGTGTTATTTTATGCACAATTACCCTTCTACCCTCACCCATTCCACAGCAAACACAATGTAAGGACCAATTTGACCCTGCTGGATGCATTACATGTCAAGAGGTGGCTTCTACAACAAGCTACCTTCATTGCCACCCTCCATATAAACATTGGCATAGTTTAAAATCAGTTCAAACTTGTATATTTCTCAAACCCTGCTGTGGGAAGGTAGGAAACTCACTTAGGCACTCAAAGCTTTTGGAAAATTTGCATTTGGATTAACTTTTGTGCATAAAATGTCATTAGACTGTCTCCAACAGTGGAGGCTCTTGCTTGGCTCTTAAACGGAATATTCCCTGCCACGTCAGTGAGCACCATCTCAAAGCACCAAGCAAGCACCAACCCTCCAACAGTTTGGCTCTTAACGTGGGCCCCACACTCCTAACCACCAAGCAAACACCAAGCAAGAGCCAAGCACTCCAATGGCTTGGCTCTTGCTTGGCTCTATATAATTTAACAATTATATATTCAACGAATTTGTATTAATTCATGAATTTAAATATTAACAATATATTAACATATTACTTACGAAATTAAATTCGACATTTGCGCCAAAAAAAATAAATTTGACATTTTGAATTTAAAAATTGCACTTGACAAAAAAATAATAGATATTAAAATTCAAATAGTGGTACATTTCATAATTGTGAAATATACTAAAATTAAATTTGCAAACAAATGCCTACTACGAAATTCGGTAAGATACTACTCGTCGGCGTTTCCTCCGAAACGTTGCCAAATGTGCTCAATTAAGTCTCTTTTGAGTTGCGCGTGCGTAGGTTGAGCACAGATGGCAGCATTTCTTCGAAGTACATCTTCAAATAAAGGCGTACCCCCAGTGTGGATCACAGGCAGTACTACCGTGGATGTGCCCGGATTATTGTTGTAGTCATAGTTCTCGGCATTGCCGTCGCGTTCGTCCTCTATGATCATGTTGTGCAAGATGACGCAAGCCCGCATGATCTTCGCGAGGGTCAACTGTCTCCAAAATCTTGCCGCACCATGCACAATGGCGAACTGAGACTGCAGAACTCCAAAAGCCCGCTCAACATCCTTTCTTGCTCCTTCTTGATGTTGTGCGAACAACCGGGTTTTCGCCGTCTGCGGGAGAGGTATCGTCTTTACAAAAACAGCCCACTCCTGGAATATACCGTCGGCGAGATAATACCCCATGTTGTACTGCCGACCATTGACAGTGTACTCAACACAAGGGGCTTGCCCTTTCATTGCATCGGTGAACAATGGTGATTGATTCAGTACATTGATGTTATTGTTGGAACCTGCCACACCAAAAAAAGTATGCCATATCCAGAGATCGTAAGAAGCCACCGCTTCAAGTGTGATCGTCGGGACTCCATAATCTCCACGCGTAAATTGTACCTTCCATGCTACTGGGCAATTTCTCCATTCCTAGTGCATGCAATCAATAATTCCCAGCATACTCGGAAAGCCACGAGCCTCTGCTTGTTGCAGCAAGTGGTGGATATCCTCGACAGTGGGGCTGCGAAGATATTGCTCACCAAACTTGTTGATGACGCCTTGCACGAAGTGCTCCAAACATTCAATCGCCTTGGACTCCCCTATCCGCACGTACTCGTCGATGGCATCAGCGGGGCCACCATATGTTAGCATACGCATCGCTACGGTGCACTTCTGTAAAGGGGAGAGTCCACGGCGATTAGTGGCATCCCTTCTTTCAGTGAAATAAGGGGACCACTCACCAAGCGCTTCAACAATACGAACAAAGAGGGGTCTCCTCATCCAAAATCGCCGACGGAATATACCTTCGGGGTAGACCGGAGAGTCGGAGAAGTAGTCCGCGACGAGTCGTAGATGACCATCTTCGCGGTCTCTCTCAACATATCTTCTATTGCTGCGTCAACGACATCCACGGGAGGAAGCAGCATCAAATTGGGTGTACAGACCGGCGATAATATGATCTTCCTACTCTTCCACCTTCGCAAAGTCCACCAAGAAATCTTCTATTTTGGTGATGGCATCCTCCTCAGGGCTGTTTGTGCTCGAACTAGAGCTAGACAACATTTTGTGAGTGGCAACGAAGGTGAGTTTGCGAAGTGCTATGCTGCTTTGCAAGAGAAGTTAGATTGTGAGGAGAACGTTCTGAGGGGGTTGAATATATAGACCAAGAGTCCAATGGCTATATTTGAATGGATAGGTTCCAACGGCTATATTTGAATGGGTAGGTTCCAACGGTTGGTTTCAAACAGCCATATTCCAACGGCTAGTTTCGACCTGCCATATTCCAACGGCTACATACCCAACGACTATATTTTAACGGTCATATTTTAACAACAATGATACATTTAATTCATGCATTAATTAAAAAAGCATCGCACATAGATTAACAAAGAAACGTACATACTTGGCTATCCCAAGTAAATTCAAAACAACATAACTAATCTTCGTCCTCCAGGGCTTTAAGTTTATCTCTTATCATCTTCATGCCCGCCGTGTACTCCTCTTTCTGAGCGTCGTCCATGGTGGATTTGTCGATGCCCATCATTCTCGAGTATGCCTTGTACAAGGCAGACTTCTCCTTCAACTTCCCCAGGCTGTGCAATGACTCAGACACACGAACTGCGTCCTTCCTCTTTTCGACACGGTCAAGGTGACTGTTGATGAAGGCATCAAGATCCTCTCGCATTGCCGCCGTAGAATCCTGCGCTGCATCAATTTGGCTCTTACCTTTGCGTTTCGGCTTAGCGGCGTCTCGTCCTTCTGGCCGTGTCTCTGCAAGTGATACATCATCATTGTTGGACGATGACGTGTACGTGCCCGACTCAGACAACCTACTTCTTTTGTTAGCGGCATTAACGTAAGCTGTGGACCACTTAGGTTGCCCACGAACTGCCGTCCACCAATGATCCAAGACGAACGGATGACCCATCTCCGTCTTGTACATCTCACAGGCCTGCGCCATGAGTTGGTCGTCGGAACAACCGCTGGCGTAGACATCTTTTAGTCGAAGCCAAACACCATTAAATTGGACCACTTTTTTATTGCTCTGTTGCCAGTGGTCCTCGCAGTGTTTGGTCTCTCTTCTCCTGTTTCTTGGGACCGTCTCGTTGAATGCCGCTGCGACATTTGCCCAGTACATGTCGCACTTCCTGTTGTTACCATCAATGGGATCGAGCGAATTGCTGAGCCATGAACTGATCTGTGTGTTGTCAACAAAAATATTGAATAACGAAGTCGAATGTAAGTATATTTCCCTCATAGTACTCCTGTACGAAAATCACGGACTTACTAGTTTTATATCATCATCAGTGGACCACGACAAGCGCTTCGTCTTCCGGGTAGCGTCGATCGTAGCATTGGTGTTCGTGTCATCGACGACAACTCGGGGCACCAGATCAGGTGGAGCAGAGTCTGGAGTGCCGTTGTCGGAGACAGAGGCAGAGTGCGGTTGAGGTGGGGAAAACTGCGTACAGGCCGGCGGCATACCGACAAAATGCAAATTTTGGCTATACTGTGGGGGTGGAGGAATTGCGTGGCCTTGTGGTGGATAGGGACGATAATTTTGGTTGTACTGTGGATACGCTGGTTGGTAAGTCGGTGGATACGGCTGGTAATCGGTGGATATGGCTGGTAGTTAGGGGGATATGGTGGCTGAGAAAAACCCTCCCGCTGTTGGTTATTTGGGCTTTCGGTGTTTTCGCCGGGAGAATGGGATGAACCAAGCCAATTAACGAAACCGCCTGGTGGATTAGAATCCATATTGGATTTTTAAAAAAATTTGCAAGAATTTTGGAAGAATTTGGAATGGGTGTTGTTGTAGATGGATGGTGATTTTTGTGTGAAAAAGACTCAAAACATGCCCTTTATAGAGGAGAGGGATGGTAAAAATTTTCTGTGATTTTTGGGAATTTTTTTGAAATTTTTTCGAATTTTTTGGAATTTTTTAAGCCCAAAAACATTAAAAAAAAGCAGTAACGACTATTAATCCAACGGGCATTTTTTTGTGACACTGACAGGTGGGCCACGGCAAAAAAACCTCCAACGGTCATTTTTTTGCTCTCTCGTCGCTTACATGTGGGCCAACAAAATTGGGACCCCACATGTCATTCTCTTCGGGACATTTAATCCCCCACCGCAACACAGTTCACTGTTCACACGTAATCCAACCGGTTTTTTACCCTTCATTCAATGACATGTGGGCCCTAAAAGGCGTGGACCCACCGGTCAACGAGCCACGCGTATTAAACGAGGCAACGCACTCACGGGTTTTGTGCCACGCCGCTTCATTTACTCTGTGCAACTGACGTGTGGGGCCATAAATGATGGGACCCAGTTGTCAGCGTGTTGGGTTGGTTTTTTCATGGTGCGTGTGCAACCTGACACGGGCACAACGATCGTTGCGGTGGGGCCCACACCATTTATGCCGTTTACTCTTGAACCTAACACGCATTCTATAACATGTGGGCCTGTTAATTTTGGGACCCACCTGTCAGTTCAATTATTGCGCGGGTACGTTCGGCTGACGATTTTCTCGGCGGGACCGACAAAACGCGTGCGCTCGCGTCGCCTTCTTCTCCAACGGCGACGCCGCGCTCGCCGCGAGCTCAACTCCCACTCGCCTCCGCCCGTTGCACGCAGCCGTCCCATCGCACCGAGCAAACGTCGAGCACTCCTCCACCGCCGTCGACGCAAGCCGCGGCTAACGCCGGCGTTGGAGGTAGTCTTAGGCATTTTCTCTGTCGCCCAGCCGTGAGCCAGAGCGCGCTCCAGCGCCGGCCGTCGCCTTCCTCGCCATCTTCGGCTCCGCTCCGGCCTTTGCAGCTTGTCCAGATTTGTCTTTCAGGTGTGTCCTACCCTCTTTCATCTTTCTCTCCACTGGAGCTCGGCGAAATGGTCGCCGAAGCTCCCTCCACCGGCGCTTCTTGTTTTCCCTGCCGCTGGCCATCTCGGGTTTCTCGTCGTTCCGGCCATTTTCTCTCCAATCCGACCATGCCATTCTCCTTCCCATGCCCTAAAACCTCCCCCTCTCAAGTTTCAGCCGCGGCCGTGGACTCTCGCCGGAGATCGGCCGCCGGCAGCTCTCTCTCCTCCACCTCCGGCCACCGTCGAGATCTCCCCAATCCCGGCCGATTTCCCCGCCATTTTTGCCGTCTTCTCATCCCCTAATGTTCCTCCTCCGATCCCCACACTTCTCTGGCCTCCCCGCCCTCTCCGGCGAGCTCCCGCCATGCATGCACCCGTGGCTGTGTCCGTGCACACCACCTCGCCGTGAAGCTCGCCGTAGAAGCCTCCTCCGGCCGTACCACCTTGCCCTTTGCTCTCCCATTGCCGTGACTCCTCCACCCCTCAAGTCTCAGCTCCGGCGAACTTCTAGCCGTGGCCGTGGCCAGTGTCTAGGGTTGACACTACTACACTGTCATGAGCTTGTCCCAATGTCAGCCTCACTGACATGCTTTGTCGTTCTCTGTCCTAGAGACCTCCGATCAAAAATCCGATCGCGTCACTTAGTCCGCCTTGCCGTTTGCCTTCGAGATCTATCTTTTGTTCTTCGATCAGCTGCCCAGATTTCAGTTTCGCTGTTTTGGACTTCTTTGTACTCTCCCCTTGATTTTGTCGACACCTTCGCAGAATCCTCCGATCGAAGATCTGCTTGCGCCATCAGATTTGCTTCAGCTCAAACCTTCCAGATCTGTAGTTTTCTTTCAGATCCGAGTCCCGGATCTCTTTTTACCTTTTTCCAGATCCACTTCTTAACTGTTTTACCCTGTTTTCAAAAACTTCCAGTTTCCAATCTTTCTCGAACCTAATTCCCGGGCTGCATTACCTAGACTTATTAGGTTTTAGATCTGCATTTGATAATCTCATATTTATGCATGTTTGGTTGATCGGTGTGCTTATCGCGTTTAGAAACCGTTTGTTCGGAGATCGAGGAGCAGCCGATTGAAGGCATCGCCAAAGACTTTGTCGCGGGAAGTCAAGGCAAGTCACCACCACCTTGATCATGTTGACCCCATGTTTTCCAGTTAGCTAAGTATTTTGTTATTTGAGTATTATGCATGCTAATTAAGTAAACTGTGTATGTTCAAATATACCTGTTTTGCTATTGTCCTACATTGAATAGCCATTCTTGATTCTGAAGTCATGTGTATAATATTCTTGATGCCCTAGGTTAATGCTAAAGCATAACATTGGTAATATGGGTTACTCACATAAATGAGCAAAAATGGTTTTTCAAAACTAAAAATGACTTTTTAAAATGTCTATCCTAGGGAGGAGAGGTGTGTCAGTCGGAACATGAAAAATACTGTGATGCTTATGATGATGATGTGATAACATGATAATGTTGGAAACATGAAATGTTGTGAATTGTGAAAAATGTGATTAGGGAAACTCCTCTCTAGAATAGCTTAAGGACTAACTAATTTGTGCTAAACATCTAGTAACATGTTAACGTACCTCCACAAGCCTGGTATGGGACTGACATGACCAAGTATCCTTGCCGAACTATTGCCCTAGCTCTGCATAGAGTCTATAACCTAAATAATAAAGTGCACTAATACTGTTCACTGGTTAGGGAGGGAAGATCCCTCTTAGCCCACTTACACTAACGGCTGGGACGAGCCCAGCCAATTCGTCTGAGTGAAAGATCGTGCAACTGATGTGGTTCCAGGGCACGAGTGCTGGATGTGGTTTCCCAGCACAAACCCCTCGTGTGTCCGCTCACTATTGGTGGAGAGGGTCTCCCACCGCGGCTCAATACTGAGTGAGGGGTAGGGTGAAGGTATGAGAGGGAAGATCCCTACAATGCTTCACAACTGTATTAGGAACCCCAACCGGAGGTGTATATTCCTAGCAGGCACTACCCGGTGGTGAACCTTTTATAGGGCAAAGCTAATATAATGGCAAGGCAGGGTGAAAAGTGTGTTATTCTCAGCTCAGTGGCGCGTTTAAAGCAGCGTGATCGAACCTGGCATAGGAGACTCATATGCTTAAAGTAGCGTGTTGGGCAAAAGGCCTATGCTCGTGGTCAACAGTGGTAGTTGAGAAGTCTTGTGGGTAAAGCGGTATCCCTCTGCAGAGTTTAAAATGTATTTAAATACTCCGTGCTCCCGGATTTTGGAGTGCGTTATGGTCAATGGATTTCATCCATGTTGTGAGGCACAAGTAGTTTTCATGAACTGTTTTATCAACTACTTTAAATTATGCACTTTTGAACTGTTATATATATATATATATAAGGTAAGTTTTCAAGGAATGTTTAAATGCTTTTCATGATCATCATCTGCTAGGTTGAGAAAAAGGTTTGGAAAAGAGCCTCAATCACTTTCTTGAATTCCCTGCATGATATGTATACTTGCATTTGTTAAGTGGTGATTTGCTGAGTACTCTGTACTCACCCGTGACTAAATTGTTCCATCAGAAGCTGAAGATGGCTTCGGGTTTGATCCAAGCTTCTAGGCGTCGCGTACCCTGGTCGAGCGACTGTGGGAGAAGATTAGGTCTCCGCTCCTTCCGCGTTTTGTGAAAAGTTGAAAGGTTATTTTGTACTTCGTTGTGCTATTTATGTAAGGCCCTAGTGCCGTCATCTGTGAACCTTGTAATATTTTGTGGATTATTTATGTATTGTGCTGGTTGTTGTGATATTCATTTCTGGTTCGCAACAGACTCCTGGGAAGGTGCGACAGGGGAGTGCTGTTTCGTACCGTGGTGTTCGGTACGGGGCGGGGTTCCCCACAGGCATGGTATCAGAGCCCGGCTTGATTGTAGGGCGTGACCCTAGATAGAAATGGCTGCGATAGTTATGTGTTTTGGGAAAAATCTAATTTCTTACAAGTAACTGCGACAGTTATGTGATTAGGGAAAAATCTATATGTCCCTTTTCGTGACATCCATAGCATATGATGTCCTTAAAGTTTGATTGCTTTGACCCCTTTGGTCATGTGTCGGTGTTGACTCCGTTCTTGTGCTACCTACGAAGAAGTTTTTGAGTATTCTTTACTATAAGAGCTCGATCCTCGTCGAAGGAGCCATCGCTTGAGTCATTTTTGGAGCAGGTTTTGAAAACCATCGTCTTCTTTTTCGTCTCCAATGATTCGGCCGCTTCCTTCTTCTCCTTTCGATGCATCTCATGGGTGATGAGGTTCCCATAGAGATCAGTAGGCGTGGTGGATGATAGGTCGGAGTTGGTGAGCACCGTCACTAGTGTGTCAAAATTTCCCGGAAGAGCCCTGAGCATTTTTCTCACAATTTCGATGTCAGTAAAAACAACTCCTAACCTTTTGAGTTCATTCACAATGTTGTTCAACTGAGTAAACATGGAATCCACGGACTCGGTTTGCGACATAGTGAATGTCTCATATCGTTGCCTAATCATGAGCAACTTTGTCTTCTTGACTTTTGTAGTGCCCTCGTATATTTCCTCGAGGGTGGTCCAAACATTGTGAGCGATGGTAAGATTGCTCACACGGTTGAACTCATTTAAAGATAAGCCAACAAAGACAGCATTTTTGGCACGGCCGTTTAAGTGAAGTTTTCTCCTATCGTCATCAGAGTGACTAGTCGGATCATCCGGAAGAGTAAACCCAAGCTTAACTATGTCCCAAACATCAAGTCCCATGGCCTCTAGAAATACCGACATGCGCACTTTTCAATAAGGATAGTTAGTCCCATCAAAGATAGGCGCACGACCGGTATGACCGAGATGAAAACCCTCATTTGACGTCATCCTCTCTCTAGGCGGTAAAGTCTATTCAATTGAGAGACCAGTCTCTGATACCACATGAAGGATCGAGGATGCCGACTAGAGGGGGGTGAATAGGAGGTTTTAAAACTTTTTAAACGAAACAACTTTTGCAAAGAAAAGAACCAAAAACAATTGAATAAGATATTGCACAGTTAAAAATAAAGAGGAAGAGAAGACAAACACAAGGATTTTTCCTGAGGTCTCGGAGACTCACCCGGTCTCCCCTACTCCTCGTTGAAGCACTCAAATGAATAAATCTTGCTTTAATATCTACAAAGGATATTTCTCACTAGTGGTTGCTCCTTGTCCGCTCCGGAAAGGCGAGCACTGATGCCTTTTACAATCACGCCGAGCCTCTCCAACAATCTTTAAACAGGAGAGATCACCGGCCACGCCACCAAACCATCTAGGTGAGGGCGTTCACCAAGAGTAATAAGTTCCAAGGTCTCTTCTAAACCTCCAACAATCATCGAGAAACTCTAAGTACGCAAATGATACGAACAGAACACTCAGTGGATCACAAAACTCACGACTTGATCAAAAGATAAAGATTTTTATGCTAAGAACTAAAGCTCAAATGTGTATAAGAGGATGAGGCTACTTGGTATATAAAACAATAGCTCAAAACCTCTATTTATAGCCCAAATGAACAAAAGAGCCGTTGTGCTCGAGCTGGAAAGTGACAGTGCATGCTGACTGTCAGCATAGACCATGAGCAGTTAGAAGCAAATCTCGGAGAAAACTCAGCTAGCCGTTGTGGTCGTATATGAAAATAAAACAGCACATACTGACAGTCAGCATCTACCTCAACAGCTCGACAAAAATCATGGATAAAACTTAGCTAGCCATTTGTGGTCGCATATGGAAAGAAATTGCTCATGCTGACAGTCAGCAACGACCACAAAAATGACCAGAAAAACAAAAACTCAGAAACCAAATAATATGAGGTTGAAACTCATGCTGACAGTCAGCAACACATGGTGACAGTCAGCGTAAGTCAAAAAGTTTCAGCTCAAAAATACACGCTCTCTGGACAAATAGAAGCAATGCAAACAGATATTTAGGCTGACTATCAGCATCACATTCTGATTGTCAATATGGATAAAAATAGCCATAACTTTTGATCCAGAGATCCGATTTAAGAGATTTCTAGCTCGTTTTAAACATAATTTAAAGAGCTATATTTTTGTCAATAGAAGAAAAAACCAAATCAGCCTAGATCTTTCTAGAAAATGCAAAAACACTCCTACTGCCAAAAAGATCAGAAAACCAAATCATTTGAAAAACTAATCCAACCGAGATGAAAGAATGCAATGACCTAAAAGTTTCTCAGTTTATGCTGGAAATGTAGAGAGAATTTGTAACCCCTATTTATAGTACGATTGAAATTAAGAAAAACAAATTTTCTATCAATCGATCAACCTCCAAACACCGAGATCGGTAAAACTAAAGACTCATTTTACCTCAGGTCCTTTGCAACTTGAATCTCGCGAATTGCCTCTCATCTTTGTACTTGTGTTCGCCTGGGTTCGTATGACTTCTATCTTGATCATCTTGCATCTCTTTGCCAAAAGAACTCTGTATCCAAATAGCTCAACAACACAATTAGTCTGAAACGCTTGTTTTCATTAATCATCAAAATCAGGCCAGACATAAGGGCCTAAATGCAACAATCTCCCCATTTTTGATGATTGATGACAACAAGTGTTTGATAATAATAAAATCAATAACTCCCCTTGAGTGTATGCATGAGATCAAAAAAATCAATGAGAAGTTCAGATCATACACAATAAGGATCAATTAACATCATATTATAATAAAGACCAAATCATCACACACACACACATATATATATATATATATATATATAAACATGGTCAACCATCCATATAGCAAAAAAAACATTCCTAACATAAACATATCCAACATAAATGTCATACAAAAATTCTCCCCTTGTCATCTTTCACAAAAAGGCGGGAGTCGACATAAATAAAAAGACTACAGCCTATTAATCCTACTAACTAGAGGAAAAACCTAGGACTACTGTATCTCCGGAGCCTGCTGGAGATGCAGTTGGGTCGACCGCTGGAGAAGCTGGAGCAACGAAGGCCGGTGCAACACTTGTAGCTGAACCAGGCGAGGAGGCAGTTGGGCGGGCCCTCTTGCGAGGGACAGGAGTGGCATAAGATGGCAAACAGCTCAGAATGTGCTCCTGCTGAGCCTGAAGGCGAACCAAGATCTAGTGATGCTCCTCCTGGGTGCGTAGGATCTGCTGCTGAGTCTGGAGCAATTGATCCAAGGTGTGCTGGAGTTGAGCAAAGGAGGATCCGATGCTCGTGTCGCCAGTAGGTACCGGATCAGCTACCTGATCTACAGCCTCATCTCCCGACTCACCAGCAGCATCGTCATCAGATGCGGGAGAGGCGGGCCCAGGTGCAGCTGCAGGCCAAGCATTGAGACAGCGATCAGCCTATCCTGACGGGTAGAAAACCAGAGGGTGGTGAGGACGAGGGAGCTCAGCGTCCACTGCCCTGATATGAAGAAGCAACGCCATGATGTAAGGAGCATACACCAAATGGCGATGCGGGGCAAGAAGAACGTGTTGAATCTCACTAATGAGGAGATCAGTGACGTCGAAGAGCTCCTCCCGGAAGATGGAAATCAGAACATGAAGGGCTAGATAAGTAACCCTGGCCCTGTCTCCAATCATCGGTAGCAGAGTGACACGGAGGATCCGTAGGGCAAGGTCAACATCGTGGCGTAGGCCAGCAATGTGGCGAAGCTGAAAGGGGCCGGAGTAGAGCATGACCACCTCTCAATGCTCAAGGTCAGGGAGTGTGTGGAGCTGGTGGCCAGAGGTAGGGCAGACAAGACCGAGAGCGCCCTTAAACTGCTCCTTCGTGACAGTGTGGACCTGGAGGCCTGTCATGAAGGTCAGTGAGTCACGCTGAGGAGAAATGAACACGGTGGCGTAGAACTAGCGAATGGGCTCCACAGCCCAATGGAGCGAGGAGTCAGAGACTAGATCTCTGAGCCCTACAGAAGCAAAGAAATCGTCCAAAGAGACAATGCCTGTACGAGAGTGTAACACCCTAGTTTTGGGGGTGAAAAGTTTTGCATAAAAACCCTGCATGCATGTATCTCTGTAGTAGTAGCCAGATCAGCTGAACTCTAATCTCTCCCAAACCCTAAAAATCTCCAAATCTATTCTCTAGATCCAGATCAAGATCTGACCATCCAGATTTAACCTACCAGTTACCCTGAAAATAAAAGTCTTCAGGAGCCAGATCAAATTCTGACCCTAACTCTCAGTACCTAAGCCTCTCTCTGTTTTCGAAAACAGGAAAATTCAGATTTACCCTAAGTACCCCAATTTCCAGATGATTGAATTATTCTGATTTAACCTTATCCAGACTCAAGTAACCCCTGGAATATGTTCCTAGGTTCATCCTAAACTCACTTCAAAAAGTTGGGAGCCAGATTAATTCATCTAAACACTTTTCGCAGTTTAGTCCAAATTTTACTGCGAATAAGTCCTTTTCTGTTTACCTGGAAGCCTGAAAGGGCTAAAATCCACAAATCAATTCCAACTTCAGAAT
Organism: Pharus latifolius; assembly: GCA_019359835.1. NCBI lineage: Eukaryota > Viridiplantae > Streptophyta > Magnoliopsida > Poales > Poaceae > Pharus > Pharus latifolius. The sequence goes on from CM033330.1 coordinate 13,820,803, forward strand.
TTCTTCAGGAAACACCTTCCAAATACTATTTGATACAGATCTCCCTTTTGATCAGACTTCAAAACCTCTCTCCAATCACCAGAATTCGAGATCGACAAAATCTAGATTTAGTTTACCCTAATTTTACCCTATTTTCGAAAATAGGTGAAATCCCTCAAATCTTATCAAACTTTCTCCAAATTTGAGCTAGATGAGTATTAATAGAAATGTTATACTCAGCCATGAAATCAATCCTCAAATTAACCATCTCTAAGACAGAAATTGCAAATCAGTCCAGATTTCAAATAAGAATCCTTGCAATTTGGTCCCTGGTTCGACCAGAGACACTGTGCACGACCAGCAGCTGTGCACGACCGCGACCACCGCGCTGCCACGCCAGGAGCTTCGTCGCCGGTGAAGCCCCGTGGTCGCCACCCCTGCCACCGCGTTCCTGCCACGTGTGCGCACGTCGTTCGCCACCGTGGAGCCACCGCGGCCGCACCAGCATCTCCAATTTTGCCCGCGCGCGCACGCCATCGCTGCAGCCACTGCAGAAGCTCGGTGCCACGTTGCAAGCATGCCGGAGGAGGCCGTCAGTTCGCCGTTGCATCACCCGGGACAGCGCACGCCAGCCTGCAAAGCCGGCACGGCCGCTGGAGCGCGTCACTTCGCTGCTGTCCCGCCCGACCGGTCAACTCGCCATCGATTCGAGCTTCACTTCCCCGTGCAATTCCAGCCGTTGCAAGCCCCTTGCTGTGCCTATAAAAGCCGCCCCAGCCCAGCACGAAGGCACTCACACCAGAACCACCCAAAACCCCTAACCACGCCGTCGTCTTCGTCTTCTTCGGCGAGCTCGAGAAGAGGCTCACGGTGCCAAGCCTCTACACTGCTTCCTCCTCGATTCCAGCTACTTCAGTAAGCTCCTCTTACCTCCCTCATCATACTCGAGCAAGTAATTAACTTCAAACCTCTCCAGTCGCCGGCAATTTCCTTTTCTCTCCAGCAACTCCGGCGAGCAATTAATCTCTAACCAGAGTGAATTAGCTCTTGAGCCTGTGATCAATCTTGATTAGTGAACTTATCTAAGCATCTCTAAGCAACCAGAATCGAAGAATTTGCTAAAGTATGAAAAATCCCAACTTTGCACCTTGCATGTAAGCTGGAGCTCGCTGTTAAGCTTCTCTGGTGTTTCGCCAGCCAATCCAACTTCACACCTAGCTTACTTATGCCCCAGAGACCATCCTCAAGCAAGGAATTAAGTTTATTTGCCCTAAAACAGAAATGCCCAATTTTGGTGTCTTCTTCCCTAGCTCCGGTCACCGGATTTTGTTCCCGGCCGTTTCAACCCCAACCACCTTGTCTAGTAGATGTGCCTCGACCCCAGGAGTATTTTTGCCTTCTAGCTCGACACCTGGATCGGCCCAGATGAAGAAATATCGCCATGCCAAAGTTTTGTCCAGAAACTGTTGAGAACAGCTCGGCCACCGTGTTCTTCGCCGGTTTTCATCACTTTCCGGCCATCTCCTGCCCTAGATCCTGTTGAGACATTTGTTCCTGTTACAAATGCCTAACCACCAGACAAAGTGGTGCATCATTTGGAGCCCTGAGTCAAAAGATATGGCTAACCCTAGTTTCTGGCCGTGTCAAGCCTATGCCAGGCTATGTCAGCCAGTGGCATTAGCCCTGTTCACCCACCTCTGGTCATGTAAAACAGAAATTTCTTTGTCAAATAGCTGCCTCACTACCTTGTGCACCATATGCTTGAATCAAAACCTACTTTGGCCACTGGAAACTGTTCAAACCATGTCAATGCCATTCTAGAGCACTGTCAGCCTATGTCAGCCAGTGGCATTGAGCCTTTTCACCCACTTCCAGCCATGAACTTTGGAAATAACTTTGTCCCTTAGACTCCTGATGTTGTGATCTACACTTTTCTCTACTGTCACAACTTGAGTTGAGCCCTCTATCACCCATTGACCTTATGTCGATGCCTTGAACCGAATGCCAACCTAAGGACATTCGCTGTTTTTGGGCGAACCAATCACAACCCTGGTATTTTGGAACCTTGTAAACCTTAACAACTAATCTTAACCCTAGTTACCGTAGTTAAACTTAAATTGCTTTCAAAACCTTGTATCACCAGAGTATTTTCTCCTTGCATCTTTTGCATGTAGTGGATTAGTAAGAATAGGATTGATTGTAATGCCTGTTTGCTTGTTTGACCTTGTTCAGAGCAAGAGTCCGGGGTTGAAGATCTTGTCGCTGAACCGTCTTCGACTGCTGATACTTACGACGCTGAAGGCAAGTCATACTTTGATCATATTGAAACCCATATTTTATGAATTGCTATGCTATTCCATGAATAGATATCTCATTAATATTGCATGTGTTGAGATCAATAATATTATGGCAGTGATAGATTGAATACTTGAGAAATGTGAACTTGATAAGATAGTAAGCCACGAACTAATAAAAGTATAAACATGTACATTTATATTCATGAAATAGAACCCCTAGCCGTGACCAGTATTTTGGTATGGAATGGTGGTAGCACTGGAGGTGCTTGGCTGCACGGGTTGTGCAGGCACTAAAGGTGCATGGTTTGTGGTATGATCTGGTCACTGGCATGTAAGGACTAGAACCTTGTGTTATGCGTCTAGTGGCATGAAAAACGTACCAACCACTTACCTGGTATGGGACAGGCGCAACCTAGTAGCTTTCTTAGTATTATCAGTTCCCTGCATGGCTTGTCGATCCGGTTTCTCGCGTGGAAACTGGTGGGACGCAGTTCGTCCATGAGTGATGTGAGATCAGAAAAATTATGAGAGGATAAGGGGTAAAGAAGGAAGACGCCCTACGCCAGATTAAGTCGTGCGCGACTGTAATCAAAAGAGGTTATGTGTCCTGCGGGAACATAGACCCAGGCTAGGAAGTAAGGCAATGGGGAGGACCCACAACGGTACTTGGGACGGTATTGTCCATTTACCGGGCAGGGATACTGTTAATACTAGACTGCAAAAACGTTGTGTGATCTCGGCCTTGTCACATGCGTTTAAGTCGCATGGAGTTGGCCCGACTTGGAAGTCGAGTGAAAAAGTGGATTTAAAAAGAGGTACATCTCTGCAGAGTTTAAAAATGTATTCGAATACTTCGTGCTCCCGAGTTTTAGGAGTATGCCGCGGTGGATAAAATCCATGGGGTGTGACACAAGTATGTTTTATAAACTAAAATTTGTTAGTTCAAGATTACCCAAGTGGCATGTGTTGTCACGATAAGGGGCGTTACCGTGGGCTGTCATGTGTTGACGTGTCGCGGTAATACCATAATATAGAGATCATATAATAATTAAGAGGCATGTGGTTTATGCCCTAAGTTATGAAATACTGCTATGAGTATAAGATTGAAAGGCTTGAATAAAGATAATGTGATATGAGGATATATCGCCTTGGATATGGGATATAGGTATCACCATCAATATGATTTATTTACTGCCATGGGTATGATCAGAAGTTGAGTAAGAATTGAGAAAGAAATGTATTTTGGGAAAAACCTTTCACTCTTTCCCCAATAGCATAGGTTCATGTCATATATATATATATATATATATATATATATATGTATGTATCTCTACCTTCCCTATGACTTGCTGAGTACGTAAGTACTCACCCTTGCAACAACTCATCAATAGATGGAGCGTTCTACGACCTTGGAGGATACCCTGAAGATGCTGTAGAGCCAGGAGAAGATGAGCAGTTTCCTTCGGAGCCCTGATGTGGTGCTGTCTTGCTGTCAACCTCTGTTTCCTGTGGATTGCTTTTGGGCCTAGCTTCCGCCGACTAGATGTGTTATTTTGTTAGACCCTTGTGCCTTGTAAGCCACTGTACCTCGTTTTGTACTAAGGCCTGATGACCATACAATTATGACTACTGTATTATTTTGCTGCTTCAATGTATCCCTGTGATTGACTCATCCTGGGAAGTCAAGTGGTTTAAGGGACCAGCTGCACCGAGCTGGGCTCCTCACAGGTAATGTCACTGTCGTGGCAGACGTGACAGAGAGGCAATCGTCGGCCAAGAGAGGGAGCGGTGAACAAAGATGGGGACGCGGCAATAGATGCTGGTCCATTGGTCAAGGTGCAGGTTTGTGTAGAAAGTGAGGACCTGGCAGGAATCTGGACCAGTGGGACGAGGAGACAGATAGGGGTTTGTGGAGTGGAGGGTGAGAAGGCGACTAACGTGCCACTTCGAATAATCAACAGGGACACGCTCGGGTGGAGAAGGAGAGTGGTGTCGACGAATTGGACTCGGGGTCCTCAGTCAATCTTACGTAGATTTATGAGTTGTGAGACCTTTCACGGTGCTCCTCCGGGAAGGTAAGATAAGTAATGTCTACAGGGACACGAATGAATTTATACAGGTTCGGGCCCTCGATGGTGGGAGTAATAGCCCTACGTCCTGTTATGATTTCACTATTTAGGAAAAAAGTGTTTACAAGAGGGAGGAAGAGTTGATCACAGGCGAAGATCTCTTCTATATTATTGTCTATCTAACTATGCCTAAAGTCTTCAAGCTTTGTTGACTCGTTGTCTTGCTTGTTCACTGCCCTTTGCATCATGCATCGACCATCCTTTTATACTAAATGAAAGGATGTCAAATGTGAAGCGGTTTGTGACGGTTGTCCTGGTGCAGTTCGTATAACCGCACTCATCTCCTTCACCGATTAATCATGTGCAATCATGGATAACCGAACATGTCAACCTCCTGGCGGTTGTCTTCACACGTGGGAGAAGTTGCTTCGTTCCTGAGAACGTGTCCAGTAGAGTTTTGAACACCCCCCAGGCTACCTTGGTCGCGTATAGTCAGCGACCCTCTGACCGCGCACTGTCTGCGGTCTCATGATCGCGCAAGGGCTACGATCATAAACTAACTATGTGCCCATCAGAGACCATAGTGGTTATTATAGACACATATCATATTCGAACCTGACTTGAACTCGATATGTGTTACTCAAACTAGCTCGGGTGATAATCCTCGTCAGCTAGCCCCCAAATTTGAAGAAAATGAAAAGACTGATTTACTTCAAATTTTAATCCTGCGTCAAATTTATAACCCGACGCTTCAGCTTCTTCTATTGTAATTTGTACGCCGCATGGCGGTTTATCTCTCGAGGAAAACCTTTTAGTTTTTCTCAATAGGTAATGATGAATTTATTGACTTGTTTAATCAAGACAACAACTGCAAGTGCGTTTTAAGAACTCGAGACGTTCGTGGGAACGAACCGTCGCCTCTGGGCTGTATAAATAGCACAGCCTCTCAATTCTTAAGAATTACAAATTTTTAGCTAAGTCCTTTAGAAAATCTGCTTCTGACTCCCTGTCTCGCATTTCCTCCTTTACTCTCACCTTGATAGTGGACCAAGATCCCAAGACAGTTATTGAGATTGAGAGTGATGAGGAAGAAATAGAAAAGACACAAGATAACCAGAAGGTAAACTTCTTCTAGAACATCTTATGATTTTTTGAGTCAAAGATTTTCCTAAGAAATTCATTTTAGACTTCACAGGTGATTGAGGAAATGGTCTCTCCAAAGAAGATATCTAGAGATGACGAAGGATCCTCCAATGGAGTTACATCAAAGATTTTAAAGGGTGCTGGTACCTATGTTGCCACTTTGCCCCTTGCAACTCATCCAATTGCATCTTCATCTCCACCTTTGGAGATCCACAACAATCCTTCAAACCATCCCACTTCTGGAGGAAGTCTCACACCTCTGCGACTAAGCGGTCCTCAGCTTTTGTTGGGTGATCAATTTTCTGGGGAAAGCTTACACTTTCGCGTCCAAATCCTCCCCAAAGCTTGGCTTTTTCCTTTGCTTCTCAGGTAATAGCTATCTTCACCCTCCCTGTTGGTTACATGTTTTATGAACTAACCATGAATACACAGGAGGTGAAGACCCCTGGAGACCCCAGCGATCAGCTTGCTGAGATCCAGGCTCTTCTTGATGAGAGAGTAGCCTTGTGCAGAACTCTCCAAAAAGAAAGAGGCTCTCGAAAAGAAGGCTGAGGAAATGTCTTCGGTCATTCTGCATCTGGCAGAATGTTGTGACTGTTGCATCTAGGCCTTCATGCCTAACCCTAATTTTGATGATTAATGAAAACAAAGTGTTCCGGACTAATTGTGCTATTGAGTTTATTTGATACAGAGTTGCGTTGGGAAGATATGCACGGAATACAAGAAGAACCCGACGTAAAATAAAAGCACAAGTAGCAAAGAGCAAAAGACAAGTCCAAAATCGTGAAGATGCGAAAGACCTCAGGTATTACGAGATTTTATATTTTACCGATCTTGGCGTGTGGAGACGATCGGTTAGGAAAAATTCTTTCTAGCTTTAACCGTACTATAAAGAGGGGTAGCGAAAGTCCTCTTTTTATCTCCAGCACAAACCGAGAATGTTAGGTCATTGCGTCGCATCCTTTTTATGTGGATTTGCTTTTGGTCTTATTTGGAAAAATCTGTTTTTCAGTTCAGTTTTTGACAGCAGAAGAGTATTTGCATTTTTCAGAAATATCTAGGCAGATCTGGTTTTTGCTTCTGTTGACAAAAATGTAGCCCTTGAAATTATCTTCCAACGAGCTATTAAACACCTCTTTTGGATTTCTGGATTTAAAGTTATAGCTGTTTTTGTTCATACTGACTGTCAGTTTGCATAACTGACTGTCAGTTTGAATGTCAGTTTAGTGTAACTGACAATTGTCCAGAGAGGGTGTTTTTTGGTCTCAAATTTTTTTGTACTAAACTGACTGTCAGTTTGTCCATACTGACTGTCAGTTGGGGTTTCGACTAGAGAGTATTTTACTGTGTTTCTATTTGTTTCTGGTCGAGCTAGTACATAAACTGACTGTCAGTTTGTGTAACTGACTGTCAGTTGCGTGTTTCAGCTTTCCTGTTTTGGCTGCAAACGGCTAGCTATTTTTTATCCGTAAATTTTGTCGGCCGTTGTGCACTAAACTGACTGTCAGTTTGCATAACTGACTGTCAGTTTGGGTTGCTGATTTTCAGCCCTAGCTCCAACAGTTCATTTGATTCTTGAGGCTATAAAAAGGGGCTTTGGGCATAAGTTTTCAACAACCAGTAGCAGCATTTCATACACACTCTTGAGCATTAGTTTCTTATATAAAATCTTGATCTTTTGATCAAGTCGAGTGCTTTCCGATCCACCGAGAGTTTCAGTTCTTTTGCATTTGCATATACTTAGCTTCTCGGTGCTTGTTTGGAGGTCTAGAGAAGACCTCGCTGCCTGTTACTCTTGGTGAGCACCCTCACCTAGACGGTTCGGAGGCGTGGCCGTTGACCTCTTCGTTCGGAGATTGTCGGAGAGGTTCGGCGAGTGTGTACAAGGCATCCGTGCTCGCCTTTCCGGAGTGGACAAGGAGCAACCATTAGTGATAATATCCTTGGTGGATATTGAAGCGAGACTCAAGTGATTTGAGTGCTTCAACGAGGATTAGTGGAGACTGGGCGAGTCTCCGATACCTCGGTAAAAGTCTTCGTGTTCGTTCTCTTTTCCCTTTACTTATATTATTTGTTCTTTATTTGATTTAAGTTTTAAAGTTTTTAAAGCCTCCTATTCACCCCCCCTCTAGTCGGCATCCTTGATCCAACACGTGGTATCAGAGCTTGGTCTCTCGATTCATTAGGCTTTACCGCCTAGAGAGAGGATGTCGTCAAGCGGGGATTTTCTTCTTGGACATACCGGTCGTGCGCCCATCTTTGATGGAACAAACTATCCTTATTGGAAAGTGCGCATGTCGGTATTCCTAGAAGCCATGGGGCTTGACGTATGGGATATCGTTAAACTCGGCTTTACTCCTCCGGTTGATCCGGCAAGTCAATCCGAAGACGATAGGAGAAAGTTACATTTAAATGCCCGTGCAAAAAATGCTCTCTTTGCCGGTTTATCCTTAAACGAGTTCAACCGTGTGAGCAACCTCACGACTGCTCATAAGGTTTGGACTACCCTCGAAGAAATTTACGAGGGCACTACAAAGGTTAAAGAGGCAAAATTGCTAATGGTGAGGCAAAAATATGAGACATTCACCATGTCATCAACCGAGTCCGTGGATTCCATGTTTACTCGGTTAAATAACATTGTGAATGAACTCAAGGGTCTTGGCGTTGTGTTTACTGACCTTGATCTTGTGAGAAAGATGCTTAGGGCCTTGCCGGAAAGCTTCGACACCTTGGTCACGGTTCTCACAAACTCCGACCTATCAACCACAACTCCAACCGATCTCTATGGGAACCTCATCACCCATGAGATGCACAAGAAGGAAAAGAAGGAAGCAGCCGAACCCACGGAGACGAAGAAGAAAGCTTTGGCCTTCAAAGCTAATGCAAGGAACGATTCAAGCGAAGGCTCCTCCGATGAAGACCTCGCACTTATGGTAAAGAACACCCAAAAACTTCTTCGCAGGTTACATAAGAAGGGTGTCAACATTGACACACGACCGAAGGGGCAAAAGCAAAACAACTTCAAGGACATCATTTGCTATGGATGTCATGAGAAGGGACACATAGCTTCAAGATGCCCAAACAAGAACAAGGCGTGGAACAAGAAGAAGAAGTTCTTCAAGAAGAAGAACGAAGAAATCAAAGAAGCCTGTTTTGGAGAATGGATGTCCGGCGGAGAGAGCTCCGACTCCGACTCCGACAACGAACGAAGTTGCTCCAAGAAGATGGCCGGACTAGCTCTCGGCAACAATACTTCATCCATGTGCCTTATGGCCAAAGGCGATGAAAAGGTACACTCCAATGATCCATCATATGATGATTTAGTTGAGATGATAACTGAATTAAATGAAGTTTTTGGAAAAACTAAGATGAAGTATAAGGCGCTTAAGGAAGAGCATTCTTCCCTACGTGCTCAATACTCTGAACTTAAAGATTCATATGAAAGCATGCTTATAAAAGATGTTACAAATGCTTCATCTAAGGTAGATGCTTCAACTTCATGTAACTTGAATGAATCTCCCTCTAGTAGTCATCACACTCCATGTGTTTCAAATGACAACATCTTAAATGAAAATAATGTACTTAAGGCACAAGTTGAAAAACTTGGAAAAGGCTTAGAAAATTGCTTTAAAGGTAAAGTATCTCTTGATCTAATCCTTAGTAAACAAAAATGTTCTTTTAGAAAAGAAGGATTAGGATATTTTCAAAAGAAATGAAGGAAACAAAATTCTAAAACTATATTTGTTAAAGCATGCAACACATTTTGTCATAAATGCCATGAAACCGGTCATTCACATGAAGCATGTCCCTTAATGACTCCGAATTATTTTGATACTTGCTACATGCTTCAAAAGTCGAGAAAAGGTTATGCTATAGCAAAGTATGTTGGTGCACCCATGTTAAACAAAAAGAAGAAATCTATTTGGGTGCCCAAAGCTTTGATTGCTAACATTGAAGGACCCAAAAAGATTTGGGTACCTAAAAGAACTTAATTCTTTTCATGTAGGTGAACTACAAGACCGGTGGGAGACATTGGGTGCTAGATAGCGGATGCTCCGAACACATGACCGGTAACAAGAAGTTGTTCACCTCAATAGAAGACAACTCAAGCGAGAACCAAAAGATTACCTTTGGCGACAACCGTCAAGGAAATGTGGTCGGCTTGGGTAAAATCGCAATCTCAAATGATCTATCTATTTCAAATGTTTTATTGGTCGAATCTCTAAATTTCAATTTGCTTTCCGTTGCACAAATTTGCGAATTTGGTTTTAGTTGCACATTCTTCCCAAAAGAAGTTTTGGTTGAAAGTTTAAAAGATAAAACCTTGATCTTTAAAGGCTTTCGCTTTGGAAATCTTTATTTGGTTGATTTTCATTCAAAAGATGCATCTCTTTCAACATGTCTTGTCTCTCAAACCTCAAAAGGTTGGCTATGGCATAGACGACTCGCACATGTTGGAATGCATCAATTGAGAAAACTTTTAAAACGTGATTTGGTTGTTGGCTTAAAGGATGTGAATTTTGAAAAGGACAAACCTTGTAGCGCTTGTCAAGCGGGCAAGCAAGTAGCTACTTCACATCCTACTAAGCGCATTCTTTCAACTTGCAAACCTTTGGAACTTCTTCATATGGATTTATTTGGACCTGCCGAGTTCCAAAGTATCGGGGGTAGCAATTATGGTTTTGTGATTGTTGACGATTTTACTCGCTATACTTGGGTTTTCTTTATTTCTCAAAAATCCGAAACCCCCGATGTTTTCAAAAGTTTTGCAAAACGTGTTTCTACTAAATTCGAATTATCCATCAAGAAAATCCGTAGTGATCATGGTTGAGAGTTCGTTAATTCAACTCTATTTGATTTTTGTGACTCTCTTGGAATCAAACACGAATTTTCCACATCCTACACTCCACAGCAAAATGGAGTTGTTGAAAGGAAAAATCGAACACTTATAGAAATGGCAAGAACTATGCTAAGTGAGTATGATACTCCTACTCGCTTCTGGGCTGAAGCCGTGCATACCGCTTGCTATTCTATAAATCGGCTTTATTTGCATCCTCTTCTGAATTTGACTCCTTATGAACTTCTTGTTGGGCACAAGCCAAATATTTCTTATTTCCGAGTCTTTGGTTGCAAATGTTATATTCTTAAGAAAAGAAATTTTGGTGGAAAATTTCAAAGAAGAGTAGATGAAGGCTTTCTAGTCGGATACTCCACCACTAGTAAAGCTTATCGTGTTTTTAATAAAAATACAAGTTGTATTGAAGAATCGGGTGATGTCGAATTTGATGAAACTAATGGCTCACAAAAGGAGCAAGTATCTCATGAAGTTTCAGGTGAAGATCTTCAAGAAGCAATGAAGAACATAACCATTGGAGACATCAAGCCAACAGAGGAAGATCAAGAAGATGATGTCAACGTTGAAAATATTGATCAAGACGCATCATCATCTCATGTTGATCCTCCAGAACAAAGTCAAGATGAAGCAGTACAAGATGAAGAACCAAGGCAACATCAAACGATCACCAAGGATCACCCTCTAGACCAAATATTGGGTGACGTTAGTAAGGGTGTTCAAACTCGATCTCGTATTGCTGCATTTTGTGAACATCATTCTTTTGTATCTTCTTTAGAACCCAAACATGTTAATGAAGCTTTAAATGATCCTGATTGGGTTAATGCCATGCATGAAGAACTTAATAACTTTGCTAGAAATGAAGTTTGGACTCTAGTTGAAAGACCCAAAGATCATAATGTAATTGGAACAAAATGGGTTTTCAGAAATAAGCAAGATGAAAATGGTGTTGTAATCAGAAACAAAGCTCGTCTTGTTGCTCAAGGCTTCACTCAAGTCGAAGGTTTAGACTTTGGTGAAACTTTTGCACCGGTAGCAAGACTTGAAGCTATTCACATTCTTCTTGCTTATGCATCATGCTTTAATATCAAACTTTTTCAAATGGATGTAAAAAGTGCTTTTCTAAATGGTGAAATTTCTGAACTTGTATTTGTTGAGCAACCTCCCGGTTTCGAAGATTCTAAATTTCCAAACCATGTATTTAAATTGTCGAAAGCTCTCTATGGTCTCAAACAAGCTCCTCGAGCCTGGTATGAGCGACTTAGAGACTTTCTATTATCAAAAGGTTTTAAAATTGGGAAGGTTGATATAACTCTCTTTACAAAGAAAATTGAAAAAGACTTGTTCATTTGTCATATTTATGTTGATGATATTATATTTGGATCTACTAATGAACATTTCTGTCATGAGTTTGGAGAGATGATGTCTAGGGAGTTCGAGATGTCCATGATTGGTGAGCTGAGCTTCTTCCTCGGTTTACAAATCAAGCAACTCAAGAACGGGACGTTCGTGAGTCAAACCAAGTACGTGAAGGACCTGCTCAAGCGCTTTGGGATGGAAGACGCCAAACCAATCAAAACTCCCATGGCGACAAATGGACACTTGGACATGGACAAAAGCGGCAAATCGGTTGACTCTAAACTGTATAGGTCTATGATTGGTAGTCTTTTATATCTCACTGCATCTAGGCCTGATATCATGTTTAGTGTGTGCTTATGTGCTAGATTTCAATCTGATCCTAAGGAATGCCATTTAACTGCTCTTAAAAGAATCCTTAGGTATTTAAAATGTTATCCCAGTTTAGGCCTTTGGTACCCTAAAGATGCAAATTTTGAGTTAATTGGGTATTCGGATTCTGATTATGCTGGGTGTAAGATTGATCGTAAAAGCACATCTGGTAGCTGTCAGCTGTTGGGGAGATCATTAGTATCATGGTCATCTAGGAAGCAAAATTCTGTAGCTCTCTCCACAGCTGAAGCTGAGTATGTGTCTGCAGGCAGTTGTTGTGCTCAATTGTTGTGGATGAAGCAGACCTTTTTGGATTATGGGATTATCTTTGATAAAGTGCCACTATTATGTGATAATGAAAGTGCCATTAAAATTGCTAATAATCCTGTTCAACATTCTAGAACTAAGCATATTGAAATAAGGCACCATTTTATTAGAGATCATGTGGCAAAAGGTGATATAGATGTAAATTATATCAGAACAGATATGCAACTAGCAGATATTTTCACTAAACCCTTAGATGAAACAAGATTTTGCTTTTTAAGGGGTGAACTGAACATAATTGATATATCAAATGCTAGTTGATGTGCTAAAAGTGTTTGTTTGTATAAAATATTATTATTTTATTCCCTCTCTTGTCTTAGACAGCCTCTGGTCGAAATTGACTAAACTGACAGTCAGTTCAGTAGTTAGGAGCCTGGTCTTAGTCTCTGGTCAAAGTCAGTGTCATAACTGACAGTCAGTTTCACAAACTGACAGTCAGTTACGTGCATTTGATTTTGGTCGTAGCTCCTGGTCGTGTTCAAGTCCCCTACTGACTGTCAGTTTCATACACTGACTGTCAGTTTCAAAACGCAGTTCTGTGAACTGACTGTCAGTATGGTATACTGACTATCAGTTCCAAGTTTCTGAGTTTGAAACTGACTGTCAGTTTATAAAACTGACTGTCAGTTGCGGGATCGAGAACCCTAAAACCCCGTTCTGTTTTTTCTCGCCTCTTCACCTTTCTTCTCGCCGCCGTTGGTTCTTGCGCCCCCTCGCCGTCGCCCTTGCGCCTCCTCCTCGCCGTGCCTCGCCACCACCTTTTTGTGCCGCCACACGTCGCCGGTGAACTCCTCACCGCCGGCGCCACCGTCCTCGGCCGTCACGACCTCGTCAGTTTGAGGCTTCTCTGTTCCACGGATTGACTCCTCTGCACCACTCCTCTTCTTCGCGTGCAGTGACCGTAGGACCTCTTGGCCGTGCTGAGTTTCGTTCCTGTGGTCGATTTGGCAGTTCTCTTCGCGTCTGCTTCGTCGATTGCTTCAGTTCGTCCTCAGTTCAGGTCCTTGTTTCTCTCTTCCTTCTCTGTTTCGTCTTTTCGAAATGTCTGATCAGGGCGGTCCCTCTCGTCGTGGGGCCCGACGGAAGAACGTGGCAAACAGCCAGCGTTCATCGGGCCAGACGTCCGAGAACCGCCCCTCGCCTCCGCCTGAGCGCGTGCCCGTGGATTATTCACGTTGGCACGCGAGCCGCCTGCGCACGCTCCGCTCTGTGAACCCGTACCTGTCGCCGCGACTCACTGGTCGCGAAGGGTGCGCGGTGCTCACTTGCTACACAAACCTCCACCTAGACCTGTTTACCAGCGTCTATAGCCGCGCTCCTATCTTCGCCCACCGCTCTCTGTCGTGGGGTATGATTGCCTCTCGCACAGGCATCGCTACCCTCGCAGATCTCTTTGGCACTGTAGGGATTCGCGACTTAGTCGCGGATTCCTCTTTGCACTGGGCTGAGGGGCCCATACGTCAGTTCTATTCCACCGTCTTCGTTTCCCCTCAGTGCGACTTCTTGACCTTCATGACAGGCCTCCAGGTCCACACCGTCACGAAGGATCAGCTGGAGTCAGCGCTTAGTCTGGTGCGCCCTCCTTCTGGCCGCCAGCTCCATACTCTCCCTGACCTCGAGCGTCGGGAGGTGGCCATGCTCTATTCCGGCCCCTTCCAGCTCCGTCACATCGCTGGCCTGCGCCGTGATGTTGACCTGGCTCTGCGTATCCTCCGTCTCACACTGGTCCCCATGAGCGGAGACAGAGCCAGGGTCACTTATCTGGGTCTTCATGTGCTCATCTCCATCTTTCAGGAGGAGCCATTCGACGTTGCTGATCTCATCATCAGTGAGATTCAGCACGTCCTTCTTTCCCCGCGCCGTCAGCTGATATACGCTCCGTATATCATGGCGGTGCTTCTTCATATCCAGGCCGTGGACACTGAGCTGCCCAGGCCCCATCATCCTCTTCTCTTCTATCCTCCAGGCCAGGCTGATCGCCGGCTCGGTGCTCGCCCTGCTGCAGCTGCTGGCCCTGGTTCTCCCGCATCAGATGATGATGCTGCGGGGGAGTCAGAGGACGAGGCCCCTGTCCAGGAGTCTTCTCCAGTTCCAGCTGCAGGGACAGGCACCGGATCTGCGTCATCCTCTTCTCAGCTTCAGGAGGTCCTCCAGGTGCAGCAGCAGATCCTCAGCACTCAGGCGGAGCATCATCAGATGTTGCTCCGTTTGATTGCTCAGCAGGAGGAGATTCTGCGACGCCTGCCTGCTTCCGGTTCTTCGGTCCCTCGCAAAAGGGCCCGCCAAGCTGCGTCTTCGCCGAGCTCAGCTTCAGTTGCTGCTGATCCAGATCCTGTTGCTCCAGCTCCGGCTCCAGTGTCTGCAGCTCCTGCTCTTGTTGCAGCTGCAACTCCTCCGGCATCTCCAGCCGTCGACCCGTCTGCATCTCCAGCTGGCTCCGGAGATACAGACATCATAGGTCTTTCTTCAGATGATGAGCATTAGGCTCTGATTTGTTTTGTTTGCCTCCCTTTTTGTGCTTGATGCCAAAGGGGGAGAAGTATTTTGGATAGTTGGTTAGTATTTTGGATTTTGGTCATTGGAGTCTGTTCTGTTTATGTCTTTCAATGTACTGAACAGATGATGATTTATATATGGAGATGTTGTTTTTTGGTTATCTGTGTATGTCATTTTTTTTTTTAGCTCTGATACATATGGTGACTTGTGTTTAACTCATATATATATGATGTCATTGATTTCTTGAGATGATGTTCTTGAGCTCTGATATGTGATATGTGATTATAGCTCTGATATGACTTGTGGATATTGCACATCTGTGACTTGCTTATGTATGAGATGCCCTGATGTGTATGTATGTGCATGTATTAATTTATGATTTGATATGATGCATACACTCAGGGGGAGCTATTCCATTTATTTTATTTTTTGAACACTTGTTGTCATCAATCATCAAAAAGGGGGAGATTGTTGCATCTAGGCCTTCATGCCTAACCCTAATTTTGATGATTAATGAAAACAAAGTGTTCCGGACTAATTGTGCTATTGAGTTTATTTGATACAGAGTTGCGTTGGGAAGATATGCACGGAATACAAGAAGAACCCGACGTAAAATAAAATCACAAGTAGCAAAGAGCAAAAGACAAGTCCAAAATCGTGAAGATGCGAAAGACCTCAGGTATTACGAGATTTTATATTTTACCGATCTTGGCGTGTGGAGATGATCGGTTAGGAAAAATTCTTTCTAGCTTTAACCGTACTATAAAGAGGGGTAGCGAAAGTCCTCTTTTTATCTCCAGCACAAACCGAGAATGTTAGGTCATTGCATCGCATCCTTTTTATGTGGATTTGCTTTTGGTCTTATTTAGAAAAATCTGTTTTTCAGTTCAGTTTTTGACAGCAGAAGAGTATTTGCATTTTTCAGAAATATCTAGGCAGATCTGGTTTTTGCTTCTGTTGACAAAAATGTAGCCCTTGAAATTATCTTTCCAACGAGCTATTAAACACCTCTTTTGGGTTTCTGGATTTAAAGTTATAGCTGTTTTTGTTCATGCTGACTGTCAGTTTGCATAACTGACTGTCAGTTTGCATAACTGACTGTCAGTTTGAATGTCAGTTTAGTGTAACTGACAATTGTCCAGAGAGGGTGTTTTTTGGTCTCAAATTTTTTTGTACTAAACTGACTGTCAGTTTGTCCATACTGACTGTCAGTTGGGGTTTCGACCAGAGAGTGTTTTACTGTGTTTCTATTTGTTTCTGGTCGAGCTAGTACATAAACTGACTGTCAGTTTGTGTAACTGACTGTCAGTTGCGTGTTTCAGCTTTCCTGTTTTGGCTGCAAACGGCTAGCTATTTTTTATCCGTAAATTTTGTCGGCCGTTGTGCACTAAACTGACAGTCAGTTTGCATAACTGACTGTCAGTTTGGGTTGTTGATTTTCAGCCCTAGCTCCAACGGTTTATTTGATTCTTGAGGCTATAAAAAGGGGCTTTGGGCATAAGTTTTCAACAACCAGTAGCAGCATTTCATACACACTCTTGAGCATTAGTTTCTTATATAAAATCTTGATCTTTTGATCAAGTCGAGTGCTTTCCGATCCACCGAGAGTTTCAGTTCTTTTGCATTTGCATATACTTAGCTTCTCGGTGCTTGTTTGGAGGTCTAGAGAAGACCTCGCTGCCTGTTACTCTTGGTGAGCGCCCTCACCTAGACGGTTCGGAGGCGTGGCCGTTGACCTCTTCGTTCGGAGATTGTCGGAGAGGTTCGGCGAGTGTGTACAAGGCATCCGTGCTCGCCTTTCCAGAGTGGACAAGGAGCAACCATTAGTGATAATATCCTTGGTGGATGATACCGGCCTAGACCGTCTCGCAATAGAACGAGGACGATGCAGTAGGCGAGTATTCTAGTCGTTCTTTCCACAAGGACTAGAGAAAACAAATCGTGTAAAACTAGACTAAATCGATGGCAAGTGAAACTAAAATAGACGAGAGAATGAGCGAGAGAATGTCAGAGGAAAGGCGAAGAGAGAAAGAGGTGATCTCGCCGCGACAGGCGACTAATGTTTATTCTGGACTAGTGTTCGCAATACAAGCAATAAAAAGAAATCGTGTAGTAGTAGTGCGCGAGGCAGCGCAAACTACCATCATCGATCGCAATCTACGGCGAGTATCTACGAAACACAAGTACAAAGTAAACACTAAAGCCCAGCCAACTCCACTCGACAACTCAACCTCAAACAGCCAACTTTGTGAAAATCACAATCCAAAATAATTTGCAAATAGATTCAGCACAGTAGGGGATCAAGTCAATTCAATTCAGAAATGCAATTCAATTAAACTACAGCTCAATGCCAAT
Source organism: Pharus latifolius (assembly GCA_019359835.1). Taxonomy (NCBI): domain Eukaryota; kingdom Viridiplantae; phylum Streptophyta; class Magnoliopsida; order Poales; family Poaceae; genus Pharus; species Pharus latifolius. The sequence goes on from CM033330.1 coordinate 13,838,046, forward strand.
TGCAACAATGAACAGCTAACCAAAAGATGGATCAAAGAACATGTAATACAACTCAAATATGTTGATCATTACTTAAGCATCACACAGAGATTCAACAGTGAGACAATCATAAGAATTCAGTTCAACTCAGCCCAAAACACACTCGTGCAGGAATCGACACATTGATTAGCAGACGAATAAGAATTGAAGATAGATTGAAATCAGTCTTCAATTACCCCCAATCCTCTCTCTATCAATCGAATTTTACATAATACAGTTTAGTGCAAAAAGGACTTCAACTCAAGAATAATTGGAATTCAGCTCTAGGACTCAGAGGTTCCAAAATCAGGTCATGACCACCTCAGTTCATACCTCACAAGCACACTTCTCAGCAACTAAGGCAATAAGAGACAATTACTGGAGATAACAAGATATACAAAGAACTCCAAGAACTAATCAAACACAATCACCAAAACAGCCCGTAGCTAGTGAAGGCTATCAACTGATAAACAGAGCAACATGAAGGTCAACTGGAATGAACAACACAAGCGACAAGCATTTCAAATCATCACAGGGGACAATAGAGATATCAAGTTCACTGGGATTGAATTCAACGGGGTCTCAACATCAGCATCAACAAAAAGAAATAAACAGATGAAGAGCAGCTGATTTAAAGATCTCCAGAAAACTAACGGCTCAATTCCAGGAGCTCAAACCACACAGAGAAGATTTTAATTAGGCTGCACAAGACTAAACGGGAGAAATTCAGCTAAGCATCAATCACAGAATCACAGCATCAAAACAGAAGAATTCAGTTCTTTACAGCATCTCAGGAAACAGTGGAGAGAAAGAAGAGAAATGGAGGGAAGAAGGTTGTCACCGAAGAAATCGATGAAGAAGAAGGAAGTTGAAGCAGTTGTTGAAGTCGCAGTTCTTGGCTTCGGAGGAAGAGGAACTGGTTGCTAAGGCTGCTGGAGAGGGGGACGAAGAAGATCACGGACGGCGTGAACCAGAGGCGCAGCGCTGGAGGCTCGGCTCCCGCGGCGGCTCGGTGCAGTTGCGGATCTGCGAACCGGCGACGGGATCTTGGATGGCGACGGGTGGATGAGGGCGGTGCGGCGTCGAATGGTGGCGGCACGAAGAAGAGGCGGCGCCGGCTCGGGTTGATTGAGGAGTGGCTAGATCCGGCGACGCGGTGGCGCTGGAGTGGAGATCGGCCAGGTGGCGCAGCGCGGCTGTGGAATTGGGCGAACCGCCGGCGTGGCGGCAGATCGGCGGCAAGGACTGCTGGTCCGGTGGCGTGGTGCTGGATCGGCGACAGGAGACGGTTGTGTGGAGGCGGCGATGGCGCAAAATCCCCGGCGGCGCTGGATCAGCGAGCGGTGCGACGGGAGCACCAGGGGAGCGCGAGGGAGAGCGGCGTGATGAAGCCTAGGTCTACGGCGGGAGTAGATCTAGGAGGCAGAGGGAGAGGCGTGGCCGGTCGCGAGAGAGGCACGAGGCGGCTAGGCGGCGCGGGATGGAGGCGCGGCGCGGAGGCCGGAGGCGCCTCGCGGCAGATCTGGGCGGCGCGATGTAGCGCAGGGGCGGCGGTGGTGTCGGATCGCGTGAGAAGTGGAGAAAGGGGACGGCCGTGGCGCGGATCTGGTGGTGGAGCTTGTAGTGATGAAATGGAGAAGATGAAAACAAGAAAAAGGAAGAAGAAGGGGAGAAAAGGGGAATGGAGCACCGCCGGCGTATGGCCCGGCCGCCGGCGGCGAGGTGGAGGGAGGTGTGGAAGAGTGATTCGGGGAAGAAGAAGAAAGGAGTAAAAAACTAAATGCCGGGCTCGAAAATCCTCAGATGGCCGGCGGCTGGACAAAAAAGGAAGAAGGTCCTTTTGCAGAAAAGCCCTCGACGTTTTGGAGATTTAGAACTGAGACCTCGTGGCTAGGGTTTGGGATTCCGGGCCCCCGGAGACTCCGATTTCGGTGCAGTCAGGTCCTACGCGTTCGCGAGAACGCGCACTTCCATCAGGAATCGTCCGATGGCCGGATTAAGTCGAGGACGCGTGTCCACTAGACGAAAATCCATCCAATCCTCGTCGACCTGCGATAAAAATTGGAAAAACGAGTAATCCGGTCGATTTGGCAATTAATCTGGAATAATCTAGGTATATATGCCGAGGTATATGACTAATATGTGCAAAAGCATGGGGAAAAAGTACACAAAAATGAGACAAATCGAGTAAATATCAACCCCCCGAGCTTAATTCTTTGCTTGTCCTCAAGCAATGTGACAAGAAATAAATCCAAGGAGTCAAGCAAGCAACCAAATGTCATGAAAGAGTAAAATGCAGCGTATAGTAAGCTCGGCAAACTAAGATATGTATCAAGCGCTCAACCATCTAATAATTGCACTGAAATTGCAAGTAACTAGCTTAGTTCTAGATACGGAGGAAATAAGAATGCCTAATTCTACTCATACCACCTACATCCATACGTGTATATAGAAATTCAAAGTGAGCATAAACAATACACAAGCATCGAAGAACTACAGTCTCCATAAACATCAAATAAGCAGTTTCAACCTTATTAATTTTTGAGCGCTCTTCATTTGAAAAACAAAATCTGGTGCACATGTAAGTCTCTACCCTTCGACTTATTTAGGCGGATCTCTCCGTACTTCGCTCTAGGGTAGGTAGTCCACTAGAGAGTTTTATAAACATGCTCATGAGTCAAAAGATGTAGCGGGAAGGCTTGTGCACTTATTAGATTTGAAAATGTGCAAACCATGCTTACATACCAAAGACTCAGAGGAGCAACGAAGCAGAAGAGCTTTTATTCAAAAGGAAAGAAAATTTGGCAGTGTCTACAAGGTAGAAAACGAACAAATGCGACCTTATTAGCAAGATTTTTTTTTTTTTTTTTTTCAAATCTGGTTTACACAAGTTAAATGATTGTTTAGGAGACTCGTGTTCTAAGCATGTGTGTAGAGATTAGGTTCACAATTGACATTTCAGTATACAAGACAGAATGCAGTAATAAAGATATCAGTAAGCATTCGAATTTCCACAATATCCACAACAAAACTAAGTACAAGCAATTTTAATACCATTAGAAGATGATTAGTCACAATTCAACCTACAAAAGATTGTCGAGCCACTAAAGCATACATACAACTCAACACAACATGCAAAAGGGCTCCAGAAGCCGAATGAGGACAGTGAAACGCAAAATGAAAGCACATATAGTCATAACCACAACAATCACATATAGATACAAATCCGCACAAGTCTAGAATTTCCAGAAAATTTTGACATGACCTTTCTAGATTTTTCTTGCAATCCAAACAACACAAGTATACAACAACAGGTCATATCACAACATAAACAAGCCTACAAGGCTGGATAGAGATCATTCACAACATAAGATAAACAATTACATACCACAGATCTCATACATAAGCACAAACTTGGGCATAGAAGCTCAATTTTGAAAAATTTGACCCAGATTTTCAGAATTACAGCACAACAAGAAATGCATTCCTCCCCCCAAGCTTAAATGGTTGCATAGTCCACAATGCAACAACATGAGATGAACACATGGAGATGGGAACACAAAATAAATTTCATGCACAAGGGTCATATGAGAGGTCCGCAATAGCTCACCGGGTGAAAGATGAAGACGATGACGCTACGATGAGCCATCCAAAGTATCCCAAATGTGCCAAGCCGCCATATGAGGATGATGCCCTGAAAGAACAACCAAAGAAGAAACTAAGAACAATCCTACAAAATAAAGGAAAATAAATAACAAAAAGAAAGAAAGAGAGAAAACACTCGGGTTGCCTCCCGAGAAGCGCTTCTTTTAGGTCGGAAGCTCGACCCTCAAAGGATATAGCGTTGAAACGTGAGTGCGGAAGGAGAGGCAAGTATGGGACGTAGTAGAAGCTCCACGTCCACCCTCCTGTCAGAAGCAGCATGATGGGAATCCTCCAGGGTCCCAGGGAATGTCGACTCGGAGCAAGTGTGCTCGCGGTCGAGAAGCCACACGTGCTAACCTGCAAATAAGATCGAGAACAAACAAGCACGTGTGTATGGTAGGGACAAAGCCCTCCAGAAAGTCAGCTGACGAAGATCCTTTCCCGAAGATTGACTGACTATACATATCATGAGGATGGCATATAATGATGCAGGATGAATGACAACTCAAAGGAATATGAATAACCTCGTCAGAACTAGACAACTCATAATGATACGAGAGGAGTTTTGAGTCTACCTGAATAGTGGATGGCGTGAAGTCTGGGGTAGGAAGGACCTCCACGGGGGTCGTGTCTGGTAGAGCAGGATGAACTGGCACCCCTATGTCAGAAGGAAGTCCCTCATCAGCAAATGAGAATGTCTCCCTCTCGATCTCGTGGCTCAAGGAGTAGTCCAAAAGGTCATCATCATCACACATGAGCAGATCAGCAGGAGGTGGAGGTGATTGATGCGACGTCGAAGAAAGAAGATCGGGTCGAAGCTCATCACTCAATACTGTGGTCTCTCCGTGAGGGTCTCCGAGATAGATGTCATGGGTGGGCTCCGGGACACTCGACGGAGATGTGATGGCCTCAAATGCGGGTACTTGAGATGGCAGGGTGTGGACTGGATCTCGATATCCTCGGAACTCAGCTATGCAAGATCGCACACCCTGCATCTCAGCCCGCAATAATTCCACATCCCTTGAATGCTGGGTCATGAGTCGCTCAGATTGCTTGACCAAGCCCTCCATCAGTGCCTCAAGTCTCGATGTATCCTCAACTTCGGGAGGCGACTGTGGTGGCGGATGTAGAAACTCGCTCATCTTTTCCAAATGACGCTCAAACATCTCCTCAAGCCTAGATGTGTCCTCGTATGCAGGAGGTTGCGGTGAGCACTGCTGATGTGACAAGTACGGAGCCTGATGTGATGTACATGGAAGCTGCACTCCGTACCTAAAACCCTGCGAAAGATGACTAGGAGAAGATGATGAGATAACAGGGTGGTTGTTCCTATATGATGAATTTGGGTATGCAGGCCATCCAGGACGATATGTAGTGGATGCTCGACCACGCTTACAAGCGGCGGGCGAATGACCTCGAATACCGCAAATAGAACATATAGGAACAACACTAATATGAGCAAATAATCCACGAAGGGCTGTATCCATCTGACGAGGCAAATCATCTAGTTTAGCACTGAGATTGTCACAAGCATCACAAAAAGACTGCGAACCATCCATATCCTCAATCAGTGAAAATCAATCAACGAGAAAAGTACAAGAGGAAAGGCGAGTAATAAAAGAGCTGGGAGGGAAAAGGGGCGGGAAAAGATGCAAACAGAAACCGAAAAGAAAAACAAAAACAAAATGATTTAATCTAGTTAAACACATTCACTTTCATCTAGTCCCCGGCAACGGCGCCAAAAATTGATACCGGCCTAGACCGTCTCGCAATAGAACGAGGACGATGCAGTAGGCGAGTATTCTAGTCGTTCTTTCCACAAGGACTAGAGAAAACAAATCGTGTAAAACTAGACTAAATCGATGGCAAGTGAAACTAAAATAGACGAGAGAATGAGAGAGAGAATGTCAGAGGAAAGGCGAAGAGAGAAAGAGGTGATCTCGCCGCGACAGGCGACTAATGTTTATTCTGGACTAGTGTTCGCAATACAAGCAATAAAAAGAAATCGTGTAGTAGTAGTGCGCGAGGCAGCGCAAACTACCATCATCGATCGCAATCTACGGCGAGTATCTACGAAACACAAGTACAAAGTAAACACTAAAGCCCAGCCAACTCCACTCGACAACTCAACCTCAAACAGCCAACTTTGTGAAAATCACAATCCAAAATAATTTGCAAATAGATTCAGCACAGTAGGGGATCAAGTCAATTCAATTCAGAAATGCAATTCAATTAAACTACAGCTCAATGCCAATTGCAACAATGAACAGCTAACCAAAAGATGGATCAAAGAACATGTAATACAACTCAAATATGTTGATCATTACTTAAGCATCACACAGAGATTCAACAGTGAGACAATCATAAGAATTCAGTTCAACTCAGCCCAAAACACACTCGTGCAGGAATCGACACATTGATTAGCAGACGAATAAGAATTGAAGATAGATTGAAATCAGTCTTCAATTACCCCCAATCCTCTCTCTATCAATCGAATTTTACATAATACAGTTTAGTGCAAAAAGGACTTCAACTCAAGAATAATTGGAATTCAGCTCTAGGACTCAGAGGTTCCAAAATCAGGTCATGACCACCTCAGTTCATACCTCACAAGCACACTTCTCAGCAACTAAGGCAATAAGAGACAATTACTGGAGATAACAAGATATACAAAGAACTCCAAGAACTAATCAAACACAATCACCAAAACAGCCCGTAGCTAGTGAAGGCTATCAACTGATAAACAGAGCAACATGAAGGTCAACTGGAATGAACAACACAAGCGACAAGCATTTCAAATCATCACAGGGGACAATAGAGATATCAAGTTCACTGGGATTGAATTCAACGGGGTCTCAACATCAGCATCAACAAAAAGAAATAAACAGATGAAGAGCAGCTGATTTAAAGATCTCCAGAAAACTAACGGCTCAATTCCAGGAGCTCAAACCACACAGAGAAGATTTTAATTAGGCTGCACAAGACTAAACGGGAGAAATTCAGCTAAGCATCAATCACAGAATCACAGCATCAAAACAGAAGAATTCAGTTCTTTACAGCATCTCAGGAAACAGTGGAGAGAAAGAAGAGAAATGGAGGGAAGAAGGTTGTCACCGAAGAAATCGATGAAGAAGAAGGAAGTTGAAGCAGTTGTTGAAGTCGCAGTTCTTGGCTTCGGAGGAAGAGGAACTGGTTGCTAAGGCTGCTGGAGAGGGGGACGAAGAAGATCACGGACGGCGTGAACCAGAGGCGCAGCGCTGGAGGCTCGGCTCCCGCGGCGGCTCGGTGCAGTTGCGGATCTGCGAACCGGCGACGGGATCTTGGATGGCGACGGGTGGATGAGGGCGGTGCGGCGTCGAATGGTGGCGGCACGAAGAAGAGGCGGCGCCGGCTCGGGTTGATTGAGGAGTGGCTAGATCCGGCGACGCGGTGGCGCTGGAGTGGAGATCGGCCAGGTGGCGCAGCGCGGCTGTGGAATTGGGCGAACCGCCGGCGTGGCGGCAGATCGGCGGCAAGGACTGCTGGTCCGGTGGCGTGGTGCTGGATCGGCGACAGGAGACGGTTGTGTGGAGGCGGCGATGGCGCAAAATCCCCGGCGGCGCTGGATCAGCGAGCGGTGCGACGGGAGCACCAGGGGAGCGCGAGGGAGAGCGGCGTGATGAAGCCTAGGTCTACGGCGGGAGTAGATCTAGGAGGCAGAGGGAGAGGCGTGGCCGGTCGCGAGAGAGGCACGAGGCGGCTAGGCGGCGCGGGATGGAGGCGCGGCGCGGAGGCCGGAGGCGCCTCGCGGCAGATCTGGGCGGCGCGATGTAGCGCAGGGGCGGCGGTGGTGTCGGATCGCGTGAGAAGTGGAGAAAGGGGACGGCCGTGGCGCGGATCTGGTGGTGGAGCTTGTAGTGATGAAATGGAGAAGATGAAAACAAGAAAAAGGAAGAAGAAGGGGAGAAAAGGGGAATGGAGCACCGCCGGCGTATGGCCCGGCCGCCGGCGGCGAGGTGGAGGGAGGTGTGGAAGAGTGATTCGGGGAAGAAGAAGAAAGGAGTAAAAAACTAAATGCCGGGCTCGAAAATCCTCAGATGGCCGGCGGCTGGACAAAAAAGGAAGAAGGTCCTTTTGCAGAAAAGCCCTCGACGTTTTGGAGATTTAGAACTGAGACCTCGTGGCTAGGGTTTGGGATTCCGGGCCCCCGGAGACTCCGATTTCGGTGCAGTCAGGTCCTACGCGTTCGCGAGAACGCGCACTTCCATCAGGAATCGTCCGATGGCCGGATTAAGTCGAGGACGCGTGTCCACTAGACGAAAATCCATCCAATCCTCGTCGACCTGCGATAAAAATTGGAAAAACGAGTAATCCGGTCGATTTGGCAATTAATCTGGAATAATCTAGGTATATATGCCGAGGTATATGACTAATATGTGCAAAAGCATGGGGAAAAAGTACACAAAAATGAGACAAATCGAGTAAATATCAGTGGATATTGAAGCGAGACTCAAGTGATTTGAGTGCTTCAACGAGGATTAGTGGAGACTGGGCGAGTCTCCGATACCTCGGTAAAAGTCTTCGTGTTCGTTCTCTTTTCCCTTTACTTATATTATTTGTTCTTTATTTGATTTAAGTTTTAAAGTTTTTAAAGCCTCCTATTCACCCCCCCCCCTCTAGTCGGCATCCTAGATCCAACAGTGACAACTCCTGCGAAGAGGCGCGCACATTCCGCGTGGAGAGAGACTACGCTCGGCAGCAGCGAGAACTTTCCGATACAATAAGGAACAGTTGCACTCCTTTGCTTCGGGACGACGTAGATAGGCTTAGGGCTATAGCCAGTTCTCTTGGGGCAGCCAGTGTAAATCCTACTGACATCAATACATCCCTAGGAGAACTTTGTAAATTACTTTCGGATCAGGTCGACGCTTTGGTCGCTTGTGTCCCTTTTATATGTAAAGATTGCCAAAAATAAAGAACTTTGTTTCCTTATATATCTGACTCCTTAAAAAAGATTATGTAAAGCTTATAATCCAAATTTTAAGGTACTTTACATTCTCTGTGTGAAAAAATGGTTACAAAAATGTCTCCACGACCAAAAGTAAGTTTCCATCCGAGATCGACTCAGGACAATTCTTTTGGTCAAAAATAGCATTAAAGCCACACAATATAAAATAATCACCGCGGTCAAACAGAGTACTGTGACTACAGATTACTTATATTGTGAACATAAGTTATATACCGATCACAGAATTGCATTGCGATCAGTGCAATGAATATAAGCTTATCCTAAAATCATAAGGGATTGCTTCCTTAATGAAGTTTAAAAAATTTCTCATATCTTTATTTGTACCATAGCCCCCGAATATGAAATAAAATGATTCTTAATAATGATACATTTTGCTTCAGATTCATTACAGGGTATTGATAATGGGTTCCAAGAGGAAAGGCACCCATTATGGGAAAGTAATAAAATATCTAGCGAAGGGTCGTCTCGGACATATGAAAGGAGAAGGTAGCTTACTGGAGAAGCTTCACAGCCAAAAACCCCTTCGTTTCCTTAGACATTCTCGCTGCACAAAACCCTCTTTTGCGCTCCTTGCCCTCGTTGTCTCCAAAACCGTCGCCTTTCTTCAAACTTCGACAGCAATGCCATCCTAGAGCCGATCCATCCACCATACTGAAGAAAGCCTGGTAGTGCTAGAGAAGGAAGAAATTCTTCCCCCGCGGCTGCTGATCAACTGGCGGCCAGCAGAGAAAAATGAAGAAACCCCATCTTTTCGCGAGGGCGAATTGGTGATCTTCGAGGAATATTTGCGCTGTGGGTTTTGATTCCCGGAAAGTGAGTTCCTTCAAGGAATCCTCGACCACTATGGGTTGGAGTTGGTGAATCTCCACCCAAATACTATTCTTATCCTGGCGATCTTTCAGCACTTGTGTGAAGCGTTCGTTGGAGTGCTGCCATCCGTGGAGCTTTTTCGGCGCTTTTATTTCTTAGCGTGGTCGAAGAGTGCCAATGCCGCTGGGTGCATCTACTTCCGCATAAGGGAGAAGAAAGAGTACCCATTCCTTGCTCTGTGGGATTCGGTGCACAGGTGGCATCATAAATGGTTTTACTGCACCCCTCCGTCGGAGAGCGGACTCTGGTTCGCGAACACCCAACCAGAGAAGGATAGTGAAATGGACTCTATTCCTTCTCTAAGTGCAGAATTAGAGAAGCAAGCTCAAGCTATTCTTTACCTAGTCCAACAGGGATTAACTGCGCTCGACATCATCCGCGACTTCGTAAAGAACAGGATGAGCCCCCTGCATGAGAGGGAACATCCGGCTTGGGAAGTGAAGTCCATAGCTAAAGCACTTTAGATTACAATACAGGTATGTCCTCTGGTTTACAAAATATGCAATTTTACCGAGGAAGGATATCATATCGAGTAATTTTGCCTTTTTGCAACATAGTTCTTTCTTTGTCTGAGATTGAAAAACGGACAAACTATCTTCTGCGGTCATACAATGATGCGGCAGAAGGAGCTAAAGGGTCGCTTCGCCCCCAGAGCTTAATAAATGTCGGCGATGATCTTAAACAAGAGTGTTGAAAGGTACAATCTTTTCCAACGAGCTTTCACTACCACAGAAACAGACATCCAGGACGGCACATCACAGATGGTTATGAACAAACCGTCTGTGAAGGCCTGTCGAGAGAAAATGTTAAGTTGTCACATACGGTTTTAAGGTCAAAACCGACTGTGAGGACAAAACCGACTGTGATATTCTAATTATCACAGATGGTTTCGAGCTCAAAACCTTCTGTGATAATCCAGCACTATCACAGTAGGTTCTGAGCTCAAAACCGTCTGTGATTATCCAACACTATCACAGTAGGTTCTGACCTCAGAACCGAACGACATTTTTTTCATTCCACGGCGGAATTCGACCACCCTACATAAAACAGTCATAACTTTTGCATATGAGCTCCGATCGGGATGTTCTTTGGCCCATTGGAAAGCATACAAAAAGCTATTTTTGAGAATCCATAAGTCCAAAATCAGTGCTATTTTGACAGCAAACTCATGGCCATGTATGTGCAGCTGAATGAACCCCAAAAAACATCGTTTAGGGCCTCAAAACAACCTTCGAAGTTTCGGCAACCGTTTTTGTCGATCTTTTGCATCTAGTTTGAGTTTTTCTTGCTTCAAATTTTTGTAATCCTTGTGTCCCGACCTTAAGCTTGTGATTCCTTGGTCGGATCACAAAAAAAAAAGAAAAAAAGAAAGAAAAAGCAGAAGTGAAGTGATTGCCTCTTTTGAGTCCTTTCCTGAGTTGTGTGTTTCGTGTTGCTTGAACTAGGTCATAAAAAAGTTTAGGCCAGTAACGACATAGACTAGCTTGGGACTACTTTTCAGTCTTGCAATTTCTAAATTGAATTGTTGATAATCCAGCACTATCATAGACAGTTCTGAGCTCAAAACCGTCTGTGATAATGTTAGATTATCACAGACGGTTTTGAGTTCAAAACCGCCTGTGATAGTTTACAATATGAACCACGCTCTATAAAATTTAAGGCGGGCTTCGTCCCACTCATTTCCATACTTTGCGACTTTTCACTTCACTTGCCCTAGCTCTCCCACCTCTGGCGCCTCCTCCTCCGGCTACTCCTCCCTCTCCTTCTGGCCACCTCTGACCCAACCTCCCTACCTCCGACGTCTCAGGTGCCCCTCCTCCCTCCCTCTCCCTCTCCTCCTCATGTATTTTAGCAACTAATACAATTCCATATGCTAGGTTTGTGTACTACAATTCATGTGGTGGACACTTTGAGCAAATTAGGGTTGAAAGTTTCAGGATTTGGGATGCTGATGACTCAGACGCCAAAATGAACCAGTCGGGGACTCAGAGCAACGTACCTGGCGATGAGATTCATGTCTTGTTTTCTAAGTGCATCTTGCAATATGTTATCTTGTCATAGATTTGTAAATTTCTTCCCAGATTATTGAAATGTATATATATATATATACTGAAATTCTAGAAATGTATATGTGAAAGTGTTGGCTGTGTGTGTGTATATATATATCTGAAATGCTGAAATTTATATGTGCAATTGCTGGTTGTGTGTATATATATCTGAAATGCTAATGTACAAAGGGCATGGCTAGCATGATTCCTGAGGCTAGCCAAGAAAACAAAGCAATCATAAAAAAAAATATCAACATCACAGACGGTTTTGAGTTTAGAGCCATCTGTGAAGATTAGTTATCATAGACAGTTTTGAGCTCAAAACCGTCTGTGATAGGCAATATCATAGACGGTTCAAAACCGTCAGTGATAGTTCTCGGACTATCACTGACTCGAATACCACTAACAGTTCAGAACCATCTATGATGACTGTTTTGAACCAATTGTGATATTGTATTCTGTAGTGGTGTTTGTCGCAAACTGTCTACTGGACTTGTATTACCAAAGCATTTTTTTTAAACAACACAGCTGCTGGGAAGAATCGCTGGGGCGAAGAGTCCAGGCGATGACGTTGGACCTTCTGGGGGATTATCCGCAAAGAAGGCGAAGCAAACCCCCTCAAAGCGCAAGATGAAGGAGCCTGCTCCCGAAAAGCGCGCCTAAGAAGATCTTGGGAAGGACTTCTTCATAAAGGAAAACTATGGCCGCGAAGAAAACTGCGATAAGATTTTCCGTACCCCCCATATTCCCAAGTACAAGTGGAAATTACTTCTTAGTCGCACAGGGTGAGGGGAGTGAGGATGAAGAAGACAATGTCCCTCTCATTCATCGCAAAAGGACATCGACCGATCCTGATACTGCGGAACCTTGTCCCTGACGACAGGAACAGGAACGGCAACACAGGACCTCATGACTAATGATGATCTTGTGGTTACGGATGAAACCCCTGTACCTGAGGCTTGTGAAGCCCCAGGGCTAACAATTCCTCCCCTACTAATCAAGGGAGCGACCGTGGTAAGAATTCTCACAATCTTGTATTTTTTCATCTCTCTGCTTATACCCATCGAATTGTGTATATACAGGGAGAAGAGGAGACTGTCCTGTTCAGGAAGAGGAAAACAACGACAGATGATGATACTTCCCCAGGAGCACCCAGTGGGCTTCTTTCGCCCAGGAGCTCATCATCGAAACCCAAGTCATGGATGGGGTTTCGAATAAAGTGAGAATTTCCCCTATTGATACTTCAATGTGATCAATAGGAGACATTCTAAATCACGATGTGCTTGTTTGTTTTTTTTAGGCACAGGGATCCTACGCTCAGTACTCTGACAACCTTAACAAGCCTTGGTGCAACATCTGTTGCAGATGTCACGGGTGAACCAAATTCTGCTCCCATGGCTGAGGAAATTCGTCAGGCCATTGTGAAGGAAATAGCAGCAGAGACCCAATCCCAGGGGATGGAAACCGTAGTCCCGACCACAGAGGAGGATCAGCAGGAAAGATCATCTACTGTTCCTGTCGTGGAAAAAACAAGTCTTGAGGCTCAACCTCACGCTGATTTTGAGAGCAGTTCATTCAGAGATTATATAGAGGTACGTAAAACTCTTTTTATTATTTTTGAGTTCGCAGAAACTTAGGAATATTCAAACTTCTAAGAGCAATTTCTTATCGTGTTCCAGGACTTGACCCCAGTGGCGACCAGATCGATGGCTGTAGCAAAGCATATCGAGGTCGCGCAACGAGAGATCAGTCGACTACAATAGCAAGTGAGATGCATCTTATTTGCCTGAATTCGTGTCTAAGTTTAACGATTGTTTGCCTTGTTATAGAGAGAACTCCTTTCTGAACAAGAGCCTAGCTAATCGGAAAAATCAAGAGGTAACAGTAGTTGCCAAGATTTATTTTCTAGAGAGGGAACTCCAGAAATCGCAATTGCAACTCTCCTGTAAGTATACTTCCGACCAGAAGAAATCATCTTTGCTGTATGAATTGTTATAATAACTGCTTACTGCGTTTATGCAGCACAAGAGGATCAAATAAGCCATCTTTCAAAAGAGAAGAAAGACCTCCAGGCAACCATCGAGTTACAAAACTCAAAGATTGACACTGTCAGCATGGAGAATGAAACCTTAAACACAACAATTTCATCTTGCAGCAGTGCTCAACTTTGCTAAAAGCGGATGTGGTTGAATCACAAAAGGATAATCCAAGCTTTAGCGAGTTAGCCACATTGGTCGCGGCTCAGGCTGAATCACTTCTCGAGTATCTTCCTGAAGATACAAGGTGACTAGAAGAGGCAATGAGAGCAAATGTGCAATCTGTAGCCTCCACCATCCTCTGCAAACTCTGTTTTTACCACGGCCCTGATCTTGATCTGAAACTGGTGGTAGGAGACACAGAGATCGAGAGTGAAGAAAAACTCGAAGCCATATCGGAGGAATTGAAACCTCTGGTAGACGATCTTTTAAAAGAGTTAGGCTTGTTTTGATTATTAATATAACAATTTTTGTACCTGCAAACATGTGTTTATACAATGCAGATGCATGCCTTAAATTTTGAAAAAGAATGTACATTTCTTCATCTCGTGTTATGACCATATTCCCTTAGCCCCCTCCTGAGATCATAAGTACTGAATACTTTGGTATTATAATCTCAGGAGAAAATATGGGTGTTCTGATGATCAGAAATATCTAAGAAATGTTTTAATTTAGATACGATCATCTGATCATACCGGAACTGACCTTAATACGACACCCGGCATTATTACAAACTGGCAGCCACTCAAATGATCAGGAACATACCAGTAAGTCCTGTATGCGTTGAGAAACGGCTCATTGAGCGATGTCTTATCTCGATGCGACCATGAGATCAGCCAGCAAATCCGATCAGGGTATCATAGCAAGATGATTATTGGCGATCGGCCCCCGAGCAAGGCTCGTTATAGGTATGGCAAATTAAGAAATGAACGTAACATGAGCCAAATAAAAGTACTCACGAATTTTTATCAAACCATGCTAATTGAACAGGAAAAGAGGTTGGAGAACTTACAAGTAAAACTTGCGTAGTTGATCTATGTTCCAAGTATTGGACAAGATTCTGTCATCCTCCATTGCTAACCGAGCTGATCCTGGTCGCGGTACTGAAACAACAATGTAAGGGCCTTCCCACTGAGGGGAGAACTTATTGCAGTTAGACTGGTTTTGTATTTTTCATAAAACCAAATCACCCACGTGAAGACTCCGCGGCTGCACCCTTTTGTTGTGAAATTTTCACAAAGGTTGCAAATATACCGCTGATTTTATCAGTGCTCGATCACGTTTTTCTTTAAGGAGGGTTAAATCCTGGGTACGTTGTTCGACTTGATCAATCTGATCGAATTGATCTACTCGAACAGAACCAATACGAATTTCAATGGGAAATTCTGCCTCAGCGCCATATACCAACTGGAAAGGTGTCTCACCGGTGGCTCGACTACAAGTAGTACGTAGTGCCCACAGAACAGAGTAGAGTTCATCTACCCAAGCCCCCGAGCGCATCTTAAGGCAATCGAAAACACGTTTTTTGATGACCTGTAATATCTTTTTGTTGGCACGTTCGACAGCACCATTGCTCTGTGGATGAGCTACAGAAGCAAAGGACACCTTAGTTCCAATATTGTCGCAATAGTCCAGAAAGAGACCGCTAGCGAATTGGGAACCATTATCAGTAATGAGACGACTTGGAACAACAAATCGAGTGACGATGTTCTTATGAAAGAACTTTTGTGCCACAGCAGCAGTAACATTACGGACTGGTTCAACCTCGATCCACTTCGTAAATATGTCAATAGCTACGAACAAGAACTTGTACCCATTAACCGCTTGTGGCATAGGACCCACAATATCTATCCCCCAGACCGCAAAGGGCCATGTTAAAGCGACAGTTTGTAAGGTATATCGGGCTGATGAACCTGTCTTGCATGAAATTGACACCGAGGGCATGTCTTGACCAAGTATTTGGCATCATCGAGTGCCGAAGGCTAGTAAAAACCCTGTCAGAAAGCCTTCCCGACCAGTGTGCGAAATGACGCGTGCGCACCACATACACCGTCATGGATTTCTTTCAAGAAGGACTTACCTTCCTCTTGAGAAATGTAACACATGAATACTCCTTGAGTACCCTTCCTATACAAAACCCCTTCTACAAGTTTGTATAGGCGCGCTTTTTTGAATCAACCGATCACTCTCGGTTTCATCCTTGGGCAAGGTCCCATATTCGAGATAGACCCTCAATGGATGGGTCCAATCTTCTTCATATCCAAGGTTGGTAATGCAGACTGTTACCAGGTCATTTTCGACCGTAGTCATGATTGAAGGATGTTCTAGGTGTTCGACGAACACTCCTGCAAGAGCAGATGTATGTGAGGACCCAATTTTAGATAATTGGTCTACAAGAATATTGTCCTTTCGCGGGATGTATTAGACTTCGAAATGACTAAAGTGTTTTTCCAATCTCCTCACTTCCCCCAGATAATGAGCCATTGTCTCATCGGAGGTGTTGTACTCCTTGTTTACCTGGTTTACGACCAGCTGTGAGTCTCCCCTCACCACTAATCAACGGACTCCGAGGAATTTTGCTGCTCGGAGCCTTGCAATAAGACCCTCATATTCTGCCGCATTGTTGGTTGCAACAAAATGTAATTGAATGATACTTGAGTTGGTCGCCCTGAGGCATGATTAAGACCACCCCAACCCCCGAGTGTTGAAAACCATGAGAGCCATCAAAATACATCGTCCAATGATCGGTGTACTATAAGTCTTTAGATTCTTGCATAGGTGGGTCAAGGTTAGTCCATTCGACCACAAAGTCTGAAGGATCTGAGACTTAACTGCCGTGCGAGGGGGTGAAATGGATGTCAAATGCTCCAAGTTCCACAGTCTACTTCGCAATTCGACCAGATTTCTCTGGGTTCCGAATGATATCTCCTAATGGAAAGGGCGAGGGCACTGTAACTTTGTGTGCCTGAAAGTAATGTCATAGCTTGCGGGAAGCCATCAGTAGTGCGTAAAGTATCTTCTAGGCCTTAGGGTAGCGCTCCTTAGGACCATGAAGTACTTCACTTACGTAATAGACTGGTTGTTGTGCAGCCTCTCTTTCTGCGATCAAAACTACGCTGACCGCGTGAGGTGTGGCGGCCAAGTAAAGGAATAGCGGTTCCCCCATAGTCGGAGAAACTAACACTGGCGGACTGGATAAGTATGCTTTAACCTCCTGGAATGCTTTCTCGGCTTCATCGGACCAGGTAAAACCATTGTGTTTTCGGAGAGCTTTGAAAAAAGGTAGTCCTCTTTCGTCTAGTCGCGATATAAATCGACTTAAGGCCGCCATGCGGCCTACTAGGCACTGGACATCCTTCATAGTCGAAGGAGACCTCATTTGCTCGATGGCCCTGATTTTTTTGGGATTAACCTCGATTCCTCTAGAACAAACAAGAAAGCCTAGAAGTTTACCAGATGAAACCCCGAAAGAACATTTTTTTGGGTTTAACTATATTCCAAATCAATTTAAATTACAGAAGGTTTCAGCAAGATCATCCAAATGAGTCAAGCTTTTTAAGCTTTTTACAACCAAATCATCCACGTAAGCTTTAAGATTACGCCCCATCTAGGAAAGAAAGGCCTTTTGCATCAAGCGCTGGTACGTGGAACCGGTGTTCTTGAGACCAAATGGTATTCTGACGTGGCAGTAGGTGCTAAATGGTGTGATGAAGGCAGTCTTCTCTTCATCTTCTTCTGCCATGCTGATTTGATGATACCCTGAGTAAGCATCCAGGAAGCTCATCAGCTCGCAACCCGCAGTAGAGTCGACCAACTGATCGATGCGGGGAAGGGGAAGTCATCCTTTGGGCATGCACTATTTAGACTGGTGTAATCAACGCACATGCGCCACTTACCATTTGACTTGCGGACCATGACTAGATTTGCGAGCCATTCTGGATGATCGACTTCGCAAATAAATTCAGCCTTTTGGAGTTTATCTAGCTCCGCTCGGATAGCTTCTTGCCGATTAACAGCAAAGCGTCTGAGCTTTTGCTTTATTGGTCGCTATCCAGGTCGAATCGCTAACCTGTGCTCAATTACCTCCCTTGGGACACTGGGCATATCGGATGGTTTCCACGCAAACACATCTGCATTAGCTCAGAGGAAAGTAACGAGTTCGAGTTCCTATTTGTCATCCAGGCCTAATCCAATTAATCCGAATTGTTCTGGATGGATCATATGGGTATAATGAAACTAGTTTCAGCTTTTCATCTGGTCAAGGGGCAACCTTGATCGTATCCGTAGCTGTGGTGGTGATCTTGACATCCCGGAGGGGAAGTTGATCTACTAGCTCCAGGGATAACCAATCACAAGTCAATGCCACATTGCGACTGCCTCGGACCGAGATAACGCCTTTGGGGCCAGGTAGCTTGCCGCACTGATAAGCATAGTACGTTGCTATCATGAATTTCGCGAGAGTTGACCTGCCAAAAATTGCGTTATAAGATGAATCACAATCAATTACGTCGAAAGTAACCAAATATGTTCGAAAATTATCCAGTTCACCCAGTGTCACTGGGAGCACCACCTGTCCCATTGGCATCATTGAGGGATGAGGAATTATCCCATAAAATGGATGAATTATGGGTTTGATTTTCGAACGAGGGATTTGCATCTCGTCCAATGCCTTGACCAATAAAATGTCCAAGGAACTACCTTCGTCGGTCAGGACCCTTTCGACTCTTGAATTACTGATAATTGGGGTAATGACCAAGGGTAGCCTCAATGGTCGAGTAAGCCCAATGGGACAGTCAGAGCGATCAAATGTCAAAGGAGTATCCAACCAATGGGGGTATTGAGGTTCACCAAAGGGAGCTTCCGCTTGGTTCACTTCTCAGTAAAATTCTTTAAACTGACGTTTAGAAACAAAAGAGGAGGAACCTCCAAAAATAACATTAACATAATTATGAGGTACATGGTAGGACATTGCTTCGTCCCTATCGGCGTCTCTAAGCCCGCAAGTCTACTCTTCCAGTCGCAAAGTTGGTATTGGTCCAATTCACTAGTAGAAGTCATCTAATTGCTTCAACCAGCTCCGACAGTTCTTGAGGTCGTGTCTCGGAGAGTTGTGGAGTGGAAACCACTTCTTGCTTTATTGTGGGTTAGTCGGTTTTTCTGGCTGGCCGGCGTTGCGGCCGCCAGAGGCAATTTTATTTTAAAATGAAAATTTGTTACCTTTGGCCGACAGAGGCTTTTCTGCGACTGCACCTCCCGTTACTGTCCAGTTCGATTCTTTTTAGACTTCTTTGATTTCCCGCCTAACGAAGACTCCGGCTTCTTGCCTGTATCCTCTTTTTTCACATCCTTGAGACCTGGTTGAGGCGGTAAATTTCCCTTATCCACCATCCTATTCCACTCAACGGCCTCGGCTGCGTCAGAGTAGCGGTCAGCCATATCAAAGAGATCGGCTACTGACTGAGGGGGATGGATAAGTAGATCTTCTGTAAACCTCCAATATCGAACGGTGTGCTTAAACGCCCTGATAATAGAGTTATCGGATATGTTTGGGGTGGTATTCCTCACCCCAACGAACCTTTTGAAAAACTGGCGAAGAGTCTTCATAGAGATTTGTCGTAGATGATGAAAATCATCCTCTTTTTCGGGTTTCTGATAACAATTCCAGAAATTGTTGAGGATGGCGTCACACAACATTTCCCAGTTATATATTGAACCCTCGGGCTAATTGAATAGCCAGATCCTTGCTGGTCCCTCAAGCACCGTCGGCAAGTAATTGGCCATGACGCGATCATCCCCACCCACTACTTGGTAGCGGTGATGTAAATTTGAAGGAACTTTGACGGATTCTGGGCCCATTCAAATATCTCAATTGTTCCCAACTTGAACTTATCTGGCCAGACGACCGCACGGAGGCCTGGCGAGAAAGCTTTACAGCCAACATAGGAACTATGGAGAGTTTTGCGGTTTTCGACCTGACCACAGGCGATTTCACACGATGGGGATGCGCCATGTGGTCCCAGACGAGAATGCACAGGAACTCGATCCCGATCACGAGAACTTCCCACTCGTCTGGTTTTGTCGTGCCGAAGTGATCCAGATGATAGTCGATTATGTCTACCATGAGTAGAGTAAGAATACTCCTTTTTGTGGGAACGTATCGTAGACCGGGAGGAAGCTGTAGGGGTTGCATCGGATGCGACCTCATCCAGCTTCTCCGCTAGAATCCTAGCAAAAGCCGGTTTGTCCGCGTCTGTGATGATAGGAGGAAAATTACGCAAGACTTCCGTGATAGATCGAAGTCGGCCATGCGTACTTCTCCATGGTGCACCAGGTGTCATTGTTTCTTCATCCGCCGGTGAATATTCTGGGGGCAAAGAAGGCGTCTGGTCACGCCTGCGATCATGTGGGCGACAGGAGGAACTAGGAGCGGCGTCATAACGAGATTGTGCATTTTGCAAAGCCTCTAGGGCTGTTTTGCGGAGTTCGTTATCTCGTCGCTCGCAGTCTTGATCGTCTTTTTGCCTATGTTCCTGTTCCTCCTTTTGTTTGTTCTCCTGTTCCTCCCTAGCAATCCACTGATCATGAGTTTCCTCTGACAAGGCAGCGAATTCTCTGGGGAGCGAGGCCGCAGAAGGAGAGAACATCCCTGTTTGTTCTGAGTCGAACTCGAAATCAAAGAGAGAGTGGAGGTTGTCAGGATCAAACCTCCCCGGACTGAGTTCTCGGCCACTATCATCCCTGTCCTCGACGAGGACGCATGGCGACCGAGACTCAATTTCCAATATGGTGGAACTGATGTTAAGTTTCGGACCTATCTCTTCCATCCCCTAGTCGACGGACATGACCTGGGTGGGGGAAGACGTGTCCTCCTGACGTTCCTTTGGAATGTCTTCGTGATTGATCTCTTCCATTGGAACGGAATCACTGGGTGATGGCATTCATATATGGGCGGCCAAAGGTAGGGCGGACAAGACCGAGAGCGGCCTCAAACTACTCCTTCGTGACAGTGTGGACCTGGAGGCTTGTCATGAAGGTCAGTGAGTCACGCTGAGGAGAAATGAACACGGTGGTGTAGAACTGGTGAATGGGCTCCACAGCCCAGTGGAGCGAGGAGTCAGAGACTAGATCTCTGAGCCCTACAGAAGCAAAGGAATCGGCCAAAGAGACAATGCCTGCACGAGAGGCAATCGTCGGCCAGGAGAGGGAGTGGTGAACAAAGATGGGGACACGACAATAGATGCTAGTCCATAGGTCAAGGTGTAGGTTTGTGTAGAAAGTGAGGACCTGGCAGGAATCTTGACCAGTGGGACGAGGAGATAGATAGGGGTTTGTGGAGTGGAGGGTGAGAAGGCGACTGGCGTGCCACTTCGAATAATCAACAGAGACACGCTCGGGTGGAGAAGGAGAGCGGTGTCGACGATTTGGACTCGGGGTCCTCAGTCGATCTTACATAGATTTATGAGTTGTGAGACCTTTCATGGTGCTCCTCTGGGAAGATAAGATAAGTAATGTCTACAGGGACACGAATGAATTTATACAAGTTCGGGCCCTCGATGGTGGGAGTAATAGCCCTACGTCCTGTTATGATTTCACTATGTAGAAAAAAGTGTTTACAAGAGGGAGGAAGAGATGATCACAGGCGAAGATCTCTTCTATATTATTGTCTATCTAACTATGCCTAAGTCTTCAAGCTTTGTTGACTCGTTGTCTTGCTTGTTCACTGCCCTTTGCATCATGCATCGACCATCCTTTTATACTAAATGAAAGGACGTCAAATGTGAAGCGGTTTGGGACGGTTGTCCTGGTGCAGTTCGTATAACCGCACTCATCTCCTTCACTAGTTAAGCACGTGCAATCATGGATAACCGCACATGTCAACCTCCTGGCGGTTGTCTTCACACTTGGGAGAAGTTGCTTCATGCCTGAGAACATGTCTAGTAGAGTTTTGAACACCCCCCATGCTACCTTGGTCGCGTATAGTCAGCGACCCTCTGATCGTGCACTGTTTGCGGTCTCATGATCGCGCAAGGGCTGCGATCATAAACTAACTATGTGCCCATCAATGACCATAGTGGTTATTATAGACACATATCATATTCGAACCTAACTTGAACTCGATATGTGTTACTCAAACTAGCTCGGGTGATAATCCTCGTCAAGCGGGTCCCAAAAGGCTGTCCTGTTGAACGACCATTGTTTGCAGCGTTCTTCCGACGGGCAACGCGATGGGATGAGGAGGGCTGATCAGACATGACCTAAAGAAACAGAGAGGTGAAACAGGGACCTTTGTGGAGAAAAGACTGAGGGAAGCTGGCGAACGTCGAAGGTACGATGATGACGAGCAGTGCCAGTGAGAACTACGAGGCAGTACCACGTCAGAGGTGAGGCAGAGGCACGGCAAGGTGACGACATGGCCACGGCTCGGCAACAGCTAAGTGAGGGACGGTGAGGTGCGGCGGTGATGTGCGGCTGCTAGACACGGTGAGGAGCGGTGGCAAGGCACGGCGGCGAGGTGCGGCGCAGTGTGGTGAGGCACGGCGGCGACGAGAGGAGGTGCGGCGGAGGCGCTATGCGGCGACGACGGTGGAGACAAAAAAAAATCAGCGGCAGTGAGAGAGGAGGCAAAAAGACACGGGAAAAAGAAATAGGGTTTAAGGACACATACTAATAGTCAGTGTGATAAACTGACAGTTAGCTCAAACACCAGGGATTTGAGACTGACAAGCAATGTGAAGCACTGACAATTAGCACAAAGAACGGGGTTTTGAAACTGATAGTCAGTGTGGGTCACCACTTCGACTAGAGGCTATGACCAGGCTCCTGAGCAAGGGGCTGATAGTCAGTTTCTGATGCTGACTGTCATCATGGGCAATGACTTCGACCAGATAGCAAATTTTGACCAGAGAGGGAATAAAAGATATTTTCATACTTTTAACAAATCAACTAGCACTTGAAATATCAATTATATTTAATTCACCTTTGAGAAAGCAAAATCTAGTTTCATCCAAGGGTTTGGTGAAAATATCCGCTAGTTGCATCTCAATTCTGATATAACTTACATCTATATCCCCTTTTCCCACATGATCTCTTATAAAATGGTGCCGTATTTCAATATGCTTAGTTCTAGAGTGTTGAATAAGATTATTTGCAATTTTAATGGCACTTTCATTATCACATAAGAGTGGCACTTTTTCAAATATAATTCCATAATCCAAAAATGTTTGCTTCATCCACAAAATTTGAGCACAACAACTGCCCGCCGACACATATTCTGCTTTAGCGGTGGAGAGAGCTACAGAATTTTGTTTCTTAGATGACCAAGATACTAGTGATCTCCCCAAAAGTTGACAACTACCAGATGTGCTCTTTCTATCAATTTTGCGACCCGCATAATCTGAATCCGAATAACCAATTAATTCAAAGTTTGCATCTTTCGGATACGAAAGGTCTAAGTTGGGGTAGCATTTTTAATACCTAAGGATTCTTTTAATACCAATCAAATGACATTCCTTAGGAGCTGACTGAATTCTAGTACATAAGCAAACAATAAACATGATGTCGCGCCTAGATGTAGTAAGATATAGCAAGCTACCAATCATAGACTTATAGAGTTTAGAATCAACCGTTTTTTCATTGTTGTCCATATCAAGATGTCCATTAGTGGCCATGGGATTTTGACTGTTTTAGCATCTTCCATCCCAAAGCGCTTGGGCAGGTCCTTCACATACTTGGTTTGGCTCACGAACGTTCCGTCCTTGAGTTGCTTGATTTGTAGTCCAAGGAAGAAACTTAGCTCACCGATCATTGACATCTCAAATTCCCTAGACATCATTTCTCCAAACTCATGATAGAAATATTCATTAGTACACCCAAAAATAATATCATCAACATATATTTGACATATGAACAAATCTTTTCAATCATTTTTGTAAAAAGGGTTGTGTCTACCTTACCAATTTTAAAACCTTTTGATAAAAGAAAGTCTCTAAGTTGTTCATACCAAGCTCGAGGAGCTTGCTTGAGACCATAGAGAGCTTTAGATAGTTTAAACACATGGTTTGGAAATTTTGAATCTTCGAAACCGGGAGGTTGTTCCACAAAAACTATTTCAGATATTTCTCCATTTAAAAAGGCACTTTTTACATCCATTTGAAATAACTTAATGTTAAAGTTTGATGCATAAGCAAGAAGTATACGAATAGCTTCAAGTCTTGCTACCGGTGCAAAGGTTTCACCAAAGTCTAAACCTTCGACTTGAGAAAAACCTTGTACAACAAGACGAGCTTTGTTTCTAACAACTATACCATTTTCATCTTGCTTATTTATAAAAACCCATTTTGTTCCAATCACATTATGATCCTTGTGTCTTTCTACTAAAGTCCATATTTTATTTCTAGGGAAATTATTAAATTCATCATGCATAGCATTCACCCAATCAGGATCACTAAGAGCTTCATCTACAAGTTAGGATCTAGAGATGATACAAAAGAATGATGTTCACAAAAAGAAGCAATACGGGAGCGAGTTTGAACACCCTTACTAACATCACCAAGTACTTGATCTAGAGGGTGATCCTTGATGATGGTTTGATGTTTCCTTGGTGCTTCTTCTTGTGCTGCTTCTCCTTGATTTGGCTTTGGTGGATCACTATGAGGTGATGATACATGTTGATCATCATCCTCTATATTCTCATCATCTTCTTGATCATCTTCTCTTGTTTTGATGTCTCCAATGGTGATGTTCTTCTCAGCTTCTTGAAGACCTTCTCCTGAAACTTCACAAGAGACTTGCTCCTTTTGCGAGCCATTAGTTTCATCAAATTCTATGTCGCATGATTCTTCAATACAACCAGAATTTTTATTAAAGACCCGATAAGCCTTGCTAGTGGTGGAGTATCCGACTAGAAAGCCTTCATCTACTCTTCTTTGAAATTTACCATCAGAGTTTCTTTTTCTAAAGATGTAACATTTACAGCCAAAAACTCAAAAATAAGAAACATTTGGTTTACGCCCAATAAGAAGCTCATAGGGGGTTAAATTTAGAAGATGATGCAAATAAAGTCAATTAATAGAATAGCAAGTAGTATGCACGGCTTCGGCCCAAAAGCAAGTAGGAGTATCATACTCACTTAGCATTGTTCTTGCCATTTCTATTAGTGTTCAGTTTTTCCTTTCTACAACTCCATTTTGCTGTACAGTGTAAGAAGTAGAAAATTTTGTTTAATGCCTAGCGAGTCACAAAAATCAACTAAGGTTGAATTAACGGATTCTCCACCATGATCACTACAGATTTTCTTGATGGAAAGTTCGAACTCAGTGAAAACACATTTTGCAAAACTTTTAAAAACATGGGGGGTTTCAGATTTTTGAGAAATAAAGAAGACCCAAGTGTTGCTAGTAAAATCATCAACAATGACAGAACCATAATTGTTATCCCTGATACTTTGGAACTCGGAAGGTCCAAATATATCCATATGCTGCAGTTCCAAAGGTTTGCAAGTTGAAAGAACACTCTTAATCGGATGTGAAGTAGCTACTTGCTTGCCTGCTTGACAAGCACTATAAGGTTTATCCTTTTCAAAATTCACATCTTTTAAGCCAACAACCAAATCACGTTTTAAAAGCTTTTTAAGTTGATGCATTCCAACATGTGCAAGCCTTCTATGCCATAGCCAACCTTTTGAGGTTTGAGATACAAGACATGTTGAAAGGGATGCATCTTTAGAGTGAAAATCAACAAGATAAAGATTTCCAAAATGAAAGTCTTTGAAGATCAAAGAATTATCTTTTAAACTTTCAACTAAAACTTCTTTAGGATAAAAAATGCAACGAAATCCAAGATAGCAAATTTGTGCAACGAAAAGCAAATTAAAGTTCAGAGATTCAACAAGTAAAACATTTGAAATTGAAAGATCATTGGATATTGCAATTTTACCCAAGCCTATCACATTTCCTTGACGATTGTTGCCAAAAGTTATCTTTTGATTTTCGCTTGAGTTAACTTACAGTGAGGTGAACAACTTTTTTGTTTTCGTTCATATGTTCAGAGCATCCACTGTCTAGCACCCAATGTTTTCCACCAGTCTTGTAGTTCACCTGCAAAAAGAATCAAGTTCTTTTCGGTACCCAAACTCTTTTGGGTCCTTTGATGTTAGCAATCAAAGCTTTGGGCACCCAAATTGATTTCTTCTTTTTATTTAGCATGGGTGCACCAACATACTTTGCTATAGCATATCCTTTCTTTGACTTTTTGAGCATGTAACAAGTATCAAAATAAGATGAAGTCATTAAAGGACAAGCATCATGTGAATGATCAGTTTCATGGCATGTAAAGCAAAATGTGTTACATGCTTTTACAAAGACAGTTTTTGTATTTAATTTCTTTCCTTTCTTCGGAAAGTATCCAAACCCTTCTTTTTTAAATGAGCATTTTTGTTTGCTAAGAATAAGATCAAGGGAAACTTTTCCTTTGTAACACTTTTCAAATCCCTTTTCAAGCTTCTCAATTTGTGTCTTGAGTTCATTATTTTCATTTAAAATTATTTCATTAGAAGCACATGGTATATCAAAAGAATTATGACAACTAGTAGTCATATTTGCATTTGAAGGATTATCAACTAGGTCATAAGAAATGGCTACATGTACCTTAGATGGTGCATTAGTGATATCTTTAATGAGACACTAGTATAGAAAAGCTTTCTTCTATCAGTAAAAAAACACACTTCTACTATCGGTTTCTGTATCACTAGAGATAGACACGATAGAACAAGACAGGTCATTTTCTAACGGTAAATAACCGTTAGAAGAAGTGCACTATTCTAACGACATTTTCGGCGACAACCGGTAGAAAAACCGTTAATTAAGAGTACCGTGAGAAAAAAGAATTGTTCTCTCACGGTTGTGTATGAGTTTACCAGCAAGAAAAGTTACACTCTTCTAACGGTTAATTAAGAGTGTACCGTGAGAACAAAAGATAGTATTCTCACGGTTGTGAATGAGTTTACTGATAGAAATACTTACAATCTTCTAACGGTTAATTAAGAGTTTAACGTGAGACAAAATCATAGTACTCTCACGGTTGTGTACGAGTTTACCGACAGGAAAAGTTACACTCTTCTAACGGTTAAGTAAGTGTGTACCGATAGAAAAAATGTTGTTTTTTTCTAACCCTGTTTGCTATTTAGCCATTAGAAGAGTACATTCACAATACAGTACATTCACATATATAGTACAGATCCAATACAGTACAGATTGGATACACAATACAGTACAGATGCAAAGAAGAGTACATTCACATATACAATTTATTCACATATATACGAACCAATACAAATTGCAATCCAATATGGACAAATCTATGCACAGAGTATATATAAACAAATACTAACCAATAAGACTATATATAAACAATCTATGCACAGAGTACACGAAAAAGAGAAAATTGACAACAAGTGAGCAAAAAGCTTGTCATGGAGGTTGGTTGGGCGCAACTTCCTCCATAACATATTTAGCCCAGATTTGTTGGAGATCTCTTATCTTTGCATTGTCATATTGGTCTTTCGACATGGCGATCTGCAAGCATGTGTGAATACTGAGTAACTAACTTCCTAATTTTGAACGTGACACCCAATTTTCAAATTTGAGTTAGCTATCGACGCTTACCTGGGAGAATTGGGCAAAGTTTGTCCGCACTAGGTCGTACATGTAGCGCAGCACATAAAACCCGCATTCCCATGGTTGCGGCTGCTGATGGCACTAAGATAATTGCATATGCAAAGACATGTTAGCTATTGTTTCCATAAACTAATTAAGCATAAACAAAAAGTCTCGTGAGTACCTCATATTCTTTCCAAGCTATTAAGGAGCCCTGCGGTGCGGCATGCCTCCCTCCAGCGGACACATATTTCTCAAAAGCCCTGCATTTCAGTTAGCATTGCCGGTTAATGTATTATCATTAGCTAGTGAGGTCAAAATTTAAATCAAACATGTTACTTACGCCTCCATATTCCCCTTGACCACTTATTCGTTCCTCCACGGACAGATCATGATGAGGATCCAATGGCCCCTATATTGTACTAAAAGAGGACCGCTAGCTCAAAGTATATCTCAGGTGTAACATACAAGATTGAGTTAAATTAGTACGAAATGCACTAACCTTTGGTGGTACGGCACCAGAATGAACTCCATGTCCAACTGCGCCATCAACGCCTTGGATATGTAGTGCTCAGCGTGCGCGGTGTCGTGCTCTAGCATCATGAGGCTTATTTTCTCTGGGTCGAGGAAACCCACCTTGTCACACGCAGCCTCCGATGCTAGCCTGTACATGCACCCGCATGCAAAGGACGACATTACTATTGCACAGAAAGTTACTACATTTCAAGTGAACTACAGCAATACAGAGTTAGAAAACAACAATATATAGGATCAACAAACTCACAGGACTCCAGTCCGTATGATGGACATATCGAGCTCCCACCAGTTGTAGAGGTCGAACAGATCCTCGTGTGCCACGGATATACTCCCGAGCTCACGGTGGAACTGCCCAGGCCTGTAGGGAACTAAGAAGTTCAGGTTGCGCCGAGCTCGGTGTAGGTACCACTCGTTGAGGTCTCTGGTTGATCGATCCAATTTGCGCAAAGCTGCCTCCGACACGAGTGGGAACCCGTTCCTGAACCTCTCTGGCTGTCCCTTTCACCCTTTGCCCTTGCCTTTGCCCTTGCATTTTGCCGGGGACTGAGCGCGTACCTTTGAAGGCGGGGGCGAGGTGATGGCGGCTTTCTTCTGAGGTGAAGGCATGGATGCGCTGGCTGGAGTCAAGGCCGTCTTTGCTGTGTTCAGGTCCGCACGAGATCCCTCATGCCCCGAGATGGGGGCGCAATCCCCTGGTAGTACGCCAGCAGGCCACTTCAATTAATGCACACGTATGTTAGATTTTGCAAGTTGAGTGTACTGAGTAGGATGTAATCTAAAATGTGTAGGATTTACCTGCTTAATTAGAACACACTTCTTGGGCCACTGTACATAGGAGCCCACTGCCTCAGCAAGTGCCTGCATTTCCTCCGTTGGGACTGGCAACGGAAAATCGTTGTAGCCCGACATGGCCATGTCCACCTATACCTTTGCGAATCCCAACCCACAGAGGTACGCAGTGGATCCAGACATCCTCCCCAGACGGATATACGAACCCGTGTGCAACCACTGCCTGTCAGTCGCCTAGGTGAGTCAGTAGGTTGCAACTCTCCGGCTTCTACAAATTTGTAACAATTAAAACAGGTTAGAGAAACAACTCTAACAGAACGGAAGTGGCATCAACTTAAGTGCACAGCTGAAGGCTTGCAATACCCCAAGTAGATCCACTGGATCCACGAGGACCTTTGAAGAGCAACTGCTCATCCGACCCCGCGGGGTACCGTCACCCTGGTCATTTGCATCTGCACTCTTGGCCAGCAATGCTTGTTTCAGCTGTGCAAACTCTTCCCTCATTTGTGCAACCTCAGACTGCACCTCAGCCTGTATCTCCGCCCGTACCTCAGCCCGTATCTTCTCAGAGAGGTCCGCTTCCTTCTCCTTCCAGGTGCGGGCCTTCTTCCTCGGTGGAGCCGGATCTGCGAAACTGGCCGTCCACAGCACAATGGCTCCCATGGTCTGTGTCCACCCGGGATGCTCCTTATTTCCTAGAGCCCAAGTGAGGATGTCATTCTCCCTCTGCGGGGTAAACAATCCCTCCATTGCCTCCTTCTCAAAAGAGATCTATTACATTTAAAGCTACCTTTTGAGACAAAAACATATATACACTTGTGCGCACATAGTTTACTAGGTTAGCCAACTTACCATTCGCTTCACAACCTCGGTGTCCCTAGGGTTTGCGAACTCCACAGACCCCGTGGATGACACGGACCCTCTCCCCCTCCACCACCGCTTGCACCTCGCATCCCGGATCTCAGAGAGCGGCAACTCAGGGGAGTCGATGACAGAATTTTGCTCATCTTCCTTCAATAGCCCCGGGATCCGAGCCGATGCGGGTGGTCATTCCTTTTCTGGATCGCCTTATTCTTCTCGCTAAGGGCCTTGAACTCGTCGGTCCCCTTCTGCTTAGTGAATTCCTCCCATACCTCCTCCGATATGAAGGGGTACTTCTCACAAGGAGATTTGCCCGCAGCGAGGAAGGTACTGACGAGCCAGTTCTTAAAGGTTTTCCATGTTCCGTTCATGTCCTTTAAGCAGGCCGTCCTAGGTCTATCGTCGGGGATGTTGCACTTAGCTTGTTTTGAAACAATGCATACAATTAATCATAAGTTAGTTAAACTTTAGGATAAGCCAAGAGAACGTGATTACGAAAGAGTTCAGCGATTTCAGTTAACTTAACCTTCACTTCTGCCCACAACATATCCCTCTCGTCCGCCGTCACATCCTTCCAGCTCTTGACGGTGATCTTTACTCTTTCTTTCACCAACAACCCAACGTAGGCCGCGTACTTCCCAGCATTCTTTCCAATCGGCCTCCCAAATTGGTTGAACTCACAAGAAAGGTCGGTACGTTTGGCCAAACGGCCCAACATCGTCACGCCTCACCCCACCCTCTTGTGCTGGGATGAACCAGCATCTTCAGTTATGTTGGCCCTAGTTGAACCACTACTATCATCCAATGAAGACGACGACATGTCTTTCCCTACAAAACCATCAACAAACCATCAAAAATTTAATGAAAACACAAACCAAATCATTTTTCAAAGCAAAAGGACCTATTTTAAATATTTTTCTATTGGTAAACAGAGCAACTACCGATAGAAGATAAGATTCTATTTCTTAGCATTTTCATCTACACATTTTCATAGGAAGCAGGCAACATATGGCAATTAATTCTTCTTGGAGTTCCATAACTCAGTTGAGGATTGGAGACTAATTAGGGTTGCTAAAGGGATGTCCGAAGAAAATAGTACTAAAAGGCATGCAAAAATTGTTGAAGTGTTCAGCAATTTTTTCTATCGGTAAACACATGTGCTACCGATGGAACATAACAATGTTTTCTATCGGCAAATATATGAGATACCGATAGAAGATGTTTATAAACACCAACAACATATAAAGTACATTATATGGCAATTGGATACAATTGATCACACACACAGCAATATAGATAATTTCAAATTTCAAAATAGGTTCATGTGGCAATTAATTATTCTTGGAGTTCTATAACTCAGTTGAGGATTAATTGGAGACTAATTCTTCTTGGTTTCAATGAGAGCATAAAAAACTGATCACAGTATTCTCTCTATGTGACATTGCATGGTTCATGTCCTTCCAGATCCTAAGTTTTAATACTTGTTGAACTTTTATGGCAAAATGAACACACATAGAAAACAGGGTACTGATTGTTTCTTGGCCTATGTAATATAGCAAGCCAGTTGACACAGAAATTTTTTCTATCAGTAAACACATGAGCTACCAATAGAATATAACAATTTTTCTATCGGCAAATGCAGGAGATACCGATAGAAGATGTTTAAGAACACCTCCAACATATAAAGTAAATTACATAGCAATTAGATACAATTGATCACACATACAGCAGTATAGATAATTTCAAATCTCAAAATAGGTTCATTACAGCACTGGAACATATTATGTCAACCCTAGTTTAAATCAACAATGCATGCGGAATTTACAAAATCCTACATAATAGGGAACCCTAGTTTAATTCTGAAACATGAGCGGAGGAAAATAGTGAACCATAGTGTAAAAAACACTAAGATCAAATAAGGAAGACGCTGGAAAAAGAACGACGAATTAGGGTATTTTACAGCGATCAGTTGTGGTGATGGAGAGGCGGTGTAGACCACAGCGGTGGCCGGCGAAGGACGAAAATAAGGACCGGCGGCAGTGGGAACCGGGATCCAGGCGGCGATCGTCGTGCGGCAGTGAGGAAGTGGTCACCGGCGAGGGTTGGGGTTTTCGCGCTCGAAGAGACACAGTACTATAAGTTGGAACGGTTTGACTGGAGGAAAACTCTCGGGCGATGTTTAATAAAGTAGTGAGGGCCTTTTCTATCGATACAAACAAGAAATACCGTCAGACTAATGGTTTTCTTCTAACAGTACAACAAAATAATACCATTAGAACATGTACGTGCACTTTTCTCACGGTAGTTTGAGAAAATTCCGTCAGAGTGGCCAACTTTGTCTAACGGTACTAACACAAAATACCGTTAGAACAAGTAAATTTTTCCAGAGCTTAATTTTTGAAGTGGGCAGGGCATTGGAAAATGATGTTTCAGGCCTCTTGAAGAATCAAGAGGCTGCAATGGGATTTTGGCAAGAAAATTTGTAGGGAAGAATTAAGTTCTTACAGTATAAAGGTATTGTACATGTTAGAACTCATGTTGTGGAGTAAAATTGAGATATATTAATGTTGTAAACTAGCTTATCATTAAGTTCTAAAGAAAAATGTATTGCCTGATGTATTAATGATAAGTTCCTCACCTTGATGCACAACTTGTGGGCTGTTTGCCTGGCATTTTTCCTTCAAATAGAAAATAGTCATCAATGGTTCTCAACCCATAATCCTTCTTCGTGATCATCTCGCAGATACATTGTTTCGTCGATATCTTCAGTAGGGATAGAGTGAATGTCCTCTAAAAATGGAGGTATTTTGTCGAATTGGTTATACTCCACTTCGTTAACAACGTCTTCGACCCCAAAAATAGCAATGTCGAACTTTTAAGTGCTCCCAGTATGGTAGATCCTAAAGAATCGATCCCTTCTTCCAAACATTTTTTTCTCGAGGTTTACAACACTTACCGAACTCAGCTTTGATGTCCTTCACGCACGAGTAAATCTCCTTACCAGTCAGAAACACTGGGCTGATCCCTTCTCAGGCTTCCCGTTAAATGATTTCCTCTTCTTACGGTAGGCATGATGCACCGGAAGAAACCTACGGTGACCCATGTACACTGTTTTCTGGCAGTTTCGCAACCACATGCTATCAGTTTCATCTAGGCAAATAGGGCAAGACTTGGCTCCTTTCGTACTATACCTCAACAAATTGCCGTAGGCCGGGAAATCATTTATGGTGCAAAATATCAAGGCCCGCAAGATAAAATTCTCTTTCTTGTATGCATCCCACACCTGCACCCCCTCGCTCCACAATTTCTGTAAGTCCTCGATTAAAGGCGCTAGAAACACATCAATATCATTTCTGGGTTGTCTGGGTCCTGAGATTAGTAACGACATCATGATGTACTTGCGCTTCATGCATAACCAAGGAGGAAGATTGTAGATGCATAAAGAACAGGCCAAGTGCTATGCCGACTGCTCATATTACCATGTGGGTTCATACCATCTGTACTCAGTCCGAACCTTATATTCCTAACTTCGCCGCCGAACTCATCAAATGTTCTGTTGATGTTTCTCCATTGAATAGAATCAGCTGGGTGTCTTAGTTTTCCATCTTGTTTCCGGCCTTCAACATGCCAATGCAAGTACTTCGCGACTTTCGGATTTGCAAATAGCCACTTCAATCTAGATATCACAGGCAAGTACCATACAATTTTCGCTGGAGGTCCTTTCTTTACCTCGTGACGTTCACTATCAATCCGGTCCCTACGCGTATACCTCGATGCGCCGCATCTTGGACAAACATGCAAACTGGAGTACTTGTTACAGTACAACACACAATCATTTGGGCATGCATGTATTCTGTCAATTTCCATTCCCAACGAACACAACAGTTTTTTGGCTTGGTAAGTAGATCTTGACAACTCATTTTCCTCTGGAAGCATGTCCGCTAGAAGATCTAATAGTGCCGTGAAACTCTTATCACTCCAACCGTTGCCTGCCTTCAAGTTATATAATCTCAGCACAGAAGACAGCTTTGTAAATTTTGCACATCTAGGGAACAGAGGCTTCTCATAGTCAGCAACCAGTTTCTCAAATTCACAGAAGCCATTTTCGTTGTAATCTTCTTCTACATCACGTAACGTCTCATCTAGATTGTCATCATCATCTACGTGCACATCGGAATGAACATTATCAAAATTTGGATAATCATCGATATTATTGCAATCCACATCCGGGTCCTGCTGATTGGTAGTAATGGTGCTTTTTTGCTCAAGATCTTCGCCATGCCATATCCAACGGGTGTATCACGCGTTAAAACCACGACGAATCAAATGACTCTTAATTTGATCAGAGTTGCTAAACCTCTTCAAGTTCATACAATATGTACAAGGACAAAGCATATCTTTCTCCTCCTTCCTCGCCTTTTGTTGCTCAGCAAATTTAATAAACCCATTCACACCATCCAAATATTCAAGAGTAGTACATTTTATTCCATACATCAAATATTTTCTGTCCATCTACAATTAACAAAATTTAACGAGTCAGGCATGCATGAAACCTACCCGATTAAGTTATGTATATGTACATGTACAGCCTCTTACAACTGATATGTTAAACCCTAGCCTGACAAAATTAACACTAATTAATCTAACTACACACTACAAGCTAGTGAGCTCCTAAAACATGAGGCATTTCCAGCTAGCTCCCAAGCTTGGAGCTACAAGCTTGGAACTACACAATAAAACTAGCTTGCTAGTAGAGAGGGAGGGAGATCTAGAGGGAGAGAGAGATAAGTGATGACAATTAAGCTTACATTAAAGAGAGGGGTCTAATCAACTTCCTTCCAGCTTGCCCTGATCACCCTAGCAGTGTAGCTTCGAGCGTGGAACTCTCATTGTAAACAGAGGGAGACAGAGTGCAACAGAACAAGACAGCAGCTCAGCAATGGTCGAGTGGGATTTTACTTATACTGGACCCATTTCTAACAGTAAATACACGAAATCCCCGTTAGACTATGTGCGGGGAATTTTGTACACACATCTTCTATCGGTAAAAACACACATATACTGTTAGAACAGGTACTGGTGCATGGCTGAAACAAAAGGAAGCTGGGTAATGCATGACACAGCAATCTAAGTACACACATGCACTCCAGTTCTCACATTAAAGTGCATGCCTAAGGCACATATGCAAATACATGTATTTGTTCTATCGGTAAATATGTGTATTTACCGTTAGAACAGGTACTGCTACATGGCTGAAACAAAAGCAAGCTGGGTAATGCATAACACAGCAATCTAAGTACACACATGCACACCAGTTCTCACATTAAAGTGCATGCCTGAGGCACATATGCAAATACATGTGTTTTTTTTATCGGTAAATATGTGTATTTACCGTTAGAACAGGTACTAGTGCATGGCTGAAACAAAAGGAAGATGGGTAATGCATGACACAGCAATCTAAGTACACACATGCACACCAGTTCTCACATTAAAATGCATGCCTGAGGCACATATGCAAATACATGTATTTGTTCTATCGGTAAATATGTGTATTTACCGTTAGAACAGGCACTGGTGCATGGCTGAAACAAAAGCAAGCTGGGTAATGCATGACACAGAAATCTAAGTACACACATGCACACCAGTTCTCACATTAAAGTGCATGCCTGAGGCACATATGCAAATACATGTGTTTGTTCTATCGGTAAATATGTGTATTTACCGTTAGAACAGGCACTGGTGCATGGCTGAAATAAAAGTAAGCTGGGTAATGCATGACACAGCAATCTAAGTACATACATGCACACCAATTCTCACATTAAAGTGCATGCCTGAGGCACATATGCAAATACATGTGTTTGTTCTATCAGTAAATATGTGTATTTACCATTAGAACAGGTACTGCTACATGGCTGAAACAAAAACAAGCTGGGTAATGCATGACACAGCAATCTAAGTACACACATGCACACCAGTTCAAGCATTCAAATAATCATATCTAAGCACAATGTAACATCAAACAAATCCTAACTAGAAGATAAAGAAATATTTCAAGAGATGCTAATTTGTAGATTAACTAGGAGACACAAAATTACTTTTCTTAGGTACAATTGGTACTTCATCTTGCCAAAGAAATTAAAAATCTCTACTTACATGAGATCTTGGTTTGCCTCCATTCCTTCAAGAAAATGCAAGAGGAAACATAAAAAATGAGTACTATTTAAACTCATTCTAGTTAATGGCTGAAACAAAAGCAAGCTGATTCATGCATGACACAGCAATTTAGGTACAAACATACACATGCCAGTTCACAAATTCAAGTGCATGTCTGAAACAGCAGTACAAATACACACGTACACCTACCTACCAATACAATTAAATACACAAATACTTGATCCCATGTACACATTCAAGTTCATGTCCCAAATAGCAATACATGATACACAAATATACAATATACAAATACAACAATTCACACATTTGATGTATATTAGAAAAGTCATGTCTGAAATTAACAACATATCGTCACGAGGACCCAGTGGCCCATACATTTTACATAAAAGAGAACATTTGCAAGTTGCGACAATGTAACTACCGACTACAATTTAGACCTGATACATCACAAATCCATTCATCCGAAACAGTAAATGTCTGAACCACATTTGACTTAACCATAGAAGTTCAGTTCAAAGACGCCCGAGGAGTTGGAACTGGCGTTGAGTTACATTTGTATCGGTGATTTCCTCGGGCTCAAACTCAATCAACTCAACTCAACTCAGTAATATAAGTGGTTTCCTCTTCCATTTTCTTGAAGGAATGGAGGCAAACCCAATTTTGCCTCCATTCCTTCCAGAAAATGGAAGAAGAAACCACTTATATTACTGAGTTGAGTTGAGTTGATTTGATCGAGTCTGAGCCCGAGGAAATCACCGATACAAATGTAAGATGCTTTCTATAGGTCCTGATTTGAGAAACACGCCGGGCTTGAGGATCTTCTCGACCGAGCCAACTAAGATCTCGCCCTTCACGTCCTTCCAGCTCTCGACGGTGATCTTCACCCTTTCTTTCGCCAACAAGCCAACATAGGCAACGTACTGCGACGAAGAACCGTGAAATACGTTGCCCCTCATAAGCATCGTCCAAGGATCTGCACAGATCATAAATAGGCATTCTAGAGCAAATTAAGATTGTTTACTATGTCCTAAATGACTCCCTATCTGAGAAGGACTACCAACTGAAGGTTAGGTTGTGCTTCGTCATAGTAACATCAACTTGCAACTGGAGATCAAGATATTACATTTCTACTCTATTTCATCAGAAGAAGTTACCTTGCCAATATACATATATTAATTATTTAATGAACTTTTTACATGCACTTGATCATTGAGCAAGCTAGTTGGCATTTGACTATGTTACTGGCATTGAACAACCTACCGGGAGATCAAGATATTTGTATATCTCTTGATATTTGTAAATATCTTAATATTAATGATCTTTCAATTTCATGATCTTTTAATTTCAATTTCAATTACAAATATCTTTCAATTTCAATTTCAATTTCATGATCTTTCAATTTCATCTTCAATTTCATGATCTTTCAATTTCAATTGTTACTAAGTCCAAGTTGGCATTGAGCAACCTACCAGGAGATGAAGATATTACATTTATACTCTTATTGGCATTTGACTATGTTAGCTAGCGTTTGTCTTGCAAATATCCTGATAATTTTCTTCATTTGATAGGATCAGCAAACAATTGAACATTATCTGTCCTATAATGATATTATTTAGTTGTTTTAATAAAAAACAGGAACAAGACACCATACATAATCATATTGAAAAGAAGACACACCAAAATGAAGGTTACAAAAATTACAGGATAATTGCCATAATCGGATTAGAATAATCTAACAATATTGCCGAAATTTTACATACCTTGCTTGCCATGCCGAAATCTAGTGGGCATCGCTGGAGGTGCGGAAGTGCAGCGGTCGCTGGTGGAGGTGCGCCGGCCGTCCATGGAGCTTACGGGTTAGGGCTACGAGCGCCCGAGGAACTGTTCGAATGGAAGAGCCATATCCGGGTATTTATAGTACTAGATCAGTTCTAACGGTACACAATAGCCTACCGTTAGTAATTTTAGATCTCTTCTAACGGTATAAACATACTGTACCGATAGAATAAAACTATTTGTAGAAAACGAACGGTTCTAACGGTACACAACAGCCTACCGATAGGAATTTGTGAAATCTTCTAACGGTATATACATACAGTACTGATAGAATAAAACTATTTGTAGAAGACGAACAGTTCTAACGGTACACAACAACCTACCGATAGTAATTTTGGGATCTATTCTAACGGTATAAACATACAGTACCGATAGAATAAATCTATTTGTAGAAGTCGAACAGTACTAACGGTACACAACAGCCTGCCTATAGTAATTTTGGGATCTATTCTAACGGTATAAACATACAATACCGATAGAATAAATCTATTTGTAGAAGTCGAACTCTTCTAACGGTACACAATAGTCTGCCGTTAGTACTTATGCATCTCTTCTTACGGTAAATATATTCATCACCGCTAGAGTAAATCATTCTGCTTCTTCTATCGGTAAATTTCGGACAAACTGATAGTAAAAATGTCTCCCTTATGCCTTTTACGACTGCGGGGCACCTTTTCTAACGGTTTTCTTCTAAATCGCTAATAACCGTTAGAAGATAGGGGTTAGTAGACTGCATTTCTGTACTAGTGAGAAGATTTTCATATGAATCTTAATTTTAACTCTAAGTATTGAGTGCATAAGGAAGAATGCTCTTCTTTAAGTGCTCTATACTTTTTCTTTGTGATTCCAAAAACTTCATTTAATTCAGTAATCATTTCAACTAGTTCATCATAAGAAGGATCATGAGAATATACCTTTCATCACCTTTAGCCATAAGACAAAGGGATGAATTTGTCGATGTGTTAATGTTGCCGAGCGCTAGTCCAACTAACTTCTTGGAACATCCTTCTTCGTTATCGAAATCAGAGTCCGAGCTTTCCCCTCCGGACATCCATTCTCCGAAGTAGGCTTCTTTGGTTGCACCATTATTCTTCTTGATGAATTTCTTCTTCTTGTCCCAAGTCTTGTTTTTGTTTGGACATCTTGGAGCTATGTGTCCCTTTTCATGACATCCATAGCATATGATGTCCTTGAAGTTTGATTGCTTTGACCCCTTTGGTCGTGTGTCAATGTTGACTCCCTTCTGGTGCAACCTGCGAAGAAGTTTTTAAGTGTTCTTTACCATAAGAGCTAGATTCTCGTCGGAGTAGCCATCGCTTGAGTCATTTTTGGAGCCAACTTTGAAAGCCACCGTCTTCTTTTTCGTCTCCAATGGTTCGGCCGCTTCCTTTTTCTCCTTTCGATGCATCTCATGGGTGATGAGATTCCCATAGAGATCAGTAGGCGTGGTGGATGATAGGTTGGAGTTGGTGAGCACCGTCACTAGTGTGTCGAAATTTTCCGGAAGAGCCCTGAGCATTTTTCTCACAATTTCGATGTCAGTAAAAACAACTCCTAGCCCTTTGAGTTCATTCACAATGTTGTTCAACTGAGTAAACATAGAATCCATGGACTCGGTTCGCAACATGGTGAATGTCTAGTATCGTTGCCTAATCATGAGCAAATTTGCCTCCTTGACTTTTGTAGTGCCCTCGTATATTTCCTCGAGAGTAGTCCAAACCTTGTGAGCGGTGGTAAGATTGCTCACACGGTTGAACTCATTTAAAGATAAGCTGGCAAAGAGAGTATTTTTGGCACGGGCGTTTAAGTGGAGTTTTCTCCTATCGTCATCAGAGTGACTAGCTGGATCATCCGGAGGAGTAAACCCAAGCTTAACTATGTCCCAAACATCAAGTCCCATGGCCTCTAGAAATACCGACATGCGCACTTTTCAATAAGGATAGTTAGTCCCATCAAAGATAGGCGCACGACTGGTATGACCGAAATAAAAACCTTCATTTGACGTCATCCTCTCTGTAGGCGGTAAAGTCTATTCAATTGAGAGACCAGGCTCTGATACCACGTGAAGGATCAAGGATGCCGACTAGAGGGGGTGAATAGGAGGCTTTAAAACTTTTTAAACGAAACAACTTTTGCAAAGAAAAGAACCAAAAACAATTGAATAAGATATTGCACAATTAAAAATAAAGAGGAAGAGAAGACAAACACAAGGATTTTTCCCGAGGTCTCGGAGACTCGCCTGGTCTCTCGTACTCCTCTTTGAAGCACTTAAATAAACGAGTTTTGTTTCAATATCCACAAAGGATATTTCTCACTAGTGGTTGCTCCTTGTCCGCTCCGGAAAGGCGAGCACCGATGCCTTTTATAATGACGCCGAGCCTCTCCAACAATCTTTGAACAGGAGAGATCAACAGCCACACCACCAAACCATCTAGGTGAGGGTGTTCACCAAGAGTAATAAGTTGCAAGGTCTCTTCTAAACCTCCAACAATCACCAAGAAACTCTAAGTATGCAAATGATGCTAACAGAACACTCGGTGGATCACAAAACTCACGACTTGTTCAAAAGATCAAGATTTTTATGCTAAGAACTAAAGCTCAAATGTGTATAAGATGATGAGGCTGCTTGGTATATAAAGAATAGCTCAAAGCCTCTATTTATAGCCCAAATGAACAAAAGAGCCGTTGTGCTCGAGCTGGAAAGTGACAGTACATGCTGATAGTCAGCATAGACCACGAGCAGTTAGAAGCAAATCTCAGAGAAAACTCAGCTAGCCGTTGTGGTCATATATGGAAATAAAATAACACATACTGACAGTCAGCAACACATGCTGACAGTCAGCATCTACCTGAACAGCTCGACAAAAATCACAGATAAAACTTAGCTAGTCATTTGTGGTCGCATATGGAAAGAAATTGCTCATGCTGACAGTCAGCATCACATGCTGACAGTCAGCAACGACCACAAAAATGACCAGAAAAACAAAAACTCAAAAACCAAATAACATGAGGTCGAAACTCATGCTGACAGTTAGCAACACATGCTGATAGTCAGCATCTACCTCAACAGCTCGACAAAAATCACAGATAAAACTTAGCTAGCCGTTTGTGGTCACATATGGAAAGAAATTGCTCATGCTGACAGTCAGCAACGGCCACAAAAATGACCAAAAAAAACAAAAACTTAGAAACCAAATAACATGAGGTCGAAACTCATGCTGACAGTCAGCAACACATGCTGACAGTCAGCGTAAGTCAAAAAGTTACAGTTCAAAAATACACGCTCTCTGGACAAATGGAAGCAATGCAAACTGACATTCAGGCTGACTGTCAGCATCACATGCTTATTGTCAGTGTGCATAAAAATAGCCATAACTTTTGATCCAAAGATCCGATTTAAGAGATTTATAGCTTGTTTTAAAGATAATTTAAAGAGCTATATTTTTGTCAACAGAAGAAAAAACCAGATCAACCTAGATATTTCTAGAAAATGCAAAAATTCTTCTACTACAAAAAGATCAGAAAAACTAATCCAACCGAGATGAAAGAATGCAATGACCTAAAAGTTTCTCGGTTTATGCTGGAAATGTAGAGAGAATTTGCAACCCCTCTTTATAGTACTGTTGAAATTAAGAAAAAAAATTTCTACAAACCGATCAACCTCCAAACACTGAGATTGGTAAAACTAAATACTCATTTTACCTCAGGTCCTTTGCAACTTGAATCTCGCGAATTGCGTCTCATCTTTGTACTTGTGTTCACCTGGGTTCGTATGACTTCTATCTTGATCATCTTGCATCTCTTTGCCAAAAGAACTCTGTATCCAAATAGCTCAACAACACCATTAGTCTGAAACAATTGTTTTCATTAATCATCAAAATCAGGCCAAGCATAAGGGCTGGTTTTGGGTGTTTTCAAAGAAAATTTCAAAAACCAACTGATGGGACCACAATCTCGAACACGCCACGTGGCACGCCCAGGTTGGATTTTCAAAATATTAAAAAAAATTTATTTTCGACCACGAAAAATTCGAGGCACATCCTGTGCCCATATTTTCTCAAAATGAACCAAACAAAACCAACACGCCCGTGCTCGTGACCGTGGCCTTGTCGGTGCGACCGGCTGGTCGAATGCGGGCGTAACCGATCCAAACATGGCTCGTGCCCATGGTAGTGCCCCTATCGGTGTGACCACCTGGTCGTAGCGGGTGCAACTCGAGCCGAACACGACACGGAGCACGCCCCGTGCCCGTGGTCGTGCCAGGCTCGGTTTCCTCTCCTTTTTTGACCAAAAGTGTCCTTTTTGCCTTCTTTTTGAACTTTTCTCACCCAAGCTTTTACACAACCAACCTACCACCCTATTTAAAGCCTCCCATCCTCTCCAAACAGCATCCACCATAGTTTTTAGCCCTTTTTCTTCACAAAAACCTGCACACACCTAGCTCCACAAATCCAAATCCAACTGTTCAAATTTCAATCCGACAGTGGATTCTGGCTCCTCGCGCCTCGACACCCTCGGATCTGAAGTTTTCTACAGCAATGACGACTCCCCGACACAATGTCAGGAATGTAACGAAGAGCAGATGTGGTATGTCTCCTCAAACCTTCTCTGATCCATATTTTCTGCATATTTACTTCACAAACCCTGATCATCTTGCTAGATTTATGCATTTAAAGAAGAGACCCTTGTGGGCTACTAGATTTTTAGATGTTCATGCCACTAGATCTCTAGGAATTGAAGATGATGTTAAGTGCCTACTTAATAATGTGGGATGGGATGCCCTTATAGGAGTTCCGGTTCCAACTTTTCGCGAAGTCATATGGGAGATTCTAGCCTCCTTCGAACAAAACACTATACGTGTCCCTCCTGATGAAACTGAAGGTGTTAGATTTAGATTTGCAAATGTGGATTATAATTTTTCAATAGATGAATTTGCAAATCTGCTAGGGTTTCAACCCGGGGGAACTTTTCATGCTTCTATTATTTGCACCCCCGGTAAAATTTGGAGTGATATAGCTGAGGAAGGGCAACATCTTTTTTGACCCGGTAAATCCAAGGCCGCCAAAATTTGTAATCCAGCCTTACACTATTTACAGTTGTTCGATGAATTTTGTGATTAAAAATTCATTAGAAAAGTCCCATATGACCAAAAGGGCTAAAATAAAAATATACGCATATTTGGGTTATAAAAAATGATCAAAAAACCAAGACAAAAACTCCACTGGTCAAAATTGGACTAGTCAAACCTGGTCAACAAACTAGTCAAAATTGGACTGGTCAAACTTGGTCAAAATTGTCCTGGTCGAATCGGGTCTTGTTTCAACCTAGCCGAACCGACATAGCCCTTTAATGGCTCGAAATTTGAAAAAAGGAAATAATCTTTCTGTATCCTTTTGTTTAGGAAATAATCTTTTTGTATCCTTTTGTTTAAGAAATAATCTTTTTGTATCCTTTTGTTTAGGAAATAATCTTTTTTGAATCCTTTCGTTTAGCAAATAATCTTTGAAAAAAGGGAAGTATATTTCCTATTCGAAACCAAATCCAGGCCCTATAAATAGAGAGGGGGTGCTAACCTTTTGGACAGGCACACAACGAGGAGGCACGAGAGGTAGACACAAATGTAGAGGTGGAGAGAAGGCAAGGCACAAGGCACAAGGCACAAGGTGCAAGGTTAATAAAGATGGGCTAGAAGACGACGTGAAGACCAGAAGCCCTTCTCCTTGTCCATTCTGAAGATGATCATAGGGAGTCTTATTTATCTACATATGCATGAGCATGCATCATGCATCATGCATCAGAGATGGAAGTCTTGTCTATGATGCCCGTGCTAGCCATTCATGAGCAAAAATTGAAGGTCGCATGTTCATCTTTTAATCAGCGATCAAACCCCACCAAAGTCGCCGTCGATCAAAAATCTGAAAGTTGTTTACTTTCGATCAAATATCAAGAGTCACCAAGGTCTTAGTTGATCAAAGATCTAAAAAAGTGCATGTTCATCTTTTGATCAAAGATCAAAACCCCACCAAGGTCGTTGTCGATCAAAGATCTGAAAGTTGTTTACTTTCGATCAAAGATCAAGACACCACCAAGGTCCCGGTTGATCAAAAATCTAAGATTAACGGGAGAAGATCAATTATAACTTCTCATCCAAAAGTCCGATCAACCCCAAATTTTTATTCTGAATAGAGAACTCTATGAGAAAGCTCTCCACCAATTTTCAAGTCAATCAGAGATAGCTAAGGTGCAATTTGACCAAAAGAGATACTCTTTCCAGAAGCTTGTTCACTTTGCCTCGTGGGAGATAGATCAATGATAACTTCTCATCCAGAAGTCCAATGGGCCCTACAATTTTATGGTGAATAGAGGACTCTATGAGAAACCTCTCCACCAATTTTCAAGTCAATCGGAGATCCCCAAG
Source organism: Pharus latifolius (assembly GCA_019359835.1). NCBI lineage: Eukaryota > Viridiplantae > Streptophyta > Magnoliopsida > Poales > Poaceae > Pharus > Pharus latifolius. The sequence continues at coordinate 13,881,938 of CM033330.1, forward strand.
GTACAATATGACCAAAAGAGATGCTCTGTCCAGAAGCTTGTTTACTTTGCCTCATGAGAGCTAAATCCAATATAACTTCTCATCCAGGAGTCCGATTGACCCCAACGATTTTTAGTAAATAGAAAAATCTATGAGAAATATCTCCACTCAATTTCAACCCAATCAGAGGTCTCTAAAGTATAATTCAATCAGAAGAGATGCTCTATCCAGAACAAAATTCAGCTTGTCCACGGGAGAAGATCGCTGATAACTTCTGATCCAGAAGTCCGATCGACCCCAAGTTTTTATGGAGAATAGAAGGTTCATACTGCAACTATTCTTCCAAGTTTCACCTTGACCAAAGGTTCAGAATATCACCAAGACCATTGCAAACAGCTCTGTCTCGCTGAATTCCAGCTTGACGTATGAGCAATGTAATGAAAATAGTTTCTAATCCGACGGTCTGATTGATCTCAAATTTTGATGAACAATCAAGGATTTATCCAGAAACTATTTCTTCATTTTTCAAGCCAATCAGAGGCCAGAAAGTCTCCCATCAAATTAGTCGAAGAGGAGCTAGTGCAATGATTAATCATGTCTAAAGCTATGAAGACAAGTCGAAATCCTAGTAAGTCCTTGATTGATATTTCAATGGGCTGTCTACCATGCAATATGCTTTTTCTAAAGCTAAAGAAGTCGAAGATGTTATCACAAGTCATTCCATCCACAATTTATATGTTAATGGGTACTGATGAGGCAAAGGCAACATACTTTTTGTCTGTGACTGACGAAGCCAGACACCATTCATGCCTGGTACTGATGAAGTGAAGGTGTAACATCCCAAAAATAGAGCATAAAAAAATTTTTTAAAAAAAAATCTCATCCTAAATGATCTCCTTTTGTTTCAACCCTAGAAACTAAACCCTAGTTCTGTTTTCGAAAACCAGAATTCCTAATTACCCTAACTACCCTACTTAACCTTTTAAGATTTCAGTTCAACCCATTCCAGAACAGCTTCCTCCTAGATTTCTTTGCAATCTTAAACCTTAATGTGCTTGCATACCAATACAAAAACTTCTCAGCCAAATAAGTTCATCTATTCACTTTTCACAGTTCAGTCCAGATTTTATCGCAAATCAGTCCTTTTCAGCTCTCGAAGGCCAGAAATGGCTAAGTCCTTCAATTCACCTCCAAATCCAAATCTAATGAGCTGTCATGTTCCTTCCACTATTCAACACAAGTTTCCCTTTTGTACCAAGTTCAGATTCAGCCCTAAAACTCAGCTATTCGTCCTTTCAGCCATTTTCGATAAAAGTACTATTCACTCCTACCCTAACCCTATTTTCATTTTCGTTTTCGTTTCCTTCTCATTTCCAACTAGATCACCTTCTATTTAACTATTCAACCAAAACCTATGCATCGATCGAAATCCCAATCAACCTCCAAATTATGATTATTCATATTTCAGTCCAAACATGTTTACTAAATCACAATTCAATCTTCCAAACCATTCTTGCCTCCTTTTTCCTGATTTTCTTCTGTCCTCATACACCCGCCTGTAACACCCTGGTTTTGGGGGTGAAAAGTTTTTGCATAAAATCCTGCATGCATGTATCCCTGTAGCAGTAGCCAGATCATCTAAACCCTAATCTCTCCCAAACCCTAAAAATCTCGAAATCTATTCTCTAGATCCAGATCAAGATCTGACCATCCAGATTTAACCGACCAGTTATTCTGAAGATAAAAGTCTTCAGGAGCCAGATTGAATTCTAACCCTAACTCCCAGTATCTAAGTCTCTTTCTGTTTTTGAAAACAGGAAATTCAGATTTACCCTAAGTACCCCAGTTTCCAGATAATTGAGTTATCATGGTTTAACCCTATCCAGACTCATGTATCTTTTGGAATATGTTCCTAGGTTTACCCTCAACTTACTCCAAAAAGTTGGGAGCCAGATTGTTTCATCTAAACACTTTTCGCAGTTTAGCCCAAATTTTACTGCGAATAAGTCCTTTTCTGTTTACCTGGAAGCCTGAAAAGGCTAAAACCCACGAATCAACTCCAACCTCATAATTTCTTCAGGGAACACCTCCCAAATACTATTTGATACAGATTTCCCTTTTGTTTAGACTTCAAAATCTCATTCCAATTACCAGAATTCGAGATCGACAAAATCCAGATCTATTTTACATTAATTTTACCCTATTTTCGAAAATAGGTGAAATCCCTCAAACCTTATCAAATTTTCTCCAGATTTGAGCTAAATGAGTATTAATAGAAATATTATACTCATCCATTAAATCAAATTCCAGATTAAACCTCTCTAAGACCAGAATTACAAATCAGTCCACTCTTCAACCGAAATCATCACAATTATACCCCTGGATTCGACCTCACCTCTGTTCACGACCAGAAGCCGTCTTCGACCAGCGCCTGGGACTTCGACCACGACCAGGATCCAACGCACAAGACTGTTGCTTCGACCTCGAGCACGCGCCGTTGTTTCAAGCTTCGATCACCTCACCTCGCCAGCTGCTACAGTAGCCACGTGGTCGCCATCTTCGCCAACTGAACAGCGCTGCGTGTGTGCTCGCCATTTGCCACTGTGGATCTTCCCCGGCGCGACTCACAGCCAGCTGATTTCCTCCCGTTTGCACGCCACCAGCAACGGTCGACGCAGGAGCTTTGCGCCACGTGGAGAACTCGCCGCGGCCAGCCATCAACTTGCTCTCACATCACCTGTAAAGCGTTCACGGCCACTGAACCAAGTCACCTCGACGCCAGCTCGCCGTGAAGTCGCAATCCAGTCTTTTCCTTGCCGGGTTCAACTTCCCGTGCACATCTAGCCATTGCAGCACCTCCAGCTTGCCTATTTATACCCCTGGGACTTAGCCTTACCTCTGGCACAGCAAAATCACCAGAAAACCAGCAGTTCACTGTGTCTTCTTCTTCCCCGGTGAGCAGCAAAGAGGGAGCACGGTGCCAAGCTTCTCCACTGCTTCCTTCTTCGATCCAGCACCCCCAGTGAGCTTCCCTCATCTCCCTCATGCTTCTCGAGCTTGGAATTTAGTTTAAATGCTTTCTGTCACCGACAATCGCCGTGTTTCATCTAGAACTCCGGTGAGCAATTAAACTCTAACTAAATCGAATTAGCTCTCGAGACAGTGATCAAACATGCTCAATAGATCATTCTTATCATCCCTAAGCTACCAGAATCATCAATTTTGCTAAATTCTGGAAAACCCCAAATTGGAACTTTGCTCGTGAACTGAGCTTACTGTTTAAGCTTTTCTGGTGCATCTCTAGCCAATATAACTTCACCAGTATGTTTCTAATGCCCTAGAGATCATGTACAAGCAAGGAATTGAGTTCATTTGCCCTAAATCGAAAACCCCCAATTTTCATGTCATCTCCTTCTGCTCCAGTCGCCGGCCGTCGATTCCGGCCAATCCAGCCCTAGCCACTTTGCCATTTAGATGTTTTGGACCATTCTGAGCAACTTTGTCTTCTATCACGACTTCTAATTCGGCCTAGATTGTGAGGTATAGCCATGCCCTAGTTACTGCACTGTTTATGTTGCATGTGCTCCAGGCCAGTCAACTTCTTTGCCGGTTTTCATCACTTTCCGGCCATCTCCTGCCCTAGATCCTGTTGAGACATTTGTTCCTGTTACAAATGTCTAACTACCAGACAAAGTGTTGCATCATTTGGAGCCCTAGATCAAAAGATATGGCAAACCCTAATTTCTGGCCATGTCAACTCTATGTCAAACTATGCCAGCCAGTGGCATTAGCCCTGTTCACCCACCCCTGGTCATGCAAACCAAAAATTACCTTGTCAAACAGTTGCTTCACTACCTTGTGCATCATATGCTTGAATAAAAACCCATTTTGGCTACTAGAAACTGTTCAAACCATGTCAATGCCATTCTTGGGCATTGTCAGCCTATGTCAGCCAATGGCATTGGGCCATTTTGACCCCATCTGGGTATGCAAACTGAACATAACTTTGTCCCTTAGACTCCTGATGTTGTGATCTACATTTTATTCTACTGCCACAACTTGAGTTGAGCCCTCTATCATCCATCGACCCTATGTCGATGCCTTGAACCGAATGTCGACCTAAAGGCGTTCGCTGTTTTTGAGCGAACCAGCAGCAGCCTTGATATCATTCTGATATTTTGGAACATTTGGAACCTTGTAAACCCTTGACAACTAATCTTAACCTTGGTTTCCATAGTTTAACCCTAATCGCTTCCAAACCTTGTATCGCCTAAGTGTTTCTCCTTGCATTATCGCATATAGTGGAATAGTAAGAGTAGGATTGATTATAATGCCTGTTTGCTTGTTTGATCCTTGTTCAGAGCAAGAGTCCGAGTTCGAAGACTTCGTCGCAGACTCGACATCAACTGCTATTTCTTACGACGCGGAAGGCAAGTCATATTCTTGAACATCTTGAACCTATATTTTATGAATTGCTAGAATATACCTTGATTATAAAATAATAATATTGCATGAGAAAGATTGAGAATAGTTGAATTATGAAATGGCAGCATCAGGCTGATGCCTGTGAAATGTGAATTGATCAAATAATGAGCCATGAACTAATATATTATGTATATTTATATTCATGAAATAAAACCCCTAGCCGTGACCAGTATTTTGGTATGGAATGGTAAAAGCACTGGAGGTGCTTGGTCGCACAGGATGTGCCAGCACTGGAAGTGCATGGATTGTGGTATGAGCTGGTCACTGGCATATAAGGACCTAGAACCTTGTGTTGTGCGTCTAGTGGCATGATTAACGTGCCGACCGCAAGGCTGGTATGGGACAGGCCTGAACAAGTAGTATGTGGATCACACATGAAACCCCTATATGACAAACTCACGATTAACACGGGGTGCGCTCCAACACATATCACAGGATGTGATCATGCACGCTGACCCTGAGGGGAAGACGCCAATTAGTGGGGGTTGTGAAACCCTGCCACAACTGTGGTTTGCGTGAAGAAAACCACGGGGTCTGGGGTAAATTGTGTGTGAAACATGGCAAAAGTTCTTGTTATCTCCACCTTGCCACTCACAGTATGAAGTGAGTCAGGGGTCCAATCCTTGTGATAGGAAGGGCATGAAAGTGGATATATCTTGCGGGTAAATTGGTACCCCTCTGCAGAGTTAAAAATGTATTCGAATACTTCGTACTCCCGAGTTTTAGGAGTATGTCGCGGTGGATTAAATCCACGGGGTGTGACACAAGTATTGTTTTATAAATTAAAATTTGTTAAGTCAAGATTACCCAAATGACATGTGTTGTCATGATAAGGGGTGCTGCCGTGGGCTGTCATGTGTTGACGTGTCGCGGTAGTACCATAATTTAGTGATCATGTGATATCTAAGAGGCATGTGGGTTGTGCCCTAAGTATTTGAAATGCTGCCATGAGCATGAGATTTGAAAAGCTTGGAAGAAAAGTATTTGTGGAAAAACCCTCTCACCTCTTTCCCTCAATAGCATAGGATCATGTCATCTCTACTATACGTATCTCTACTCTTACCTATGACTTGCTGAGTACGTAAGTGCTCACCCTTGCAACTTATCAACAATAGATGGAGTGCTACAATACCAAGACGAAGGCTTGGAAGATTTCGTGGATCCAGGAGGAAGAGAGCCAGTTCTGCCAGTACCCTGAAGTGTGCTGTTCTGCCGTCAACTTCTTACGACTGTGGGGGTTTCGCCTACCTTCCGCCGAGTAGTTGTCTTTTGTTTTAATTAGACCATTTGTGCCGTGAAGGCATTGTATTACTCTTGTTGTATCAGGCCAGCAGGCCATACTGTTTATCAATGATATTTTGTAAGTTACTCTGCTGCAATGAACTCCTGTGCTTGACTTATCCTGGGAAGTCAGTGGTATGTATGTATGAGGCCAGCTGCAGCGAGCTAGGTCTCCACGGGAGTAGTCGTGGTACCCTGTGCGGGGCGCGACACCACATAAATACTCTACTAACTTCCAGAAGCTACAATACACAACCATACATACATAGTTCAGTAAACCCAAATACTTCTATTCACATTTGTATGATTTTCAGTTTTGTATCACCTCTCCCTTCACCACTGACTAGTATATGCACACAAATACCCATACAACTACCTATACATAAATGCATGCATCTCCATAGTAGTAGCCAGATCCTTCAGCTTTAATCTATCCTAAGCCCCAAAAATCTCAAAATTTTCTCTATCGATCTAAATCAAGATCTGACTTTCCAAATATAACCTACTACTTATCCTGAGAATAAAAGCCTTCAGAAGCCAGATCAAATTCGATCCCTAATCCCCAGATTTGTCAATCCTTTCCATTTTCGAAAATAGAAATTTAATTAAATATCCTAATTACCGTAAATACTCTGAACTCTGATTTAATCAAATCTCGACCTAATCCAGACCAGATTATTCTTGGATTATGATCAAGGGTATGCCAATACCTTAATCCAAAAAGTTGGCAGCCAGATTCCATCACCTAGACCATTTTCACAAATCAGTCCAAGAAGTATCATAGATTAGTCCTTTTTTGATTTTCCAAAAGCCTGAAAAGGCTAAAAGCCACAATTTAATTCCAAATCCAATCTGATTTGGGGAATACCTCCCAAATGCTATTAATACAAAATCTCCTTTTGCGAGGATATCAAAATGTCACCCTAAGTCTCAGAAATTCAGTTTCGGTAAAACCCAAATTTTAAATACCACAATTACCCTGTTTTCGTTTCATCCGAAAACTACTCAAATGCTCCAGATTGCCTAATATCCTTGCTAAAGACCTTGTGGAATAAAGTCTGCCAGATCTGTGAAGTCAAAATCAGCCCTAATCGCCTAAATCCCAGAATTTACAATTCAGTCCAAGCCAAAGTTCAGAAATTGCAATTGGATCCAAATTCCTTTTCGACCAGCAACCGCTGGCACGCCTTCGACCAATGCCCCGCCTCGCCGCGTTTCATCGCCGCCGACCAAGCTCTGCCCTCACTTGTGCCCGTGCGTGATGGTGCTTGCATGCGTGCACGTGTCCGCGCCAGAGCTATCGCCGTGGCAACTGCACACGCGACCAGTAGCGACTGCGCTCCAGCAGCAGTTTCATCAAAAGTCTTCGCGCCATGTCCCCACGCGGTGCTAGCCGTGTCACCTTGCCGTTGCGCCAACCAGCACCAAGTTCCAACGCCTTGCCACTGACCTCCTAACGCCGTTGCAGAGCCACTATCACCACCTCGTCGTTGCCGCCGTTGCTTCAACCAGACGCTCCACCGACCCAAGTCAAATTCTATCATCTCCAGCCTCACCAAGTCCATCCTATGCCTATTTGAGCTCACCATGACTAGCTTTATCCTCACCATGGTGCTTTAGAGCTCACTTAGCCAGTAAGTCGTCGTCTCCTCCGTTTCTTCTTCTTCTCTGGCAAGCCGCCGAGGAGGAGCACGACGCCAGGTCGACTCGCTACACCAAATCTCCAATTGCTTCGACCAGTGAGTGTCTCCCTGTCACCTCTTTGTTCTGTAGCGTTTAATTGAACCCCAGCGGACCCTAACGCTGGTGATCGCCGAGATCCCAATTTGCCCTGTTCTAGCAATGTAGCTCGATTTAGCCTGAATTAGACCTTCTGTTAGTAGAGTTATATGATCAGTAGAGTATTCTTAGCAAGCCTGTGCATTCAGATTTCAAATTTGAACTTGAATTGGAGTTTCCCCAATTTTCGCGCGCCACCAACGATCGGCTCACGTTGCCAGGCCGCACCACTGTTCCTCCGGCCAAATTGGCCTTTCCAATAGATCCCCCTCACCGCCCTCTTGCTCTCACCGTGAAGAATTGACCTCCAGAACCCTGTACTAGAAATGCCCAAATCAGCCCCTTCTCCGGCCGCGTCGTCGATTCTCTCATCGGCGCCACCTCAACCAAATTCCTTTGAGCCGCACCTTCATTAGCAACCTGGGGACCCAACTGTGCCATCAATTTGAAGAACAAATCACCGAGTTGCTTTGTCGCCGTGAGGCTGATTTCTTCTCCGGCGCAGTTCGCAGCCACTTGCCGTCGACCAGCCTCCAGCCAAAGCCAATGCTCCAGATCATAGCAAATATCTCCAATTAGCCTCAAGCATCTCAATCTCCAGAATCACAGCCCGAGATCACAAGTTGGGTATTTTACCCCTTGCTGCCGTGCCGCCAGCATGCCGTCTAGTCGTCGCCGGCCACCGCCGTCGTCGCCACCTTGTCCAGTCGAACCGCTTTAACCTCCTAAGCATATCTCTCCACTGTCTCGACCCCTAATTCTGCACAAAATCGCAAAAAACAGCTATGCCAAGAATTGTCCAGTAACTATGTTGTGCTGTGTCACCGCCATGTTTCCTTGCCACCGTTCATCGTCGTTCGGCCACCTCAGTCCTCGAAACCACCACCATTGGATTCCTGTTGTCTTCGCCTATCTCCTAGACATAGTTGGCGAAGCAATTGAAACCTTGAATCACTTCCACAGCTATGCCCTAGTTTCCGTTCATGTCAACCAGTGGCATTAGCCCAAATTGACCACTTCTGGTTGTGCAAATTGAATCCCACTTTGTCCACTAAACTTGTAGAGCCATATTCTACATTTCCTTCAACTGTCGCATTGCGAGAAAACTCCATCTCAACGTATTTCCAATTTTGTCGTCCCAGACGAATGTCGTTCGTCGACGTCCAAACGTCTCCGCGTTCGCGTCTCATTAGAATTCGTCTTCACCCTAGTATTTCGACCATCCAACCAAAGCCCTAGTTATGTTTTAGTATTCAAGTCTCGACGAAAACCCAAAAAAGCCAGCCTAAGCCTTGTCAGCCTGCGTTCAATGTCGCTCTTGTCGACATGCCTATGTCGTTTGCAACCCTAGGAACCTCAGATTGAAAATCCGTTCACGTCACCTTGTTCGCCTTACCTTCAACCCTACATATATATAATGTGATCGTCCATCCAAACACTAGATAAAGTTTTCCCTATTTTCTAAGTTAATCCAGCCTGGACCAAACTTATCAATCACCTTTCGACCATTCTTTTAATCTTATCTCAGCATTCGACCACTTAAACCCTATCAAGTATAAACATATATATATATATATATATATATATATATATATATATATATATATATATATATATATTTATAAACAAATATACTAACTATTATTTTTGCTTGCTTATTGATTGACGTCGAAATAGATACCAAGTGAAGTGAGCTCCAAGACGTTAGTGCCCTGGTAATTCTTTCGGCTGGATCCCGTGAAAAGCAAGGCAAGTCCCTATTTCTTGATCATATTGAACCTATATATTACAAAGGCTTATATATGTTGTTTTTATAAAGTATAAGTACATGCATGAAAATGATTAATCACAAGTAGTTGATGGTAGAGTTTTTACAAATGAATTTGATCTGTTGAGATAGTAAGGATCCGAGCCACCGTGAGTGGGACATCCTTACTGATCGGTTGAGATAGCAAGGATCTCGGCCACCGTGACTGGAATATCCTTGTTGATTGGTTGAGGCAGTAAGGATCCGAGGCCACCTTGGGTGGAATATCCTTACTGGGCCTTGAAAGTATTTTGACTATGATGCTTATTTGGAAGCCAATAAATATTGGTGGTGAGGATGGTATGATTGGTGGGCAAATTTTGCCTAAGTGGGATCGTGGTTGAGTACCTCACCCTAATAAATAAAGATATAACCAATTGTGCTAGACGACCATGGGCATATTAATGTGCCAACCACATGATCAAGTAATTGAACTCGGCCAGTAGACTACTGCGTATCGATTTTATCCCTGCATGGTAGTCGTTCTCATTCAGGCTCCAAACTGAGATGTTTGGATGGATCTTGACAAGTTTAGTCGTCTAAACTTATGGTCTGAATGGGTGAAGGGAAGATGTGAGAGGAGAGTTTGTGCGGTTACTCTGACCTTGAGTAACTCGTGAATGCTAGATGTGAAGGTACTTCTCACTAAGGGTACCTCACAATGACAAGAATAACCAGTGCGGTCGAATTGTCGGGCAGGGATATAATTACTACAATGTTTTTGAGAGCCTTGTCTCCTCAATCTAGTCACATGCAATACTGTGCGTGTAATTGGCCTAACTGGGAAGATTGATGGACTCATGTGGGTAAAGCGGTGCCCCTCTGCAGAGTGTTAAAAAAGTATTCGAGTACTCCGTACCCCCGGACAGGGGTATGCCATGGGTAGTAACTAAATAGAATAATAGTAATAAAGGATTAGACAAAAAGGGGCAAACTGAGAGGTTTTGCCTGGATTTAACTTTTGGATCATATAAATGTTTTCTACCGTCATTATGCTAATTAATTGTATTCCAGTTCTCCTTGGAAATGTGTTTATGAAAATTTACTATTCTGTACCACATAGACTGTTAAATTAGACATAACCTGTCATGCATTGGATAAATTCTTATATAGAGACTTACTGAGTATTTTGTACTCACCCTTACTTAATAACGAAAATACAGTTGAAGAGAAGCTAGAGATGTGCAAAGCAGGATCACCCGGAGTTTAGAAGGGTTACATGCTGCACTCGAGTTTTTTCTTGTGGGATGGTCTTGGAGACCAAATAAAACTACTTTCATAAAAATCTAGTAGTTGGCCTTGTTGGCCTTTGTATACCGATGTGTATTAAGGCCTAATGGTTATATATTGTTTTTGTATATGAACCAAATTGAGCTGGCTGTCTATTTATCACTCTGTGCACGACTGCATCCTGGGCAGTCGGGGTAACTGCACACCTGGGGCCCACTGCAGCGGGTGGGTCCCTCACAGAAGGCATCTATTTGTTCACGACCGACGAGGCCAAACAACCCCCTGGTCGGGCACCGATGAGGCAAAGGCCACATTTGGTGATAACACCATAGACTGACGAGGCTATGGATTTGCATATTTGCATACATGAGCATCCGCATCGCATTTATTTGTCAAGGGCAAAGTTATTTTGGAGTTTGAAGACGACGACCATCAGCACAGCTTAATCAGAGGTCTTCTGTGGATTTGTTCTGCAGATGTAATTAACCAGGAGCTTTTCAAAAGCCCTAAGGAACCATGAACCATGCAATTTACTGAAGTCTAGATGTACTTTCCTTGGTGCAATGAGAACATGTAAATCTCAAAGGGCCTTGTAACTTGTAATTTTTTTCAGAATTAATGAAGTGCATTGTTTCCTCTAAGATTTTCCATTCTATGTTCTCTAATGTGTATACTCACGTATACTAGCAAGCCCCACCACGAAAACAGGGGGCCAATTTCCCAGAAGAGAGATCTTCTTGGTGAAACAAAATGGCACGCCTAGTGGGACATGGTTCTCCTCTTATCTTTGCTATGCTCCGATAGTCGTCTAACTCGCTTCCACATGCCCTTGTCTTCCATCCATCATGCATATGGCTGCTCGTTTATAGAGAGCCTGCATAATATATGTGATGATGCATAAGTTGATCAAGGAACCCCCTTTTTGCAGGTGAGTCCTCCTGACTTTAGGTCGGAATTTGGATAATACAGGACTGTGATGGATTCCAGGATGAACCAACTCCAAGGCCGCGTCAACAGCATCTACGACTTTCATGCAAACGCAGGCCACATTTTTTCGAACGGCACATTTCCAGGCACACGTACCCACTACGGGGACAACCTCCACACCCACGGACTTTCCCCACAACTCTTTCATCCACCTACATATCCATCCTATACATCTCCACAATTCTACCATTCTCCTCCATCGGCATCCGATGAGTGATCTCCAAAGTACGCAAGTTTTTCTTTTTATTTTCCTTTCCTTTTTTTTTTCTTTTGGTTTTTGTTTTCAGGTTTTCACTTGCGACACGTTGGACTGCACCATTGGAGCTACGTCAACCGCAACATCCCCTTTCTCTACATCATCCTCCACAACATCTACCAACCTAAACCACAACCTCAAACTGTAATCTGTAGCTCACTCCATACATTGAGGACAATGTTTGATTTAGCTTGGGGGGTGTTCACTTAACCGTTTGCTTAGTTTGATTTAGTTTGGGGGATGTTCACTTCACCATATATTTAGTCTTCAGCAAATCATCATTCCACCACATTCCATCATAAACTGAAAAATAAAAAGAGACTTATCACCTAGAATGCCTAGTTTTGAAGATAATCTTTAATCAATTAGATTATTATTCTATCACATCTTAGCATATAATCCATTGAACTTAACTTTCTTAAAAATTTTCATTGCTTATAATCATTTTTATCTTAAATTGACCATTAAAGTTTGAACTTATCTATTAAATTGTACTCGACTTCTTCCAAATTGAAGATGTCTAATAGAACCATTGTTTAGAATTAACTCTCTTATGTTACTTTTTATGCCTAGATTGCTAATTGCCCTTCTCTTTAAAAATAAAAAAATCTGTAAGAGTAAAGTATAATCGACCCACTGGGGTGAGGCGGTACTAAATCGTCGGCCAACTGGGGAAGGGAAGATTTATTTAACTTATACACACACAAAAAACAAATATTTTCAGTAAAACGGTTGCTTAAGTTGCGGCTTTGTCTAATCTCATGTAACATATATGTGACCCACTGGGGGGAGGCGATGGTGAATCATCGACCAGCTGGTGAAGGGAAGGTATACAGAGCATTGAGGTTGCTTACAGGGGCTCGGGAAACCGACAAAGTTGCGTTTATGTAAGTACACTTAAGTAAGCGTCTTCAGCTGTGTCTCCTCTCGCCGCTTAAGAATGATCTAGTAAAAACATTATGGCCAAGAGCATGAAAAAGTTGAAGAAGAAAAAAATATCAATATATATATATATATATATATATATATATATATAATATATATATATATATATAAATAGAATGAGTGTTCTAATTTTTCTTTAGAAAAGGGCAATCTACCAACTTTGTATAAATCATAGCATAACGAGTGTTTTCTTTGCATGGTTTATTCTAAATCCTATATGAAAGAAGATTGTTAAGACAATTTAATTTATTAAGCTCTTTCTTTTCTAAGGCTGAAATTTGATAATCTTAATGTATGCATTTGGAAAGTTTAAATCGCTAAAATCAATTGCCTCATATACATAGATGTGTTGTGAATCTTCGGAAGATTGTTCATTGAAAATCAGATAAACCAAGGCATCTCAATTTTTAGAAAATCATTCACATTCTTTGCTTGAGGACAAGCAAAATGCTAGCTTGAGGGAATTTGATAAGTGCTAACTTGGTAACACTTTTACCCTAGGTTTAGTATTAAAAACATGCAAAATCATGCTTAAAACACCTCTGATGCGACATTTTATATGCAAAATTTGATTATTTTCACAAATTGCTTTCACGGTTGTGTTGTTTTAGAGATCAAACCCCTCCAAATTTGGGGCAATTTTGACCACATTTGAGCCTTCAATGACCAAGAAACCAAACTAGATAAGCAAAAGAGTCCTGGTCGAAGTCAATTTGGCGGGTAAAAATCCAAAACAGTACGAAAGGTGAGCGAAAAACGACTTGTACTCGAAAAAGACCCCTGCTCAAAGAAGAGACCCGATTGAATACAATGTGGTCGAAGAAGATTCCCGCTCAGTTTCGGCTCTGCCACGTGTCTGGCCGTAAAAGCGCCATGTGTCCCAGTCATGATCGAGTCGGTTTCGGCCATGACGCGTGTGCGGCTGTGATTGTGCCATGTATCCCAGTTGTGTTCGAATTGGTTTCCTCGGTACAGTTTTGACTGGTTTCAATCCAAACTGGTTGTTGTGAGGTGATTTGACCTGAATTGATCAGGGATGAGCCGTTTTGAAGCGAGTTTGATCCAAACTAGTCGTTTGTGAGCCATTTTGATCCAGTTTTGACTCAAACTGGTCGAACTTGGTTGGTTTTAGCCAAAATTGGTCGGTTTGAGTCGTATTGGATCAGAACTGGTCGAATTTGGTTGGTTTTGACTCAGATTTGTCCGTTCTCGCACCGTTTGAAAGCAAACTTCATTGCCTGCATGTCAAGGAGTTATTTTTGGACACGTTTTCTTATGTATTATAAATAGAGAAGCTTTTGGCTCAATTAATCATGCTTTTTCATCTCTTTTCTTAGGTTTAGAAGCCATTAGAGCTTAGTTTTAGTTTAGAAGAGCCCCCTTCTCTATTTTATTTGCTTTTGTAAGCCGGCAAACACAACAACTTCAATTTTCAAGCAATCAAGTAAGTTTGTATTTATTTCTTATTGTTATTTCTGCATTACTATGGCTTTTAGTGAGTAGATCCCCCTCTAGGGTTAGGGATGACCTAATCCTGACGGCGTGATTTTTCCTTGGTCCTTATTTCAAGTTTTGGAGTAATTTCATGATGTTTTCTTCCTCCAAACCCTAAATTCTAGCTTCGGCAACAGACATAGCAGTTGAGTCTTAGCAAGAATTTAAGGGAGTTCTTGAGTTCTTAGTGCCTTGAAGCAGAACCTTGAACAATAGAGAGGCTCTCGCCAAACGTGACAGTGGAAGCAATCCTCTGACTGTTGACCCAGCGCCCCGAACTGGAAACTTAATTTGTCTTAAAAAATAATTAAAATTAACTTACAATCTTCGGACCTTGGATAAAATTACGCCGGATGGTTATGGAATTCTCAAAACCCTAGATTTTCATTCCAGCTTGCAAACTCTAGATTGTTAGACTTAATTGTAGAAAAACAACCACCCCAAAATTGTTTAGACTCAATCAGTGATCCATTAAGCTAGAAAGACGAATATACTTGTTCCTCATGGAATTTGACCCTCAAGTGCTCAACATTCAACCGTTCACTTGCGGTTATTACTACACATCGCACTCAACCCTTCGGGTGCAATCAGTGGTGCTACTATTTCATGGTGTTCAACGAAGCAGGCTATTACTGCAACATCATTTATTTATGCAAAAATTTTGACAATGCATGAAGCCAGCAGAGAATGTGTTTTGTTAAGGAATTTGACACAACATATTTAAATAGCCTAAGTCTAATTTCATAGAGGTAAGCACCCACAATCTTATATGAGGACAATGTTGCATGCATCACCCAAATAAGAGAAGAATATAACTAAGGAGACAGAACAAAACATATTTCATCAAGTTCTTCATCACTCATGATCTTCGAAAGGATGATATTGTAGCAATTCAATAAATTTGTTCAAGTGCGAATTTGGGAGATCTATTTACCAAAGCGCAACATTCAAGAAGTTGACTTATGATATGGGTTACGTTAACTTAAAAATTTTAACTGACATGATCATTAGGGGGAGTGGATATGTATGTACTCCTTTGTTCTTAACTATGATTTTTCTCACTAGATTTTCCATTGGTAAGATTTTTAGCAAGGTGTACATATTCACTAGTAATGGATATCCAAGAGGAGTATTATAAATATACCTCTGTCTAGTGGATGTCTAAGACCAATACAACATATGTTATCAAAGTAACAGTCTATAATCTCATCATATAATAAAAATCATAATCTCTTATATTATGAATTGCATAACTCCAAGACATCAATATTTGTGCAATTTCAAATCCCCCCTCATCTACCATCCTTTCCAGTAAATACGAGGATTTTGTACATTTTGGATGATATGAGAAGAGAATAAGAATTTTTTTCATTCCCTTATTTCTTTATATATATAAGAGATTATGATTATATATGAGTTTTTTTATAAATAACCCAGATTAAAAAAATAATTACAGAAGTGACCCACAGTTACAAGAATTTACAAAACAGGGTCGCCGCGTCAGCCTGTCGATCACTGGGAGCTCGACAAGCCTGCTGTCGTGTACGAGCAGCGTATCGCACGACCAGGGCATGACAACAACCACGACAGCCCCTTGTCGAGTTCTGGGAACTTGACAAGCCCGAATCGACCACGACAAGGGGCTTGTCGAGTGCCCACAACTCGACAAGCCAAAAAGGTTGTAAAATGCGGGAGCGGGGATTCGAACTGAAGCCAAACCATGTGGGAATGGGGGGTGCGGACTAGTTGGGCTAGAGGCTTTAACTACCCTAAAGGAGCTGGTGTTTATAATATCTATTCTCTTGTCGAGGCTCCAGCATTCGACAAGTGGAAAAATGGTTTTAATTGCAGGAGGGGGACTCGAACCCGGGCCAATGTGGAGAGAGCTGTGCGTTCCCATCAGCTAGGCTAGGAGGCTTTAGTTTATTTAGTGCCACTGGGCTTTGTAATATTGTTTTACTTGTCGAGTGCCCAGCACTCGACAAGTTGTGGTCCCATTTTATACCCCTCTGGTCCCCTCCTCCCTCAGTTCTTCTGCTTCTGCTGCATATTGGGGGCCTGTTGAGACATCGCACACCCGATTCAGATGACTCTGATGATGAGGACGACATCCGTTGTCAAGACGAGGAGGATGCGAGTAGGGTGTTGGCAGAGCGGCTTGCGGCTGACGAAGATTGGGACTAGGCTCATATTGAGCAGGCGGCCTAGGGACAGGGACACTCAGTTTGTGGGGGGTCTACGCAGCTGAGCTGGGGGGAGCCCGCCCACGACCAGATGTATGAACACGGCGATCCTGAGTACTACACTCCGTAGGGGGCCGAGGCCGATTGGATAGCACAACAGCGAGCCAACAATGATTGGGTCTCGAGCATGGTAGGGATACATGACCCTCGTGCGCATCAGTACTACCAACCAGATTAGTTAGCGCCGAGTGAGCTCGAAGAGACCCCTCCACCGACACAGCCATCTCAGGGTCATGCGGGTACTGAGTGGCATGGTCCTTCTACCGTAGCTGGGCGGCGCTCACATGTGCCACCTGATCCGTACTCACCATCGCCTTTTCAGAGATCTAGATAGGCATGGGCATAAGGGGTCGTCTAAACCCATAGTGAACATGTACTAACACTTTTAGTTTACAGCGTGTTACATTCAAAATTTAGTAGATGCATTATTTTCTAGATTAAATTGTGCTTGGTCGTTTTGAGATATGTAAATGCAGTTAATTAGGTTCTCGGCGATCTCATGGTTTGAATGGTCAAAATGAATCATGCAGCCTGCTTGACCGTGCAGCTTTCTGTGACAACGGCTTGCTCAACCTTGTAGCTTTCTGTGACAACAGCCTAATCGAGTTTTCACATCAATTTTTCATCTTTTCAGCATTCCATAAAAAAGGCTGCAGAAAGCTCTTATCACATCCCACATTAATATCACTATTCAACTTTAATTTATTAGATCCGTCTTGCTCTTAACTAATACAAATTTTAAGATTGAATACTAATAAAAATTAAAAATTCATAATAAAATTTACTAGATTTCTTATATATTTTTATTATATGTATATACATACATATATATTTTTATTATATGTATATGTACATACATATATATATATATATATATATATATATATATATTATATGTATATACATATATATTATATGTATATACATATATATACATACATACATACATACATACATATATATAAATACACATATATATAGTCTTAAAATATATGTGTGTGTGTGTGTATTTATATGTCTATGTGTGTGTCTATGTGTATGTGTATGTGTGTGTCTATGTGCATGTGTATGTGTATTGCACAAACCCTTGTTCCACTTGTTGAGAGCTGTACCCTTGACAGGGAAATGGATATTAAAAACCCTAACTCTTTTAGGGCAGTTAAAGCCTCTAGCCCAACTGGTTCACACCCCCCGTTCCCACGTGGTTTGGTCTCAGTTCGAGTCCCCGCTCCTGCTTTTACAACATTTTTGGCTTGTCGAGTGCCCACAACTCGACAAGGGGAGGTCGTGGTCGTTGTCGTGCCCTGATCGTGCGATACGCTGCTCGTGCACGACAGCAGGCTTGTCGAGCTCCCAGTGCTCGATAGGCTGACGTGGTGACCCTGTTTTGTAAATTCTTGCAACTTTGGGTCATTTCTGTAATTATTTTTTTAATTTGGGTTATTTATAAAAGAAACTTGATTATATATATATATATATATATATATATATATTCTACACTTGTAACTGGCAATCATATTTTTATAACAAGATCATTTTATAAGGGCTATCTTTTGTGTAGTTGTGGGAAGGAGTAAGAGATTGATGACCATTTTGTGGGACTGTTGTGTATTGTGGGAAATTGAGTGGTCCATTGGTTATCTTAATTGTAGAGATACCTGCGAAGTTGACAGCATGATATAAATCATATGCTTAACAAAAAAAAAAAGAAAGAAAATTCCAATCTTTTTTCCAAAACCTCCTAGAACATGACCTCCTGTGCTTTTCCTTCTGCTCCCGTTGATACATCATAAATCAATCTAAACTTCATAATTTCTCATGAAATAATGAAGTATCTTTATTTTATCATGAATTAATATAGACCATCCAAATCTAGAGCCTGACCATTAAAATAATGAAAAAAACATGACTACAGTTCACACTTAGGCTATGTCCAACACCAGTGCCCCAACATGCTGACAAGCGGGGCCTGCAATAAAAAATTATTATTTCGACCACGAGAGGAGAGAGAGGACGCCTCGCAAGGCTTCGACCACGACGCCCTGACATGTGGGCCCCACCGACGCCTCACTGATTGAAGCTGCAGCGTTGGAGTGGTTGCGGATGCCTCGCGACGCGTTTTGTGGGGCCCACATTGTGACAGCCCGTGCCTCTGTATGCGCCCGAAAAACCTAACTGATGCGTGGGCCCAAAAGAAACTCCGGCCCACTTGTCAGTGTGTGGGTTTATAATTGAAGTGCACGTCACGAATCAGTGGGGCCCACAAAATGCATGAGGCCGCATGAGTGCGCTCATGACGTGTGCCATTTATTACCCGACACATTTTCCTCCACAATCGATGCCGGTGGGTCCCAATGTGGACAAGGGCCACATGTCAGTGGCCTGTGCGTGTGAGGGTTTTGGAAAATTAGCCGTTGGATGTTTTTGCAGCCGGTCCCACATGTCAGTGACTAAAAAACTTAACTGTTGAAATCTAGCCGTTGGAATTTATTTATTCATTTCTGAGGTTAAAAATTCATAAAAAATGATAAAAATTCGAAAAAAAATTACAAAAAATTGTATGATCCTCTGCCTATAAATATGGCCATGTTCCACCTCATTTTTACTCAATCAAAAGCACAAACTACACACTTTGCACTCTCCTGTTTGTCAAATATTTTCCGAAAAATTTTCTGATGACCAACAATCCCCTCGGCGGTTATGTCAATTGGTTTGGCGAACAAAATTTAGATGAGGAGAACTCCCAAGCTCCAAATAGTCAAAATCCGCCCAGATTTCAACCCCCTCCACCACCATACACGATGTGCTATCCACTGTTCGGTCCGCCCCCTCCATACAGCCAACTACATCCATATGCACATCCGTACGCGCAACCCCCCTATGGCCCTTATGGCCAAAATCCTCATTTTGTCGGAGTTCCGACCATCCCTGCAGAATTGTCGCCTCTGCAACCACCAAGCAAAAATTCCCGCTCCACGTCCATATCAGATACCGGCAGTCCGCATAGCACGGCCCCGGTTGTGATCGAGAACAACGACAACGCTAGCAAAGGCGAAGGAACTGCTGGACCACGGTGTAAACGAATGCTCTGGTCGCAACAAGACGACATTCGACTTGTGAGTGTTCATTTAAATAGTAAATTTTGTTATCGCAAATTTTGTTATTAAATTTGGATTTTCCGTGCTCCAGATCAGTGCATGGTTGAATAACTCTCTCAGCTCGGTCGATGGGAACAATCAAAAATTCGACATGTATTGGTCGAAGGTTGCTGAGGCGTACAACGCGAGCAGTCCGCCCGATTGCAGATGAGACGTTAGGCACTGCAAAGACTATTGGCAAAAGAGCAATAAGAAAATTATTCAGTTCAATGGCATCTACTGCAGATTGTAGGATGCCTACGCCAGTGGTCGTTCCGACGGCCAGTTGATGTCGCAAGCACGTGACATGTACAGGCAGGAGGTGGGTTAAACCTTCATCTTGGACCACTGGTGGAGTGTCACATGTGGTCAACTGAAGTGGTGTCAAAGCTACTTGGATTCTTCTAAAAGAGCTCACCTCAATGAAGAAGGTGCCCACACGTCATCGTCGAACAACGATGATGACCCCGTCGAGCTTCCACGACCGGAAGGGCGGGACGCGGCAAACAAGAAGCGGAAAGGTAAGAGCAAACTGGGCATAACATCATCGGTGTGCGAGGAGACCCTAGAGCGATCGACAAAGCCAACGCCAACCTCGATAGGGTGGCCGATAAAGCTGTCACTGCAGCTGAAAGTTTGCAAGAGATGGCCAAAAGCAAAGAAAATGCCACATTTATGAAGTCGTTGACAAAACTGATTATAGGGGACACACCCCATTTCTCGGATGCCCATAACACAGCGAATGCGGCCACATTAGAGTACGTCAACGACATAATTAAGGAGATGAAGAATAAAAAGTAGCCCACATGATGTACCTTTCATTTGTAAAATTGTACTCGCACTATTAATTTAAGTTATTTTCGATTTACCTGTTCGAACTGTGGCATGTAATCGATACTTTTGGATTTTAGTCATTGGAACTGAGACATCTGCTCGATGCTTTTGGATTTGAACCGTTGGAATCGACGCATGTGATTGATACTTTTGGATTTTAACCTTTGGAACTGAGACATCTGCTCGATGCTTTTGGATTTTAGCTGTTGGAACTAGCGCATGTGATGAATGCTTTTGCATTTAGCCGTTGGAAGTGACGCTTGTGATCGATGCGCTTCCCCTCTTATATATTCAAACCCCTCATGCCCTCATCTTTACCGCTCAGTAATCTCATCTACACAACTGAAGCCTTTATTCTTCCAACACCAAGAGACCTTGCCTTGTCCACAAACATGTCGTCTAGCTCAAGCACAAGTAGTGCCGAGGACGAAGCCATCAACCAAATCGAGGAGTTCGTGGCGGGGTTCGTACGGAGCGGGTTGACGGTCTAACCCCTTCACCGTTGCGTTCTTGACGATCTTCAAGCCAGCATAGACACTGGTATCTCGCACCGCCATTGAGGCAACAAAAGGTACATCAACAGAGATCGCAAAGGCGGTCATAACCGTCTAGAAGCGGACTACTTTGCCAACGTTCCAGTGTACCCCAAGTATTTGTTTCGCAGACGATTCCGAATGGGGAGACCCCTCTTTCTGCGAAATTGTCGAAGCTCATGGGGAGTGGTCCCCGTACTTCAATGAGAGGAGGGATGCCATCCTTCGAAAGGGGCTATCTCATTTGCAGAAGTGCATTTGGCATTGCGGATGTTGTGCTACGGCTCCCCCGCTGATGCCATCAACGAGTATGTACGCATCGGAAAATTGATGGCCATCGAGTGCCTGGAGCGTTTCATCGAAGGAATCATCAATCGTTTCATGGAGGAATATCTCCGTAAACCTACTGTCGACGACCTCCGGCATCTGCTCTAGCAAGAAGAGGATCGAGGTTTCCCAGGGATGCTGGGAAGCATCGATTGCATGCACTGGGAATGGCGCAATTTCCCATTTGCATAGAGGGGCCAGTTCACCCGTGGTGATCAAGGAGTCCCTACAGTAATACTTGAAGCGGTAGCGTCAAAAGACCTGTGGATATGGCATACTTTCTTTGGTGTCACCGGATCCAACAATGATATCAACATGCTGAACCAATCCTCCTTTTTCATTGATGTGTTACGCTGATGAGCTCCTACTGTTCAGTACACTGTTAATGGGACAGAGTACAATATGGGGTACTACCTGGCCGACGGTATTTACTCCGAATGGGCTGTCTTCGTGAAAATCATACCCTTACCCCAAACAGAGAAACTCAGGTTGTTTGCATTACATTAAGAAGGGGTAAGAAAATATATGGAGCGAGTTTTTGGGGTCTTGCAAAGTCAATTTGCTATTGTCCACGGCCCAAATCAATTTTAGCGACAGTTAACCCTTACCTATATTATGAAAGCGTGTGTCATCCTCCACAACATGATAATCGAGGATGAGCGACACTCTCATGACTTGATCGATACATCCTACGATAGTCAAGGGACATCTATCGTAACACCGCCGACTATCTACGGTAGTGCTCCGCCAATTTTTGAATAGATGCTAGCTCGAAATGATATGATCCGTACTCGTTCAATGCACCAGTAACTGAAATGGGATCTTGTCGACCACCTTTGGCAACGTTTTGGGGGCAACGGTATCGAGGAGTAATAGTTTGTGCGGTCGTTAACAATCGAATCTATTCAAATTTTAATTAGTACTTGTTATTTTTTTTCCATGTGCCATTTAAAGAAAAAAATGAAAAAAACTAAAACAAAATTTCTATGTTATTTACAATTTTTATCTTTTATTTTGTTGTGTTCGAATTACCTGTGGGACCCTCATTTGAGGAATCTGGTGGCAACCGCCCAGGTGGATTGCACTCAGAAATGGTACATTGCAGCTCACAACAACAAGATGCATTATATAAAAATGCGAGTAATTAAAAATAAGTGCTGATCACAAGGACCAACATTACAATAACTTAGCGCCAAAATGACGCATTTAAATGTTGATACAAATTAAGGAGTTTTCGACACAAAGGTCGGCACAAATGAAACAGCAATAATAAACAAAAGGACTTCATCAGTCTTTTTCTTCTGCAGCAGCGGTGTTGTACGGGCCTTCTCCACATCGAACTCCACCTTGGTACATAACCCTCTAGCAAGCTGGGTCTTCAGTTTCTTCTTCTTGTTCCACATTGGGTTCAAGACCGTAAGATTCAGGGTCAACGAATCCTTCTTCTAAATTTGTTTGTAAAAGCAAGGGTGAGCACGTTGTCCACATGGTGCTCAACAAGTCCCAAATAAGAATGCAAGTATATAAAGATGAGGGGGAATTTCTCAAAGAATAGCTCTTTGGCTTTATATATGCATATAGAATAGATTTTCGCACTTGGTTTTAAAGAAAAGATCTTTACTTTCGAAAGCGGTGCTTTTGAAACCCTAAGCTAAATTCTCAGAAAATGTTGTGTGTGGCGGTCTTCCATGAGTCACCACTTTATTCAGATTTTGTGAAAACTTTCCAAAAGCTACTTGTGCTGCATCGACATGAATAGAATCCACAGCGCGCAGACTCCATAACCTGGGAGCTCAGAGTATCCGATACTATTTAAACTTTGCAAAGGTGTACCACGTTAATCCACCGATCATTCGGCTTTCAAGTCGGTACCTCTCCATGCGACTTTACGCATGTGACAAGGCCGAGATGACACAACAGTTTACAGTCCTAGCATTAACTATTCCCTGCCCGGTAAATAAACAGTCAAGTCTCAAGTACCGTTGTGGGTCCTCCCCACTTCCTTACTTCCTAGTCTGGATCTATGTTCTCGCAAGACACATAGCCTCTCTTGATTACAGTCGCGCACGACTTAATCTGGCATAGGGTGTCTTCCTTCTTTTCACCTTTTCCTCTCATAATTTTTTCTGAACTCACATCACTCCTGGCCTTCTGCGGCCCACCAGTTCTCGCAAGACACTGGATCGACAACCATTGCAGGGAAAATCTAATACTAAAGAAAGCTACTAAGTTGCGCCCGTCCCATAACCGGGCAAGTGGTTGGTACGTTTTTCATGCCGCATAGAAGCACAACACAAGGTTCTAGTCCTTATGAATCTTTAGTGAGGAGTCTTTCACATTCCCAGTGCGCACACAGCACCATCCAATCAAACCATCCTCACTATCGATTCCAATCACATTTTCTTTCACAAAAAGGGTTTTGAACATGCTTTTCTCATATGTGACCATTCAACATTTAACACATAATCTTGAGCATAGTATAGCCTAAACATGATATTCTAGGGTGACAAGGGTACATGGATATTCAATGTCAAAAGGGGCCTTATAGTTATTTGGGTCATATCTAATCATTTCATTGAAACATAGCTCTTATTTGAATCTAAGGCATGCACATACTTGAAAACAGTTAACATACTTCATTTCAAAATATTAGACTAGACATGATCAAGGGTTTGAGACTTGCCTTGCAGTGATGGGTCTAGCTGCTCAGATGAATCCTCGAAGATCTCTTCTGTTCCTTCAACGTCTGGTTCCACGGCGGATACAAACAACACATACACACTATATAAGCATACAAGCACTAGAAAATAATATGTAAATACATCATGCATGCAGGGGTAAGGGTTTGGACAAGGTCGCTTGATATTGATTGAAGAGATGGGCTCAAAAGGACTTGAATGTCGAAGGGCTAACATTCGGCTCATGGCTTGACATAGCCCTAAATTAGTTCTAGGTTTGTTTTCTGAAGATGTGACAGTAGGGAACATTGTAGAACATGGCTCAAAAGGCTTAGTGGACAAAGTGGCATTTCAATTGCTCAAATGTAATAGGTCTAAATCATCCAATGCCACTGGTGGACATGCACTGACATAGTGCTAGACATGGCCAGAAACTAGGGCATTGCATAACTTTTGACCTAGGGCACCAATTGATGCACAACTTTGTCTGGGGTTTAGGCCTTGATAGCAGCTACAAAACTCTCAACAGGCTCAAGGGCAGAAAGTGGCGGAGGGTGGCCAAATCCGGTGAGCAAACACAGTGGCCTGAACTACTGGACAGTAATCTTGGCATGATCATAACTTTTGATCTAGGCCGATTTAGGGTTCGAGCCAGTGGAGTAAATTGCTCAAGGGATTGAGGCCTAGCTAGATGACAAGGTTTCATCGGCTGGTTTGGCCGGAAAATGAACTTCGGCGATCGGGGCCGAAGACGAAGGCACCGATTTGGGCGTTTTCGTTCCAGGGCGTTTGAACTCAATTCCACACTCGGGAAGCATCTAGGTGTCATCACGAAGCTACTGGTGTACTCAATTTTGCCAGAGAATGGCTGGAGAAGCACGGCGGCATTCTCCGGCGAACTGCCGAGGCTCGAACTTGGGGATTCGACGCTCGGGGCAAAATTGACGATTCCAAATTTGCAGTCTTACTCCTCCTAGCTTACTGATCACTATTCTCTACTGGCACGAGGATCAATTTGGCTTGAATCGCTCGGCATTAGGGGAACAGGGGATTACGACTTTTCCGGTGATTGCCGGCGTTGAGGTTCGCCGGGGGTCAATTAACGGCTATGACACATACAGGGGGATAAGGGGATCTTACTGGTGGTGTCGGTTTGGAGTGAGAAGCTGCGGGCGAAGCTGGTGCCGTGAGCTTCAAAAGTGGCTCGCCGAGGAAGAAGGTCTTCGCGGCGGTGCTGAAGAACTAGGTTACTCTCTGGTGGTAGAAGCTAAGGCTTGCAGTTGTGGGATGGTGTGAAGAGATGCTGGGCGAGGGGGCTTTATATAGCCGCGGGGTTGAGCTCTCGGGAGTTGCAGCAATCGCCGGGAAGATACTCCCTGGCGCTGGAGCGGTCAACGAGGCACATCGGGACACGGCGGGGCTCTTCCAGAGACGGAGCATCGCGTGAAATTGGGGCTTCGTCAGGACGACGGGATAGCGAGCTTCGGCATGGCAACCAAGTGGCAGTAAAGTCCTGACAATGGCAGGCACGCACGCGAACGGTGAAGCCACGGTCTCCGGTCATCGCCACGGTGGCGCTCCTTGGCGCGACGCGAGCACGTGCGGCACACGCTGGTTTCGACCGTTGGCGGCGGCGAATCTGGCCGGCGGTGAAGACTACGGTGGTTCACGGCAACGGCAACAGCTGCGGTCGAATGTCCTCAGGTCGTGGTCGTGCACGCGGCTCTGGTCGTGGTCGAAGAAAGGGCCAGGGGCTTGTTTGCAAGGTTTTGGACTGATTTGCGAAGGTTTGGACTAAATTGCGAGGATTTTGGTTCGGGAACTTGGGCCTATTTGCAAATCTGAAGATCTGGAGGGCTAATTTAAATTTTGACTTCGCAGATGAGTGTTACCAAAATACTTGGACTCATCCAGCAGGAAAAATGGTAAGATCCGACGAGATCTGAGGGTTTCGACAAAAATCGAAAACAGGGTAAAATAGGGTAATTAGGGTTTGACATTTTGCCGGGGCTGAAACTAGGGTTTCGGTTGAGATTTTTGAGTTCTTCCAGTAGGGAAAACATTCAGAAAAATAAAAGAAAGATAATCACTTGATCAGATTTGAATTTGGAGATGATCTGAGACTTTTAGCCTTTTTGGGCTTTTTGAAAATGCTGAAAAGAACTAAACTGAAACACTTTTGGACTGAAATGTGAAAATGATCTGGGAGATGAAGTTTAGCTGCCAACTTTTTAGGTTAAGGTAGTGGCGTACCTAAGATCAAGATAGGGTTGAGACATCAGGGATTCCAAAGAAGATATGCTGACTCGCAAGCAGAAAAGATAGCCAAAAACTGCGATGTTACATTACCCGAATTTCATTTTAGTGTTTTGTTAATCTTTAATAAATATTATATATGCGGGGCCCACACGAAATGCCTCTCGAAGCGCCTTTGTATTGGAGTGGTTGGCACTTGAGAAAGTGCCTCGTGAAGCATCTCACGAAGCGCCTTTGCATTAGAGTAGGGGTGCTCGAGTAGTGTTTCACACATATGACACATAATATACTAGAGAATATTTTGTTAAAGCGCCTTGCGAAACGGCGATGCATTGGACTCAGTTTTACAATATATGATGTAATTTATATATATGACCAATAAAGAAAGAAAAATCCCACTCTATTTCCAAATCTGTCCAAGAATGTAACCTCACGTGCTTTTCCTTCTAATCCAGCCATTAGAGCATAAATCAAAGTTCTAAATAAAACGAGTGATAACATCAAAATTTCTCATAAGTGTTAAAACTTTTTTTGGTCGTGTATTAATACGATGTACATAAAACTATGCTTTCGCACTTACCAGACACGATAACATTCATACAAATAACCATTCAAATAGAAAAAAATCCCACTGTATTTTCGAAATCCAAACCCTTTCAAGAATGAGACTTCACGTGCTTTTCCTTTTGGTCCAACTGTTAGATGATGGATCTAGATCAAATTGAGCAACAACTTCAAAACTTCTCACAAGATAAGTGTGAAACTTTATTTTTGTTGTGTATCAATATGATTCACACACAGCTAAGCTTTCACACATACAAGACAAGATAAAATCCATCTAACTAAGCCTTAAAATTAAAGAAAAATTCCACTCTATTTTCAAAAAATCCAAACCTCTCCAAGAACACCACCTCACTTGTTTTTCCTTCTACTCCAGCTGTCATATGATAGATCTAGATCAAGCTGAACAACAACTTCAAAATTTACAAAGTGATAATCATGAATATCTATTTTTATGGTGTATTAATATGTTTCACATACAACTAAGCTTCTACACTTACAAATCACCATAAAATTCCTATAAATAACCATTAAAATAAAAAATCTCTATCTGAATTTCCCAAAATGTAAACTGCTCCGAGAACTAATCTATCATCTATTAATATGATTCACACACAGCTAAACTTTCACATTTAAAAAGCATGGTAAAATTCCTATAAATAACCATAAAAATAAAAGAAGAAAAATCCGCTCTATTTTTCAAAAATCCAAACCCCTCCCGAGAGGGCGACCTCTCCTTGGTCCTCCTCCTCCTCCTCCTTAAACCCTAGCTCCACCCTAACCCTAGACCTCCGACCAGCCATGGCCGCCAACTCCTCCGTGTCCCCGCCGCAGCCGCCGCCCGATGCGGCCGTCGCCGCCGCTGGGGCGGCCAAGAACCCGAAGGTCCGCCTCGCCGCGGCGGCTGAGGAGCCGAAACTCCGCCTAGCCGCGGCGCTGTCCCGCGAGGAGGTCCTCCGGCGGCGGCAGCGGGGTATCCTCCAGCTGTTGTCCCTCTATCGGGCCCAGTACTGGGCGCTAGCCGAGGAGCTCCCCGCCAAGCACGGGCAGTACTGGCGGGCCCACGGCGCCAGCCCGCTCGCCGACGCGCCACCTTCGGCGGATGCCGCCGGGGGCGGCGGCAGGCCTGCATGCGCGGCCCCGAAGTGCAAGGCGACGGCGATGCCCCTCACGGCATACTGCTTCGATCACATCCTCTCCGACCCCAAGCAGCAGCTCTACAAGCCCTGCTCCTTCATCATCAAGCAAAGGTATAATCTTTTCTTTCTTTTCTTTCTTTTCTTTGTGTGGATATCGTATCGTGATGCTAGCGGAATGCCGTGGTGAATTGTGATGCTTGATTCTAGTTTGATTCGGTGGATTTGGTGGTTTTGTGCGTATTATATGGTTATGTATTGCTAATAATTTGTACTTGATATCATATATGTGGTTAGTTTGTTAAAACAAAAATGTGGTTAGCAATTAGCATAGTATGCAATTCGGGATGATGTCTAGGGCATTCAGTGTACATTTATCATTGTGTGTTTGGTATGCTTCTGTTTGACATTTAACTAGGATGTTGGAGAATGTAGTGTTTATTCCACTATTGAGTAAATTTTTGAAATTGGTTTAGTGTGTGGTTAGAATATAATTTTTTAAAATTAAATAATCGCTTTCAAAATGAAATTTTGATATAGGCCCTAGAGTGAAATATTCTGGACTAGCACCACAACTCGAGGCATTAGGGCTGTGTAGGTAGTGCCACCAATGATGGTGTTGGCCCCCCAAACTCATGTCATGTAGGATTGCATCTATCCATTTAGTCACATAGGTTAGAAGGGTTTAACGCCACACGTTTGGGCATTCGGCGTGCTAGACCTAGCACTGTAGTCAATGGTGTTAGCCTCTACACTTAGAAATTTTATTGAAAACACATGTTTCATGAGTATTATTGAAATATATGTGACCCTAGCATTGCTGATGCTAACGCCATTTCTAATGGTGTTAACCTCGATAATGCATATGATGTATGGTTTTTCAAAAATTGCTAAATTAAAAGGCTAACGTCATCCTCTGTGGCGTTGGCATTAGTAGTGCTAACGCCATCCTGTACGATATTAGCCTTTAATGACCTGTTTGCTAGGTGGACAGCAAAAAATCCTATGTTGCATGCGCCGGGGGCTAAGTCCATTGGCGGTGGCCTTACCTTCAAGACCCTAATGCCATTATATGGTTTGCTAAATTTACTGGAGACTATATACGTGGTTGGCATAGTATGCGATTTAGGATGTCTAGGGCATTCAGATTACATGAATCATTGTGTGTTTGGTATGCTTGGAACATGTAACTAGGATGTTTTTATTCCACTCTTGTGTCCCCATCTGTGAATTTGGTTTAGTGTATGATTAGAATAGTAAAGAATGTGGTGATAATGTCTTTATTAGTGCTTCGATTAGTGGATCTGATTATATAATTTTTAGGATGACAAGCGATCTTGTAGTGAGTTAATAATTTCATCAGAGTTGATATGTGATTAGTATGTTAAAGTATCATGCGGCACTTGATTTTTGTGGATATTACTGCTGTGAACTTTGCAGCATACTATTATACTTTACGCTATTATGGTGTGGTTGAGATCTTATGTTTATTTTCACTGTTAACTGGAAAGAAATAATATTTTCAAAGATCAAAGTATTCTGATATTTGGTTTAGCTGTTTAATGCATCTCCTTGTTGTATGTTGATTGCCTGATCTTTTAATTTTTGGTCCCAACTCAAGCAACAATTCTCCAACAAATCTTTTTGTAGCCTTATCATCCTAAGTTCTTCCGGTTTCACCAGTTGATCTCAAGTCTAGACATAAATCCACTAATAAACCCTTTAATTGCTAGTTTTCTGTAGCCTTCTGCTATTCATTTTTTAAAAAAAGCCATAATTGACCATTTGCTGTTTTGGGCTGGTTATGTGTGGCTGTTGCTAATGGGAACAGCAACAGGATGTATTCCTTAAGTTCTGTTTGTACCAGCAATTGGATAAAGTTTCGTACCTAAACAGAAAGGGAAGCCAACATTTAAAAGAAATACAAGAAAAAGTAATATTTTAATATCTAGTCTTTGCATAGCCATTAAAATGTCTGATTTGTCTTCTGCCATTTCCTCTGGAATTACCATATCTGCTGGGCCAAAAACAGCAAATTCACCGAAACATGGACCATTTCTGTAATTTTCTTATTTTTGAAATTTTTTTAACTCTCTGCGATGGTGGCAAAAAGAGAAGGAATATAACATTGAATTTAAACAACTGCATGGAAGTTTATTGATTTGTTTGGACTTTGTAATACTGGCTAGTGGCTGCAAGCTCGAAACCACCATGTGCAGTGAGGTTTTGATTTTTCTATGGCAATAAGATTATGACACTAGTTGATCACTTAAAGTTGTTAATCATTCTATGGGTTTTGTAAGTCCTTAATAGAAAATTTATTTGTTATGTGTTGAAACATTTATTATTTAGGAAATAATTGGTAGGATACTTGCCAAAAAGAATCTGCATATTGACACAATTGTCTTTTGTTGAAAATTGTTTCGTGCCTAAATTACAGAAAGAAAGAGGGAGAGAGAGAGATAGATAGATGGGGATATGATATGAACACACTGGTGAAGGACGCATTCATGGATGGCGGCCCGATCTTCACGACGTAGAATTTAGATAATTAGTATCTGAAGATACCTGGATAACTAGTATGACTTGACGAAACGAGATAGTCAACCACTTGCAGAGCAAGGACCTGGTTATCAATGAATTCGCTCAACTACACTCTGAATTACCTATCCACATGACCACGCACGGAGTTGGCGCACAGATAGGGTGATCATAAAGATCGTTCGAGCAATTCCGGAGGAAATCACAAGAACAAAGGATGAAGAGATTCAACTCTCAACTAAAACTAAGACTTCAATCTGAAATTTCAATATCAATGTCTTCTATCTTGTATATTAAAAACTATGACCATCCCTCTCTTTTATAGAGGGTGGTATGTACAAAAGATAAAAAAATTAAACTAGAATTCTAATCTGAATCTAATTCAAAACAAAATAAAAATCATAACAAACTATAAAAGATAAAAGAAGTTCGGAATAAATCTTCTCCAAGTTGGATTCGGATTCGGACGAGACTTTTTCTTTTTGTGCAGTCGTTACTCTTTTGGGTCTCTTGGTTGCATACGATGTTGGAATTTAATGATTCTTGGTGCGTTCGAAAGCTCTTTCGAATACCTTTCGAACAAGTACTCACACAACCAAATTGGATATCTGTGTTAAGAATGGTGTTTGGTTGAAGTTGGACTGTCGTTTGGTCGGCAGACTGCATGCCGAGCAAAATTCTTTTGGTTGTAGCGGTTGCAATCCTTGACGGAGTCGAGTGATTTTTGGCTCGTTGGAAAGCTTAGGAAATCCTCTTTCCGCTCAGTATGTGTACGACCAGATTCGATGAAGTTCTTTGGCCCATAAATGGCTATGTCCTTCTTATTATGCTCTCCCTCTTTATATCTAATCAATGTTAAACAAGAGCTAGGTAGTAATATATTCTCATCATAATTTAATTCTTTAAGGAACAAAGTCACCTATTGATGTATTTGTCTGACCTTCGCTCGAGTGATTGGTCATTTATATTCCTCGAGTTGAGCTCTAACGCTACTTGTGCTAGTGATATCCTCATCAGAATAGACTTTAAATCTGTTACTTGCTTGCCTCTAAACATAGAGGGGGCAGAATATATATAATCTAACAATTTTAATATGAACAAACTAAATCTAAACTAATCTTATTTTTAAATAGAAAGAGATAAATGCTAATCTTGTAAGAGATCAAATCAAATTAAATCTAAACTAATTTTATATAAATAAAAAGAGATAAATCCTAATTTAAGAAGACATCGATTCTAATTTGATTTGGTTAAATCTATCTATAACATTTCTCCCCTCTTGCAGAGCCAGCTCATCCTTGAACAGGACATCTATCTATATGTTTGATGGATAATAGCGGTGGTCCTACATTCACGTCTTCTCAGCACCATGTAGAAGTCCTTTTCGAATTTGGTGGGAAAGTCACTAAAAATGTTGGCACCAATAAGTTGAAAGTTGGTGAGTTGGCCGACCTCGTGGTCCTTGGAAGTCTAGACAAGGAAGAGCCCGATGAATGTGTCAAGGGTGTTGTGCCACCATATGACAACACTTAAGTGAAGTGCGAGCGTGTTGCCGTTGCCTCTAGGAGGATGACACCACAAGGCCGGGTGAACACTATAGTGGATTGAGAGCGGCGAGCACTTTGCATTGTTGCTTGCTGTGTTCCGCACCATCTTTTGGCTCATGAAACAAGGGCTTATGTTGGAGCTCACTCTCTCGAATGAGCTCATTTCCTGTGACGAGGGCTTTCATTGTGATTTCGCATGCCTGCTGTACGACTTGCTCCACCACATGATCGACTCTGTTCGCACTAGATTGTTGGCAATTTCATCAACATCATGAGGGAATTCCTGTGCATTGTCACCACACACCTTCTTTACCTTGTCTAGGTGGGCATCCATGTCATCAAGTTTCTTGTGGCACAACTCCATACTTCAGAGGAGCTAGTCCATCTTCTCCATAATCTTTATTATTTCAGCATCGAATATTTCAGCATCATAAGTCATGATAGTTGGCTCTGATACTAAATTTGTTACGTGCCTAAATTAGAGAAAGAAAGAGGGTGAGGGGGAGAGATAGATGGAGATAAACTTTAAACTTTATTTCTTACTTGCCTCTGAAAATTAAGAGGGGCAAAATATATATAGCCTAATAATTGTAATCTAAACAAACTAAATCTAAACTTATCATATTTAAATAGAAAAAAATAAATCCTAATCTTGTAAGAGATCAAATCAAATTGAATCTAAGCTAATCTTACATAAATAGAAAGAGACAAATTCTAATTTAGGAAGATATCGATTCTAATTTGATTTAGCTAAATTTATCCATAACATTCAAATATAGTCCCGTATTTCCTTGTGTAATTCTATCATTCATCAGTACTTAACATTTCTATATTTACCTCATTCAAATTGTTTCTTCTGATGATTTTGTGCGGCAGCATGCGAAATGGGAAAACAACTTGTGGAAAGCCAGTCTTGAGAGGCACTACCCAATTGCTGTGTTCTGATCATGCTGCAACAACTCAGAGAATCATGGTAGTAGCTTTGAAAAAAGCAGGAATCAACCTGTCCTTGACAAACAAGACTGTTCCGAAATTGAGTGTCATAATATCCGAATCAGTTCGCCAAATTCAGATTAAAAGAAAGCTATCCCTGAATAGGCCAAAGAATGCTCTATCTTATCGATCAAGAAAATGATTCTTTTGGCTCAACATATGATTTTTCGGGACGTTGTAGCCCCACAGAGATGGAGATGATCCCATGTAAATAACAGCCTTATCAGGTGCTGATGGGATTATGATACAATGTTTAGTAGAACATCTTCAAAAGAAGAATGTTGTGCAACTTTGAACAATGGCCGCTTGTAATACCCTCTTCAATCAAAGACTATCCTAGAGCTGATTATCAATTTGCTGAATTGTGGCAACAAAGAGAAACAAACATTGCACATTCCAAATGCACATTCCAAAGGACGGATTGGCCCATTAAGCTATATGTGCATATTGATGGAAATTTTTTGCACTACCATAACACCTTGCAATGAAAAGGTTGAACCTGTCTCGAGGTGTCTGACCAAAGGATAAGCATCCGACAGTCAAAAGAGTTATGTAGAATTGTATGTGCATGCTAATGGAAATTTTTTGCACTACCATGACACCTTGCAATAACAAGGTTGCACCTGTCTCGAGCTAGGTGCCTAACCAGGGATAAGTATCTGGCAGTCACAAGAGGTATGTAGAATTGCAACTAAATCAACATCTGTTCTTTCTACGTATTAATCTTATCCATTTATGCATATTTGGAAAGCATTTGATTACTGTATTGTCTAGAGACAGTGTGCAGTATATTTAGTGACAAGGAAGATCTCTGTTCTTTTGTTTAATGAACGTAATTGCCTTGACCCTTGAGTTTTCTAATTATTTCCAGATTTATGCATTCAAGTTATGAAATATGTAGTGAGAGGAGTAGCACAGATCACAGTTGAAACTATATTTTTGTCTTTTATGTGGGTAGACTATTATTGTTCTTTTTCGTCTAGACTTGTGGTTTGTGTCATTAGGTAGGGTTTTACTTCTGAAGTAAAGATGCGGGTAGCTCGACAGATGTTCCTGAAAGCTATAGACCAAGAAAATCACTCTTTTCCTGAAGAGTGTGGCAACTTGGTTAAATTTGGCATTTATATTCGATGCACATGCTATTCATACATTGTTGTGGATGAACACACTGACACACAATCTTAGTGTGTGTAGTGTAGTAATCGCTAGTCTACTATGTTAAAAATTCGACATTTATCTTGAATCATGCTACAGGTATGGCAAAGCAATTTCAAAGAACTACCCACATTATTGTCCTGGCTTGCTTATATCATATTGACATCTTCGTTTATGATATCATCTGTTGTGCCAGCTATTATGGACTCTAGTTTATTTCTGGTTGCAACCTGGGAGTGTAGCACGAGGTTTTTGTGGTGAGATCCATTAGGCCTGAAGTTTGTAAAGTGTGTGAATAGAGGGTCAGTGAGACAAAAACAATAATGGAATGTGAGGAATGTAATCAAATTTCAATATCCTGACCATTCTGTTGATTTGTTGATATTGTT
Organism: Pharus latifolius; assembly: GCA_019359835.1. Taxonomy (NCBI): domain Eukaryota; kingdom Viridiplantae; phylum Streptophyta; class Magnoliopsida; order Poales; family Poaceae; genus Pharus; species Pharus latifolius. Next base: position 13,916,511 of record CM033330.1, read on the forward strand.
ATTTTAACTTCACCATTAATTCTGTTTAATTATGTAATTTTTGTTTGGGGAAAGCCTCTATTTGTTCTCTCAACTTTACAGTTTGGTCTGTTCTACTTTAGATCTTGAACTTTATGAGAGGATCATTTTAGTCCCTGACTTTAGAACCAAGTTGAATTTAAGTCTTTCGAGTCAGTGACATGCGAGGTTAATAGGTGAGTTTCATTTGTGGATTTTTTAATGGCAGAGACCAAAGTGGTAGTTGAACCACTTTAAATAATTCAGGGGCAAAAAAATGGACTTATCAAATTTGACGGACCAAAATGCCTACTTCCGTAGGTGAAATTGTTAATGTAATATTTATTGGCGACTATTTTGTTTTGGTAAGCTGTTCATTTGATCATTATAGTTTCTTCAAGCTGTTTATTTGGGACATATTCTTTAAGCTGTCTATTTTGGGAACTTGTTTATTTGATAAGTATTGTTTCTCCGGGCTATTTTTGGGATGTATTTTGAATGGGACCTTTCCATATGCTGCTGTTATAGGATGTTGGATGTGAGGTTGACATTTGGGTTTTGAGCCAACATGTCAATTAGACACTAATGTTATAGTTAAATCAAAAAATTTTGTGGTGTTACAGTATAAATTGTCCTTTTTTGGAAGCAATTTAATTGGAGAAGCGATTTGTATGTTAGCAAGTTGGTGCTTTGTAACTTCATATTTTGGCCAATGGCTTTAGTATTTTTGAACTTGGACTAGGTCAGTAAAAAACTTAGTTGCATGGGTCAACAAGAGTTGGATCTAATCTAGCACAATATACATGTTCAGGCTGCCTAGGCTTGGGCTGGTTGGAAGGGTTCGTCAAATTCAAATCTTTGGGCAAGGTTGGGTTTTTTGAATTTCGAGAATCTTGGATTGGGCATAACATAGGTCCTGACATGGCCATAACCTTGGGTCAAGTTAGGCTTGGGTGAGCAAAAATATGCTCAGATCTAACTGGCATCAATATTGTTGATTTGTGAGGATGACTATGACCCACGTGATAGACTACAACATCCTAATCTAGCTCACAACTCCTCACCCCAAAACCAACCAAATAGGCAACTTTATGGGCCCTTTGGGGAATTATCTGAAAAATTTGAGTTATAAATTATCGAGGCCTTGGCAGAAATGTGTTTGGATTGGTTGAAAAATAATACAAACATGGGTCTGATTGTCATATCTCATGAACACCTTTTTTTTTTTGGGTGTACACCTAGAGAGTTTTAGATTTTGCTTTGACTCACTTGTCCCTGCCCTACATGATCTGACTTGTTCTAGGATGCCCCACCTGCCTCGTCTCGAGGTACTGGTGGGTGGATGCGGGTTTTAAGTTGATCGTCCTATTTTGATTATATATAATCATATATTTCTTTAAAGTATTAGTATAATTTATAACTATAAATACATCAATTTAACTAGTTTTGTAGAATCTTATATTTAATTATTATTAGTGTCGTGGTATTACGGATACTCCGGCAGGTTCGGACGTGCGCAGCACGAGTACAGCGGCGCGAGCAGACCGAGTTACTGGTCTCCTCCCGCCGGGCAACACAGAAAGTGACACAAAGGTTTATACAGGTTCGGGTCCCAGTGGGGGCCTTAGTCCTGTTGGCTCTCTCCGGACGCGAGTCCGCTGGGGAGGTGAGCTCTCGGGGGAGAGGTCTCCAAGAGAACCGAATATTGAGTTAATATAATGAATTCGAATACTTGAAAAAGGGTACAAGAGGGGTATATATAGCTCCCAAGAAATGCAAAAGACGAAAATGCCCTCGCTGCGACCGTTGGATGGAAGGGCGAAGATGTCCTTTGGCCTGACGGACGGCCTGGATGCTCGACACGTGGCGCCACGCGCTTCCTAGAGGCCCCACGGCCAGCAACAGCTCTCCATGAGCCCGGAGGCTCTCCGGGCCTCACCGGGGTCCCGGAGACCCTTCGGATCTCCCCGAGGCTACGGTGACTCTCCGGGTCTCACCGGGTTCCACCGGGTCACCGGGCGCCCGGTGACCCTCCGGATCTCACCGGGGCTCACCGGGTTCCACCGGGGTCCCGGAGACCCTCCGGATCTTACCGGATTCCTGGAGACCCTCCGGTTCTCACCGGGTGTCATCGGGGTCCCGGAGACCCTCCGGATCTCACCGGATTCCCGGAGCCTCCGGATCTCACCGGGCGCCCGGTGACCCTCCGGATCTCACCGGGCGCCCGGTGACCCTCCGGATCTTACCGGATTCCTGGAGACCCTCCGGTTCTCACCGGGTGTCATCGGGGTCCCGGAGACCCTCCGGATCTCACCGGATTCCCGGAGCCTCGGGATCTCAACGGGCGCCCGGTGACCCTCCGGATCTCACCGGGGGCCCGGTGACCCTCCGGGTCTCACCGGGTTTCACCAGGGACTCCTTGGGACTTCGTGGGACCGCTGGGGATTCCCCCAACAGCAGCCCCCCAGGCCCTTGGTGCCTCCGATGGGTATGTGAATCTCCAAACTGTGACGCTTCGTATTCCATGAAGTCCTTTACGCTCCCAGCGGAGCTTCGGCTTCCTAACCGCTCCTCCGCGGGACGCGTCCATCCGCGAACCGACGCATCGTTTTGATGCGCCCACGCCCGTGTCGGCTCGTTTTGCGCGTGACGGTTCAGCTCCGCGGCTCTGATGGCTTTGTGGACACGTGTCGGGCATCCGGGCCCTCCCCATCGCCTATAAATAGGGGGGAAGGGGCCCTCAATTTGAGCACGCCCACAAGCCCTCGAAATCCCACAAACTCCAGCTGTCTCCCGGTGATTTCCGGTGGTTTCCGGTGACCTCGTTCGGAAGCGCCCGGTAGTTTCCGGTAGTTTCCGGTGACTTTGCCCGGAAACGCCCGGTAGTTTGCGGTGACTTTTGTCCGGAAGCGCCCGGTGGTTCCCGGTAACTTTCGGTGGTTTCCGGTAATTTCCTCAAAGTTCGTCCCTGATGGCGCCGAAGAGTCGAGCCAAGGTCTGCGAGCTGCCCGCGGAGGAGGTGACCTCTGATTTCCTCGGGGCCACCGAGTTTTCCTCGGGGGCCCTTGAGGCCTTATTGGAGCGCGGCTACTTCCAGGCGGGAGACATCAGGATCCCTGCCCCGACGGAGCAGGTGCCGAGCCCCCGGGACGGGGAGGTGGTGGCTTTCGAGGCCTTCGTGGAGGCCGGCCTTCGGCTTCCAGTGCACCCGCTGCTACGTGACTTCCTGCAGGTATACGGCCTCGCGCTCAACCACCTCACCCCGAACACTCTTGTTCGGATGGGTTTGTTCATATGGTTGTGCGAGACGACCGCCGTGACGCCCACCATGCGGCTCCTCCGGTACTTCTACGAGCCGGCGGCGAGGGGCCCGGTGGTGAGGAGGGGCGGCACTAGGTCGGCCTTCGGCTCCATCATGATCCAGCTGACTCCGGGCCGCATCGACGAGTACCTGGTGCTGGCCTCCTGGGACCACTGGTGGGATTGGCTCCGGCATTGGTTCTACCTCCGGGTAGGAGACCCGGGGGTGACCTACTCTCGGGAGCCATCGACGTACTCGCGATCTAGTGGCCCGGTGGCTCCCGAGTGGACTGTAGTGGAGATGAGTCTCCTCTCAGCGATGGCGGAGGCTCGATCCCGGCGGTCTATGCGGGATCTCGCGGAGGAGATGGCCCTCCTCCGAGTGGCACCGTTCCACACCCGTCGAGGGAGGGGAATGTCGCCGGCGCACAGACCACCCCGGATGGCGGTGGCGGACCGTAAGTATTCGGACTCTTTCTTCCCGCCGGGGAATTTTTCCTAACATTTGCTTCATTTTTTGCTCTTGCAGTCAGGTCCTATGGTCGGGCCAAGGAGGTCGCGGCGACCCTCGTAGGCCGGTACTACGAGGACGAGCATGAGAGGGTGCTGCGCGTCATCGGGGAAGGCCCTCCTCGAAACGTTGTCGTGGAGGCGTTCGGGTTGAGGCTCCCAGCCCGGACCCCTCTGCCTACCCCTGCTTCACGCAAGCGGGGGAAGGAGGTCGTCGGCGGACCCTCGAAGCGGTCTCGTCCGTCTGGCAGCCCCGCGGGGTCCCGAGCCCGGAGTCCCGCGAGGCCCCGGTCTTCTCCTCCACCTTCTCCCGCGAAGGGGACTACGGTGGCGGCTGCCGGGCCATCTGGCGCCGCTCCCGACACCCCGGGTGGGCCGGATCCCTTGGGCGGCGTCCCGGCCGGAGAGGGTCAGGGCTCGGACTCGGAGATGTACGCCCCGAGTCCTTCACCGCCTCCGGCCCCCGCGGAGACCTGGCCGCAGCCCTCGTCTAGTGAGGTCTCCGTCCGGTTTCGGATGCCGGGCGGCCTGCCGATGGCCTCGATTTTGGCCCCGGAGACAGGTTCGTCGGCGGTTCGGCCTGCGACGGCGGCGCTCCCTATACCCGGGAGGGGTAAGGGCCTATTCGTCTGCCCCGGGGTTCCGGCGCCACCGGATCAGGCTTTCGGCTCCTCCGACGGCGGGACTTCGTAGGGTGCTCCGCCCGGTGGGGAGGCCTCCCGAGGGAGCGACCAGGGGGGCGACGAGGGCGACGTCGACGCGGTCATCGCCTCCGGGCTTCGGGTAAGTTACTTGAGTCTCATGCTCCTTCGTTAGTTGCGTTCTGATTATGGTTTCTATGCAGATGGTCGCCTTAGCCCGAGGCTTCAGGGCCCGGCTCACCACGCGCCTTCGGGCCGCCGAGGACATAGCGGCCTTCGAGTGCGCCGGGAAGGAGAAGGCGCTCAGGGATGCGGCTTCGGAGCGCTCCGAGAAGGAGCGGGCGCTCGGGGAGCTCGCCGCGGTGCAGGCTCGACTCGCCGCCGTTGAGGACGCGGCCTCTCGGCTACGGAGGGAGCTGCAGGTGGAGCGAGAGGCCGCAGCCTCGGGCGTCCAGGCCATGGCTGCGGGGGGTAGGGCGATCCGCACTACCCTCGAGGAGCTCGGGATCGAGCTCGGTCGGGGGGCAGGCCCTGACCTGGCTCCGACGTCGGTCGGGGAGGCCGCGCACTTTCATGGTGCGCAGGTCGCCTTGATCCCGGTCGCTGCGGAGGCGCGGGCGCGAGGCCTCGCCCGGTGATCGCCTTGGCGGCGGCCCTCGTCGCCTCGCCCGGTGATCGCCTTGGCGGCGGCCCTCGTTGAGCATCGCGGGGAGGGTGCCCGAGTCATCGGGGAGCTTGTCCCCCGGAGCTTCCCTGCCTTCTTCGACCCTCGGCGGGCTGAGCTGGAGCAGTCTGCCGAGGTCCTCTTCGACCGGATCACCGGCGCCATGGAGACGGGCGGGCGGCGCTCGGGTCAGGGTGCGTCGGCCAGCACGGACGTCCCCCGGGGGGGAACAAGGACGGGCAAGTATGAGCTCCTGATCCGTTTGAGACCTAGCCTTGGTTTTCGCACTAGGCTCGCCCAGATTCTAATATGCGGAATAACGGGATCTTACTCGGAAATACCGAAACCCAAAGTAATTGCACAACTCTTTATTTCAAAGAGGGCTTTACACGTCGAACGTTAGACACATTTGTCTACGTCGAAGGAACTATAAGTGTCTAAAACTCAAATAAGTTCTATGACTCTTCGATGATCTAAACTAGACCTATTACAAGGTATTTATAGTCCAATCGTATGAGTACGTATCAGACTTAGTAATCCTAAACGTATTAGACTCATATAACTAACTTAACTAATCCTAAACAGATAAGCTTAGTTATATATATATATAGGATTACAATTCCGAACAGGGAACGAATTCCTTTTCCTGGTCGCGAACCAATCCATGATCGCGAAACCTTTCCGAACACGGTTAAGGTCGCAAAGCCGTATGCGATCAGGACTTGGTCGCGCATCCGTATGCGATCAGGACTTGGAGATCCTCCCGGATCATGACTCCCTTGTTGAGAAGGAGCTAACCCCCGTTGCGACCTCTCGATCAAATTGGAGATGTGGAAATTGGGCTTGTCCATCTTCTTTTGTGTACCATTTTGCCGCACGTGCTCGTTGATCTTTCCGACCGATTCGAAAAGTCTCCTTTGTGCCACTGCGGGTGGTAGTCACCTTCCTCTCCATAATCACATCTTCACGTAAAGGTTCGCCTCGTTGATAGACCAAGTCTTCAACAGATGGTACTATGGTATCTGACTCATCATCCAACATTGAAGGCTCGAAGAGTTTGAGGTGCTCAACATTGACAACCGAGTAAATATCCATGTATGGAGGTAACTTAAACTGACAAGCATTATTACCCACTTTCCGCAAAATCCGAAAAGGACCATAACGAATGGGTTTGAGCTTCTTACCTTCACCTTTAAGTCTCTCCTTACTCAAATGTAACCATACCATATCACCTTCTTGAAATTGTGCATCAACTTGGTGCCGATCATGTCGCGCCTTGTACTTGAGTTGAGCTTTCAGCAAGTTCTGTTCAACCTCACGATGGAGTCGTTGAATACCTTCTAGGAACTTTTGTGCTCGATCCTGATCAGATGCTTCCTTGCTGTTCTGTGCTGAGGTGGGGATCACAAACTCCATATCGAATGGACTCTGTGGTAGAAATCCTAAACAGACCTCAAACGGCGACTTTTCAGTCGAACCATGCACTGCTCGATTAAAAGCAAACTGTAGGTACGGTATGCTTTCATCCCAGGTCTTCGGGTGCTTCGAGTTATATTCTCTCAAGAGATGAACGACTGTGTGATTAACCACCTCGGTTTGACCATCAGTTTGCGGATGAAAAGTAGTACTCCTCTTTAGCTTTGTGTCCATCATCATCCAGAGCCCATGGTCGTGATGGAACTGGCAAAGGAGTGTACAAACCTAATTTTCGGTTTGCCGGTTTCGAGATGCTGCAGAGACCGCAGCTTCGAACAAACCTAGCCACATCTTGCTGCATACGCGGCCAGAACACATGTCGGTGAAGATTTTGCAACGTCTTTGTAACCCCAAAGTGACCAGCTACCTTCGATGTGTGCGGTTCTCGCATCCATTGAGTTCGAGGTGCTCCACGAGGTATGCAAAGTAAATTGCCCTTGTACAAGAGTCCTTCTCGACGAACGAACTCTGTAGGGTTCCCTGTTTCGACCTCAGTCAGTGCTGTTTAGAACTTCTGATCGATCCTGGTTAATGCATGCAATGGAGAAGCCATAATCGAAAAGTGTCGGATGAACTTCCGAAGGTATTGGCATGCTCCCACAAAACTACGCACATCCGTAACTGTTCGCGGTCGCGGCCATTCGCGAATCACTTTAACCTTGTCCGGGTCGATTTGCAACGTATCGTTGCCGATTATGAATCCGAGGTAAAGTAGAGTTTGCTGACCGAACTCGTACTTCTTACGGTTGAGGCGAAGTCGATGTTGCCAAAGCTGTTCGAATACCTTTTCAACATGAATGAGGTGGTCATCCCACGAACACAGGCGCCTCTGTAGGGTTCTCTGTTTCGACCTCAGTCAGTGCTGTTTAGTCCTTCTTGTGAAGATTTTGCAACGCTGATAAACAGAGGGTTTTAACTGGTGGTCGCGATAACATATCCGCCAATTTGTTGTGTACGCCCTTCTTGTACTTAATCACTAGATTAAACTGCTGCGGATACGACATCCACTTCATGTGCCGAGCTTGCTGTAGCTTGGACTGAGTTTGCAAATATTGCAATGGTTGATGGTCGGTGTGGACAACCGTCTCTTTCCCCAAGAGATAACACCGCCAATGTTTCACGGCCTGATGCAGTGCGCATAACTCCTTATCATAAGTCAGGTAGTTCTTCTGAGCTCCCTGGAATAACTCGGAGTGATATGCCACTGGTCGACCTTCTTGCATAAGCACTGCGCCCATCGCATAACCTGAGGCATCGGTTTCTAGCTCGAACGGTTTCTGGAGATTCGGCAAAGCTAACACAGGCGCCTCGCTGATCTTCCTTTTCAGCAGGAGAAACGTGTTCTCATGTTTCCCTGTCCACTCGAATTTCTGATCGATCCTGGTTAATGCATGCAATGGAGAAGCCATAATCGAGAAATGTCGGATGAACTTCCGAAGGTATTGGCATGCTCCCACAAAACTACGCACATCTGTAACTGTTCGCGGTCGCGGCCATTTGCGAATCACTTTGACCTTATCCGGGTCGATTTGCAACGTACCGTTCCTGATTATGAATCCGAGGTAAAGTAGAGTTTGCTGACCGAACTCGTACTTCTTACGTTTGAGGCGAAGTCGATGTTGCCAAAACTGTTCAAACACCTTTTCAACATGAATGAGGTGCTCATCCCACAAACGATTATAAACCAATATGTCGTCGAGATACACGATCACAAAGTCGTCGATGAACGGTCTCAATACGTCATTCATAAGACGCATGAAAGTTGCCGGGGCGTTGTAGAGACCAAACGGCATGACCAGCCATTCGAACAGACCTTGCCGTGTTTTGAACGCGGTCTTCCATGTATCCTCCTCTCGGACGTTGACTTGATGATATCCTGACTTAAGATCCAATTTGGAGAAGACAACAGCATGCTTCAATTAGTCTAGCAGGTCATCAATACGAGGAAGGGGGTACCGGTTCTTGATGGTGATCTTGTTCAGTGCTCGATAGTCGATGCACATACGCCAAGTCCCATCTTTCTTTGGTACTAACACCATAGGAGATCCACAAGGTGAACTACTTGGTTAAATGACACCATTGTTCAGCAACTCACCAAGTTGTCTCTTGATCTCTTTATTCTCCAATACTGAGTTGCGATACATACTCAGATTGGGTAGTGTCGCATCGGACACAAGCTGAATTTCGTGCTCGACTGGACGTTTCGGCGGACGACCTGGGTAATCTCGAACAAATCACTGTATTTCTCCAGCAGTCCCGACAAACGACCAGAATCCTCTCGGCACGCCAGCGACAATGCTGGTCGAGTACCCTCACCTTGATCAATGGGTCGAATCATGACAAGCACATACTTGTGACATGCATTAACAATTCGTTTGGCTTGATTTGCGGTAATCAAGTTCGAAGTGTTGACGTGGATGTCTCTACTGATCACGAACTTAACTCCGTCTTTTGTAAGGTCGTACTCTTGCGCTCGCCGATGGAAGTGAGCGTCTCGATCATACAGATACGGACTCCCAAAAATCACCTGACAGATATCGATAGGGACAACATCGCATTGCACCTCATCGATATATCGTGCAGAGATTGTCGGAGACGCGACTATAGGAACCGTCAATTGATCGGACTCGGCTTTTTCTTTGTCGAGGTCGCATTTTCCTTCGTGCTTTTGTCGCTGCGGGATTTATTCTTTTTCTCGATCGCCATGGCAGTTGTGCTCGCGGTCGCAATGTCTTGGACACCGAACAGACTTAGCTCAGTACTGATCGATTTCTGAAGTCCAGATGTGTACTTCCGAAATACCTGAGGGTCGGATAGTGAGATGCCAATGACCATTGCTTGTCGCCGAAACTCTGTTGTATAGTCTTGGACGGTCTGGTCGCGCCGTTGGTACAATCTGTGCCAACGCTCTCATCTCTCCTCAAGGTAATCCATCGGATAGAATTATTGTCGTAGAAGTCGTTTGAATTGACTCCACGCAAGGTCGTCAGCTTCACCACTAGCGACAAGGGCCTTCCACCATGTCTTGGCGTGGTCCTTCATCTTCAAAGGTGCAAATTTGACCTTTTGAGCGCTACTAAACCCTTTCAGGTCAAAGTAGGTCTCAAGTTGGTCGATCCAAGAATCCAACTTCTCGGCATCGATCACCCCATCATATATGGGTATATCAATCTTAGCGTCGACTTTAAAAGATCCGACAGCTAAGGAGGTGTTGGCGAGGTCGTCGGTCTTGTGGTCGCCTTCGTCTTCATCTTCGTCTGCCCTGCGCAAGTCTTCACCAGTCTTCTAACCATAACCTTCCCTATTTCAAGAGGTACAATCATGGCCTGCTGCTTAATCCAAGCAAGCACGGTTTCCATGTCGGTGGAGAGCTTAGCCACTTTTTCGGCTAGGTTAGCTTGAACGGAGGTATCGTCAGACATTGTCGGAGACGCGACTATAGGAACCGTCAATTGATCGCCTGGAATTTCGCCGGAAGTTTTGTAACCCTTGCGAGTCTTCACCATCCACAGGATAGGAAAGTCGCTCTGATACCAACTTGATCCGTTTGAGACCTAGCCTTGGTTTTCGCACTAGGCTCGCCCAGATTCTAATATGCGGAATAACGGGATCTTACTCGGAAATACCGAAACCCAAAGTACTTGCACAACTCTTTATTTCAAAGAGGGCTTTACACGTCGAACGTTAGACACACTTGTCTACGTCGAAGGAATTATAAGTTTCTAAAACTCAAATAAGTTCTATGACTCTTCGATGATCTAAACTAGACCTATTACAAGGTATTTATAGTCCAATCGTATGAGTATGTATCAGACTTAGTAATCCTAAATGTATTAGACTCATATAACTAAACTAATCCTAAACAGATAAGCTTAGTTATATATATAGGATTACAATTCCGAACAGGGAACGAATTCCTTTTCCTGGTCGCGAACCAATCCATGATCGCGAAACTTTTCCGAACACGGTTAAGGTCGCAAAGCCGTATGCGATCAGGACTTGTTCGCGAATCCGTATGCGATCAGGACTTGGTCGCGCATCCGTATGCGATCAGGACTTGGAGATCCTCCCGGATCAGCTCCTCCCCCCCGGTTAGATTAGGCTTCTACTTTTGGGTCTTTTTTGCTCCGGGTGGCTTCCTTAGAAAGAGCCCCGGAAGCTTGTAAATATCTTTCAATTGGAATAAAGTAGTTCTTTCGTTAAATGTGTTAAACTTGTCGGCAGGTATCTTTAGACGTCGCCTTTCCAGGGCTTTCTTGCCCTGAAGACCATCTTTTGGAGAGCGATCGAGGGTCGCCCGGGGGGTCTAGCCCAGGTGGTGCCCGGGCGGCCTCGATTTTACTAAGTCTGGCGGCCGGGGGAGCATCCTTCGGGCTAGACTCCGAGACCGTTCTTGCCGACTTCACGAAGGAAGGTGCCTCCGGTGAGCTGGCCCTTTTGCGTTGGCTCGCGGAGTGACACTTGGGAAACTTCGACGATTGTCGCGCCGAGTTGTCTCCACCGAGGTCGGGGGCTCTAAAAGTCCCCCCATTCAGGATACTCCCCCCGGCCGGCTACGAATGTTGGCCGAAGGATCTCCTTCGGCGGGCTCTTCGGCGTATGAGGAGTTTGTACAAGGATCTCTCCCGGGAGATCTCAGAAGGTCTCCGGGATTATTAGCTGTAGTTGCTTGTTGGGAATCGTTCTTCGAGGCATTTTCCCGCGGGAGCCTAACTCCCCGGGCCATACTCGCGCGCCCGGGTTTCACCCGGGGGGCGCTTTCGTCCTACTGGGGGGGTTGTTCCCTAGTGTGATGTTGTATCAATTAAGACGTAGATTTGTTTATTCATCGTGCCTTTGCTTCAGAAACTTCGAAGCCTTTCGCGTAAAGCCGTTGTTTTTCTGTTCGGGTCCAGGGTCTTCCTCCTCCTCCTCCCCCCCCCCCACAACGGGGTGCAGCTCAGCTCCGCGCGCTGTGGGTAAGGAGTGAAGGGGCCCGGACTGCACGGGGTGCTTAGTTTGCGTAGTCCCTCGTTGGGTCCCGGGGGTTGGCAGGGAGGGGTGTCCACCGAAAACCTTCGCGGTTCCCCGGTGGGAGTCTCGGGGGCTTATGGATGGTGCGCGACCGAGGAGGGACTATGCTTTGAGAGAGCAAACTCCGAAAGCCGAGTTCTCTGTCTGCCACGGAAGGCGACATATATTCCCTTAGGAGGGTTTCGTGACCTGGTAGCGGGTGTAGAGTGTTCGAGGGGGGACTAATCTCTCGAAGTGACTCGTTACCGCAGTTTGTGAAAACTGGGTTGCCGCTTACCCCCTCAGTCCACGAGGGGTTACTGTAAGCCGCCCAATGGGAGCTGTGCTCCCGTCGTAGGGACTTTAGGCTGTGGTAGCCCACTTCCTCACGGAGAGGGCATCCTCATGGAGACGTCGCCTTTTAGGCGGAAGAAAAACTCCTGTAAAAGAATTCCAGCGGTGAAGTAGAAAAAAGCCATTCAATTTAATGAAGACGTAGAAATTCCAGAGTTGAGCACAAAATCCACTTGTATTAACATGCGATGAGATACGCCTCCCCCCGCGAAAGTGCGGCCGGGGAGGGAAAAGTACATAAACCTCCCCCCGCGGAAGTGCGGCGGAGGAGGTGGCGAGCCCGGAGGCTAAACATAAAACTTGCGGAGTAAGGTTATGTTCCAGGTGTGCGTCAGCTCTTGGTCTTCAAGTGTGGAGAGCTTGTAGGCTCCCGAGCCCAGGACCGCGGAGATCCTGTATGGGCCCTCCCACTTGGGGGATAGTTTGCTCTGGGCTTGGGGGTCTGTCACGCGCTTGAGGACCAGATCTCCGAGGCGGAAGGCCCTTTCGCGCACGCGCTGGTTGTACGCGCGTGCCATCTGGCGCTCGTAGATGGTGTGGTTGAGAAGCGCTCGATCGCGTTCTTCTTCGACGAGGTCAACCTCCAACCGTTGATTATCCTCGTTGGTTCGATGTGCCGCGGTCGGAGCTCCGTCGAGGAGCTCGACCCGCAGCAATCGAAAACCAATCTCCGAGGGGAGAACTGCTTCGGCCCCATAGACGAGCGAAAAAGGCGTGCGCCCTGTCGCTCGGCTAGGGGTCGTGCGCATGGAGCAGAGGATGCTTGGAAGCTCTTCTGCCCACGCGCCTCGCCTGGAGGCGATCTGTTCGAGCCGTCGACGCAGGCCTTGCAGGATCATGCCGTTGACTCTTTCGACGGCCCCGTTGCTTTGGGGATGGCCCACGGAGGCAAAATGGAGGGTTGTGCCTAAGCCTTCGCAGAATTCCCGGAAATATGCCGAGTCGAACTGGGTCCCATTGTCGACGGTGATTTCTTGGGGGACCCCGAAGCGACATACGATATTTTTCCAGAAAAATCGTTGCACCGCGCGGGAAGTGATGCTGGCTAAGGGCTTAGCTTCCACCCACTTGGAGAAGTAATCCACGGCAACCACCGCGTACTTGTAGCCCCAGAGTGCCGGGGGGAAGGGACCAAGGTGATCCATCCCCCAGCGCGCGAAGGGCCAAGTAACAGGGATGGTTTGCAATATCGCGGAGGGGAGCCTAGTGCCTTTTTCCATCTTTTGGCAGGCCTCGCACGCGGAGATTAGATCCTGCGCGTCGCGGACCAACGTGGGCCAATAAAATCCTTGGCGAAGGGCCTTCGCCGCGACCGCCCGCGGAGCCAAGTGGGATCCGCAGCTCCCCGAGTGTATGTCCTCGAGGAGGTGGAGTCCGTCGGCCCGCGGAAGGCAGCGAAGGAGGGCGGAAGCCCCCTGCTTGTAAAGCTTCCCGTCCAGTAGAACGTACGCCCTGGCTTTAGCGCGGAGACGCTTCGCCTCAACGTCACCGGAAGGTTCCCCATCGTCCCTTATGCAGGAGATGAGGGGATCCATCCACGAGGCAGTCCGAGTGATCTCGGAAACCTCCGGGACGCGAACCTCAGGGTTCGCTTCCGGAAGGGTTATCGAGGGTCTTGTGATGATTTCCAGAAAGGCGCCCTTGGGAAGAGGTTCTCGGGCGTTGGCCGCCCGGGCCGATGGCCTGGTTGTTATCCAGTCGGGGGATGTACTGGGCCTCCAAGCCTTCGAAGTGTCTCTCCATCTTCCGCACTTCGCCCAAGTATAGGCTCAGGTTCGCATCGTGGCACAAGTAGGACTTGTCCATTTGGTTGACCACCAGCTGGGAGTTTCCTTTCACCAGGAGTCGGCGGATTCCCAGGGAGCGCGCGAGGCGCAGTCCCAGGAGCAAGGCCTCATACTCGGCGACATTGTTTGTAGCCGGGAACTCGAGCCTGGCGGCGTACTCCAACATCTTCCCTTCGAGACTCCGGAAAACCACCCCCGCGCCGGCCCCGGCGAGGCACAAGGAGCCATTGAACATGAGTGTCCAATGGTCCAGGCACCGGGGGGGGGGCGAGGGGGGCCCCTCCGTCCGTCTCAGCGGTCGGGGTCCATTCCGCCACGAAGTCTGCGAGGACTTGCGACTTGATGGCGGAGCGGCCCGTGAAGGTGAGGGAGAAAGGAGCGAGCTCGGCTCCCCACTTGCCAATTCGGCCGGTGGCCTCCTTGTTTCTCACCACTTCCCCCAACGGGAGAGATGACGGGACCGTGATTGGGTGCCCGAGGAAGTAGTGACGGAGCTTTCGCGACGCCATGAGGAGGGCGTAGCACAGCTTCTCCACCTTAGTGTACCGCATCTTAGCCCCTTGAAGGGCCTCGCTGACGTAGTACACAGGGCGTTGTTGCCCATCTTGTTCTCTCACGAGCACCGCGCTCACTGCGACGGGGGTTGCAGCAAGGTATAGTAGCAGAGGTTCCCCCGGGGACGGGCTCACGAGCATCGGAGGGCTCGCGAGGTACTTCTTTAACGCGTCGAACGCCGTCTGGGCCTCGGGAGTCCACCTGAACCCCTCGAGATCCCGGAGGATTTTGAAGAACTGGAGTCCGCGTTCTCCTGACTGCGAGACGAAACGACCCAACGCGGCCAGGTGGCCTGCAAGCCTCTGCACGTCTTTGACGGAACGCGGGGGAGGCATGTCCAGCAGGGCCCGAATTTTTTCGGGATTCGCCTCAATGCCCCGCTGGGACACCAAGAAGCCAAGTAGCCTCCCGCCGCGTACGCCGAAGGCGCATTTTTCCGGGTTGAGCTTCAACCCGTACTTGCGGAGGCTGCAGAAGGTCTCCGCCAAGTCGTCGATGTGTGCGGCGGTGCGAAGGCTTTTGACTACCGCATCGTCAACGTAGACCTCGACGTTGCGGCCGATTTGGTCCTTCAGGACCAGCGTCATAAGACGCTGGAAGGTTGCCCCGGCGTTTTTCAACCCGAAGGGCATGTGAAGATAGCAGAAGGTGCCGAGGGGAGTTATAAAACTCGTCTTTTCCTCGTCCTCTGCAGCCATCCGAACCTGATGGTATCCCGAATATGCATCGAGGAAACTCATCAGTTCGCACCCTGCGGTCGAATCGACCAGTTGGTTGATCCGCGGGAGTGGGTAGTTATCTTTTGGGCAAGCGCGGTTGAGATCGGTGAAGTCCACGCACATCCTCCACTTGCCACTTGACTTCTTTACGAGGACAGGGTTTGCCAACCATTCGGGATAGAGGACTTCTCGCACGAACCCCGCCTCTAGAAGCTTGGAGATCTCTACCTTGATGGCGTCTTGGCGCTCGAGAGATAACTTCCTCAACTTCTGCTTGACCGGGGAGCGGCCGGGGATCACAGCGAGCTTATGCTCAATGATGTCCCGGGCGACGGCCTGCATGTCCGAGGGTTCCCACGCGAAAATGTCTGAGTTTTCGCGAAGGAAAACCGCGAGCTGCTCGGCGCGTTCCTCGGTGAGGTCTGCTTCGATCCTGATGGTTCTCTCTTTATCTCCCGCGGACAGTTGGACTTTCCGAAGGTCTCCCTCGGGGCGTGGCCTCGGGAATGGCCTCTCGAGGGGAACGGCCGGGGCAGCATGAGGTTCGGGGGGGGCGTTCCCCCCGGGGTCTTGATCACGTTGATGTTCCCGATGGCGGCGGTGGCGTGTTCGTAAAGAGCGCGGGCCACGTTCTGGTCGCCTCGAACGGTGATTGCACCGTGAGGCCTAGGGATTTTCACGCAGAGATAGTTCTGGTGAATCGCCGCCCCCAGGTGGTTGATCGTGGTCCTCCCCATAATAGCGTTGTATGAAGAGGGGAGGTCCACCACATCGAATCGGACTATCTCCGTCCGGTAGTTTTTCGGGGTGCCAAAAGTCATTGGTAGATCGACCTTCCCCACCGGGTGGATGGTCTTCCCAGGAACGAAGCCTTGTAACGGCCCGAGTGCGGGCTGCAGTAGCTTCTCATCGACTTGCATTTCCCTGAACGCCTTCAGGTGTAAGACGTCGGCGGAGCTCCCACCGTCGACGAGGATGCGTGCCAGTTGGCAGTTGTAGACTGTAGCCGAGACGATGAGCGCGTCGTCTTGCGGGAAGCGAACCCCGCGCGCATCTTCCGCCGTGAAGGTGAGGGGGACGTCCGACCACTTCTGTGGCGGAGACGCGTGCAGCACCCCCACCACCTTCACCTCTCGCGCATACTCCTTGCACTGGCGCTTGGAGTCCCGTCTCTCGGCAGATCCCCCCGTAATGACGTTTATGCGTCTTTGGGTGGTTTGGAAGGGGAGCTCCTGAGCCGGGCTCCCTTCTTGCGTTTGTCTTTGCTGCTCACCCGCGGGAGCGGGGAGCGCGGGCAAAGCTGTCGGGGGAGGCAAGGAGGCAGGGTCCCCTCCCCCCTGGCCGCGCTGGTCGAGGAAGGCCGCGAAGTGTTGTAGAAGCTGATGGCATTCTCGAGTAGCGTGGGTACTCGACTTGTGGAAGGTGCACCACACGTTGGCTGTGCCCTCCTTGCTCTCCTTGGCGCGGCTTTCGCGCCCGCGGGAGGATTGCCCTCCCGCGTAACCCTTTGACTTAGGAGGGGCGCGACTACCCTTGGCGTTGTCGCGCGAGCCGCCTCCGCCCTAGAGGACGAGAGCGTCCCGAGGCCGTGGCTCGAGGCGATCACTTCTTCAGGGACGGGTTGTTGGAGGGGTCCTTGGCCTCCCGGTCGGCGGGGGCGGGAGCCCCCTGGTTCTTCTTCCAAATATCGTCCTCCTCCGCACGGGCGTACTTCTCAAGTACGGTGAAGAGTTCGTCGGCGGAGGTGGGGCAGCTCCGAGAGAGCCTCCGGTGGAGCTCCCCGGGTGTATCCCGCTCTTGCATGCTTCGATGACTGTGGAGTCAGGGACATGCGCCACTTTGCTCTTCACTTGAGCGAAGCGCTTAAAGAAGCTGCGGATAGTCTCCCCCGTCCTCTGCCGGACGGTGTAGAGCTGGGACGAGTCTAAGGGCCGCACATAGTTGCCTTGGAAGTTCGCGCAAAATTCGCGCTTCAGCTGCACGAAGGACTTGATGGATCCAGCTTTCAGGTTGTAGAACCATGAGCGTGCGATGCCCGTGAGGTAGAGGGGGAAGGCATTGCATTGCACTGTCTCGTCCCCACCGGCCGCCGAGATGGCTGTCGAGTACACCTGCACAAACTCGTAAGGATCGGCCTCACCATTGTAATGCTCGATGTGCGGCGGGCGGTAAGGCCGCGGCCAGTGTATGCGGCGGAGATGACTGCACAGCGGTTGGTTGGTCCCCTCGACTTCCTTAGGGGATCCATGGTCGCCGTCATCACTCGCCGGGGACGCGTGCTCATTGTCGGAGTCTGGAAGGGGTGGCAGCGGTCCGCCGGTTTGGCGGTGTCGTCTCTTTTCTTCCGGGTTGGTTGAGCTAACCTCTTGGGCGTCAAGGTATTCCTCAGGAGTGGTGGCAGCTTCTTTGAACGGTCTTTTCCCCCGGGCGATTTGGGAGCGCGTCTCCGCGCGCCCGCGGGTTCGGGGGAGTCCTGACCGATGACGGGAGGTGGTTTCTCCGGACTTGGCGGTACGCATTGCTCGACCTCCTCCCTTGTGAAGCGGGTCTGATTCGCTGGGGGCGCCCGGGGGGGCGGCCCCGGAGGGGGAGGGAGCTGATGCGCGTTTGCCATAGTCCCAGTGGATGCCGCCGGCGCGCAGACCGGGCCGTGCGTCGGGTACGCGCTCGGTGCGGCGGCGGGAGTGGTCGCAGTTCGAGTCCCCGGGGCGTCCGCAGGGGCGGGCGCTGCACCGATCCCGGGCGTCGGCCCGCGGGGGCTGCCGGGCTCAGGCGCCGCGGTTGTCCCAGGCGCGGCGGTAGCCGCTCGCGGGGGTTCTGGACCCGGGGCCGGGCGACTCCTGGAGGCAGGGGAGGGCTCGGAGACGACTTGGCTCCCCGGCGCAGGAAGTGTCCCCGGGATCGGATACGGCCCGGGCGCGCCTCCGGGAACGGGGAAGATCCCCGGCCCGGGAAAGGCGGGGTTCCCCATGAAGAATTGGGGCGGTGCCCCCATAAACGGATACGGAGGCGGGTAGACGGGAGTCGGGGGCCGCACCAGGACGCGCAGCAGCTCCTCCAGGGTGTGTTGGGTACGAAGCTGGCCCTGGATCAAAGCCCCAAGCATAGAATCTCCGGAGACCGGAACGGAGAGTTGGGGCGCACCAGGCCCCGGAAGCTCGGTTGCGGTCGCTGGGTCAGAAACGAGGACCCTTTGACCGGAGGCCGCGAGTAGAGGAAGCGAGTCCTCCGCCCGCACACCCCCGGGCGGCAGGGCCGCAGAAGCCTCATCTCGCGGATGCGGAGCCGGGTTGCTAGGACCAGCGCCCTCGGGAGATGAGAGGGCTTGAGCTCTGGTGGTTGCGGGAGCCATGGCGATTCGTCGCGAAGTCCCCACGGTCGGCGCCAACTGTTGTGGTATTACGGATACCCTGGCAGGTTCGGACGTGCGCAGCACGAGTACAGCAGCGCGAGCAGACCGAGTTACTGGTCTCCTCCCGCCGGGCAACACAGAAAGTGACACAAAGGTTTATACAGGTTAGGGTCCCAGTGGGGGTCCTATTCTTGTTGGCTCTCTCCGGACGCGAGTCCGCTGGGGAGGTGAGCTCTCGGGGGAGAGGTCTCCAAGAGAACCGAATATTGAGTTAATATAATGAATTCGAATCCTTGAAAAAGGGTACAAGAGGTATATATAGCCCCCAAGAAATGCAAAAGACGAAAATGCCCTCGCTGCAACCGTTGGATGGAAGGGCGAAGACGTCCTTTGGCCTGACGGACGGCCTGGATGCTCGACACGTGGCGCCACGGGCTTCCTAGAGGCCCCACGGCCAGCAATAGCTCTCCACCCGATGGCTCTCCGGGCCTCATCGGGGTCCCGGAGACCCTCCGGATCTCCCCGAGGCTACGGTGACTCTTCGGGTCTCACCGGGTTCCACCGCGGTCCCGGAGACCCTCCGGATCTCACTGGATTCCCGGAGACCCTCCGGATCTCACCGGGTTCCATAGGGGTCCCGGAGACCCTCCGGATCTCACCGGATTCCCGGAGCCTCCGGATCTCACCGGGGTCCCGGAGACCCTCCGGATCTCACCGGGTGCCCGGTGACCCTCCGGATCTCACCGGGGGCCCGGTGACTCTCCGGGTCTCACCGGGTCTCACCGGGGACTCCTTGGGACTTCGTGGGACCGCTGGGGATTCCCCCAACAATTAGTATCATATAATTTTTATTAGTCGGCCTCAAGATATCTTTTTTTTAACAATACTTCCATAAAATTTCTCATTAGAAAATTATTTTTATTTTGAAAATTATTTTATTTGTCAAACTTTAAAACTTGCCATGTCTCAATGGATATCCGTTGACTAGTCAAACCTGCTTGAAACTAGGTCAAGCGGATGCGGGTGATGTCAAAATCCGCCTCGCCTTTCCCCATCTAGATCTGTATGTATACCTAAACATACTCTAGTTCGTGTAGATTTAGTTTTGAGAAAATTGTCTTGAGCACCCCTTCTTTTGAATAAAGTTTAATCAAGTTGCAAAACCTCTTTTTAAGTTAATGAATCCTTATAAACTAAAATATTGTTGCAATCAAATCTGTCTTGAGGTTTAAAAAATGATTTAGTGCTTAATTAAGCTGATGGTACAAAATTATGTGTGCATATCATCTCTGTCAGTAAAAGGTACTTGTCAAAGCAAATATTACCATCACAAAAGTGGCAACAAATAATTAGAAGGTTGTTCGGCGTTGATCCCATACTACCCGAAGTCAAGGATATGTGATGTGGCGTGTGCCATCTGCTAACTTGGACGATACATATACATATAATTGTCCATCATTAGTTTAATTAAGCACCATTATTATGTTTCAAGTGGATTGATTGCAACAATATTTTAGATTGCAGTGATTCATTGACACAAAAACGTTTGTGGGGCTCAGTGAAATTTTGTTCAAATTGGGGGGTGCTTAGTGCAATTCCTATTTAGTTTTTATATCTATACTCTATATAATGTATAAGTTTTGAATTTTTTTAATTTTTTTCTTCTATTTAGAGTTGGTCTTGCCTCCAACCATAACTCCTTATTAAAGGCTTACCTTTTCTCTCATTTATATTCTCTTATGGATGAATAATGTGGTACATTTGGAGATATTTTTTAAAAGACTACTATATTCTTTTAGTAATAAACAAACACAAAAACTAATACATTTGATAGAAATATTATTACTAACTATGACAAACTCAAAAAGATCTAAGTTTCATGGGACACTATAGCCAAACATGTTTTTTTCCTCTACACATTTTTCATTAAACCTCTACACCTAGGTTCTTTATATTTTTTGAATTCCCAGAGGTTAGTTACGTTCGAAATTTTAGTTTACCATTTCAATTTATTATTTTTTTTGAATTTCAGTTTCATCTATCAAATATTACTATATTCATATAAATTGTTGCAACATGGGTTCCACATACTCGCTTGCTGGTGTTTTCTATTGTAATGTACTCATTTTTTTTAAATGGAAGGCTCCCTCAAAATATACAAATATTAGCTATTTAATTGGGCAGTAATAAACTAATAAATTTGACAAATTTGTGCTATAGTTGCGTCAGTTGAAAGTCAAACATGGAGTTGTAGCTTCTTAATTTTCAAACTCTACAGTACACTGGTCTAATTTTCTTCAAAATACTTGTAATAAATTCAGTTTGAAAATTCAATTTAAAATCTTAATTTTTGAAATTTTGCTAGCTATTGATCTCAAGCTGGTACCAAACAGCCATATCCATAATACGGTTAGGCTTCATAAGGTTTCTCCGGACTCCAAGGTCCTAGGGTTCGAGCGTTTGTTTTTGTGTACCAAATTTTTATTGTCATAGCACATATCTATTATCGCTTGGCTTTACTTCCTGGCCCCATCTTGTGATCCTATTTGTGTGCTACTTGTTTGGTTCGAGTAGATTATGAGGCCACCCTAACGTTTCTACCGGATTTGTTGGAGGTGATGATGGTAAAGGACAACAAAGAATCATCGAGTCATGGCATCAGACTGTCTCGTTAGGTGACGGAGTGGAAGGAAAGG
This sequence comes from Pharus latifolius, assembly GCA_019359835.1. NCBI lineage: Eukaryota > Viridiplantae > Streptophyta > Magnoliopsida > Poales > Poaceae > Pharus > Pharus latifolius. Next base: position 13,937,554 of record CM033330.1, read on the forward strand.
ACGGAGAGAAGGTGGCAAATATTTTGTTGGCTGAATCTAACTGCGGAAGAGGAAAACACCCTGTATCTCTCGAATGATTCTGAGAAGGATATCACCATGATTGAGTGGGCTATAGTAGGCAAGTTGTTAACGTTGAATGTTCACCATGTCTAGACGATAATGGCGGTGCTTCAATCGGCACGGGAAACCATGTGGGGTAGAGACAAGGGACAAAGATTGTGTTTGTTTGGGGGGGGGGGGGGGGTGGGGGGTTTGGTTGGGGGTGGATGTGTGTTGCTGGATAACCTAACAATTTGGTTCCGCATTCTAAATCTTCCCTTTGGATTGATGAACAAGAGATGGGTCAGGAGATTGGAAGTATGGGTAGGGGAGGTGGTAGATGTTGATGGGATGACCAAGGACGAGCCTGGGGAAGTTTCCTAAGGGTTAGGGTTTTGCTGGATATGATCAAAACCATTCAGAGGGGGATTGCTCTTTGTTCGAAGAGGAGAGAAGGGAGAGAATGATATTCTGTGGAGTATGAAAAGATTCCACACTTATGCTTTTCATGTGGAATTCTGAGTCACATGAATATTCAATGTCCAAATTTAGGTGAAAGAGATGAAGATGGGAAGTTGCTGTACAGTGGAAAAATGAGAGCACCGTCAAAAAAGAAGGGAGAAGTTGCGAAACAACCTTTCAATTCTTAGTCGTCGATTAGGGAGGAGAGTTTCACAGGAAATAGTTGGTTCTCGTCAACTTGGTCAAAATCGGGACACTTCAGAGGAGAGGCTGGTAGTCAATAGAAGAGGGCATCAACTCTAGACGCAGACTTGGAGGAGGGAAATGAGGTAACCTCTTCGCTTAAATGGGAGCAGGCGATGTTTCATAAATTTATCGTGTCTTTTCTACTACTATTTTCTTTTGATTGTAGGAAGAGAAGTTAACATTCTCGTGCTCCTCGCGGATAAGACAATCCTCAAATATTCCTCGAAAGGGCTACGTTGATTTCATGCTCATGCGGATCATTAGTGAACTTTGCAATTTGGTGGAGTTATTCATACCCGTGGTGGTGTTTGTGATGGAAACAAAAAATTCATAGTACGAGAGCTGAACATTTGAGATGGGGGACTTGACTTTCAGAATGGCTCGATAGTCAAGAATGAAAGCATGGTGGTTTATCTTTGTACTGGAGAAGAGATGTTGAGGTGTGTGTCAAAAATCTTAGTCGGTCACATATTGATGCTTCTATCAAATGTGAGGAGACAAGCAATGTTGTGTGGTGTTTCAGTGGCCTCTATGGTTGAACCGAGAAGGGACCTCTGACACAAAAGTTGGTATTTGATGTGGGATGTAAGGAAGTAGTCGCATGACCATGTTGTGTGCGGTGATTTTAATGAGGTACTACTCGCTATTGAACATATGGGTAGAAGTGTACATGCTAAATGGAGGATGCATGGATTTAGGGAGGCAACTAGCGATTGTAATCTTCAATATCTAGGCTATGCTAGTCTGCCCTTCACATGGGATAATAGGCAGCATGTGGAACATAATGTCAAAGCTCGTTTAGATATAGCGTTGGGAGATGTGGTTTTCATATCTAGATTTAGTGAAACTTTTGTGCAACCTATTCAAACAATAAACACATACCATTGTTCTTTGATTGTAGAAGTTAGGAAGGGAGAAAACACAGTGGTAAGGGGGGAGGTATGAGACCGTTCAGGTATGAAAACATGTGGCAAAGGCATGAATAGTATGAGATGGTTAAAATTTTTTGGAAAATTAAATATAATGAACCCAATCTATCTTTGCGGGATATGGAAGGAGCTGTCAAATTGTGGAGTTAGGTGGTTAGTGGTTAGGTACAAAAACAACTCAAAGGGCTTCGAGAGGGGCTAGAGCACATACGAAGCCAATCTATGTATCGGAGTCCGACGTTAAGGGAGAAGGGGGTTATGAGAAGGATTGGCAGAACTGCTGGCTGGACTTATGATGCACCAATGTTCTAGGATCCAATGGCTAAAAGAAGGGACCGTGATATAGCTTTATGTTAGGCAAAAGTAGCTTCGGCTTGATCATGGTGAAATATGATTAAGGTGCTTCAAAAACATGGCCTGATCATGGTGAAATATGATTAAGGTGCTTCAAAAACATGATGGTACAATGTACTCAATTCAAAAGGATATGGAGGTGATGGCCAGCTCTTTCTATCGAAAACTACTCACAGCACTGAACGATCTCAAACTAGAGGCAGTTTGTTAGTTTCTATCGAGGAAGGTAACTCATGATATGAATAATTTGTTGTGTAAACCTTTTACGAGAATTGAGTGGAGGGGGCATTGTTTAGAATGGGGCCTAAACAAAGCTTCAAAAATGGGTGGGTTCACGGAAGGCTTTTTCAGACACATTGGGAGCTTCTTAAAGGAGAGGTTACATCGACTGTGTTGGGCTTCTTGAACTTGAAGTGTTGCTAGCTGAGCTCAATCAAACATTGTTAGTGTTGATACCCAAGTAAAACATCCTCAAGAGTTGTCTCAGTTTCGGGTTATCTCTCTCTGCAATGTCCAGTACAAAATTTGCTCCAAAGTGATGACAAACAGACACAGACAAATGTTGGCTGACATTATATATATCTGAGGAGAAAAGCGCTTTTCTCCCAGGTAGACTAATAGCAGATAATTTACTCATCACCTATTAGTGCATTCAATATATTTAGAAGGAATGAGTGATGCTTGTGCAATCAAGTTAGATATGGCAAAACCGTATGATAGGTGGAATGGAGATATTTGGAAGAAATCATGGTGAGGATTTCAATAAGGTGGATTGAGATGGTTATGAAGTGTGTGTTGAGTCAATCTCCATTATATTGATTATTTTGGTGATTAATGAAAAATTTAATTGTGAGAATAATATGTTTGTTGAGTTTATACCTCTTAGTCTAAATTAGATTGCGAGAGGACGGTGAATAAGATTATTTTGAAGAGGATGCATGATTGAGCTTTGTCAATCATGGACGGGATTTAGAAAAGGTAAATTGAAGATTAAGGATCTATTTTATAAGATTTTATCTGTCGCGCCCCGAAACTGGGACTACGACTACTCCCGTGGAGACCTAGCTTACTACAGCTAGTCCCATATATGCATACCTTTGACTTCCAGGATAAGTCAAGCACAGGAGTATAATCACATTACAGCAGAAAAACTTACAAAATATTTAAACAGTGTGGTCTGCTGGCCTTAATATTACATAAAAAGATTACAATGCCTTCGCGGCATTCAAGGCTTAGCTAAAGTAAAATAAAAACTTCTACACAACGGATGATGGATGTCCCTTCCACAGTAAGAAGTTGACGGCAGAACAACACATCAGGGATCTGGTGGAACTGGCTCTCCTTCATCTTGTTCCAAGAAGTTCTCCACGCCTTCTTCTTGATCATGATACGCTCCATCTACTGGGTTGAAGGTTGCAAGGGTAAGTATTTACGTACTCAGCAAGTCATAGGTAAGAGTAGATACATATAATAGTGTTGTTAGGAACCTAGACTAGTCAAGAATTATGGATGTTTGTAAAATAATCTTTTTTTTCATATCTCATCTCATGACAGCACTTTTCATAACATAGCATCGCTATTCATGTTCACTAAATTATAGCACTACCGTGATACGTTGACACACGACTGCCCACGGCAGCACCCCTTATCATGACAACACATGTCATTTGGGTAATCTTAATTTATCAAATTTTATTTAGAAAACATACTTGTGTCACATCCGGTGGATTTAATCCACCGCAACAGACTCCTATAAATCTGGGAGCTCGGAGTATTCGAATACGTTTTTAACTCTGCAGAGAGGAACCAATTTACCCGCAAGATATTCCACTTTCATCCCCATCCTATCAATATGATTAGACCCTTCCTCACTGCATACTGTGAGTGGTAAGGTGGATATAACAAGAACTTTTGTTATGTTTCACTTACAATTCACCTCTGACCCTGTGGATCTCTCGCGAACCACAGTTGTGGTGGGTTGTACCCCCACCCCTAAGTCTCTTCCCATTACTGGGTCAACGTGCATGATCACATTCAGTGATATGTGGAGGAGTCGCACTCCGTGAAATTAGTGTATTGTTTTTCATCTCATGCAGGGATTTTATGTGCGATTCGCATAAGTACTTGTTCAGGCTTGTCCCATATCAGGCTTGCGGTTAGCACGTGTTTCATGCCACTAGACGCACAACACAAGGTTCTAGTCCTTATATGCCAGTGACCAGACCATCCACAATCATGCACCTTCAGTGCCTGCACATCTTTTGCAGTTAAGCACCTCCAGTGCTACAACCATCCATACCAAAATTCTGGTTATGACTAGGGTTTTATTTCATGAATATATATAAGTACATATAATAGTTCATGACTCACTAATTGATCATTTCACATTTCATAGGCATCCAGCCTAGCACTGTCAATTCACAATTCAACCATTCACACGCAATACTATTTATATTCAAGGTCTTATCATAGCAATTCATAAAATATCGGTTCAAGATGATCAAGACTATGACTTGTCTTCCGCGTCGTAAGAAACAGCAGCTGATGTCGGGTCGGCAGTGAAGTCCTCGAACTCTGGCTCTGACTCTGAGCAAAGATCAAACAAGCAACCAAAAATCACAACCTTTTCAATACATTATTATACTACATGCAATAATGCAAAGATAAAATGTCTCGATGATTCTGGAATAATTAGGTTTAGAAGCTAATTAGTGCTAACTCACAGAATTAGGGCTGAAGATGGGTGCTAGGGACTTTTAGGGTTCCAGGGTATGGGAATGACATTAAGTCCGCGGCTGGTTTGCTCAAAGTCTTTAGGTCGACATTCGGTTTATGGCATCGACAAAGGATTAATGGTTGATAGAGGGCTCAACTCAAGTTGTGACAGAAGAACAAAATGTAGATCACAACACCAGAAATCTAAGAGACAAAGTCTTGCTCAAAATGCATGGCTGGAAATAGGTAAAAAGGTTCAATGCCACTAGCTGACATAGACTGGCATTGGGCTGACATGGCCAGAAACTAGGGTTTGCCATATCGTTTGATCTAGGGCTCCAATTGATGCACCACTTTGTCTGGGAGATAGGCCTTTGTAGCAGAAACAATTCACTCAACAGGCTCTAGGGCAGGAGATGGCCGGAAAGTGGTGAAAATCGGTGAAGAACATGGTGGCTGGAGTTTCAAGTCATGGCACTGGACAGAAATTAGGGCATAGCCATAACTTCTGATTTAGACCGAATTAGACGTTGAGCTAGTAGACAAAAGTGTTCAAGAGATTGAGATGCATCTAAGGGATAAGGTGGCTAGAACTGGATCGGTCGGGAACAGATTTCCGGTGGCCGGCGCCGGAGAAGATGACACTGGATTTGGGGTTTTTTGTTATACAGGATTTGAACTCAATTCCTTGCTCGAGGAGTAAGAGGGAAGCATATGGAAGCTATTGGCACGATCAATTTGGTCGGAGCATCACCGGAGAAGTCTGGCGACGAGCGCCGGTGACTGGTGAAGCTCAAGCTTGGAGATAGCTTCAATTCGGGCTTAATTTCAAAATCTGGATTCACTGGCTTGCTAAGGATAGCTCACTGATCATTTTATTCTACTGGATCAAAGGTTAATTTGGATTGAATCGAGTTGTAAAGCTGAAACAGGGATTCTGGCATTTCCCGGTGATCACCGGCGATGAGGGGCACAGGGGTTCAATTAAATGACACAGCACAGAAGGTTTGATGTGGGGAACTCACTGGTGGCTTCAATTTGCAGTTTGGAGTAGTGGGGCGTGCTGGCGCCGTTGACCTCCTCGGCGGCTCGTCAGAGAAGAAGACAATGTCGAAGGAAATTTGTTTAATTGGCTAAGAATTTCTGGAGGGCAGTGCTGGAGATGAAGAAGCTGCTCTGGACTGCTATTTAAAGGCAAGGCAAGGTGAAGCGAAGCTCACTGCTTGGAGGCTAAGATGCTTGCGCCGGTGGAGGCTTCGGGTTGAAGCAACGGCTAGCAAACGAGAAGGTGTAGCTTCTCTCTGGCGCGCAAGCTGCTGGTGAGCTGGACAAGGACTGCCACGACAATAGCTATGGTGCAAACACGTGTGCGCATGCAAACACGGTTGTGAAAAAGCATGGGCTAGCGCGGCGCTGAGCGGCGGCGAAAACACGGCGACACGGCGCTCTGGTTGCGGTCGCAGCGGCGTTGATCGAAGCGAAGCACTGCGCTGCGGTCGAGGTCGAAGAAGCTGGTGATCTGGTTGCAGATAGCTGCTCCGGTCGAAGATGTTGAGCGCTGGTCGTGAACTGCAAGTGTGGTCGAGCCAGGGACCTAATTGCAAGAATCTTTGTTTGATTTCTGGACTGATTTGTAATTTTTGATTTAGAGAGGGGTAATCTGAAATCTGATTTCATAGATGAGTATAAACTTATACCTTATACTCATCCAGCAAGAAATTTGGTAAAATCTGGCATGATTTGATGGTTTTCGATATAAACCGAAAATAGGGTATTTAGGGTAATTAAAATCTGAGTTTTGGTCGATTTTGAATCCAAGGTAATTGGAGAGAGATTTGGGTGTTCTGATAAAAGAAGATTTTGTATTAATTAGCATTTGGGAGGTGTTCCCTGAAACAGATTTGAATTTGGAGTTGATTTGAGGATTTTAGCCTTTTTGGATTTCCAGATTTCAGAAAAGGGACTGATTCGCGATACAATTTGGACTAATCTGTGAAAAAGGCTTAAATGATGAAATCTGGCTGCCATCTTTCTGGATTAAGGTATTGGTGTACCCATGATCATAATCCAAGAATAATCTGGTCTGGGTTAGATCAAGATTTGGCTAAATCTGAGTTCAAAGTATTTAGGGTAATTAGGATGTTAATTAGAATCCTGTTTTCGAAAACAGAAAAGGATTGCAAGATCTGAGATTCAGAGATGGAATTGAATCAGGCTTCTGAAGGCTTTTAGGTTCAGAGTAACTGATAGATCTCATCTGAGCAATCTGATCTTGATTTGGATTCATAGGGAAGATTTTGAGATATTTGGGAATTAGGATATATTAGGGTTGAACTGATCTTGCTACTACTACAGAGATACATGCATGCATGACTTTTATGAAAAAGAAAGTTTTTACCCCTAAACTCAGAGTGTTACATTATCAGTCTTGATATTTGGAGATGGCCAAATTACTAGAATCTCTTTTTCTAGTTTTGGTCATACTATAAAGAGGGGATCGGAGTTAGTAGTTTGATGATAACTCATGTGGGAAACTCAAATACATGCATAATTCATTCAGTAGATAATCAAATTGTTTTGAGTTGATTTGGATGATTAGTGAAGGCATTGATGCTTATATTTGGAAAATTCCGCTAGAGTAGATGCTTTGAAGCGGCTATACTGAATGTTTTGTATTTTCTGGAGTAATGTAGGCTGAACTAGGTCTTGCTCATGTTGAGACAGTTGTAGTTCCTCTAGTTAGCTTTCCAATGAGCCATGGAGCACATAAATCAGATGTCTAGATGTAAAGTTATGCCTATTTTACTGAGAGCTGCACAGACTCACCTGAACTGTCCATGTAGATCTGGCTGTCCGTGTATGTAATCGGATTGTCCATGTATGGACCTAGAAATTTCTCTAGTAGGGTGTGTTTTTGCACCTCGTGAAATTTGTTTAGACCTGGATTGTCTGTGTGTGTACCGGACATCAACCGCCCTTAACGGCTAGTTTGCATCATTGTCAGTAATTGTGACAACTACTCTGGACTGTTTGAATGTGAACCTGGACTAACCGAGTGGGCTGTTTTCAGCCTATTGTTTTTGCAACAGTTAGTGTTAGTTGGTGGACCATAAATAGATGACTTGAGGCTTTCACTTGTAAGCTTTTGCACCCGAATTTATTGACATATAGCCCAATCACACTCTAGAGCATTCAATTCTCATATGTTACATTAGAGTGAGATTATCTAGTGAGCTCATTTGCATTAATAGAGCATTTAGTGAGTTGAGAGTTTTGTGTGAGTTTTTTCTCATGTGTTTGAGTTTCCTAGTACTTGGTTGGTGCCAAGCAAAGAGTTTGAGTCTATTATTCTTGGTGATCTCCATCACCTAGATAGTCGTGGGAGGCTAGAGAGCTTTCTACCAACGAAGATTTTCAGAGAGACTCGGTGGTATTGTGAAAGGTTTGGTGTTCGCCTATCTGTAGTGGAAAAGGAGCAACCCTAGTAGATACCAAAGCAATACTCACGAGTGAGTGCTTTAACGAGGAGTAGTGGAGACTCGGCGAGTCTTTGAGATCTCAGAATACATCATTCTGTCATTCGGTTATCTCTCTATTACTTTGCTCATTTCTCTATTTAGATCGTTATTCTTTATGTGCTTGTTACCCTAGATTGCAAAAATTATTTGAGCATATGATCACTTGATCACTTGAGTCATAGTTGATTTAGGTTGAGTTTGCAAAAATTTGATTTCTTTTTGTTCTTGCCAAAATCGGTTTTTAGCCAAAATTTTTTAAACAAACTATTCACCCCTCCTCTAGGTTGTTGCCCTTGATCCTATGATTAGTATCAGGGTGAGGTCTCTCATTTTTATCAGTTTTACCGCCTTGAGAGAGGATGACTTCCATGGAGAGTTTTGGCATTGTCGCTCATAGATTTGATGGCATCAATTTTCATTTAAAAATTTGCAAGAGCACTTGTATTGAGGCATTGGACTTAGTCTTATGGAGTATTGCAGAGAATGGTTTTAATTATTCAATAGATGAGGCAAATATCTCAAATTTGGATAGGTAAAACCTTCTATTATATGCTAAATCTAAAATGTGCTATTTGGAGCCTTAAACAATGATGTGTTCAAACTCATGAGAAATCCTAAAATTGCTCATGAAATTTGGATGACTCTTTAGCTTATCTACAAGGGCACATCAAGCGTTAAGGAAACCAAATTGCTCATTTTGAAGCAATAATATGAGTCACTTGTGATGTTGAAATTTGACACTCTCTCCACTATGTTTGATCGATTGATCACAATCACAAATGAGTTAAAAGTCCATGGTGCTAACCTTTCTGATCAAGATGTGTGTAGGAAGTTTCTTAAGGTATTGTCGGAGGATCGCTATGAAGACATTATTACCACCCTCATAAATGGGAATTATTTTTACGAATAACCCATCAAAAAAATAGTTTCAAAATAACCCAAAACTTTAAAAAATTTCAAAAATGACCTTTAGTCACGAACCTCTATGCGCGACCGACCATCAGTCGCTATCCGGGCTCGCGATAAAATGCGTGGCACAACCTTAGTGCCAGCGTGGTTTGCCCAGCCCGTTTGCAGGTTTCAAACTAGTTAATGCAACCCACACTCTTAACAGTAATGCAACATAGCCTAACTAGCTATGAGCCAAGCCTCTCACGCGTGAGACGTGGGTTCGAATCCCGGCCACAACAATATCAAATATATTTGTAATTTTCTGACGCAAGAATAGTACTAGTTAATGCAATTGAAAGCCACGTTGGCGTTTGGGCTGTGCCCACGCATTCAGTTTCTATAGTCCATCAATTCAAGAAGAAGGTGAAGAGTACCAAAAAGAGCTCAAAGAAAGCAAATAAGAAGATGTTGGGTGACCAATTGATGAGGAACGGGGTCTCGATCTTCCGACAGGTAAACGATAGTTCGATTGGTGGAGACTCGACGTTGACGATCCGACTTTCGACCAGAACTGATCTAGGCCTGCAATCGCTACACCACTGCTCCGTTCGTTATCAACCGTACCGAGGTGCGGTTGACCTAGCCACGAAGGCCTGTTCCTACAAGCGAATCGAAGAACACGTGCAAGAACACAGAAGAAGCAATCTCAAATTGCAAGTATGTATTAAGATCACGAAGTGTTGGGGTTCCACAAACCGAAAGACGGTGAACTGCGACAGCAGAAAATTCTAAGCAAAACCCAAGTCTAACAATGACGGCTACGAGGTTTTAATATGCGAGAGGGGTGGCGTCTAGGGTTTGGGGCGCACCCGCCCCATGCGGGATACACGGGCCGAGGCCCAATAGACAGGTGACGCAGCAACGCACGGCCCAACAGAATCTGGTCTCCACTTGTTTCGACGATTTTGATTGACTCAGAAGGATTTTGGACGTGGGACCAGATCCGTTGGAAATGTCTCGTCGAGGGCTTCTCCGTAATGTACTTGAATGCCCCAAACGGAGTTCGTATGCATCTGCTACACCAGTTTGAAGATAGGCTGCTCCGCCGTGGCCGACCCGGACTCCAGCTCGCGGTAGACTTGATTCCCGACCCGTCTTGACGCAAAGTGACACCCTCGCTGATCAACACCATGATTCCTGAGCACAAGCACAATATTATTAGGTAGTAACTCGCTCTTGTCAATATTCTCTCGTGTACTAAGAAACGAGCTCACCTGGTGATTTAGTTGACGTGCACGTGCCCTTGTTATTGGTCCTTGCACAACGGGTGTTGGAAGAATGGACACATCGTTAGGGGTGATGTCCTCATCACCAATCTTCCTCGACATCCCACGCCAAGCCACAATGTCTTATGACATGTAGCCTGACAGTGTCAAAGTGATTGACCATGTGAAAAAATGGTATTGCACATTGAAGAAGGAACATTACTCCTTGAGCGTGCAATATCAAGAGTTGAAGAACTCAGATAACATGTTGGTTGCTAAGGACTCCATTAGTTCAATAATTACTACGGATGTTGGAGTAACATGTGATTTGTTAGATGATTCATCATAGATTCACATGTTTCTACAACAAATACAAGCATTTCATGTGATGATTTGCTCAATGATTCATCTTTTGATTCACATGCTTGTATGGTTGATACTAGTACTTCATGCAATGATTTGCTTAATGATTTATCTATATGTCATGATGTTGGAACTAGTTGTGATTTGCCTTCTTACTCCTCATATGATATGCCTAACTCATCTAGTGATTTTATTTATGTCTTCTAGTTCATCTTCTATTTGTGATGATATGCCATCATGTTCTCATTCGCATCATGATACTTGTGACATGGCATCATCTCATACACTTAAAATTGAAAATGATGAACTTAATGTAAAAGTTAATAGATTGAGCAATGATCTCACTAGATGTTATAAGGGTAATGCGATGCTTAATAAACTCCTTGGTGATCAAAGATGTACATTTAGAAAAGAGGAATTAGGTTTTGCCCAAACATCTAGTAGGAGACATCATTGCACACATCACCGCACCCATGCCATATCATTTGTAAAGTCTTCTCAAGTTCCATGCTCATCATGTCATTTAGTAGGGCAACATTTGCATGTGTGTGCATCTCATTTTTGTATAGTGAACTTTTTTAATTCCTATTTGATTTTTTGATCTAGAAGAGGTTTAATTACACAATTTAATGGTTCTCCATTTCAAAAACCAAAAGATAAAGCTATTTGGTATCACAAGATATTTGTGAGCTGGCTAGACGACGTCATATGGTATGGGTACCCAAGAAGATTTGATTCATTTTGGATGATTTTAAAATTGCATCTCATTTTCTCTTTTTCCTGTTTCATTCAGAAAAGATTTTATCTTATTTTAATTTTATAGGCAAACAATGCATAAAGAGTCAAAATTTGAAATTTATAGGTAACACATTGAGTGGAAGTAATATGAAGTGCATTTATTGATTATTTCAGCCCTATATGTGATATTTTCAAAATTGCAAGTATAGCATTTCAAAATGACTCTTTTTTGGTCAAAAAGTCCAAATTTCTTTTCAAAATGTCAAAAATCTTCAATTTCAATCAAAATTATATTTACAATATATTCAAAAGATGTTTAGAGGCTTTGGATTCAAGAAAATCATTTCTAAAACTTTTTATTAAAATTGAGTTCATAATGATCTTCGGGGATCTTGTTTTTGGACATAATGATTTTCAAGCACAAATCACAATCCATTTGGATTTTACCACAACAGCCTTTATAAAACTTTTAGAACTAACACCCCTAAGGTTTTTCTAGTTCAAATCATTTTCTAAAGAAGTCTCATTTGAAAGACATGAATTTCGTCGAAAAATTTGTTTTGACCCAAAATGACCTGTACCGGCAAAAACATGAGTTTAGCTATTTCTATGATTTTTCATGATGAGATTTCACTCAAAATAATTTTTCTAACTCACTGAAGCTCTTTCATGTAAAAAATCTCACAAAAAATCAAATTTGAAAAAGTTTGCTGAAATCAACCTTCTTCACTACTACAGAAATACAGTCCACTAATCCCTATCTTCTAACGGTTATATGCAATTTGGAAGAAAACCGTTAGTATACAAGGCCCGCAGTGGAGAAGAGTTTTTTTACTAATGGTCGAGTTGTGGGAAATAATTAGTAAAAACCACATTACTTATTCTAACGGTTCATAATATATTAATCGTTAGAAGAGAGAAAATTTTACTAACGGTTTGTTTTTTCAACCATTAGTAAAATTTCGTTATTTATTCTAACGGTTATTACTATATTAGCTGTTAGAAGAGAGGAAATTGTACTAACTGTTTGTTTTTTCAACCATTAGTAAAATCTCGTTATTTATTCTAATGGTTATTACTGTATTCTAACGGTTTGTTTTGGAACCGTTAGTAAAAGTTTTACTATAAGTCAAATTAACCCACTCGACCCTTGCTGACCATCTCGATCTCTTTGTTAATTTCCTTCTGTTTCACGCTCCAAGCTAGAGTGATCTGGCCAAGCTAGTTGGAAGGAAGTTAATTTGATCCCTCTCGCTAATGTAAATTTCTCATCACCTCTCTCTCTCTCTCGATCACTCTCTCTCTACTTCCAAACTAGCAAGCTCCAAGCTAGGAGGCTAGCTAGCTAGCTAGCTTGCTGAAGTTAAGCTAGGAGTGATTTATGGTTCAAGTTAATAAGCTAGCTAGCTGGCTCTTACAATTAATGTATCAAGTTATGGTTTCATATATCAATTGTAAGTAGCTGTACATATATAGCCTAATTGGCCATGTTTCATGCATGCATGCATGAGTCATTAATTATTTTTTTAATTTGTCAATTTTGTGAATTGTAGATGGACCGAGAATATTGGATGTATGGAATAAAACTTACTACTCTTAGTATTTGGAGGGTTTGAATGGGTTTATTAAATTTGCTGAGCAAGAAAAGGTGAAGAAGGGAGAAAAAGATATGCATTGTCCTTATACAGATTGTATGAACCTAAAGAGGTTTAGCAACTCCGATCAGATTAAGAGTCATTTGATTCATCGTGGTTTTAATGCACGATATATCCCGTTGGATATAGCATGGCAAAGATCTTGAGGAAACGAGCACCTCTACCAATTAGCAGGACTTGGAAGTGGATTGCAGTAATGATGATCATTAGAACTTTGATAATGTTCGTTCGGATATGCATGTAGGTGATGAAAATTTAGATGAAATGTTATGTGATGTAGAAGAAGATTACAACGAAAACGATTTTGGTAAATTTGAGAAATTGATTGTTGATCCTGAGAAGCCTTTGTTCCCTGGATGTGCAAAATTTACAAAGTTGTCTTCTGTGCTGAGATTATATAACTTGAAGACAAGCAACGGTTGGAGCGATAAGAGTTTCACGATGCTATTAGAACTTTTAGTGGACATGCTTCCAGAGGGAAATGAGTTGCCAAGATTGGTTTACTAGGCCAAAAATTGTTATGTCCATTGGGAATGAAAATCGAAAGTATACATGCAAGCCCAAATGATTGTGTGTTGTACAGTAACGAGTATGAGGATTTGCATGTTTGTCCTAAATGCGGTGCATCATGGTATAAGCATAGGGACCGAATTTATCACAGTGAATGTGATGAGGTAAAGAAAGGGCTTCTGGCCAAAACTGTGTGGATTTTCCTGTGATTTCTAGATTGAAACGGTTGTTTGCAAATCCGAAAGATGCGAAGTATTTGCGTTGGCATGCTGAAGGATGGAAACAAGACGGAAAACTAAGACATCCAATTGATTCTATTCAATGGAGAAACATTAACAAAACATTTGGTGAGTTTGGCGGCGAAGTGAGGAATATAAGGTTTGGGCTGAGTACATATGGTATGAATCCACACGAAAATATGAGTAGTTGGCATATGACTTGGCCGATTCTTTTATGCATCTACAATCTTCTTCCTTGGTTATGTATGAAGCGCAAGTATATCATTATGTCATTACTAATCTCAGGATGCAGACAACCCGTGAATGTTATTGATGTGTTTTTAGCACCTTTAATCGAGGACTTACAGAAATTGTGGAGCGAAGGGGTGCGGGTGTGGGATGCATATAAGCGAGAGAATTTCATATTGCGGGCCATGATATTTTGCACCATAAATTATTTCCCAGCCTACGGAAATTTGTCGGGGTATAGTACAAAAGAAGACAAGGCTTGCTCTATTTGCCTGGATGAAACTGAAAGCATGTGGTTACAGAACTATAGAAAAACAGTGTACATGGGTTACCGTAGATTTCTTCCGATGCATCGCCTACCGTAAGAAGAGGAAATCATTTAATGGGAAGCCTGAGAAAGAATCAGCCCCGGTGTTTGTGACCGGTAAGGAGCTTTACTTGCACGTGAAGGACATGAAAGTTGAGTTCGGTAAATATTCTAAACCTCTAGAAAAAAATGTTTGGAAGAAGAGATCGATTCTTTGGCATCTACTACACTGAGAGCACTTACAAGTTCGACATTGCATTGATGTCATGCATATAGAGAAAAATGTTTGTGACAATTTGATTGGTTTGTTGTTGAATATTCCGGGAAAGACGAAAGATGGCATCAAAGTTTGCTGTGACATGGTGGAAATGGGCATAAGGACTGAGCTTGCACCGTTGGAGAAGGGAAAGCGTACATACCTCCTCCCGGTCTGTTATACTTTGTCAAAAAGGGAGAAAACAGAACTCTGTCAGTGCCTGTATGGTGTCAAAGTTCCATGTGGGTATTTTGCGAACTTGAAAAAACTTTTGTCCATGAAGAACTTGAAACTGGTTGATATGAAGTCCCATGATTGTCATGTACTGATGTCACAAATACTTCCCATTGCTATCAGAAGCATTCTCCTAGTCAAAGTCAGAGAGACAATTGCAAAGCTATGTTATTTCTTCAACGCAATATCTTGCAAGGTAAGTGTGTATTCCTACTAAGTTAATTAGCTCCATTCATGGAACTTGCCAAATTTTTCTGATATGAATATTTGCTGCAATTGTGTCCTTGCAGGTATTGATCTAGATGGACTGGATGATTTGCAACGCGATGTAACTACAACTCTTTGTCAGCTTGATTCATGGAACTTAGGATGTATTTCCCTCCATCCTTTTTTGATGTTATGGTCCATCTAATTATTCACCTTATCAGAAAAATTAAGTTTTGTGGACCCGTGTTCCTGCACTACATGTATCCATTTGAGAGATTTATGAGTATCTTGAAGGAATATGTAAAGAATCGTCATCGGCCCGAGGGCAGTATCATCGAAGATTATGCCACCGAGGAGGTGATTGAATTTTTCACCAACTATATGGCCGGAGTTAACCCAATTGGCATTCCTAAGTCCCGGCACAAGGAAAGGCTTCAGGGCATCGAAACGATTGGATTCAAAGTAGCCTCTCCTCTAGTGATTTTATGCAAAAGCATATTTTTGAGTCTTACAACACATGACGGGGGTGGAGTCATACATACACGAGTACAAGGAAATGTTACGGAAACAGAATCTTTCAAAGGTAGAGATTTGGGTCACCAGAGAACATAATAGGAAGTTTGCTGGGTGGATCAAAAATAGTCATACGAGCTTCCGAGGGCTCCGTAAGTGAAGCTGTTACATGGTTGGTTAGAGGGCCAAGATTTACTGTAGGGACTTGGCAGGGGTACGACATCAACGACTATTCATTTTACACAAGAATTCAGGACGAGAAGAGTACTATGCAATGTAGTGGAGTGATACTACTTGCTATTTCGGAGGATGCCAGGACAGTAAGGGTACTCAACTCATATTACGGTGTTGTTGAAGAAATATGAGAGCCCGATTATGTATTATTTAAGATTCCTTTGTTTCGATGCCAATGGGTCAAAATCTCTCGAGGTGTTAAAGTTGACAATTACGAGTTTACTCTCATCAATCTCAGTAGAGTCGCACACTAAGACGATCCGTTTATACTTGCTGAGCAAACCACACAGGTATTCTACATTGTTGACCCGGCCAATCCAAAGTTGCACGTTGTCCTTGATAGCAAGAGACGTATTGTTGGGGTCGAAGACGTTGTGGATGAAGAAGAGTATAATTAGTTTCACTAAATACCTTCATTTTTAGATGGAATTCTTCAATCTGTCCCTCCCGAAGATATTGACGAAACACGTTACCTGCGAGACGATTACGAAGAAGGATTATGGGTTGAAAACCATTCTTGACTATTTTGTAATGTAAGTGATGTATATTACTAATTGGAGCTTTAATTGAAGAATTAATATATGTGCTGATCATGGTGTGAAACTTGTGATTGCTGTGGTTATGGACTCAAGCACATGCAATAAATATTTATATATGTCTGCTCTAGCTTGTACCTATATATGCTTGCTCATTTTACAATTAATACATGGAACAACACCATTTGTTTATATATATACATCACTTACATTGAGATAGCATATATATATATATATATATATATATATATATATATGTATGTATATATACCAGCGAACCAGTAGAAGATATTGTGTTTTGTTAACGGTTTGTATTGTCAAACCGTTAGAAAAAGTGTCCCTCACACAATGACACTCTCTTCTAGAGGTTGCTACTAAAGAACCGTTACAAAAAATAGGGATATTACTAATGGTTTTGTTTATCAAACCATTAGAATAAGGCTCCGCCGATCGAACCCTAAGCTCATCTCTTCTAATGGTTTCTTAATGTTAACCGCTAGAAGAAATATCATTGTACTAAAGGTTTATTGTGTTGAACCGTTAGAATAAGTCCTCTCTAAATAAACTCCGCCCTGGAATTTTTTCTCCAGTTGAACCAAACACATTTCCAATTATTTCTCTGCTCGCGCGCACAAAACCCAAGCATCGCCGATGACCACTTTTTCACTACCGGACCACCATCGCCGCCAGGATTTTGGTTCTCCACCGATGCCAACCACTGTATTGCACCATCACCGGCCACTCCACGAACTGTAAGTGTTTTCGATCAACTCGCGCCATAGAGTTCTCTTGGCCTATCCCTAGTTGATTTTTGCATGTTTATTATTTGTTCCCTCCCTAAACATGTGGGTTTAGCCATTTACAAGATTAATAAAATTATTCATCAGGATTTTGCTATCCTTTTCCCTTTGGAACAATGGTGGCCTCATTGGCAGAGAGAACTTAATAGGTGGTTTATTGAGCAGGATAATGCTTGGCATTTGGTCCATTCTAAGAGAAAAAAATCTGTTTTCTTCTTCTGGGAGAAGTAATCTTTTCATTTGTAATTCAGTGTTTGATCGTCTGCAATTTCCTTCTAAGGGTTCTTTCCATAAATTGGGTAATCTAAAGATTTCTGTGTTTGATCGTCTTCATTTTCCTAGTAATCGCAATATGAGGCTTAATTCTTCAAATTTGAATTCTGGGGTGGCTTTAGCTTGTTTTAATTGCCTTGCTCCTGGGCCCTTTAAAAGAGACTGTGTCTCTCAGGTCCGGTGCTCGAGCTGTTTTATTATGGTCATATTAAGCGCTTTTGTTTTAAGAGGATTTTGGATCTAAAGAGTAAAAGAGTTTTTATTCCCAAAGATATTTTGGTTAACAATGGTAGTGCTCCTGTCATTGCTTCGCCTTTCGCGCCCTTTGCTGTTGGGGGTGTTTCAGATCGAACAATTAGTTTTGACTTTTTGTTTGGCACTAAGCTTTCTCCTGCGGTCAGGATGGCCTTGAACAAAGGAAAGGAGGTCACTCATCACTTTGATAGCTTCTCTGAGTTCTTTGGTTTTCGTGCAAACCCCTCTGTCATTCGAAGTGTCACTCCATCTGCCTTAGATTTTAACTCTCCTTCTTCTACCTTCGTTTTGGCCTCTTTTCTTTCCTTGGCTCTTGTTGCTATCTCCATTTGTAAAATGGCTAATTACTGGGTTAATCCTACTCCGTTTCTTTGTGAGGGTTTGGAGGAGATTGTTGTTCATGGAAGACCTTTACGCACTAGGCGCGTCTCTACCAGAAGTGAAAAAAATGAAAATATGGCTATTGCTGATGTGGCTCCGGAGGCAATGGAGCCGATTCATGTGGTTAGAAATTATCTTCAGAATGCTAGAGGGATTCAAGCTCAGGTTACTCCTTCTGGTCTTGCTGATGCTTCAGTTTGTCTTTCTTCTTCTTTGCAAAGAGACATTCTAATGAATGAAGGTCTTCATGTGGAGACTGATTTTATGCTGTTTTTTAATCATCATGATAATGGCTTCAATTTGAGGAGGGTTGCCTTCAACCAGGAAGTTTGGCTGCTTCTGCTGAACTTTCCGCTGGATTTCTGGTCGTATTCTACCCTAAGTAAAGTTGTGTCCTCTTTTGGCCTCCTATGGGAATGGGATACTGATTATCAAAGGACAGGGGACAGATCGCATGCTATGGTCAAATGTTTGGTTACTGCTCTCTGACATTCCTCGTTATTTGGTGATTACTGAACACAATGAAGCCCTTGGTCGTAGCTGGACTATGCAAGTCGTTATTTGTCTTTCTCAGCCTACTAATGCTCCTGATGGAGATGAAGATGATCCTGAGGATCCTCAGCCCCCTCAAGATGATGACAATGGTAACATTGAGGATCTGGACTTAGAAGATCATATTGATCAAGATGATGCTCCGGGAGATATGGAGGAGGGGTTGATCTGATTTGGGATGCTTTGGTTCCCCAACGTCTTGAAGTTTGGGATCCTTGGGCTGAGATGGAGGATTCTTCATCCTCATCTGATTTAGAACAAGCCTCTGTCATTTTAGCTGAAAATTGTGCTCTGTTGTTGAGCTGGAAGGTTCCTTGTTTAGGGTCTACTATCCGATGGCTTAATTCTTCTTTATTCCTGAGGACCTCCTGGAGTTTGTTTAACCCTTTTGCGACAAGGATCTCATCTCCACTGGGCTTTAGTCTGAAGATTAAGAAGCGTGTTTCTTCTTCTCATTTGGATAAAGCAAAGGGCAGGACCCTTCTGGCTGTTTCTGGTCTGCGCAAAAGTCCCAGATTGGCCGAAAAATTTAAAGGCTTCAAACCAGGGACCTCTACTTTCGCTGCTCCTAAGCTTCCCATTGATATACTTCAAGCTATTGGTTCGTTCTGTGGGATTCCTCCGGAGTTGATCTCTAAGGAGAAGTTACAAGCCCCTCTGATTCAAAGTTTAGATGATTAAGATGGCTGTTTTTCTGTCTTTGGGTAGTGTCAAGATATTTTGTTGGTTGTTTAATTGGATGGCTTGTAATACTGTTTATCTAAACTTTGGTTCTTGGTTTTTTGGTAGCTGTTTAAACATGGCTTTGCCATGTGGTCATGTTATTTGGAGGATTTTCTTGTGGTTTATTAATGAATGCTATTAAGAAATTTGGTATTCTTGTCTGGAATATTAGAGGTCTTAATGCTTCTAATAAAAAGATTGCTGTACGAGCAAAAATTACTGAAGAAAATTGTTCTATCTTATGTCTTCAAGAGACTAAAATGGAAGAGATTAACTCCTTTTTAATTAAAGCCATTTGTCCGAAGGACTGGAACGAATTTGATGTTATTCCGTCCAGGGGTAATTCGGGGGGTATTTTGACTATTTGGAATTGTAACCTGTTCCAATAGATGGATGTTATTCATAATGAATTTTGTCTCACTGTTTTACTTAAGAATAAGCTCTCCGGAACTTCTTGGATGATCTCCAATGTTTATGGTCCTTGTTGTCCCCAGAAAAAGATTGAATTTTTGAGCTGGTTTCATCATATTTCTGTTCCTCCACATATGCCCTGGTTAGTCATGGGGGATTTCAATCTCTTGAGATATGCTTCTAACAAAAACAAAGGGCTGTTCAATTCAGGGGAAGCTGATCATTTTAATGAAGCTATTAATCATCTTCTTCTTGAGGAATTGCCTTTAACTGGATATAAGTACTCTTGGTCCAACATGCAAGCACAACCGACTCTTGAGAGGTTAGATTGGTTCTTTGTAAACGAAGGATGGCTTAATGCTTATCCCAATACTATGGTCAGATCTTCTTCAAGGATTATCTCTGATCACTTTCCAGGTATCATTGTTATTACTTCTTCTCTTCCTGTTTCGAAGGTTTTCAGATTTGAAAACTTCTGGATATCTAGACCTGGTTTTTTGAATCTGGTGGAGAGTTCTTGGAACTTTGGTTCTTTTTATCCTAATGTTGCAAGAAGAATCAATAATAATTTTAAGATCTTCGAAGGGTTTTAAAGCAATGAAATAAGAAATTCAAGATCTCTCAATTTCAGGTGGATCATTGTCAAAGCACTCTTACTCTTCTTGATGGTCTAGAAGAACATAGAGATTTATTTCGACTGGAATTTCATTTTGGAAATATTGTAAAGAAACATCTTTGCAATTTACTTAAGATTAGGAATGACTATTGGAAACAAAGAGGTCATCTTAGATGGGTGAAACTGGGGGATGAAAACTCCAAATTCTTCCACTCTGTTGCTTCTATCAACTTTAGGAATGACGAGGATTGTTACCCGAGCTAGTTAGGAATGAATGCACATTTCGTTCAAGATGGATTCGAACCAAATAAGTATCTGAAGGTTCGCTGTTATGGTCTCAGACGACCTGAGAAGCGCGGACACAAGGATGATTTATGGTCGCAGGCTTTGCACGATCATGAGATCGCAGATGCTACGCGGTCAGGAGGCCGTAGACGATGTGCGGTCAGAGGGTCGTGGACTACCCTCGACCAGAGTAACTCGGGATTGTTTAGCTCTACAACAGGCATATCCCTAGGATCATGATGATTCCTCCACGTATGAAGACAACTGCCAGGAGGTTAACATGTGCAGTTATCCTTTGATTGCACATGTTAAACCTACGTGGGGGTTAAGTGCGGTTACCAAAACTGCACTCAAGCAACCGTTCAAAGCCGTTGTGCATTGGCGCCCTTTCGACCAGTATAAAAGGGTAAGCAAATGTACAAGAAGGGAAACGATGACAAGAGATCCAACATATCAAACAGATCAAGAACAACAAGCTTCCATAAGATAGTCTTAGCCGTTTTTTAGACAATCACACAGAAAATATCTTCACCTGTGATAATCTTTTCGACAACTTTGTAAACCTTTTTTCCATAGATAGTGAAATCACAACAGGAGGTAGAGCTATTGCTCCCACCATCGAGGACCCAAACCTGTATAAATCTCTCTGTGCCCCAACCGACATTGCTCATCATCCCTTTCCGGAGGGACACCCTGAAAGGCCTCACAACTCACAAATTCTGCATAAGATTGACTAAGGACCCCGAGTCTGAATCGTCGACAAGGAGGAATGTCGTGGTATTGAGAATACCCCGGCAGGTTTTGAAGACGATCCTAGCGGAGATTAGGCAGCGCGGGTTGACCGGGTGACTGGTCCTCCCCCGCCGGACAAACACAAGAATTGACACGAGGATTTATACAGGTTCGGGTCCCGGTGGGGGCCCTAGTCCTATCGACACGCTCCCGACCGGAGTCGGCTGGGGAGGCTCTCTCCGGGAGAGAGGCTTCCGGAGCACGTCTGTGAGATTAGCTATTCCAAATAATAATGAACTGATCCCTTACAACAGAGGAGTACAAGGGCTATTTATAGGCCCAAAAAGAAGCAAAAAACCTAAACTACCCCGGAAGCCACCGTCGGATTGAAGGGTAGGACCGTCCTTCTCCCGGTCAAACGTCTTGGATGGTTGACAGGTGGTCGCTGATTCCCGAGGCGTCCCTCGCGTGACCTGCACGTGATAAACAAACAGGGGTTTTACCTTTTAGGAGGGCGATGACGTCCGGGACATGCCCGGAGAGCACGGTCCCGGGGGCCAAATGGCGGCGCCCGGGGCAGGCACCGGAGGCCACTGTCCCCGGGCCAAATGGCGGCGCCCGGGACATGCCCGGGGGGCACGGTCCCGGGGGCCAAATGGCGGCGCCCGGGGCAGGCACCGGAGCCCACTGTCCCCGGGCCAAATGGCGGCGCCCGGGACATGCCCGGGGGGCACGGTCCCGGGGGCCAAATGGCGGCGCCCGGGGCAGGCACCGGAGGCCACTGTCCCCGGGCCAAATGGCGGCGCCCGGGACATGCCCGGGGGGCACGGTCCCGGGGGCCAAATGGCGGCGCCCGGGACATGCCCGAGGGGCACGGTCCCGGGGGCCAAATGGCGGCGCCTGGGGCAGTCACCGGAGGCCACTGTCCCCGGGCCAAATGGCGGCGCCCGGGACATGCTCGGGGGGCACGGTCCCGGGGGCCAAATGGCGGCGCCCGGGGCAGGCACCCGGGGGCCAAATGGCGGCGCCCGGGGCAGGCACCGGAGGCCACTGTCCCCGGGCCAAATGGCGGCGCCCGGGACATGCTCGGGGGGCACGGTCCCGGGGGCCAAATGGCGGCGCCCGGGGCAGGCACCGGAGGCCACTGTCCCCGGGCCAAATGGCAGCGCCCGGGACATGCCCGGGGGGCACGGTCCCGGGGGCCAAATGGCGGCGCCCGGGGCAGGCACCGGAGGCCACTGTCCCCGGGCCAAATGGCGGCGCCCGGGACATGCTCGGGGGGCACGGTCCCGGGGGCCAAATGGCGGCGCCCGGGGCAGGCACCGGAGGCCACTGTCCCCGGGCCAAATGGCGGCGCCCGGGACATGCCCGGGGGGCACGGTCCCGGGGGCCAAATGGCGGCCCCTGGGACATGCCCGGGGGGCAGGGGCACGGTCCCGGGGGGCACGGTCCCGGGGGACATGCCCGGGGGGCAGGCACCAGAGGCCACTGTCCCCGGGCAATCATGAACTTACCTGGACTTGACCGCGTGGAGATTTCCCCCAACAGCAGCCCCGCATTCCCTCCGGGGACGAAGCTTGAGCCCCCGGAGGGAATGGTTACGGTACCGGGAAAATCTCCGGACGAAAATCACCGGAGCCCCGGCGACGCTTCGGTTTCTGTGCCGGGCGCTTTATGGCCGCGCCGTTTTCTCAATAAATGCACGCGCGGTTCAAACCGGCGTCTCGATTTACGCGCCTGTCCCTTCGTTTCCCGCGCACGGTTTGAATTTCAGTGGTCCAGATTGCCCCGAGGGGGCCACGTGGCGCGCATCTAGATCACGGCCAGCCTCTATAAATAGGGCCTTAGGGGGCCCCGGAAGCTCGTTCCAAATCTTCAACTCCAGCTTCAGCTCTCCCGGTAGCGCTCTTCCGGTAGCTTCTCCGGTAGCCTTTTCCGGTAGCGAGCGTCCGGGAGTTGTTGACAGCCACCTGAAAACTTAGCCACCCAAAAAAGAAAGAACTGACCTAATGGCGCCCAAAGGTCGAGCGAAGACCACGGAGGTGCCCCCGGAGGAAATCCCCGTGGATTTCCTCTGGGCCTCCGAGTTCTCGGCCTCGGACGCAGAGTCCCTGGTCAAGAAGGGCGTCGTTGAAGAGGGGGACATCTGGGTCCCCCTAAAGAAGGACGGAGCCCCCCGCCCCAGGCCCGGAGAGGTCGTGGCCTTCGAGGTCTTCCTCGAGGCGGGGCTCCGGCTCCCGGTGCATCCGATGCTCCGGGAGTTTCTCAAAGAGTACGGGGTGGCTCTCAACCACCTCACCCCGAACGCGCTCGTCCGTATGGGCCTTTTTATATGGCTCTACGAGACAGCGACCGGGCGGGAGCCCACCCTTCGCGCCTTCCGGTACTTCTACGAGCCGGCAGCGCGGAGCTCCCACCTGGTGAAGGGAGGACCGAAGTCCCCCTTCGGCTCGGTGATGGTCCAGATGCTGCCCTCCCGGGTGGCGGACTACCCGGCGGCGGCCTCCCGGGACCACTGGGGGGACTGGCTCCGGAGGTGGTTCTACCTCCGGGTCCGGGACGAGGCGGTGGTCTACACCCCGGAGCCTCCCACCTACAGCCGGTCATCCGCACCGAAGCCGCCGGTGTGGACGGACGAGGAGTTCGAGCTCCTCGGGAAGGTGGTGCTGGCGAAGAAGGCCCGCTCGATGCGGGACGCCGCGGAGGAGCTGGCGCTCCTGCGGCTTTCCCCCTTCTCACGCGGGGGAAGGGGGATCGGCATGGGCCTGGAGCAGCGGCCTCCGGTCAAGCCGGTGACGCGGCGTAAGTCCCCTGCATTTTTGTACTTGCAGTTTTTTATGAGAAATCGACTAACTTTTTACCTCTTGCAGTGCGCCCGTACCCGGCGGCGAGGGACAAGGCGGAGCACCTCCTGGGGAGGTACTTCGCAGACGAACACGAGCGCATCGTGCGCCTCGTGGGGGAGGGGCCTCCCCGGAACCTGGTGGCCGAGGCCCACGGGCTCAGGCTTCCGGAGAGGAAGCCCCTTCCCACCCCCGGGTCTCATAAGCGGGGGAAGGATGCGGCCGGGGGCTCGGAGCCCAAGAGGCCCCGGGTCCAAAAGACCCCCGCCCCGACGACGACGCCGGCGACGACGCCGGTGAGGGCCCGAGACGCGGCTCCCGGAGCCGAACATGCCCGGGCGGCGCCCCGGGCAGAGGCGACGCCTCCGCCCCCGGTGGCCCCCATCGAGGCCCGGGGGAAGGAGGTTGTTACCGGCGGGGCGGGGTCCGATTCCGCGGACTACGCCCCGTCGCCCGTTCGAGTGGCGCTCCTCTCGCCTCTCCCGGCGACATTGGCGCCGGAGAGGCTGGAGGTGAGGTTCTCGGAGGCGGCGCCTCCGTGCCTCTGGCCGGTGGATGACGAGGGGGGGGAGCCCCTCGGTCTACGTGGTCCCCCCGGAGCAGGAGGCCCCGAGGGCCCTTTGGCCGGGGGCGGGGAAAGGTCCGATGATCCCCCCTCGGGCGGAGAACCCCGCCCAATCTTCGTCTTCGTCTTCGGAGGAAACTTCGTCGACAAAGACGCCGGTGACGCCGGCCGTGCTCCCGGATTCCGAGGTCCGGGGGCCCTCTGCCGGCCGCGACAGGAGGGCCGGGCAAGATACCTCCCTACTTCCCGCGGGGGAGGTGGCCCGCTACGCAGAGGGCCTGCACAACCGGAAGGTGCAGGCCTTCGTAGCAGGAGGAACGCTCCACGAGCGTTTTGAGGGGCTCGAGTCCCTCGGAGCCCAGGTAACCCGAGCTCTCAACACCTCAGCTTTTTTCCTGCACTTGAGAATTTTCTAACTCTTTATGTATTTTGTAGGTAGCGACTGTTACCTGGGGCCTTGAGCAGCGGGTCAGCCGGCTGCTCAAGGAGGCGGAGAGCCGGGCCGCGGCCTGCGTGGAGCAGCGGGAGGCGGCCCTCCGGGAGCGGGACGAAGCTCTTGATGAGCTGTCCCGGGCCCGGGCGCAGGTGCACCTTTCGGAGGGCGCCTACATCCGCCTTCGAGAGGAGGCCAAGGTGCGGGAGAAGACGCTCCGGGAGCTCTAGAGCTCCAGCGTCCGGGCGCTGTCGGACGCGGGCCGCTCCGTCCGCTCGACCTTGGAAAGCCTTGGTGTTAGCCTGGGCTCCGGGAGCGGCCCCGAGGTGCCCCCGGCGACCCTCGCGGAGGCTGTGCGTTTTCTTAATGCACAAGTCTCCGCGATCCCGGAGGCTGCGGATGTCCGGGCACGGGGCCGGGCGATCCCCGTCATCGCGGCCGCCGCGGGGCTCGTTGACTACCGTGGGGTCGGCGCCCGGGCGATCGGGGGGCGCATCCCCCGAAGCTTCCCGGAGGCCTTCGAGCCAACGCGCCGGGAGGTGGAGCTGCTGGCGGAGGGGTTCTACGACCGGATCATCCGGACGAGGTTCCCGACACCGGCGCCTCCGGCCGCGGACGCCCCTGCCCCGGCCACGGAGGAAGCTCCCCAGGGGGAGGACCCCAATGCTAAAGTATGAGCCTCCCCCGGGTCTTTAGCTAGGACCTCTTTTTATTTTGTTAGACATTTTGATTCCGGTAGCTTCTTAGGAGAAGCCCCGGGCACTTGTACAAAAACATCTTGCAATGAAATATATTTGAAATTTTTCTAAGTCTGCAATGAAATGTTACCAGGGTACCCGGGGGGTTATTCCCGGCCAACGGTCCGGGAGAGGCTCTCCGGGGGACGCCCAAGCGGCTTTGATTTTGCTGAGCCTTGTCTCCGGGGAGCGCGACGGGGGTACTGTCCGGGAGCCTGTCCGGTTGAGGTGGCGCCCGGAGTGGCACTTGAATAATTTTGACAACAGCCGTGCTGAATTAACTCCCCCGCGCCCGGAGGCCCGGATGATACCTCCTCTCCGGATACTTCCGCCGGCTGGGTACGAGTTTTGGCCCGAAGACGTACTTCGGGACTCTCAGTGTCGCGTCCGGGCGCTGTACCGGGACTTGGCCCGGGAGCTGAGGGAGCGCCTCCGGGAGCTTTAGGCGTAGGGGCCTTAGGCTCGTAGAAAATCCCCCGGGTTGTATCATTTCCGAAACCCACCGGAGGGGGAAGATGTCCTCCGGGTTTCCCGATCAATAAAGTACGTTGTTGTTGTTTCCTTTTATTGCGCCTCTTTATTTTCTTCTTGGATGGTCTGGACGACTCATCTTAACAAGGATGAGCTAAGTTTCTTCGTGGGTGGTGCGGTCGACACCCGGGGGTTCCTTATCCCCCCGCCCACAGCGGGCCGGAGAATAGCTCCGCGCGCTGTGGGGGTAACAAGGCCCCCGGGAAGGAAGACACCTGTAGCATAGGAAATTTTCCAAGTTAGAAAATTTTAAAGCGAGGTTTTCAAGGAGAAGACCTTCCGGGAGATAATCATCCGGTTACCGTGAGAACGGGGAGCCGGGAATAAGGCCTTAGGCGGAAGGAATGTCCAAGAGAACCCGATGGGATTTCCAGAGGCGAGTTTCCTGGGAGACTCTCGTCCGGTCGCCGTGAGAACGGGGAGCCGGGAATAACGTCGACTCCCGGGGGAGGAAGATAGATCCAATCAGGCCGCAAGGGGCTGGTCTTCCGGTCGCCGTGAGAACGGGGAGCCGGGAATAACGTCGACTCCCGGGGGAGGAAGATAGATCCAATCAGGCCGCAAGGGGCTGATCTTCCGGTCGCCGTGAGAACGGGGAGCCGGGAATAACGTCGACTCCCGGGGGAGGAAGATAGATCCAATCAGGCCGCAAGGGGCTGATCTTCCGGTCGCCGTGAGAACGGGGAGCCGGGAATAACGTCGACTCCCGGGGGAGGAAGATAGATCCAATCAGGCCGCAAGGGGCTGATCTTCCGGTCGCCGTGAGAACGGGGAGCCGGGAATAACGTCGACTCCCGGGGGAGGAAGATAGATCCAATCAAGCCGCAAGGGGCTGATCTTCCGGTCGCCGTGAGAACGGGGAGCCGGGAATAACGTCGACTCCCGGAGGAGGAAGATAATCCAGAAAGCCATTAGACGTCCCGCTGAGGAGAGCGTCTACTCCCGGAGGAGGAAGTGCCCGAAGACGGGACTTGAGTGTTTGGGCAGGGGACTAATCTCCCAAAGTGACTCGTTACCACGGCCACTGTGATCGGGTTGCCGCTTACACCCTCAGTCCACGAGGGCTGGTCGTAAGCCGCCCTACGGGAGTGCAGGCTCCGTTGTAGGGACTTGTTGGGGCTGGCCCACTTCCTCGCGGGGAGGGCATCCTCACAAGGAGGGCTTCCTCACGGGGGGGCATCCTCGCGGGGAGGGCATCGCCGCTAGGGGCGGTAACGAGAAAGACCTGCAATGAGACAGTTGAAGAACAAAGGCTATGCATTGATTAACAAAATATACAAAGCCCCCCCTGCGAAACCGCAAAGGGGGGGGGGGGGAAAGGGGAGCTACAGTGTCCCTCCTACCCCTCGGGCGTGATCGCTCCGGGGGAGGGGACAGGCCCGTAAGGCTAGACGTAGAACTTGCGAAGTAAACGCAAGTTCCAGGTGTGCTTCAGCTCCTGCTCTTGAAGGTTGGAGAGCTTGTAGGCCCCCGAGCCTAGGACAGCGGAGATCCTGTAGGGGCCCTCCCACTTGGGGGAGAGTTTTCCCTGGGCTTGGGGGTCCGTGACGCGCTTGAGGACAAGGTCCCCAAGGCGAAAAGCTCTTTCACGCACGCGCTGGTTGTATGCGCGCGACATTTCGCGCTCGTAGATGGCGTGGCGGAGGAGCGCTCGGTCGCGTTCCTCCTCCACGAGGTCGATTTCCAGCCGCCGGTTGTCTTCGTTGGCCTGGTAGGCTGCGGTCGTGGCTCCGTTCAGGAGCTCGACCCGCAGCGACCGGAAGCCGATCTCCGGGGGGAGGACTGCCTCCGCCCCGTAGACCAGAGAGAAGGGAGCACGCCCTGTGGCCCGGGACGGGGTCGTGCGCATCGAGCAGAGGATGCTAGGGAGCTCCTCTGCCCACGCGCCCCACTTGGAAGTGGTTTGCTCGAGTCTCCGGCGTAACCCCTGTAGGATTACGCCATTGACCCTCTCGACGGCCCCGTTGCTTTGAGGATGGGCCACTGAGGCGAAGTGGATGACGATCCCTAGGCCTTCGCAGAATTCCCGGAAATAAGCCGAGTCGAATTGGGTCCCGTTGTCCACGGTGATTTCCCGGGGGACACCAAAACGACAAACGACGTTTTTCCAGAAAAACCGCTGAACGGCCCGGGAGGTGATGCTAGCCAAGGGCTCCGCCTCAACCCACTTTGTAAAGTAGTCGACCGCGACTACCGCATACTTGTATCCTCCGGGCGCTGGGGGGAAGGGCCCTAAGAGGTCCATCCCCCAGTGCACGAAGGGCCAAGTGATGGGGATAGTCCGCAGCGCTACAGGGGGGAGATTCGAGCCCTTGGCCATCTTCTGGCATGCTTCGCACGCGGAGACAAGGTCTCGCGCGTCGCGCATGACTGTAGGCCAGTAGAAGCCCTGCCGAAGGGCCTTGGCGGCGATGGCACGCGGGGCTAGGTGAGAACCACAGCTCCCCGCGTGAATGTCCTCCAGGAGTTGAAGTCCCTCTGACCGGGGGAGGCAGCGCAGGAGGGCTGAAGCCCCCCTCTTGTAGAGCCTTCCCTCCAGCAGGAGATATGCCCGGGCTTTGGCCCGGAGGCACTTAGCCTCGGTCTCGTCGGGAGGGTCCCCCTCCCCCTTGATGAAGGAGATGAGGGGATCCATCCATGATGACGGCCGGACGATCTCGGCGACCTCCGGGACCGGAGGCTCGGGGCCTGCGTCCGGGGAGGCCACCGAGGGCTTCGTGATTGTTTCCAAGAAGGCCCCCTTGGGGAGCGTTTCCCGGGCGCTTGCCGCCCGGGCCAAGGCATCAGCCCGGTCATTCTCCCTTCGCGGGATATGCCGGGCCTCAAGGCCATCGAAGTGTTTCTCCATCTTCCGTACTTCCTGCAAGTAAAGACTTAAATTTGCGTCATGGCACAGGTAAGATTTGTCCATTTGGCAGACAACGAGCTGAGAGTCTCCCTTCACTAGTAGGCGCCGGATCCCCAGGGAGCGCGTGAGGCGCATCCCGAGGAGCAGAGCCTCGTATTCGGCGACGTTGTTGGTTGCGGGGAACTCGAGCCGCGCGGCGTACTCGAGCTCCTTCCCCTCGGGGCTCCGGAGGACTACCCCCGCGCCAGCCCCAGCGAGACACAGCGACCCATCAAACAGCAGGGTCCAATGGTCACTGCGTCGGGGCGGCACAGGGAGATCTTCGTCCCCGGACCCAGAGGCGGGAGTCCATTCTGCGACAAAGTCGGCGAGGACCTGCGACTTGATTGCGGAGCGGCCGGTAAGGGACAGGGAGAAGGGGGCAAGCTCGGCCCCCCACTTCCCAATCCGGCCGGTGGCTTCTTTATTCCGCAGTACCTCCCCCAGGGGGAGGGACGACGGAACGGTGATGGGGTGCCCCAGGAAGTAGTGCCGGAGCTTCCGGGACGCCATGAGGAGAGCGTAGCAAATCTTCTCCATCTCCGTGTACCGAGTCTTGGCCCCTTGGAGGGCTTCACTGACGTAGTACACGGGACGTTGCTGCCCCCCTTGCTCCTTCACCAAAACCGCGCTGACGGCGACGGGGGTCGCGGCGAGGTAGAGGAGCTAGGGCTCTTCCGGAGACGGACTCACGAGCATTGGAGGGCTCGAGAGGTACTTCTTGAGGTCGTTGAAGGCTTCCTGGGCCTCGGGGGTCCAGCGGAACCCCTCGAGCCCTCGGAGGATCTTGAAGAACTGGAGGCCCCGCTCCCCCGAACGGGAGACGAAGCGACTGAGCGCGGCCAGGCGGCCGGAGAGCCGCTGGACATCTTTGACGGAGCGCGGTGGGGGCATGTCTAGGAAGGCCCGGATCTTCTCGGGGTTTGCCTCAATACCCCGCTGGGACACGAGGAAACCCAGGAGCTTCCCCCCGCGCACCCCGAAGGCGCACTTCTCCGGGTTGAGCTTGAGCCCGAACGCGCGGAGGTTGCGGAAGGTCTCTGCAAGGTCGTCGATGTGGGAGGCTGCACGGGGTCTCTTGACGACCGCGTCGT
The DNA here is from genome assembly GCA_019359835.1 of Pharus latifolius. Classification (NCBI taxonomy): domain Eukaryota; kingdom Viridiplantae; phylum Streptophyta; class Magnoliopsida; order Poales; family Poaceae; genus Pharus; species Pharus latifolius. The sequence continues at coordinate 13,968,111 of CM033330.1, forward strand.
CTACGTAGACTTCGACGTTGCGGCCGACTTGATCTTTGAAGACCAGCGTCATCAGGCGCTGGAAGGTGGCTCCGGCATTCTTGAGCCCGAAGGGCATATGGCGGTAGCAGAAGGTTCCGAGGGGAGTTATAAAACTCGTCTTTTCCTCGTCCCCCTCCGCCATCCGGACTTGATGGTATCCCGAGTAGGCGTCTAGGAAGCTCATCAGCTCGCACCCCGCGGTGGAGTCAACGAGCTGGTCGATCCGCGGGAGCGGGAAGTTGTCTTTGGGGCAAGCGCGGTTAAGGTCGATGAAGTCCACGCACATGCGCCACTTGCCACTTGATTTCTTGACGAGGAAGGGGTTTGCGAGCCACTCGGGGTGCAACACTTCCCGGATGAACCCCGCCTCTCGGAGCCGGGCTATCTCCGTCTTGATGGCTTCTTGACGTTCGAGGGAGAGCTTCCTCAACTTCTGCTTGATAGGGGGGTGACCGGGGGTTACCGCGAGCTTGTGTTCAATAACCTCCCGGGCGACGCCCCGCATGTCCGAAGGCTTCCACGCAAAAACATCAGAGTTTTCGCGCAGAAAGGCTGCGAGTTGCGCTGCATGGTCTTGGGGGAGCTCTGCCCCGATTTGGACAGTTTTGTCCCTGCTGCCCGGGGACAGCGGGACCTTCCGGAGGCCCCCTTCCAGACGCGGCTTGAGGAGGGGCCTCCCAGGGGATGGCGCAGCGACATCTACGTCCGGGGGGGGAGCCTCCCCCCCGGGTGCCTTGATCAGGTTGACGCTTCCTATTGTGGCAGCAGCTCGCTCGTATAGAGCACGGGCCATGTCTTGATCCCCCCGGACGTTGATCACGCCATGCGGCCCGGGGATCTTCATGCACAGGTAGTTTTGGTGGGTGGCAGCCCCCAGCCGATTGATCGTAGTCCTCCCCATAATCACATTGTAGGAGGAGGGGAGGTCCACTACGTCGAAGAGGACTAGCTCGGTCCGGTAGTTCTCCGGGGTGCCGAAGGTGATCGGGAGATCTACCTTGCCCACGGGGTGGATCGCCTTCCCCGGGACAAACCCTTGCAGAGGCCCTGCCGCTGGTTGCAGGAGCTTGTCGTCCACCTGCATTTCCTTGAAGGTTTTGAGGAACAGGACGTCGGCGGAGCTTCCGCCGTCCACTAGGATGCGGGCCAAGTGGCAGTTGTAGATTGTCGCGGATACAATGAGCGCGTCGTCGTGGGGGAAGCGAACCCCTCGCGCGTCTTCCGCCGTAAAGGTGAGGGGGACGTCCGACCACTTGGGCGGCACGGACGCGTGTAGCACCCCCACTACCTTAACTTCTCGCGCGTACTCCTTGCGCTGGCGCTTGGAATCCCGCCCGGAGGCGGACCCCCCTACGATGACGTTGATGCGGCGCTGAGAAGTTTGAAAGGGGAGAGCGTCTGAAGGCTCCCCCTCCTGCACCTGCTGCCCCCCCGCGGGAGCGGGAAGGGCCGGAACAGCTGGCCGAGGGGGCAAGGAGGCCAGAGTCCCCCCCCTGCCCGCGCTGGTCGAGGAACGCCGCGAAGTGCTGCAGCAGCTGGTGGCAATCTCTGGTGGCGTGGGTACTGGACCCGTGGAAGCTGCACCACGATCCTTCCCGGCTTCTCCCCGCGGGGCCTTGGCGGCCGCGCGAAGACTGTCCCCCCCCATGGCCTCTCGGCTTGGGAAAGGGGCGGTTGCCCTTCGGGGGGTCGCGCGAGCCACCTTCGCCCTCGAGGACAAAAGTGTCCCGAGGCCGTGGTTCGCTACGGCCCCCCTGCCTGGGGCGCCTGGGGGGATCCCGGGCCCCCCGCTCGGCGGGGGCAGGAGCCCCCTGGGTCTTCTTCCAGATGTCGTCTTCCTCCGCGCGAGCGTACTTTTCGAGTACGTTAAAGAGCTCATCGGCGGAAGAGGGGCAGCTTCGAGAGAGTCTTCGGTGGAGTTCCCCCGGGAGGATCCCGCTTTTGCAGGCTTCGATCACTGTGGAGTCCGGGACGTGGGCCACTTTGCTTTTTACCTGGGCAAAGCGCTTGAAGAAGCTTCTGATGGTCTCCCTGGTCCTCTGGCGCACTGTGTATAGCTGTGAAGAATCCAGGGGACGTACGTAATTTCCCTGAAAGTTGGCGCAGAACTTCCGCTTCAGCTGCGAGAAAGACTTGATGGAGCCCGCCTTCAGATTGTAAAACCAGGAGCGGGCAATGCCGGTGAGGTAGAGGGGGAAGACGTTGCATTGGACGCTCTCGTAGGGATCCGCCTCGCCATTATAATCCTCGATGTGCGGGGGACGGTAGGGCTGCGGCCATCGGATGCTGCGGAGTCTTCGACATAGAGGCTGGTTCGCCCCCTGCACTTCCCGGGGGGAGCCCCAGTCACTGTCTTCTTTAACGGGGGACGCCCCCTCGTTATCCGAGTCAGGTAGCGGCCCAAGAGGGCCGCTAGAGTGGTGGTGGCGACGCTTCTCTTCCGGGCCGGGACTGATTTCCCGGAAGTCCGGGCTTCCCTCCGGGGAGGATGGTTCTTCGGCGGGTCTCTTCCCCCGACCGGTGCGAGAGCGAGGCTCCCTGCGACAACGACCGGGGGGGAGCTCTTCCCCGCGGCTGGGAGAATGCATTCGCTCGACCTCCCCCCGGGAGAAGCGGACCTGCTTCGCCGGGGGAGGGAGCTCCTGCACTGTAGCAGCCGGCCCGGAAGCTACCGGGGCCTGCTGGGGGGAGCCCCCTGCGACGGCCCCCGGGACCGGAAAGGGGGGAGTCCCCGCACCATCCGGAACCGGGGAGGGGGCGCCCGGGGCGGCGTTTGGATCCGTAGAGGGGGCCCCTGCGGCAACGACCGGGACCGGAAAGGGGGAAGCCCCTGCGACATCCGGAACCAGTGGGGGGTGAGCCCCCTCGGCGACGTCCGGGGTTGGGGAGCCAATGCGGGGGGAAATTCGCTGAGGCACGGCAGCTGCTCCGTCGACCGGCCCCGGTGCGGTAAACGCAACGCGAGGGGCGGGACTGGCTCCCGGCGTAGGAACAACCGCCGGCATGAAATGACCCCCCAGCCCCGGAAGCGGGCCGGGGACGGGGTACCCCCCTGGTGCCACGAAGGGCCCGGGCATGAAATAGCCTCCCGGCACCGGGACAGGCCCGGGTGCCGAGAAGTGTCCGGGGGGGCCGCTGGGTATCCCATAAACGGGGGCATGATCCCCGGATACGGGTGCGACGAAAATGTGGGGGCCGAGGGCCGCGCCAACACACTAAGGAGCTCGTCCATAGAGCGCTGGACGCGGAGCTGGCCCTCCACGAGAGCCTCCAGCAGGGCATCCCGGGGAGCCGGGGGAGCCGTCGGGGGGACACTCGTCCCGGCCGAGGTCCCCGCGGCCGCCGGGAGCGACCCGTAGGTGGAGGCACCTAGATTGAGAGGAAAGGTGGGAGGCGGTACCTGTGAATGGTCGCCTCCGGACGGAAGCGCCGGAACAGCAGCGTCCCGGACGGGTGGCGCCAGGTCACCGGGACCGGCGTCACCGGGAAGGGCGCGGGCCCTTGTTCTCGGAGGAGCCATGGCGATTCGTCACGGGTCCCCACGGACGGCGCCAACTGTCGTGGTATTGAGAATACCCCGGCAGGTTTTGAAGACGATCCTAGCGGAGATTACGCAGCGCGGGTTGACCGGGTGACCGGTCCTCCCCCGCCGGACAAACACAAGAATTGACACGAGGATTTATACAGGTTCGGGTCCCGGTGGGGGCCCTAGTCCTGTCGACGCGCTCCCGACCGGAGTCGGCTGGGGAGGCTCTCTCCGGGAGAGAGGCTTCCGGAGCACGTCTGTGAGATTAGCTATTCCAAATAATAATGAACTGATCCCTTACAACAGAGGGGTACAAGGGCTATTTATAGCCCCAAAAAGAAGCAAAAAACCTAAACTACCCCGGAAGCCACCGTCGGATTGAAGGGTAGGACCGTCCTTCTCCCGGTCAAACGTCTTGGATGGTTGACAGGTGGTCGCTGATTCCCGAGGCGTCCCTCGCGTGACCTGCACGTGATAAACAAACAGGGGTTTTACCTTTTAGGTGGGCGATGACGTCCGGGACATGCCCGGAGAGCACGGTCCCGGGGGCCAAATGGCGGCGCCTGGGGCAGGCACCGGAGGCCACTGTCCCCGGGCCAAATGGTGGCGCCCGGGACATGCCCGGGGGGCACGGTCCCGGGGGGCACGGTCCCGGGGAACATGCCCGGGGGGCAGGCACCGGAGGCCACTGTCCCCGGGCAATCATGAACTTACCTGGACTTGACCGCGTGGAGATTTCCCCCAACAAGGAATCATATTGTTGCTTTGAAAGATGATTGCAATATGGATCTTTCTTCTCATTTTGACATTGCAAATCATTTGTGGCTTTCATACAAAGATAGATTTGGATCCTCGGAATATTCAGGAATGAGGTTTAATCTCAATGAGATTCTTCCATCTTTCGAAGATGAGCTCTTTGGTCTGGATTTGGCTTTTGGTTTGCTTGAGATTGATTCTGTTGTTCTTCGATTACCAACTAATAAAAGTCTTGGTCCGGATGGTTTTAATGGTAATTTTTATCGATCTTGCTGGCCTATTATAAGAGAGGATTTCCATGATCTCCTTCATTGTTTCTTTGAAGGTCATGTTGAAATTGATAGACTTAATGCTTCTTTTGTTACTCTTATTCCTAAGAAGCAGGGTGCTATGACAGTTTCTGATTTTAGGCCTATCTCTCTGCTTAATAGTTCGTTGAAGATCATCACTAAGCTCCTTGCTAATCGTCTTCAATCGGTGATCTCGATGGTTATTCATCGTAATCAATATGGCTTTATAAAATCTAGATCTATCCAGGATTGTGTTGCTTGGGTATATGAACATCTTCATCTTTGTAAGTCCTCCCAAGGGAATTCGGTGTTGCTGAAACTGGACTTTGAAAAAGCTTTTGATCTTATTGAACATGAAGCTATTTTGGAGGTCCTTAAGGCTAAGGGCTTTGGAAGCAATTGGTTGAAATGGATTCAAATGATTCTTAAGTCTGGCTCCTCTAAAATCTTATTGAATGGAATTCCAGGGAAAGATCATTTGCAAAAGGGGAGTTCGACAAGGAGATCCTCTTTCTCCTTTGTTATTTGTCCTTGTTGCTGATCTCCTTCAATCTATCTTGAATCAAGCTAAGAACATGGGTCTTATTAGTCTCCCTGTCTCTGTGGATGGCAATGATGATTTTCCTATTATCCAATATGCTGATGACACTTTGATCATTGCAAAAGCTGATGCAAAAGAAATTTTCCTTCTGAAGGCTCTTCTGAACACTTTTGCTAGTTCTATAGGCTTAAGAGTTAACTTTCTTAAATCATTCTTGATCCCGATTAATTGTTATGAGGATTTGGCCTTGAATATCGCTGGTATTCTTGGATGCCCTTCAATCGGATCATCTGGGTGACAATTCCACAAATGACTGTTGGCACATGGTTACGAGTAACTCTGTCTTTTAAAACTAGTAAGCTATACAAAAGAATGATGGGGGACTATCATATCCACCCTATTTTCAAAGCATGTTGGAGAAACCGTTGTATGATTAAACTCGAAGTTTTCTTTTGGATTTTCCTCTGGGACAGGTTGAATACTAGTGAAAGGATTGCTAAAAAGAATTTTGATATCCCCTCTTTGGACTGCGAACTCTGTGCTGAAGGAATTTTGGAAACTCAAACTCATTTGTTCTTCGAGTGTTGTTTTGCTAAGCAATGCTAGAGCTTAATTAGCCTGGATTGGTCTTTAAGTCCTTCTTGGATGGATGCTATTTGGAACTTTAAATCTATTAATTCTAACATCAAAGACTTCTACATGGAGGTTATCATTATTGCCTTATGGAATATCTAGAAATGTCGTAATAGGAAGATTTTCCAGCATTTAGTTCCTACTCCTGAGTATTGGAGAAGAGCTTTCTTTTGGATATGAAGCTGGTGGCTGAAAGATCTCCTCAAAGGATTAGATTTTATATTTTTATATGGATTGACTATTTGTAATTTTCTTTTTTCTTCCTCTTTGTTCACTGTTACCTCTTATTATTAATATATCATTAGCAGTAGGCTCCTTGCATATTTGTTATTTCAAATGAACATAGCTTATTTCCACGTACGACTGTTGAGAACGTGAGATAGTAAGAATAATGTATTCATGTAGTGTGCCTGCTTAGAAATTCTGGGCATGTTTGGATCTTCTAGTGATTGCCTATTTGAGCAAACTTGCTCTTTGGGCCAAAGTTTTCTGAGCAAGGTTTGCTGTTTGGATCTCTTGCCCAGAAAGTGTAAAATTTAGAGTGCTTTGAGATATAATCAATAAATTCTTAAAAAGCTTTAATCAAAGCTCTTCATGTGGATGACAATGGCCTTATGTGGTGCTCTGCGTGAATGACACAGAGCAAAATATTTGATGATTAAATTCTTATTAAAACTTGTAGGCAATTTGAAATGAATTCAGGTAATAGGTGGTAGTTCATCAATTGCTCCCTTAAGGACAAATACTATGTCAAATGTGACCACTTAAGTTGTTTAATCTTATATGTACTGTACCATTTACTAGTAATGTCATTGCCATTCGATTTTAGTTATGAACTTTTTCATGTAAACCCTTTCTTCATATCAATTGATGGTTTGTTCATGAAATTTTAGGCAAAACCATGTTGGCATCTTCCTCGTCTAATAGTAGTGGTTCGACGAGGGGCAACACAGATGATGCTGCTTCGTCCCAGCACAAGAGGAAGGCACGAGGCGTGACGATGTTGTGCCGTTTGGCCAAACGCACGGATCTTTCCTGTGAGTTCAACCAGTTTGGGAGACCGATCGGAAAGAACACTGGGCAGTACATTGCCTATGTTGGTTTGTTGGTGAAAGAAAGGGTGAAGATCACCGTCCAGAGCTAGAAGGACGTGAAGGCCCACGAGAGGGATAGACTATGGGCGGAAGTGAAGGTAAAATTAATCAAAATCACTGAACTCTTTCATAATCACATTCTATTGGCTTATCCTGAAGATTAACTAAGTCCTGCTTATATGCACCGTTTGAAAACAGGTCAAGTGGAACATCCCTAACGATGGACCCAAGATGGCTTGCTTGAAGGACATGAACAACACATGGAAAACCTTCAAGAGTTTGCTCATCAGTTCCTTCCTCGCTGAAGGAAAATCTCCATGCCAAAAATGCCCCTTCATAACGGACGAGGATGGGAGCAATTCACCCAGCAGAAGGGGACCCCTGAGTTCAAGGTATGTATGCTTCCTTTGCTTGGTCACACCGTTGTATGGAGTGACCAACGGTGCATTAATTTTCTTGTTTATGCTATGAAGGCCCTTAGCGAGAAGAACAAGGCAATCCAGAGGAGGAACGACCACCTGCACCGGCTCGGATCTTGTGGCTATGTAGGGAAGGAGGAGTAGTGGAAGAAGGCCGAAGACGAGGAGTCGACTTTCATTGACTCCCCTGACCTGCCGATCTCTAAGATCCGTGATCCGCGATGCAAGCAGTGGTGGCTGGCCAGAGGGACCGTGTCGTCCATGGGGTCTGTGCAGTTCCCAAACCCTAAGGACGCCGAGGTCATGTAGCGAATTGTAAGTTGGCTAACTTCCTCATTTTCTTCTCTTCTTTTTTAACCATAAATCCTAAAATTTCGTTGACCAACTAAACAATTCCCATAACAAGTTTGTATATATATTTTTCTTACAATGTAGTTTTGAATGTAACAAATCTCTTGCTCGAAGGAGGTGAGCCAACGATTATTTACTCCCCAGAGGGAGAACGACATCCTAACCTGGGCTCTAGGGAATAAGGAGCATTCATGGCGGACGCGGACCGTGGGGGTTGTGGTATCGTGGAAGGATGGCTTCGAGGAGCGCGGGCCACAAAGGAAGAAGGCCAGCAACTGGAAGGAAAAGGAATCGGAGTTGGTCGAAAAGATACGGTTAGATGTGACTGCACAATTCGTGGCCATGTTAGCTCAAATGAAAGAGAAGCACGAACACCTCAGCCGAATTGTGCAGTCCAAGGGTATAGATCCAGCTACCGAGGTCGACACTATTAGGCCAAGCAGTTGCGCCTCGAAGGTTCATGTGGATCCGGTGGACCTGCTTGAGGTATTGCAAGCCTTGAACTATATATGCACTTAAGTTGATGCCACTCCCGTTCCGTTAGAATTGTTTCGCTAACTTGTTTTAATTTTTACAAATTTGTACAAGCTGGAGAGTTGTAGCCTACTGATCTGCATAGGCGACAACTCTATAGTGGTTGCACACGGGGTCATATATCTGTCTTGGGAGGATTTCTGGATCCACTGTATACTTCTGAAGCCTAGGTATGCAAAGGTACAGGTGGACATGGCCCTCTTGGGCTACAACGCTTTTCCGTTGCCCGTCCCAATGGAGGAAATATGGACAATTGCTGAGGCATTGGGCTCGTACATACAATGGCCCAAGAATGGTGTTAAACTACAGGAGGTAAACCCTATCCATTATAGCTTACAACTCAGTTAATATACTCAATTTGCAAAATCTAACATACGTGTTCGTAACTTAAAGTGGAGGATGGATACCAGCGCACTTCCTGAGTACCCCACCCCCAGTACAGGGCCTGACCGAGATTTTTCGGGCCCCATGCCTCCTCTGACAACCTCGACTCTAGCCAAAGGACTCACACCTCCTCGGAAAGCCCCTTCTCCATCAAATGAAGCGGGTGGCACCTCACCCCAACCTTAGAAGGTATACACTCGCTTCCCGGCCAAAGGCAAGGGCAAAGGCAAGGGGAAACAGAGCCAACTGGGTACGTTCAAGAATGGCTTCCCACTCATGTCGGAGTCCTTTCTGCGCAATATGGATCAGACAACTAGAAGACTCCATGAGTGGTACTTGACCCGGTCTCGGCGCCACTTGAACTTCTTAGTTCACTTTAGGCCAGGACATTTCAACCGTGAGGTAGGGAGCATATCTGTGGTCCACGAGGATTTGTTCGACCTCTTTAACTGACGAGAACTTGATATGTCCATCATATGGACTGGAGTCCTGTGAGTTTGCTGATCCTATATGTTGTCGTAGTTCATTTAATAAATCTAATCACTTTGTACGCAATACTTACTAATGTCATACTTTGCATGCAGGTGCATGTACAAGCTGGCATTAATGAGGGCATGTGATAGGGTGGGTTTCCTTGACCCAGAGAAAATAAGACTCACGATGCTAGAGCAGGACCCAGCACATGCAGAGCAATACATATCAAGGGAACTGCTGGCGCAGCAGGACCAGGACTTCATTCTTGCACTGTACCACCAAAGGTTAGTGCATTTCCTACTAATTTAACTCATTCTTGTATGTTATGCCTAACATATACATGAAACAATTCTCTTTTATGTACAAGGTAGGGGCCACTGGGTCCTTGTCATCATTTTCCCATGGAGGAATGAGGTGTACTACCTCGATTTGATGAGCGATAGGGTAGCGCATGTTTTCACCCTCACATGGCACATAGACGCATAAGTAACATGGTTGATTTAAATTTTGATCTCACTAGCTAATTAATGATAACATATTAACCGACAATGCTAAATTAAATGCAGGGCTTTAAAAAATTATGTTACCACTGGAGGGAGGCATGACGTGTCAAAGGGCACAATAATTTCTTGGAAAGAATATGAGGTAATTAATAAAGATGGAACTACTCATGAGTCTTTTAACTTATGCTTAATTAGTTCTTTCGAGTTAATATGGGTTTATGTCTTCGCATATGCAATTATCTCAGTGCCATCAGTAGCCACAATCGAGGGAATGTGGGTTTTATGTGGTGAGGTTTATGTATGACTTGATTAGGACAGACTTTGCCCAATTCCTTAAGGTAAGCATTTTTCTTAACTCAAAGTCGAACATTGGATGTGACATACGTTCCTAACTTCACACATGCATGCATGCAGAGCGCCATGTCAAAAGACAAATACGAGCCACCTCAAATAAAGGAGCTACGACAAATTTGGGCTGAATATGTGATGGATGAAGTGGCTGTCAATGATTGATCGTAAATGACTTTTGTAATATACATTGAACGTGTGAATTGGTGTATGTGTGTATTTGTATTGTGTATTTGTGAATAAATTCAATTTGTTGAATGTGTGTATCTTTGTATTGGTGTATTTGTGAATGTACCTTTTTAATTTGTATCTGTAGCTTCTTGTAATGGCTCTACAGCACAGGTGTTAGAAGAGAATAAATATTCTAATGGTTCATTCATCCCAACAGTTATGATACCTTACAATATTCTAACGGTTATGATTTAGAACCGATAGAATAATATAACATATTCTAACGGTTACTAACTCAGAACCAATATAATAATAATACTAATGGTTCATTTTGTCAAATCGTTAGAATAAGTTTCCCTCCAGTAACAAAGCTTCCCTCTTCTAGCGATTTAATTTATCCAACCGTTAGAACAAGGCTCACTCCGGTCGAACCTTAAGCTCCTCTCTTCTAGCGGTTACTACTAGCGAACCATTAGAAGAAATTGGGATAGTACTAACAGATTAATTTATCCAATCGTTAGAATAAGGCTCCATCCGGTCGAACCATAAGCTCCTCTCTTCTATCGACCGTTAGAAGAAATTGTGCTAGTACTAACGGTTTAGTTTATTTGACCGTTAGAATAAGGCTCCCTTCGATCGAACCATTAGCAGCTCTATTCTAGTGGTTAATAACTTGGAACCATTAGAAGAAATTGTATAGTACTAACGGTTGAGATTATTGAACCGTTAGAATATATTAAGCTATTCTGACGGTTCACTAATAATAACCGTTAGAATATAGTTGTTGTACTGACAGTTCTAACCATTAGAGTAGTGCTAGGCTTGTTTTATCGTGCCAATCACTAGCGTATGAGAACCGTTAGTACAGACGTTTTTGAATCGTTAATGCAAAACATTTTTGTAGTAGTGCTTGCTTAACATAGAGTTCATTTCATCGTAACTGTCAATTGAAAAATCCTTTTCAATTGATCTTTTTGGAAAATGTTTGCTATGTATTAAAAATCATTTATGCAACTTTTGATGGAAGGTGGATACGATTTCAGCAAGATTTGACTTTTCTTCAAATCAAAACTGAAATATGAATTTTCAGACTTTCGTAGTTTTCGACTGGTTTGTGATTTTTGTATCTTTGAATTGGTTGATTTTATGAACATGGTTTCTTCACAAATTTTTCTCTTCAGTTGATTTCTCTCTTTAGATAATTTATTTCCAATTTTTTTAAAATTAGTTGGATGGTTTTCCAGCTCTCTTATGGCATGTTAGGAAGCCAAGGATTGGTCCTGTTTCTGGGTGGATTTTATGGGCTGAAATTAGGATCCTAACTATGATTTTAAAAGCTGTTTGGGTGGGCTAGGATTAGGAAATATAATTAGGCCAGGAAGCCCGATATGGGGGGTTTGGAAAATTTAGTTGAGAGGTGCAGAAAGCAACCCGGGCCTTTTCGTATTTATCCTCCTTGCCTGCGTCACCGCGCTCCACATCGTGTCGCCCTCGAAAACGTAGCACCTCGCCCACAATATTTGGACAGAGCAGAGCGGAGTGGTGTGCATAAGAGGGTGGAGGCAGAGCGGAGAGGTGTGCACCCTAGCACCTCCTTCGCTCTCGAGCCAAGATTGCCGCTGTAGACCAGATCTAATCCCTCGGCTCCCGCCTCTGCCACTCTCCCTCCTTCTTCTTCTCTCCACGGCATCGATGACCTCCATGATCCTTCTTCACCAGATGAGCTCTAGCTCTCTAGCATCAACGACGAGCTATATCTTTGTATATGTCTCAGATATCCTTTCTATGTGGTTTCTTGGTTGGATGGCTAGATCTGTGTGTATTTATGTGTGTTTTGATTGGATTGTATGTGTGGGCCGATGCAGAGGTTGTGAAGCACCAGTCAAGACAACACCCGACATTAGAGGAGTTGGGCAACGATTTCTTCATTGACTTCTCTGGCGACCCTTCTTCATCGACCATCACAATTCCCAGCAGCCTCCAGTGAAGTCTAGTGGTCATCAACTTGCTACAACAATACAATTGGTGATCACTCTCTCTGTCTCTCCTTCTCGACCAAGTTTTCGTAGCACTAGTATTAAGAACAGTGTGTTGGGGCTACTGTGTTGCAGTGTGTGTGTGTGTATGTGTGTCTTACTAGATGGTGAAGTCAAGGGGAATGAGAGTAATGCAGCAAGTTGGAGCTAATATATGAGTTTTCAAGCTTGCCGCAGAAGGTTGAGGAGCTGTGCAGGAGGAGTTCAATTCTATGTATAGCTATGGCTTTCAAGCTTGCTTCAAATTTTAGTCTTGATCATGTTTCACTTGGTTCAGATTTAGATATCGGAATCTCTTCGTGGGCTTGTTATTCACTCTAAGAATAGTTGGAGACTTGTAGTTGTTTTTCCATTTAGCTAGATATAACACAAGTCATGTCAAGTTGCACAGGATTTTGTATGATTAATCCATGAATTCGATTAGCTTACTTTGTGTGCTGCACATTGAGGGATTTCTTATGCAAGTTGCATTTAGATATGCAACTCAACGGACTTTAAGGTTTGTCATTGTATTGCGAATACTCCGGCAGGTTTTGTGGAAGTTTCCTAGCTAAGCAAAGACGACGTGGGGTGATCGAGCGACCGGTCCTCCCCCGTCGCACAAACGCAGCAAATGACATGAAGATTTATACAGGTTCAGGTCTCAGTGGAGACTCTAGTCCTGTTGACGTGCTCCCAACAGGAGTTGGCTGGGGGAGTTCTCTCGTGGGGAGAGTGCTCCTGAGCACACCTATTCCTTTTTGTCTATTGATACCGAATGAGTCGTTCTTCCCTCTACAATAGAGGGGTACAAGCGCTTATATAAGCCCAAAAGATGCAAAAAGGCTAAACTACCCCGGCCGCAGCCGCTGGATCGAAGGGCACTAGCGTCCTTCTTCTGGCTGAGGAGGCTGGATGCCTGACAAGTCTCCTTGCCAGTTCCCGAGGTGCTTCTCGCGTGATCCCCACGTGACCCAGCACTGGGGGCCTTGCCGCCGGGCAAATGGCGGTGCCTGGGACGGGGGTCACCGGGAGCCTTGTCCCCGGGCAAATGGTGGGGCCCGGGACAGGGGTCACCGGGGGCCTTGTCCCCGGGCAAACGGCGGCGACCGGGATGGGGGTCACCGGGAGCCCTGTCCCCGGGCAAATGGCTGCACCCGGGACCGGGGTCACCGGGGGCCTTGTCCTCGGGCAAATGGCAGCGCCTGGGACGGGGGCACCGGGCGCCTTGTCCCCGAGCAAACGTCAGCGGCCGGGACTGGGGTCACCGGGGGCCTTGTCCCCGGGCAAATGGTGTCGCCCGTGAAGGGGGCACCGGGAGCCTTGTCCCGGGCAAATGGAGGCACCCGGGAGTGGGGTCACCGGGGGCCTTGTCCCCCGGACAATGGCGGCGCCCAGGACTGGGGTTACTGGGAGCCTTGTCCCCGGATAAATGGTGGCGCCTCGGACGGGGGCACCGGGGGCCTAGTCCCCGGGCAAATGGCGACGCCCGGGACTGGGGTCACCGGGGGCCTGGTCCCCGGGCAAATGGTGGTGCCCGGGACAGGGGTCACCGGGAACCTTACCCCTTACATAGACTTGATCCCGCAGAGATTTTCCCCAACAGTAGCCCCCCATGTCCTCCGGAGACGTCGTTCGAGTCCCCAGATGGGATGGTTCACATTACTGGGAACATCTCCCCTGGGATGGATTTCTGGCGCCTTGTCGTCGCTTCGAATTTTGCGCTAGATACTTACGGCGGCACTGTCGGTCATCATGTCACCCTAGTCTCGATTGGAGCGTGCCGTTTGTCCATAATGGCCTCGTGCGGTTCAAACCGTCAATGCGTCGTTTGGTCATAATGGCGTCGCGCGGTTCGAATCAACGATGCGTCATTTCCCATGCCCACCCCGTCGATACGCGTGCGCCGTTTGAATTGAGTGGCGCGGATTTGTCACAGGGGCCACGTGGCGCCCATTGGGGCCACGTTCGAGCCCTATAAATAGGGCTTCGAGGGGCCCAGAGAAGTGACTCGAACCTTCGATTCTCAAACGCCACCAGCGCCCTAAGCTCTCCCGGTAGCCTTCTTCCGGAAACTTAGTCTCCGAAAACCCAAGCCCCTCAAACTTAATTCCCCGATCTCAACCCACCGAAAAAACAACTGGCTCCCAAGGGTCACGCCAAGGCTGCTGAGGTGCCCCAGGAGGAAGTCACCGCGGACTTCCTCTGGGCCTCCGAGTTCACTTCAGCAAACTTAGAGTCCCTCGTAGATCAGGGGGTCGTCGCAGATGGGGACATCCGGATCCCCTCCAAGAGGGATGGCGCCCCCCGCCCCCGGCCCGGCACTAGTACAGAAATGCAGTCTTCTATCGGTAAAAAAAACCCTTCTACTATCGGTTTTTGTACCGATAGAGATAGACACGATAGAACAAGACTGGACATTTTCTATCGGTAAATAACCGACAGAAGAAGTTCACTATTCTATCGGCATATTATGAATCTACCGATAGAAAACCCGTCGTATTCTTACGTCCAGCAGTTCGAAAAGTACCACTATTCTAATGGTTAACTACAAGATTACCGACAGAAAAAAGCATAGTACTCTATCGACATATTAGGAGTGTACCGATAGAAAACTCGTCGCTAGCGGATTGAAAAGTACCACTATTCTAACGGTTAACTACAATATTACCGACAGAAAAAAGCTTAGTACTCTATCGGCATATTAGGAGTGTACCGATAGAAAATTCGTCGTCAGCGGCTGGAAAAGTACCACTATTCTAACAGCTAATTATAAGTTTACCGACAGGAAAACTCACACTATTCTATCGGCATATTACAAGTTTACCGATAGAAAACTCGTCAATAGCGATTGAAAAGTACCACTATTCTAACGGTTAACTACAAGATTACCGACAGAAAAAAGCTTAGTACTCTATCGGATATGTATGAGTTCACCGGTAGGAAAGGTCAAACTCTTCTAACGGTTAATTTTGATTGTACCGATAGAAAAAAGGACAGTAGTCTCTCGGTTGTTGATGAATTTACCGATAGAGCAATCACATATACAGTACTTTATTTGCATCACAATACAGTACATTCACATATACAGTACAGATGCAATACAGTATAGATTGGATACACAATACAGTACAGATGCAAGGTAAATTCACAGAACAAATTCACACATTAGGCAGTTATTCACATTTATTCACATATGTATGGACAAATACAGATTGCAATCCAATGTGGACATTTATTCACATATATATATTTATTCACATGTATATGAACAGTCTATGCAGAGTACACCAAAAGGAGAAAATTGTCATGCTGGATGGTTGGGTGCTACTTCCTCCATGACATATTGTGCCCAGATTTGTCGAAGATATATAATCTTTGCATTTTCATATTGGTCTTTCGACATGGCGATCTGCAAGCATGTGTGCATACTGAGTAACTAACTTCGATCCTAATTTAGAACGTGACACCCATTTTTGAAATTTGAGTTAGCTATCGATGCTTACCTGGGGGAATCGGGAAAAGTTTGTCTGCACTAGGTCGTACATGTAGCGCAGCACATAAAACCCGCATTCCCACGATTGCGGCTGCTGATGGCACTGAGATAATTGCATATGCGAATACATGTTAGCTATATATTGTTTCCATAAACTAATTAAGCATAAACAAAAAGTCTCGTGAGTACCTCATATTCTTTCCAAGCTAGTAGGGAGCCCTGCGGTGCGGCATGCCTCCCTCCAGCGGACACATATTTATCAAAAGCCCTGCATTTCAGTTAGTATTGCCGGTTAATGTATTATCATTAGCTAGTGAGGTCAAAATTTAAATCAAACATATAAGTTACTTACGCCCCCATATTCCCCTTGAGCACATATTCCATCGATAATCTGTCACGCATCGAATCGAGGTAGTACACCTCGTTCCTCGGCGGACAGATCACGATGAGGATCCAGTGGCCCCTGCATTGTACGTAAAAGAGGACCACTAGCTCAAAGTACATCTCAGGTGTAACATACAAGATTGAGTTAAATTAGTACGAAATGCACTAACCTTTGGTGGTACGGCACCAGAATGAAGTCCCTGTCCTGCTGCGCCATCAGCGCGCTGGATATGTACTGCTCAGCGTGCGCGGCGTCCTGCTCTAGCATCGTGAGGCTTATTTTCTCTGGGTCGAGGAAACCCACCTTGTCACACGCAGCCTCCGATGCTAGCCTGTACATGCACCTGCATGCCAAGGACAAGATTAATATTAATTTCACAGAAAGTTACTCAGTATTCAAATGAACTGCAACATTAATGCAGAGTTAGCAAACAGAGTTAGAAAACAGCAATACATAGCATCAGCAAACTCACAGGACTCCAGTCCGTATGATGGACATATCGAGCTCCCGCCAGTTGTAGAGGTCGAACAGATCCTCGTGTGCCACGGATATAGTCCCGGGCTCATGGTGGAACTGCCCAGGCCTGTAGGGAACTAAGAAGTTCAGGCTGCGCCGAGCTCGATGTAGGTACCAGTTGTGGAGGTCTCTGGTTGATCGATCCAATTTCCGCAAAGATGCCTCCGACAGGAGTGGGAGCGCGTTCGTGAACGTCCGCGGCAGTCCCTGTCGCCCTTTGCCCTTGCCTTTGCCGCCCTTGCCTTTTGCCGGGGACTGAGCGCGTACCTTCGAAGGCAAGGGCGAGGTGATGGCGGCTTTCTTCCGAGGTGGAGGCGTGGATGCGCTGGGTGGGGTCGAGGCCGTCTTTGATGTGTCCAGGTTCGCACGAGATCGGCCCTCATGCCCCGAGCTGGGGGCGCAGTCCCCTGGTAGCCCCGCGGCAGGCCACTTCAATTAATGTGCACGTATGATAGATTATGCAAGTTGAGTGTACTGAGTAGGATGTAATCTAAAATGTGTAGGATTTACCGGTTGTATTACAAGACACTTCTTGGGCCACTGTACGTAGGAGCCCACTGCCTCGGCAAGTGTCTGCAGTTCCTCTGTTGGGACTGGCAACGGAGAATCGTTGTAGCCCGGCATGGCCATGTCCACCTGTACCTTTGCGAAACCCAACCGCAGAGGTACACAGTGGACCCGAACATCCGGCCCAGACGGATATACGAAGCCGTGTCCAACCACTTCCTGCCCGGCGCCTACGTGATTCTGTAGGATGCAGCCCTCCGGCCCCTGCAAATTTGTAACAATTAAAATAGGTTAGCGAAACAACTCTAGGCATCAACTTAAGTGCACAGATGAAGGCTTGCAGTACCTCAAGTAGATCCACTGGATCCGCGAGTACCTTCGAAGCGCAACTGCTTATCCGACCCCGCGGGGTACCGTCGTCCTGGGGATCCGCATCTAAACTCTTGGCCAGCAATGTTTCTCTCAACCGTGCAAACTCTTCCCTCATTTGTGCGACCTCGGTCTGCACCTCAGACTGTACCTCAGCCCGTATCTCAGCCCGCATCTCCACCCGTATCTCCTCCCGTACCTTAGCCCGTATCTTATCGGAGAGGTCAGCTTCCTTTTCCTTCCAGGTGCGGGCCTTCTTCCTCGGTGGAGCCGGATCTACGAAACCGGCCTTCCACGACACAATGGCTCCCACGGCCCGTGTCCGCCCGGGATGCTCCTTATTTCCTAGAGCTCGGGTGAGGATGTCGTTCTCCCTCTGCGGGGTAAACAATCCCTCCGCTGCGTCCTTCTCAAAAGAGATCTGTTACATTTGAAGGTACCTTGTGAGACAAATTGCCTTATATACACTTGTGCGCACACAGTTTACGAGGTTAGCCAACTTACCATTCGCCTCACAACGTCGGCGTCCCCAGGGGTTGCGAATTGCACAGACCCCGTGGACGACACGGACCCCCTCCCCCTCCACCATCGCTTGCACCTCTCATCCCTGATCTCGGAGAGCGGCAACTCAGGGGTGTCCATGACAGGATTTTGTTCGTCTTCCTTCTTCCACTGTTCCTCCTTCCCCGCATAGCCCCGAGATCCGAGCCGATGCGGGTGGTCGTTCCTCTTCTGGATCGCCCTATTCTTCTCGCTAAGGGCCTTGAACTCCTCAGTCCCCTTCTGCTTGGTGAATTCCTCCCATACCTCCTCCGATATGAAGGGGTACTTCTCGCAAGGAGATTTCCCCGCAGCTAGGAAGTTACTGACGAGCCAGCTCTTAAAGGTTTTCCATGTTCCGTTCATGTCCTTCAAGCAGGCAGTCCTAGGTGTATCGTCGGGGATGTCCCACTTAGCCTGTTTCCGAAAAATGCATACAATTAATCACGAGTTAGTTAAACTTTAGTATAAGCCAAGAGAACGTGATTACGAAAGAGTTCAGCGATTTCAGTTCATTTAACCTTCAGTTCCGCCCACAACCTATCCCTCTCGTCCGCCGTCACGTCCTTCCAGCTCTGGACGGTGATCTTCACCCTTTCTTTCGCCAACAGCCCAACGTAGGCCGCGTACCTCCCAGCATTCTTTCCAATCGGCCTCCCAAATTGGTTGAACTCACAAGAAAGATCAGTGCGTTTGGCCAAACGCCCCAACGTCGTCGCGCCTCGCCCCACCCTCTTGCGCTGGGATGTAACAGCCCCATCTTCAGTAGTTACGATGGGGTTGGCCCTAGTCGAACCACTAGTACCATCCGATGAAGACGACGACATGTCTTCCCCTACAAAACCTTCAACAAACCATATATATGGCAATTAATTCGCCTTGGACTTCCATAACTCAGCCCAGGACTGGAGACTAACTAGGGCGGCAAAAGGGAAAATAATACAAAAAGAAAGACATGCATAAATTACTTACTGAACTCTTCAGAAATATTTTCTATCGGTAAACACATGAGCTGCCGATAGACCATAACAATTACCTCCACACAAGACAATTTTTCTATCGGCAAACACGTGAGATACCGATAGAACATAACAATGTTCTCTACATATGGAATTTTGTTGACAAGCCACCATTCACTGTCATCACATAACATTCTCGATGATTTGCTACACTAATATTCATGGGCCAGCATTATTATTTCACACGTAAATATGCACACAAGCATCTAAGTGCTACTGTGCATAATCTTTAGCCTAGCCTGTATGTGAGTCATCAGGACTTCACAGCTATTAGGTTGGGAAAAGTCATGTATATAGGCATTTCAAACATATACATCGAAGACCCATCCACATTGCCATATATTCATACGAAGTGAGTAAAAATTCCCAACCAAACTAGTACATTGCATGGCTCATGTCCTTCCAGATCCAAATTAAGTTTTACTACTTGTGCCGAAAATTTTCTATCGGTAAACACATGAGCTGCCGATAGAATATGTGTAAGAACACCTCCAACATATAATCTGCATTACATGGCAGTTGGATACAATTGATCACACATACAGCAGTATAGAGAAGTTAAAATCTCAAAACAGGTTCATTACAGCACTGGAACATATTATGTAAACCCTAATTAAAATCAACATTGCCTGCGGAATGTACATAAGCCAACACAATAGGGAACCCTAGTGTAATTGCAAAACTCCAAGAATTAGTACGTGCAAAACACTAGGATCAAATAAAGAAGATGCTGGAAATAGAACGACGAATTAGGGTATTTACGGCGGCGATCAGTTCTGGTGATGCAGAGGCGGTGTAGAATGCAGCAGCGGCGGGCGAAGGACGAAAATAAGAACCGGTGGCAGTGACGAACCAGTGTCCAGCCGGCGATCGTCGTGTGGGAGAGAGGAAGTGAGTGCTCACGGCGGAGGTTGGGGTTTTCTTCGCTCTTGAAGAGACGCAGTGCTCTAAGGTGGAACTGTTCGAGTGGAGGGAAACTAAAGGGCCGTGTACGAGAAATAAAGTAGCGGAGGAACTTTTCTATCGGTATAACAAAATGATACCGATAGACTTATGTAATTTTCTATCGAAACAACAAAATAATACCGATAGAAAAAGTAAATTTCCCGGAAAAATATTCGAATTAGTGATTGCATTTTTCTATCGGTATAAACAATAAAATCCCGTGAGACCAATTTTCCACAGAAAATTTTTTTAAAGTGCTTGAGATTGGGTGCCATTTTTCTATCGGTAAAAACAATAAAATACCGTGAGAGTAATGAAAAGGTGCCCTTTTCTATCGGTATAAACAAAAAAATCCCGTGAGCCCAATTTTCCCCAGAAAATTTTTTTGATTAAGTGCTTGAGATTTGTGTGCCCTTTTTCTATCGGTAAAAACAACAAAATACCGTCAGAGTTATGAAAAGGTACACAATTTAACATCAAACAGACCGTGGTTGAAAGCTGCAGAATGTTAAAGAAAGAGGGAAGATAGCCGGAAAATTGGAAAATTGACATAAAAAGAAATTGTTCATTCATTGTTGTTTTATCACTTACATAAAAAATAAAACCCAAAATGCTAGGTCAAGGGGTGGTCTTAGCCCTGGCTGCATGTAGAATAGAGTCAGTTAGACTTGCAGCCAGGACGCAGGACTCCTCTAGCGACAAGTTGTCCCTAGGATCAACTACTACCGCGTCAAGAAGGCCTGCGACCTCCGTCAGCTTCGCTATGGTATCCTTCATAGTCAAACCGCAGCCAGCGATGGTCATATCCGCGGCTTTCTTCTCCTCGCGAAGACGCCTCGTCCTCGCCCTAGCATTGTCACCATCCGTCTTCATGCGCTTAATGCGCTGGAAGAGATCGTCAAGGTCAAGCCGTAGCTGAGTGTGCTTGTCTGTAAGGAGCTTGTGCTCCTCCTGGAGGGCCCTCAGGTCAGCCTTCACTTTGGCAGTGTCTTCCACGGCTACCATTCCCTGTGCAAATCAATAGGTCAAGAATGAACTGAACATGGATTAACAATACAGGGGTAAACCGAGGAGATTTAGAGTTCTTACCGGGGAGGCCGTGGATGACGATCCCATGGAGGTTGCCATTGTGAAAGAGAAGATGAGGAGTCCAACCGTTCGAGAATTAGAAAAACAACAAAATACCGCGACGCATGGAGAGGTACTTATAGAGTTTCCAAGGCGACGCATGGCGACACGGTTGAGAATTCGAAGCGGCAGAGTATTCTTCTATCGGTAAAAACAGGAAAAAACCGTCAGACAACAAATACCGTGAGACAAATGAATTTATTCTAACGGTAAAATAGAACAATACCGATAGAAAACGTTTTGAGTGCCTGAGAGAAGATGTCCTTCTCTATCGGTATAAATAACAAAATACCGTCAGAAAAAAGGGATTTTTGAAGAGGCTGCGATGAGATTTTTGCAAGTGCTATTTGAAGGGAAGAATTAAATATTTACAGGATAAAGGTACTGTACATGTTAGAACTCATGCTGTGGAGTAAAATTGAGATGTATTAATGCTGTGAACTAGCTTATCATTAAATTCTAAAGAAAAATGTACTGCCTGATGTATTAATGATAAGTTCCTCACCTTGCTGCAGAACTTGTGGGCTGTTTGCTTGGCATTTATCCCTGAAATAGAAATTAATCATCAATGGTTCTCAACCCATAATCCTTCTTCGTGGTCATCTCGCAGATACATTGTTTCGTCGATATCTTCAGTACGGATAGATTGAATGTCCTCTAAAAATGGAGGTATTTCATCGAATTGGTTATACTCCTCTTCGTCGACAACATCTTCGACCCCAACAATACGTCTCTTGCTGTGGAGGACAACATGCAAGTTTGGATTGGCCGGGTCAACGATGTAGAATACCTGTGTGGCTTGCTTTGCAAGTATGAATGGATCGTCTTGGTGTCCGACTCTACCAAGATCGACGAGAGTAAACCCGTAACTGTCAACTTGAACACCTCGAGGGATTTCGACCCATTGGCATCGAAACAGGGGAATCTTAAGTAATCCGTAATCGAGCTCCCATATTTCGTCAATAACACCGTAATATGAGTTCAGCGCCCTTACTGACCTGGCATCCTCGGAAATAGCAAACAGTGTCACTCCGCTACATTGCGTGCTACTCTTGGCGTCTTGAGCTCTTGTGTAAAATGAATACCCATTGATGTCGTACCCCTGCCAAGTCCCTACAGTGAATCTTGGGCCTCTAGCCAACCATGTCACAGTTTCACTTACGGAGCCCTCGGCAGCTCGCGTGACTCTTTCTTGGATCCACTCAGCAAATTTCCTGTTATGTTCTCTGCTTACCCAAACGTCTGACTTCGAAGGATTCTGTGACCGTAACATTACCTTGTGCTCGTGTATGTATGGCTCGACCTCCGTCATGTGTTGTAAGACCCAAAAATGTGATTTTGCATACACATCACGAGCGGGGACGATAGCTTTGAATCCAATCGTTCCAATTCCCTCAAGCCTACCCTCGTGTCGGGACCTAGGAACACCAATTGGGTCAACCCCGGCCATATAATCTGTGCAAAATTCAATCACCTCCTCGGCGGCATAACCTTCCATGATACTCCCCTCGGGTCGACGACGAGTCCTTACGTATCCCTTCAATACACCCATAAATCTCTCAAATGGATACATGTAGCGCAGGCACACAGGTCCACAAAACTTAATTTCTCTGATAAGGTGAACAATCAGATGGACCATAACATCAAAAAAGGATGGAGGGAAATACATCTCGAGCTGACAAAGAGTTGTAACCACGTCGCGTTGCAAAGCGTCCAGTCCATCGGGATCAATTACCTACGAGGACACAGTTGCGCCAAATATTCATATCAGAAAAATCTTCTCATTAAGCTCCACAAATGGAGGTAGTGAACTTATAGTACGAGTGCACGTACTTACCTTGGAAGATATTGCGTTGAAGAAATAACATAGGTTTGTGATTGTCTCTCTGACTTTAACTGGGAGAATGCCTCTGATAGCAATGGGAAGCATCTGTGACATCAAGACATGACAGTCGTGGGACTTCATGCCAACCAGTCTTAGGTCCTTCATAGACACAAGTTTTTTCAAGTTCGCGGAGTACCCACATGGAACTTTAACACCGTGCAGGCACCGACAGAGTTCTGTTTTTTCGCTCTTGGACAACGTGTAGCAGGCCGGGGGGAGGTATGTACGCTTTCCATTCTCTAAAGGTGCAAGCTCAGTCCTTATCCCCATTTCCACCATGTCACGACGAGCTTTCACACCATCCTTTGTCTTTCCCGGAATGTTCAACAACAAACCAATCAAACTGTCACAGACATTTTTCTCTACATGCATGACGTCAATGCAATGTCGAACTTGTAAGTGCTCCCAGTACGGTAGATCCCAGAGAATCGATCTCTTCTTCCAAACATTTTTTTCTCGAGGTTTAGAATGCTTACCGAACTCAACTTTGATGTCGTTCACGCGTGAGTAAATCTCCTTACCGGTCAGAAACACTGGAGCTGATCCCTTCTCAGGCTTCCCGTTAAATGATTTCCTCTTCTTACGGTACGTGTGATGCACCGGAAGAAACCTGCGGTGACCCATGTACACTGTTTTCCGGCAGTTCGCAGCCAGATGCTCTCAGTTTCATCTAGGCAAATAGGGCAAGCCTTGGCTCCTTTCGTACTATACCCCGACAAATTGCCGTAGGCAGGAAAATCATTTATGGTGCAAAATATCAGGGCCCGCAAGATGAAATTCTCTTTCTTGTATGCATCCCACACCTGCACACCCTCGCTCCACAATTTCTGTAAGTCCTCGATTAAAGGTGCTAGAAACACGTCAATATCATTTCCGGGTTGTCTGGGTCCTGAGATTAGTAACGCCATCATGATGTACTTGCGCTTCATGCATAACCAAGGAGGAAGATTGTAGATGCATAAAAGAACCGGCCAAGTGCTGTGCTGGCTGCTCATATTACCATGTGGGTTCATACCATCTGTACTCAGCCCGAACCTTACATTCCTAAGTTCGCCGCCGAACTCAGCAAATGTTCTGTTGATGTTTCTCCATTGAATAGAATCAGCTGGGTGTCTCAGTTTTCCGTCTTGTTTCCGGGCTTCAGCATGCCAACGCAAGTGCTTCGCGACTTTCGGATTTGCAAACAGCCGCTTCAATCTAGGTATCACAGGCAAGTACCACACAGTTTTTGCCGGGGGCCCTTTCCTTACCTCGTGACGTTCACTGTCAATCCGGTCCCTACGCGTATACCTCGATGCGCCGCATCTTGGACAAACATGCAAACTGGAGTACTCGTTACGGTACAACACACAATCATTTGGGCATGCGTGTATTCTTTCGATTTCCATTCCCAACGGACACAACAGTTTTTTGGCTTGGTAAGTAGATCTTGGCAACTCATTTCCCTCTGGAAGCATGTCCGCTAGAAGATCTAATAGTGCCGTGAAACTCTTATCACTCCAACCGTTTCCTGCCTTCAAGTTATATAATCTCAGCACAGAAGACAGTTTTGTAAATGTTGCACATCCAGGGAACAGAGGCTTCTCAGAGTCAGCAATCAGTTTCTCAAATTCACAGAAGTCATTTTCGTTGTAATCTTCCTCTACATCACGTAACATCTCATCTAGATTGTCATCATCATCATCTACGTGCACATCGGAACTAACATTACCAAAATTGGGATGATCATCGATATTATTGCAATCCACATCCGAGTCGTGCTGATTGGTAGTAGTGGTGCTTGTTTCCTCAAGATCTTCGCCATGCCATATCCAACGGGTGTATCGCGCGTTAAAACCACGACGAATCAAATGACTCTTAATTTGATCAGAGTTGCTAAACCTCTTCAAGTTCATACAATCTGTACAAGGACAGAGCATATTTTTCTCTCCCTTCCTCTCCTTTTGTTGCTCAGCAAATTTAATAAACTCATTCACACCATCCAAATATTCAAGAGTAGTACGTTTTATTCCATACATCCAATATTTCCTGTCCATCTACAATTAACAAAATTTAACGAGTAAGCCATGCATGAAACCTGCCCGATTAAGTTATGTATATGTACATGTACAGCCTCTTACAACAGATACATGTGTTGAACCCTAGCCTGACGAAATTAACACTAATTAACCTAGCTAACTACACAATACAAGCTAGTTAGCTCCTAAAACATGATGCATTTCCAGCTACCAAGCTCCCAAGCTTAGAGCTACAAACTTGGAACTACACAATACAGCTAGCTTGCAAGTAGAGAGGAAGGGAGATCTAGAGGGAGAGAGAGATAGGTGTCGACGATTAAGCATACCTTAAAGAGAGGGGCGCAATCAACTTCCCTCCAGCCTGCGCTGATCACCCTAGCAGTGTAGCTGGAACTTTCGTCACAAACAGAGGGACACAGAGTGCAACAGAACAAATTAAAGAGCAGCTCAGCAATGGTCGACTGGGGTTTTCCTTATAATGGACATTTTTCTAACGGTAAATACATGCAATAACTGTCAGACTAACTTAGGTAATTGGCCGCTCACATATTCTATCGGTAAAAACACACACATACCGTTAGAGAATATACATTACTGAGCAAATATATGTATTTTTCTATCGGTAAATATGTGCATTTACCGTTAGAATATGCATGACTAAACAAATATATGTGCTTCCTATCGGTAAATATGTGTATTTACCGTTAGAATATGCATGACTGAGCAAATATATGTATTTCCTATCGGTAAATATGTACATTTACCGTTAGAATATGCATGACTAAACAAATATATGTGTTTCCTATCGGTAAATATGTGTATTTACCGTTAGAATATGCATGACTGAACAAATATATGTATTTTTCTATCGGTAAATATGTGCATTTCCGTTAGAATATGCGTGACTGAACAAATATATGTGCTTCCTATCGGTAAATATGTGTATTTACCGTTAGAATATGCATGACTGAACAAATATATATGTTTTCCTATCGGTAAATATGTGTACTTACCGTTAGAGGAGGTACTGTTACCGAACTGGGACAAACATGCACATGCCATTTCTCACATTCAAGGAATCATATCAATGTAACATCAAACAGATCTTACATCAAACGGATCTTAACTAGAAGATAAAGCAATATATTTCAAGAAATGCTAATTTGTGGATTAACTAGGAGACACAAAAATACTTTTCGTAGGTAGTTGGGACTTCATCTTGCCAAAGAAATTACACATGCCAGTTCACAAATTCAGGTACAAACATACACATGCCAGTTCACCAATACAAATTCAGGTACAAACATACACATGCCAGTTCACAAATTGAAGTGCATGTCTGAAACAGCAGTACAAATACACACCTACCTACCAATACAATTAAATACACAAATGCTCCCTGCACATTCAAGTTCATGTCCCAATTAGCAATACATGATACACAAATATACAACAATATACAAATACAACAATTCACACATTCGATGTATATTACAAAAGCCACGTCTGAAATTAACAATAGATCACGACGAGGACCCAGTGGCCCATACATGCATTTTACATAAAAGGGAACCTTTGCAGGTTGCCACAATGCAACTACCGACTACAAGTTAGACCTGATACATCACAAATCCATTCATCCAAAACAGCAAATGTCTGAACCACATTGGACTTAACCATAGGAGTTCAGTTCGAAGACGCCCGAGGAGCTGGAACTGCCGTCGACATACATTTGTACGTAATGGTGATTTCCTCGGACTCAAACTCGATCAACTCAACTCAACTCAACTCAACTCAACTCCATTAACAAAAAGAACCTACCTTCCAAGATGTTGTTCTGTGTAGTGATGGTGTAGAATGGCTGTGCAAATAACAACAATTCTTCTTCTCCAAGCAGGTAAGCATCTGGCCACAAGCTGGTGCATGCAAAAACATGTAAGATGCTTTCTATAGGTCCTGATTTGAGAAACACGCCGGGCTTAAGCATCTTCTCGACCGAGCCAACCAAGATCTCGCCCTTCACGTCCTTCCAGCTCTCGACGGTGATCTTCACCTTTTCTTTCGCCAACAAGCCAACGTAGGCAGCGTACTGCGATGAAGAACCGTGAAATACGTTGCCCCTCACGAGCATCATCCAAGGACCTGAACAGATCATAATCATATTGAAAAGAAGACACATCAAAATGAAGGATACAAAAAAAACAGAATTATTGCCATAATCGGATTAGAATAATCTAACAATATTGCAGAAATTTTACGTACCTTCCTTGGGATGCCGACGTCTAGAGGGCGTCGATGGAGGTGCGGAGGTGCAGCGGTCCCCTGTAGAGGTGCGCCGGCCGTCCATGGAGCTTACGGGTTAGGACTACGAGCCCAGATGAACTGTGAGAATGAAAGAGACATACCCGTGTATTTATACAATTATATATTTTCTATCGGTAAAAAAACAGAATACCGTTAGTAATAAAAACATCTGTAGAAGCCGAATGGTTCTATCGGCACAACAAATATTACCGATAGGAATTTTTGTACATACTCTATCGGTCTGTACGTACACTACCGATAGAATATTACTAGTGTAGAAGGCCAACAGTTCTAAGATATTTTGTGCAATATTCTACCGGTATAAACATGCATTACCGATAGAATAAAACTATTAGAAGACGAACAGTTCTAAGCAATTTTCTATATATTCTAACGGTAAAAGAATCCATTACCGATAGAATAAAAATATTTGTAGAAGGTCAACTATTCTATCGGCGAACTACATATTGCCGATAGGAACTTTTAATATATTCTGTCGGTATATTCATACAGTAGCGATAGAATAAGTCTAGTTGTTGAAGTCGACCAGTCCTATCGGCGCACAACATTCTTCCGTCAGTACTTATGCATCTCTTCTAACGGCAAATATGTTCATCACCGCTAGAGTAAATCATACTATTTATTCTATCGGTAAGTTTCTTAGAAACCGATAGGGAAAATACATCCGTCGGGCTTTTTTGCCCGCGAGGCACATTTTCTATCGGTTTTGTGCTGTTTCGCTAATAACCGATAGAAGATAGGGGTTAGTAGACTGCATTTCTGTACTAGTGCGGAGAAGTCATCGTCTTCGAGGCTTTCCTCGAGGCCGGGTTCCGGCTCCCGGTGCATCCATTGCTCCGGGAGTTTCTCCTGGAATATGGGGTGGTGCTCAACCCCCTGAAGCCGAACACTTTCGTTCGGATGGGGCTCTTCATCTGGCTGTTCGAGACAGCCACCGGACGGGAGCCGATGCTCTGGCTGTTCTGGTACTTCTATGAGCCGGCGGCGAGGAGCTCCCACCTGGTGAGGGGAGGGCCGAAGTCTCCATTTGGCTCCGTCATGATACAGCTCCTGCCATCGCGGGTGTAGGAGTATCCGGTGGCGGCTTCCCAGGACAACTGGGGGGATTGGGTCTGGAGGTGGTTTTACCTCCAGGTCCGGGACGCCGAGGTGACCTACTCACCAGAGCCCCCCTCCTATAGCCGGTCGTCCGCCCCCAAGCCCCCGGTGTGGATCAAGGAGGAGCTGAAGCTCCTCAGCAAGGTGGTCGGCTCCCGGGGCGTCCGTTCCATGAGGGACGCCGCCAAGGAGTTGACGTTACTGAAGGTCTCCCCCATCTCGTATGGGAGGAGGGGGATTGGAATGTGCCCGGCACAGCGGCCCCCGCAAAAGACGGTGACTCGACGTAAGCCCCCAGTGACTTTCTTCATTTTTTGTTAATTTCGCTAACTCCCTTCATTTTTGTAGTTCGGCCATACTAGGCCGCCCGGGAGAAGGTGGAGAACCTCCTCGGGAGGTACTACGCCGACGAGCACGAGCGTTTCGTGCGCGTCATCGGGGAGGGTCCTCCTCGGAACTTGGTGGCCGAGGCCTTTGGGCTAAGGCTGTCGGAGAGGACGCCTCTCCTGACCCCCGGCTCCCACAAGCGGGGGAAGGAGGCTGCTGGGGGTTTCGAGCCGAAGCGTGCGAAGGCTTAGAAGGCCCCCGGTCCGGCCAGGACGCCGAGTTCCACGCCCGTGAAGGCCCGGGACGCCACCCCTAGTTCGGGATGTGTGCGAGTGCCTTCCAGGCGCGAGGTGACGCCGCCTGCCCCGGAAGAAAACTCCGGGGGGGCGGTGGAGGCGCAAGAGTTCGCGCTCCTTCTCGAGGCCTCCGGGGAGGACTGGGAGTAGGAGATGGCCGGTGACGAGGGGGCATCTGACTCGGCAAATTACGCCCCCTCGCCACCTTCGGCAATCGCACCTCCGGTGGCACTGGCACTACCAGAGCCGGAGCAGCCGGAGGTTCGTTTCGCGGAGGCTTCTCCTCTGTGCGTCGAATGGCCGGTGGACGAGGGGGGAGCCCCTCGGTCTATGAGGTCCCCACAGCGATGGAAGTTCTGGGGGCCCCACGGTCCGGAAAGGGGAAAGGGCTCCTCATCCCTCCCCAGGGTGGCACCCCTCGGAGAGCTCGTCCACTTCCTCTTCGGCCACCTCTTCAGCGGCAAGGACTCCGGCCACTGCCACTCCGGTTCACATCTCCCCCGCAACCTTCACGAGGGGGCCTGCTGGTGCGGACGGGTCTGGAGCCGTCGGGAGGGAGACCCCCCTGTTGTCCGCGGGGGAGGTCTTCCGGTTCGCGGAGGGGTTGCAGACCCGAAAGGTGCAGGAGTACGTCTCGAAAGGGACACTCCGTGATTGGTGCGGGGAACTGCAGTCGCTCCATATCCAGGTTCGTTCCCGGATCACCAAGTCGTTTCTTTCTAAGATTTTACCAACTCTTGGGCTTCGAATAACTTTCGTGCTTGTAGGGGGCGGCCCTCGCCTGGGGCATCGAGGCGCGCTTTGATAAGGTGTGGAAGGATGTGGAGGGGAAGGCCGCCGCCTTTTTGGAGGAGCAGGACGATGCGCTCCGGGAGTTGGCTCGAGTCCGGGCCCAACTCCACGCCTCCGAGAACGCCAACGACTGGCTCCGGAGGGAGGCGAGGGCAAAGGAGGATGCCCTCCGGGAGCTCGAGGGCTCTAGCACCCGGGCGGTGGCGGAAGCGGGTCGCTCCGTCCGCTCGACCCTCGAGGGGCTTGGGGTGACCCTCGGTAAGGGGGGCAGCTCTGATACGGCGCCGGCGACGCTCGCAGAGGCTGTGCGTTTTCTTAACGCACAAGTCTCTGTGATCCCGGAGGCCACCGATGCTCGGGCGCGGGGTTGGGCGATCCTAGTATTGGCCGCCGCCACGGGGCTTGTGGAACTCTAGGGGATCGACGCCCGGGCGATCGGGGACGGATCCCCCGAGGCTTTCCCGAGTTCTTCGAGCCGCTCCGGCGAGAGGTGGAGCAGCTCACCAGGGGATTCTACGACCGGATCGTGCGGGTACGATTCCCGGTGTCGGCGCCTCCGAGGGCGGACACCACGGCTCCCGCGGAGGCCTGCCATTGGGAGGATGACAATGAACATGTATGAGCCTCCCCCCTGGACTTTAGATAGGTCCTCTTTGTTTTTTAGGATTTTTGCTCCCGGTAGCTTCTTAGAAGAAGCCCCAGAGACTTGTACAAAAGACATTTTAATGAAATGAAATGAATTTTTGCTAAGTCTTGAATTCCATCCATCAGGCGCCCCAGGAGGTTACTCCCGGGGGAGGGCTCCCGAGAGTTGAGCACAACCTTAGAGGTGGCCCAGTGGTGCGAGGAGGCCCTCCGAAGATAAGGCCTCCGGGCTCCAGAGGGAATCACCCGGGGGATGCCCAAGTTGCCTTAATTTTTCTAAGTCTCATCTCTGGAGGGCGTGGCAGGGGTGTCTCCCAAGAGCTGATCCGGTTGCAGTGGCTCCCAGAGTGGCACCTTGATAACTTCGACAACCACCGCGCCGAATTGTCCCCTTCCGACCGGGGTCCCGGAGGGTTCCGCCGCTTCGAATACTCCCACCGGCGGGCTACGAATATTGGTCCGAGAACTTGCTTCGGGAGGCCCAACGGCGTATACGAGGCTTGTATCGAGACCTGGCCTGGGAGCTATTGGAGGGCCTCCGGGATGATTAGGTGTAGGAGCCTCCGGAGGGGGAGTGTCCCCCCTGGTATTTCCCGCGGGAGTTAAATTCCCCTAGTTGTATCTTACATTTGCCCACCGGGGGTTGTCCCCCGGTTAGATGTACCAATACCCACCAGAGGGGGAAGATGTCCTCCGGTTAAATATTTCAATAAAGCTAAGTTTGTTTGTTCCTTAACTTGTTCTTGAAATTTTCCAAGTCCAAAGGATGGTCTAGGAAAGGGCTATTCGAGCATGAGTTACCCCCCCTCCCCATAGCGGGCTGTGGCTTAGCTCCGCGCGCTGTGGGGAAGGAGTGAAGGGCCTGGACATTAGTGATTACCGGGGTAAAAATTTTCCAAGAAAATTTTCCAAGAGCCGGCGAGAAATCTCCCGGTCGCCGTGAGAACGGGGAGCCGAGTAAAAACCTCCGGGAAAATTTTTTGAAAGTCCCGGTGAGAAATCCTCCGGTCGCCATGAGAACAGGGAGCCGGGTAGTAACTCCCTGAGAAGGTTTCCAGAAAATCCCGTCTCGCAAGGGAGACCATTTCACTCCCTGAGGAGGGTGAGCCCGATGACGTGTCTGAGTGTTTGAGGGGGGACTAGTCTCTCAAATTGACTTGTTAGCTCAGTCCTTGAGGACTGGGTTGCCGCTTACCCCCTCAGTCCATGAGGGGTGATTGTAAGCCGCCCTACGGGAGCGGGGCTCCCGTTGTAGGGACTTTTAGGCTGCGATAGCCTACGTCCTCACGGGGAGGGCATCCTCAATAGGAGGGCATCGTCTGAGAGACGGTAAGGTAAGGACCTACTACAAGCTCGAGTTGGAGAAAAAAATCCAATTGTATTGATAGAACTTGAAATACAACACCCCCCCCCCCGCGAAGCCGCGGTGGGGGAGGGAAAGTGAGTACAACGTCCCCCTGCGTAACAGTGGTGGGGGGCAGTGTCTCCCCCTGCGAAGTTGCGATTGGGGAGGGACAAGGCCCGGAGGCTAAACATAGAACTTGTGAAGCAAGTCTACGTTCCATGTATGCTTCAGCTCTTGATCTTGGAGGTTGGAGAGCTTGTAAGCCCCTGAGCCCAAGACTGCAGAGACCCTATAGGGGCCTTCCCACTTGGGGGAGAGTTTCCCCTGGGCTTGGGGGGTCGGTCGCGTGCTTAAGGACAAGAACCCCAAGGAGGAAATCTCTCGCGCGGACGCGCCAGTTGTATGTGCGCGCTATTTTGCGCTTGTAGATGGCGTGGCGGAGGAGCGCTCGGTCGCGTTCTTCTTCGACGAGGTCGACTTCCAGCCGTTGATTGGCTTCGTTGGCTTGGTACGCTGCGATCATAGCTCCATCCAGGAGCTCGACCAGAAGCCGATCTCCGAGGGGAGAACTGTTTCAGCCCCAGACACGAGTGAGAAAGGCGTGCATCCTGTCGCTCGACTTGTTGTCGTGCGCATGGAACAGTGGATGCTCAGGAGCTCCTCCGCCCATGCACCCCTCCTGGAGGCAACTTGCTCGAGCCTTCGGTGTAACCCCTGTAGGATCACGCCGTTGACCCTCTCGACAGCTCTGTTGCTCTGGGGGTGAGCCACGAAAGCGAAGTGGAGGGTGACTCCCAAGCCTTCGCAGAATTCCCAGAAATATGCTGAGTCGAATTGGGTCCCGTTATCGACAGTGATTTCCAGGGGGACCCCAAAACGACACACGATATTCTTCCATAAAAACCACTGCACCGCTCGGGACGTGATGCTGGCCAAAGGTTCGGCCTCTACCCACTTGGTGAAATAGTCGACTGCGACCATCGCATACTTGTAGCCCCCGGTTGCTGGGGGGAAGGGACCTAGGAGGTCCATCCCCCATCCCGTGAAGGGCCAAGTGATGGGGATAGTCTGCAGCGCTACGGAGGGGAGGTTGGAACCCTTGGCCATCTTCTGGCAGGCCTCGCATGCGGAGACAAGGTCTTGCGCGTCACGGACCACTGTGGGCCAATAAAAGCCCTGGCGAAGGGCCTTGGCCGCGACGGCGCGCGGAGCCAAGTGAGACCGGCAACTCCCCAAGTGGATGTCCTCGAGGAGTTGGAGCCCTTCTGGTCGTGGGAGGCAACGGAGCAGGGCAGAGGCCCCCCCGCTTGTAAAGCTTCCCCTCCAGCAGGAGGTATGCCCGGGCCTTGGCTCGGAGGCGCTTAGCCTCGGTCTCGTTGGGAGGGTCCCCCTCCCCCTTTATGATGGAGATAAGGGGGTCCATCCAAGACGTGACCTGGGTGATCTCGGAGACTTCCGGGACGCAGGATCCATTGTCTGCGTCCAGGGAGGTCACCGAGGGCTTCGCGATGATCTCCAAGAAGGCTCCCCTGGGGAGAGGTTCCCAGGCGTTGGCCACCCGGGCCAGGGCATCGACCCTGTCGTTGTCTCTCTGGGGGATGTGCCGGGCCTCTAGGCCGTCGAAGTGCTTCTCCATCTTGCATACCTCCTGCAAGTAGAGGCTCAAGTTTGTGTCATAGCACAAGTAGGACTTGTCCATTTGGCAAACTACGAGCTGGGAGTCTTCTTTCACGAGGAGGCAACGAATCCCCATGGAGCGCACGAGGCACAACCCGAGAACAAAGCCTTGTATTCGACGACGTTGTTCATGGCGGGGAACTCGAGCCACGCCGCGTACTCTAGCTCCTTCCCCTCGGGGCTCTGGAGGACTACCCCCGCTCCGGCCCCAGCGAGACACAAGGAGCCATCAAACATGAGCGTCCAATGGTCACTGCGTCGGGGCGGTTCGGGGAGGCTCTCCTCCCCGGACCCGAAGGCTGGGGTCCACTCCGCCACAAAGTCGGTGAGGACTTGTGACTTGATGGCGAAGCACCCAGTGAGGGAAAGGTAGAAGGGGGCGAGCTCAACCGCCCACTTTCCAATCCGGCCGGTGGCTTCTTTGTTTTGAAGTACCTCCCCAAAGGGAGGGACGACAAGACGGTGATTGGGTGTCCCAAGAAGTAGTGACGAAGCTTCCGGGACGCCATTAGAAGGGCATAGCATATCTTCTCCATCTCCGTGTACTGAGTTTTAGCCCCTTGGAGGGCTTTACTCACGTAGTACATGGGACACTATTTCCCGTCCTACTCCTTTATCAATACCACGCTTGCGGCGACCGGGGTCGCAGCGAGGTAAAGGAGCAAGGGCTCTTCCGGAGACTAGCTCACGAGCATTGGGGGGCTCGTGAGGTACTTCTTCAGGTCGTCGAAGGCCTCCTGGGCCTCAGGGGTCCATCGAAACCCCTCGGGGCCCGAGAGGATTTTGAAGAATTGGAGGCCGCGTTCCCCCGACCGCGAGACAAAGCGACTCAGCGCGGCCAAGTGGTCGGTGAGCCGCTATACGTCTTTGACCGAGCGCGGCGGGGGCATGTCTAGGAATGCCCAGATCTTTTCGGGGTTGGCCTCTATGCCCCGCTGGGACACGAGGAAGCCTAGGAGCTTCCTCCCACGCACGCCGAAGGCGCATTTCTCCGGATTGAGCTTCAACCCGTATGCGCGGAGGTTGCAGAAGATCCCCGCTAAGTCGTCGATGTGAGTAGCCGCGCGGGGGCTCTTGACGACTGCATCATCGACGTAGACTTCGACGTTGCAGCCGATCTGGTCCTTGAGGACCAGTGACATGAGTCACTGGAAGGTTTCTCCAGCGTTGTTTAGTCTGAAGGGCATATGGACGTAGCAGAAGGTCCTGAGGGGAGTTATAAAACTTGTCTTTTCCTCGTCCCCTTCTGCCATTCGGACTTGGTGATAGCTCGAGTATGCGTCCAAGAAGCTCATCAGCTCGCTCCTCGCGGTCGAATCAACTAGCTGGTCGATCCGTGGGAGTGGGAAGTTGTCTTTGGGGCAGGCGCGGTTGAGGTCGGTGAAGTCTACGCACGTCCGCCACTTACCGTTTGACTTCTTCACGAGGACAGGATTCGCCAGCCATTCAGGATGCAGGAGCTTCGTAACCTCGACCTTGATAGCCTCTTGGCGTTCAAGGGAGAGCTTTCTTAGCTTCTGTTTGACCGGGGGGTGACCGGGGGTCATCGCAAACTTGTGCTCGATGACCTCCCGGGCGACGCCTTGCATGTCGGTGGGCTTCCATGCAAAGACGTCGGAGTTCTTACGCAGGAAAGTTGCAAGTTGTTCTGCGTGCTCCTCGGAGAGATCTGCCCCGATCTTGATGGTCTTGTCCGCGTCGGCCGGGGACAGTGGGACCTTCCGGAGGTCCCCCTGCAGACACGGCTTGGGGGGAGACCTCCCGGAGGGGACGGCTGTGGCGTCTGGCGCCGGTGAAGAGGTCTCTCCCCTCGAGGTCTTGATCATGTTGACGCTCCCGATCATCGCGGCGGTGCGCTCGTACAAAGCGCGGGCCACGTCTTGGTCGCCTCGGGCGATGATCAGGCCGTGAGGCCCAGGGATCTTCACGCAGAGATAGTTCTGGTGGATCACTGCCGCCAAGCGGTTGATCGTGGTCCTCCTCATGATTGCGTTGTATGAGGAGGGGAGGTCCACCACGTCGAACCGGACCATCTCCATCCGGTAGTTTTCTGGGGTACCGAAGGTCATGGGGAGATCCACCTTCCCCACTGGGTGGATCATTGTCGCGCCCCGCACAGGGTACCACGACTACTCCCGTGGAGACCTAGCTCGCTGCAGCTGGCCTCATACATACATACCACTGACTTCCCAGGATAAGTCAAGCACAGGAGTTCATTGCAGCAGAGTAACTTACAAAATATCATTGATAAACAGTATGGCCTGCTGTCCTGATACAACAAGAGTAATACAATGCCTTCACGGCACAAATGGTCTAATTAAAACAAAAGACAACTACTCGGCGGAAGCTAGGCGAAACCCCCACAGTCGTAAGAAGTTGACGGTAGAACAGCACACTTCAGGGTTCTGGCAGAACTGGCTCTCTTCCTTCTGGATCCACGAAATCTTCCAAGCCTTCGTCTTGGTATTGTAGCACTCCATCTATTGTTGATAAGTTGCAAGGGTGAGCACTTACGTACTCAGCAAGTCATAGGTAAGAGTAGAGATACGTATAGTAGAGATGACATGATCCTATGCTATTGAGGGAAAGAGGTGAGAGGGTTTTTCCACAAATACTTTTCTTCCAAGCTTTTAAAATCTCATGCTCATGGCAGCATTTCATATACTTAGGGCACAATCCACATGCCTCTTAGATATCACATGATCACTAAATTATGGTACTGCCGCGACACGTCAACACATGACAGCCCACGGCAGCACCCCTTATCATGACAACACATGTCATTTGGGTAATCTTGACTTAACAAATTTTAATTTATAAAACAATACTTGTGTCACACCCCGTGGATTTAATCCACCGCGGCATACTCCTAAAACTCGGGAGCACGAAGTATTCGAATACATTTTTAACTCTGCAGAGGGGTACCAATTTACCCGCAAGATATATCCACTTTCATGCCCTTCCTATCACAAGGATTGGACCCCTGACTCACTTCATACTGTGAGTGGCAAGGTGGAGATAACAAGAACTTTTGCCATGTTTCACACACAATTCACCCCAGACCCCGTGGTTTTCTTCACGCAAACCACAGTTGTGGCAGGGTTTCACAACCCCTACTAATTGGCGTCTTCCCCTCAGGATCAGCGTGCATGATCACATCCTGTGATATGTGTTGGAGCGCACCCCGTGTTAATCGTGAGTTTGTCATATAGGGGTTTCATGTGTGATCCACATACTACTTGTTCAGGCCTGTCCCATACCAGGCTTGCGGTCGGCACGTTAATCATGCCACTAGACGCACAACACAAGGTTCTAGGTCCTTATATGCCAGTGACCAACTCATACCATAATCCATGCACTTCCAGTGCTGGCACATCCTGTGCGACCTAGCACCTCCAGTGCTTTCACCATTCCATACCAAAATACTGGTCACGGCTAGGGGTTTTATTTCATGAATATAAATGTACATAATATATTAGTTCATGGCTCATTATTTGATCAATTCACATTTCACAGGCATCAGCCTGATGCTGCCATTTCATAATTCAACTATTCTCAATCTTTCTCATGCAATATTATTATTTTATAATCAAGGCATATTCTAACAATTCATAAAATATAGGTTCAAGATGTCCAAGAATATGACTTGCCTTCCGCGTCGTAAGAAACAGCAGTTGATGTCGGGTCTGCGACGAAGTCTTCGAACTCGGACTCTTGCTCTGAACAAGGATCAAACAAGCAAACAGACATTACAATCAATCCTACTCTTACTATTCCACTATATGCGATAATGCAAGGGGAAACACTTAGGCGATACAAGATTTGGAAGCGATTAGGGTTAAACTATGGAAACCAAGGTTAAGATTAGTTGTCAAGGGTTTACAAGGTTCCAAATGTTCGAAAATATCAGAATGATATCAAGGCTGCTGCTGGTTCGCTCAAAAACAGTGAACGCCTTTAGGTCGACATTCGGTTCAAGGCATCGACATAGGGTCGATGGATGATAGAGGGCTCAACTCAAGTTGTGGCAGTAGAATAAAATGTAGATCACAACATCAGGAGTCTAAGGGACAAAGTTATGTTCAGTTTGCATACCCAGATGGGGTCAAAATGTCCCAATGCCATTGGCTGACATAGGCTGACAATGCCCAAGAATGGCATTGACATGGTTTGAACAGTTTCTAGTAGCCAAAATGGGTTTTTATTCAAGCATATGATGCACAAGGTAGTGAAGCAACTGTTTGACAAGGTAATTTTTGGTTTGCATGACCAGAGGTGGGTGAACAGGGCTAATGCCACTGGCTGGCATAGTTTGACATAGAGTTGACATGGCCAGAAATTAGGGTTTGCCATATCTTTTGATCTAGGGCTCCAAATGATGCACCACTTTGTCTGGTAGTTAGGCATTTGTAACAGGAACAAATGTCTCCACAGGATTTAGGGCAGGAGATGGCCGGAAAGTGATGAAAACTGGCAAGGAAGTTGACTGGCCTGGAGCACATGCAACATAAATAGTACAGCCAACTAGGGCATAGCTATATCTCACAATCTAGGCCGAATTAGAAGTCGTGATAGAAGACAAAGTTGCTCAAAATGGTCCAAAACATCTAAATGGCAAAGTGGTTAGGGCTAGCTCGGCTAGATTTGGAAGATACTAGCTGGAGAAAAGATGAACTCAAATCTGATTTGGGCATTTCTGATTTAAAGTGATTGAACTCAATTCCTTGCTTGAGTATGGTCCTCAGGGTACTAGAAATGCATTGGTGAAGTTAGATTAACAGATTGCTCAACAGAGAAGCTAAATCAGTAAGTACAAGTTCATGTTCATGGCTGGAAATTGGGGGTTTTTGTTTTACAATGAATTTGTTCAAACCAGTAGCTCAGGGGCCTTAAGTGAGCTATTCTAAGTATCTTTCACTACTGGCTCGAAGATCAATTCATTCTGGAATGAAGTTAATTGCTCGCCGGAGCTACTGGAGTAAACTGAAATTGCCGGCGACTGAGGGTATTTAAACTAAATTCCAAGGTCGAGAAGCATGAGGGAGATGAGAGAAGCTCACTGGGGGTGTTGGATCGAAGGAGGAAGCAGTGGTTGAAGCTAGCACCGAAGCTCCCTCTTTGCTGCTCACCGGAGGAGAAGAAGACACAGTGAACTGCTGGTTTTCTGGTGTTTTGCTGTGTGGTGGAGTTGGCTAAGTCCCAGGGGGTTTAAATAGGTAAGCTGGAGGTGCTTCAACGGTTGGAAAAGCTCGGGGAGTTGTAGTCGGCAAGGAAGTGATAGAATTGCGACTTCACTGCGAGCTGGCGATGGAGGTGACCTGTTCAGCGGCCGTGAGAGCTTTTGCAGCTGGAGCTGCTGCGAAGTGAAGGCGACACGATGGCTGGCCGCGGCAAGAACTCCACGTGGCTAAGCTTTCCTGCTGGAGCCGTTTCCGGTGGCGTGCAAACGGGAGAAACTAGCTGGTTGCGATCCTCGCTGGAGAAGATCCACAGTGGCCAACGCCGAGCACACACGTGGCAGCAGGCGAAGCAACAGTAGTGGCGCGCTCGAGGTCGAAGGCTCCCGTGCTCGTGCGCTTGTTCCAGGTCGTGGTCGATTTGGCTGAGGAGCTGCGGTCGAAAACAGTAGAGCTGGTCGAAGACAGCTTCTGGTCGTTTGCGCTGGTTGGTCGTGAACTGAGGGGCTGGTCGATCCAGGGGCATAAGTGTAATGATTTCGGTTGAAAAGTGGACTGATTTGTAATTATGGTCTTAGAGAGGTTTAATCTGGAATTTGATTGAATGGATG
Organism: Pharus latifolius; assembly: GCA_019359835.1. NCBI lineage: Eukaryota > Viridiplantae > Streptophyta > Magnoliopsida > Poales > Poaceae > Pharus > Pharus latifolius. Next base: position 14,007,272 of record CM033330.1, read on the forward strand.
AGTATAATATTTCTATTAATACTCATTTAGCTCAAATCTGGAGAAAATTTGATAAGGTTTGAGGGATTTCACCTATTTTCGAAAATAGGGTAAAATTAGGGTAACATAGATCTGGATTTTGTCAATCTCGAATTCTGGTAATTAGGGTGAGATTTTGAAGTTTAAACAGAAGGGAAATCTGTATCAAATAGTATTTGGGAGGTGTTCCCTGAAGAAATTATGAGGTTGGAGTTGATTCGTGGATTTTAGCCTTTTCAGGCTTCCAGGTAAACAGAAAAGGACTTATTCGCAGTAAAATTTGGGCTAAACTGCGAAAAGTGTTTAGATGAAACAATCTGGTTCCCAACTTTTTGGAGTAAGTTGAGGGTAAACCTAGGAACATATTCCAAAAGATTCATGAGTCTGGATAGGGTTAAACCATGATAACTCAGTTATCTGGGATCTGGGGTACTTAGGATAAATCTGAATTTCCTGTTTTCGAAAACAGAAAGAGACTTAGATACTGGGAGTTAGGGTTAGAATTCAATCTGGCTCCTGAAGACTTTTATCTTCAGAATAACTGGTGGGTTAAATCTGAATGGTCAGATCTTGATCTGGATCTAGAGAATAGATTTGGAGATTTTTAGGGTTTGGGAGAGATTAGGGTTTAGCTGATCTGGCTACTGCTACAGGGATACATGCATGCAGGATTTTATGCAAAAACTTTTCACTCCCAAAACCAGGGTGTTACAATCATCTTCCCTGGGACGAATCCCTGCAAGGGCCCTGCTGCGGGCTGCAGTTGCTTCTTGTCGACCTGCATCTCCCTAAACGCCATCAGGTACAGGACGTCGGTTGAGCTTCCGCCATCGATGAGGATTCGTGCCAGGTGGCAGTTGTAGACGGTGGCGGAGACGATGAGCGCGTCGTCATGGGGGAAGCGAACCCCTCACGCGTCTTCCGCTGTAAAAGTGAGGGGACGTCCGACCACTTTGGTAGCCGGGACGTATGCAGCACCCTCACAACCTTTACTTGACGCGCGTACTCCTTGCGCTGGCGCTTGGAGTCTCGCCCAGAGGCAGACCCTCCCGTGATGACGTTGACACGCCTTTGGGAGGTTTGGAAGGGGAGCACTTCTGATGGGCCCCCTTCCTGCGCTTGTCCTTGCTGCTCCCCTCGGGGGCAGGAAGGGCTGGTAAAGCCAGCTGAGAGGGCGAGGAGGCAGGAGTCCCCCCCTGCCCATGCTGGTTGAGGAATGCGGCGAAGTGTTGAAGATGTTTGGGGCGAGATTTCTTTAAGGAGGGTAGATCTGTAACACCCTGAGTTAGGGGTGAAAACTTCCTTTTTCATAAATAGCATGCATGCATGTATCAGTAGTAGTAGCCAGATCACTATCTATCTCAAGCCCTAAAATCTCCAAATCTAACCTGTGACCTCAAATCAAGATCAGATTGTTCAGATGTGATCTATCAGTTATCCTGAATCTAAAAGCCTTCAGAACCCAGATTCAATTCTATCTCTAACTTCCAGATTTATCAACTCCTTTCTGTTTTCGAAAACAGAAATACCTTATATTACCTAAATACCCTAAGTCCCAGAAATTCAAATTTAATCAAAATCTTGACCAAGTTCAGATCAGATTATGCTTGAAATATGATCATGGGTATGCTAATACCTTAAACCAGAAAGTTGGCAGCCAGATTTTATTATCTAGATTCTTTTCACAAATCAGTCCAAGAGTTATCGCAAATCGGTCCTTTATCTGATATCTGGAAACCCAAAAAGGCTAAAACCTTCAGATTAACTCCAAATTCAGAATTTCTTCAGCAAATCTTTTCTAAATGCTATTTGACACATTTTTCTCTTCTGTTCAGATTTCAAAATCTCATCCTAAATGCCAGAATTCGAAATCAATTGAAATTCAGATTTCAATTACCCTAAAATACCCTATTTTCAGTTCATATCAAAAACTATTTAGATGTGCTAAATTTTATCAAACATCTTTGCCAAATATCCTGTTGAATATAATCTGCCAGATCAGTGAAATCAAATTTAGTTTAAACCTTCCAAATCTCCAGATTTACAGTTTGGCCCAAACTCAAAGATTTGAAATTTCAACTCAGCCTAATTCGACCAGAGGACTTAGCTATTCACGACCAGAGCTCGCCGTGCCTGTGCGCCTTGGCTGTTCGTCGCTGGTGAAGCTTCGCCCGTGCTCGTGACCGTGCATGTTGTGTGTACGTGTCCTCGCCTCAGTCAATGCCGCGGCAAGGTCGCTGCAACGTCGACGACCAGTGCCTGCTCCCGCGGGCGACCAGCAGCCTTTTGTCAGCAACTCCCCGCCACGTCGCTTTGCCGCGCCAGTAGTTGTCACCACCGCTTGCTACAACATTGCCAAGTCCTGATGGAACGACACTGTGATCAGCTGCAAACTTGTCGCCGTCGCATCACCGTTCTTCGCTGTGTCTTCGCCGCTGATGTCCAGCACGCAATCAATCTCATCACGGCTGCAAAATCACTTCATTGTCCCCTCTTCGCAATCTTCGCCTGGCCTATTTAAGCGCTCCTGTGTTCAGCAGCTTCTTCACACCTCACTGGAATCAGCTAAGTCTCGAAATCCTTCTGTTTTCGTTTTCTTCTCTGGCAAGCCGTCGAGGAGGCTCATGGTGCCAGCTTCATCCACTGCACCAAACTTCGAATTAAAGCCATCATTGAGTTCCCCTACTCATCCTCTCTGTGTAGTACTATCTAATTGCTCACCGGTGACCTCTAACGCCGGCGATCACCGGAATTGCCGATTACCCTGTTCCTGCAATGTAGCTTAATTCAGCCCGAATTAGCTTTCGAAATTGTAATCTAAAATGATCAGTGAGTTATTTCAAGCATGCCTGTGAACTTAGAACAATCAATTGATCCCAATTTGAAGTTATTCCCGATTTTGCAATTTAACAGTCGCTGGCTCTCGTCACCAAGCCATACCGGCGATCCTCCGGTCAAATTGATGCTACCAGTAGTTTTCTCATACGCTACTATCGCTCCTAGAGCAAGGAATTGAGTTCAATCGGCTTGTATCGAAAATACCCAATTCTAGTACTTCTTCTCCGGCGCCGATCACCGGAAAACTTTTCCCAGCCGTTTCAACCCTAACCACCTTGTCCAGTGTGTATGCTTTGATCTCATGAACATTTTTGTCTTCTATCCCGACACCTAGATCGGCCTAGATTGGTAGTTATAGCTTTGCCAAGTTTTGTGTCCAGAACTGTTCCAGTGCAGTGAGTTCACTGCAGTTCATCACCAAATTTCTTGCTGTCTAGCCATTTTCAGCCATAGATCCTATTGTAACTTTTTTTCCCGTTACTCAAGCCTACCTCCTAGACAAAGTTAGCACATCAGTTGAGCCCTTGAACTGCATTTTATGCTAAGCCCTAGTTTTTGGCATTGTCAGCCTTATGCCAGAGCTTGTCAGCCAGTGGCATTGGCCTTGTTTACCCACTTCTGGTTGTGCAATTTGAAAACCAATTTGTCCATTGAATTTGTAGAGTTGCGATCTACATTTTCTTCTACTACCACAACTTGAGATAAGCACTCTAGCTTTTCTTAAAACTATGTCAGAGCCTTGATTTGAATGTCAATTTGCTGACATTTGCTGTTTTGATTAAACCAGCCACAAAATTGTTATCCTTGTTATAATCCTGAAACCCTAAGATTACCTAATCACCATCCTTAGCCCAGATTCCTTGAAACCCTAGAATCTCGACTCAGATCAGCTTGAATTCAATTATCTCCAGTAGTTCAATCATTCTTGTTGAGCATTTCTGCATTTAAGTCATAAAATATTTTAATATTATAAGTAATCATGGTGTGTTTGTTTGACGTCGAGCAGATCCAGAAGCTGACTTTGAAGATTTTGCTGTTGACCCGTCATCAACTGCTGTATCTTACGATGAGGAAGGCAAGTCATATCCTTGGTCATCTTGAACCTATATTTTAAATGTTGCTAAAACATAACCTTGAATATAGATAATATTGCATGAGAAAGATTGAGAATGGTTGATTTATGAATTGGCAGTACTAGACTGGTTATTTGTGAAATGTGAAATAAACAAGTTTTGAGCCATGAACTAATATATATGTATATATATTTATATTCATGAAATAAAACCCCTAGCCGTGACCAGAAAAATGGTATGGATGGTGGTAGCACTAGAGGTGCTAAACTGCGAAGGAATGCAGGCACTGAAGGTGCAGGGTTGTGGATGGTCTGGTCACTGGCATATAAGGACTAGAACCTTGTGTTGTGCGTCTAGTGGCATGAACAACGTGCTAACAGCAAGCCTGGTATGGGACAGGCCTGAACAAGTAATTATGTGGATCGCACATGAAACCCCTGCATGAGATGTGTAGTGATGCACGATAAGCACGGAGAATGGCTCCCACACATATCACTGAAGGTGATCAAGCACGCTGACCCAGTAATGGGAATAAGCAAAGGGGTGGAGGTTAGGATACAACCTACCACAACTGTGGTTCGCGGAGAGCCACAGGGTCGGGGGTGAATTGTGAGTGAGACATAACAAAAGTTCTTGTTATCTCCACCTTGCCACTCACACATGGTTGTGAGGAAGGGTCTAATCATTTTGATAGGATGGGCTTGAAAGTGGAATATCTTGCGGGTAAATTGGTACCTCTCTGCAGAGTTAAAAACATATTCGAATACTCCGAGCTCCCGGGTTTATAGGAGTCTGCTGCGGTGGATTAAATCCACGGGGTGTGACACAAGTATTATTTTCTAAATAAAATGTGTTAAATCAAGATTACCCAAATGACATGTGTTGTCATGATAAGGAGTGCTGCCGTGGGCTGTCGTGTGTCGACGTGTCGCGGTAGTGCTATAATTTAGTGAACATGAATGATGATGTTATATTATGAAAAGTGCTGCCATGAGATAAGATGAGATGAGGTATGAAAGAAAAAGATTATTTTATAAACACCCATAATTCTTGACTAGTCTAGGTTCATATCATCACTACTATATGTATCTACTCTTACCTATGACTTGCTGAGTACGTAAGTGCTCACCCTTGCAACATTCAACTCAATAGATGGAGCATTCTTTGACCAAGATGATGGCATGGAGAACTTCGTGGATCCAGAATGAGGAGAATTGGTTCCGCCAGAGCCCTGATGTGTGTTGTTCTACCGTCAACTTCTTTTGTGGGAGGGTCACCTATCTTCTGCTGTGTAGTTAATATTTTGCTAAACCCTGAATGCCTTGTAGGCATTGTAATCCTTTATGTAATATTAAGGCCAGCAGGCCACACTGCTTAAATATTTTGTAAGTTACTCTGTTGCAATGTAATATACTCCTGAGTTTGACTTATCCTGGGAAGTCAAAGGTGTGTGTATGGGTCTAGCTGCAGCGAGCTAGGTCTCTACAGGAGTAGTCGTAGTCCCAGTTTCGGGGCGCGACACAGGCCCTCCTTGCCTCCTGTCGCGAAGCCTTCATGGCCGCGGGACGACTGCCCCCCCACGGCCTTTCGGCTTGGGGAAGGGACGGTTGCCCTTGGGGGCATCGCGCGAGCCGCCTCCGCCCTCGAGGACAAAGGTGTCCCGAGGCCGTGGCTCACTACGATTGCCGCTCTTGGGGTGCTTGAGGGGGTCCCTAGCCTCCCGGTCGACGGGGGCGGGAACCCCCTGGTTTTTCTTCTAGAGGTCATCCTCCTCTGCCCGAGCGTGCTTCTCGAGTATAGTGAAGAGCTCGTCAGTGGAGGAGGGGCATCTTCGGGAGTGTCTTCGATGGAGCTCCCCGGGGAGGATCCCGCTCTTGCACGCCTCAATGACCGTGGAGTCGGGGATGTGAACTACTTTGCTCTTGACCTGAGCAAAGCGCTTGAAGAAGCTGCGGATGGTCTCCCCTGTCCTCTGTCGGACAGTGTATAGCTACGATGAATCCAGGGGATGCACGTAGTTCCCCTGGAAGTTCGCACAAAATTCGCACTTGAGCTGTGCGAAAGACTTGATGGAACCGGCCTTCAGGTTGTAAAACCATGAGTGGGCGATCCCGGTCAGGTAGAGGGGTGTTGGGGGAAATCTCCACGCGGTCAAGTCCAGGTAAGTTCATGATTGCCCGGGGACAGTGGCCTCCGGTGCCTGCCCCGGGCGCCGCCTTTTAGGCTCCCGGGACCGTGCCCCCCGGGCATGTCCCGGGCGCCGCCATGTGCCCGGGGACGGTGGCCTCCGGTGCCTGCCCCGGGCGCCGCCTTTTAGGCTCCCGGGACCGTGCCGCCGGGGCATGTCCCGGGCGCCGCCATTTGGCCCCCGGGACCGGGCCCCCCGGGCATGTCCCGGGCGCCGCCATGCGCCCGGGGACAGTGGTCTCCGGTGCCTGCCCCGGGCGCCGCCTTTTAGGCTCCCGGGACTGCGCCCCCCAGGCATGTCCCGGGCGCCGCCATGTGCCCGGGGACAGTGGCCTCCGGTGCCTGCCCCGTGCGCCGCCTTTTAGGCTCCCGGGACCGCGCCCCCCGGGCATGTCCCGGGCGCCGCCATGTGCCCGGGGACAGTGGCCTCCGGTGCCTGCCCCGGGCGCCGCCTTTTAGGCTCCCGGGACCGCGCCCCCCGGGCATGTCCCGGGCGCCGCCATGTGCCCGGGGACAGTGGCCTCCGGTGCCTGCCCCGGGCGCCGCCTTTTAGGCTCCCGGGACCGTGCCCCCCGGGCATGTCCCGGGCGCCGCCATGTGCCCGGGGACAGTGGCCTCCGGTGCCTGCCCCGGGCGCCGCCTTTTAGGCTCCCGGGACCGGGCCCCCCGGGCATGTCCCGGGCGCCGCCATGTGCCTAGGGACAGTGGCCTCCGGTGCCTGCCCCGGACGCCGCCTTTTAGGCTCCCAGGACCGTGCCCCCCGGGCATGTCCCGGGCGCCGCCATGTGCCCGGGGACAGTGGCCTCCGGTGCCTGCCCCGGACGCCGCCTTTTAGGCTCCCGGGACCGTGCCCCCCGGGCATGTCCCGGGCGCCGCCATGTGCCCGGGGACAGGGGCCTCCGGTGCCTGCCCCGGGCGCCGCCTTTTAGGCTCCCGGGACCCTGCTCTCCGGAAGAAGTCCCGGACGTCATCGCCCTCCTAAAAGGTAAAATCCCTGTTTGTTTATCACGTGCAGGTCACGCGAGGGACGCCTCGGGAATCAGCGACCACCTGTCAAGCATCCAAGACGTTTGACCGGGAGAAGGACGGTCCTACCCTTCGATCCGACGGTGGCTTCCGGGGTAGTTTAGGCTTTTCGCTTCTTTTTGGGGGCTATAAATAGCCCTTGTACCCCTCTGTTGTAAAGATCAGTTCATTATTATTTGGAATAGCTAATCTCACAGACGTGCTCCGGAAGCCTCTCCCCCGGAGAGAGCCTCCCCAGCCGACTACGGTCGGGAGCGCGTCGACGGGACTAGGCCCCCACCGGGACCCGAACCTGTATAAATCCGCGTGTCAATTCTTGTGTTTGCCCGGCGGGGGAGGACCGGTCACCCGGTCAACCCGCGCTGCGTGATTTCCGCTAGGATCGTCTTCAAAACCTGCCGGGGTATTCTTAATACCACGACAGTTGGCGCCGACCGTGGGTACCCGTGACGAATCGCCATGGCTCCTCCGAGAACAAGGGCCCGCGCCCTTCCCGGTGACGCCGGTCCCGGTGACCTGGCGCCACCCGTCCGGGACGCTACTGTTCCGGCGCCTCCGTCCGGAGGCGACCATTCCCAGGTACCGCCTCCCACCTTTCCTCTCAATCTAGGCGCCTCCACCTCCGGGTCGCTCCCGGCGGCCGCGGGGACCTTGGCCGGGACGAGTTTCCCCCCGACGGCTCCCCCGGCTCCCCGGGACGCCCTGCTGGAGGCTCTCGTGGAGGGCCAGCTCCGCGCCCAGCGCTCTATGGACGAGCTCCTTAGTGTGTTGGTGCGGCCCTCGGCCCCCACATTTTCGCCGCACCCGTATCCGGGGATCATGCCCCCGTTTATGGGATACCCAGCGGCCCCTCCGGCGTCAGGGGGGCTGTCTACCCCGTATAATCCCGCTGGGGGGTTCCCTCCCCCCGCGGGATATACTTCCGGACACTTCTCGGCACCCGGGCCTGTCCCGGTGCCGGGAGGCTATTTCAGGCCCGGGCCCTTCGTGGCACCAGGGGGGTACCCCGTCCCCGGCTCGCTTCCGGGGCTGGGGGGTCATCTCATGCCGGGGGCTATTCCTACGCCGGGAGCCAGTCCCGCCCCTCGCGTTGCGTTTACCGCACCGGGGCCGGTCGACAGAGCAGCTCCCGTGCCTCAGCGAATTTCCCCCCGCATTGGCTCCCCAACCCAGGACGTCGCCGAGAGGGCTCACCCCCCACTGGTTCCGGATGTCACAGGGGCTTCCCCCTTTCCGGTCCCGGTCGTTGCCACGGGGGCCCCCTCTTCGGATCCAAACGCCGCCCCGGGCGCCCCCTCCCCGGTTCCGGATGGTGCAGGGTCTCCCCCCTTTCCGGTCCCGAGGGCCGTCGCAGGGGGCTCCCCCCAGCAGGTCCCGGTAGCTCCCTGGCCGGTGGCCACAGTGCAGGAGCTCCCTCCCCCGTCGAAGCAGATCCGCTTCTCCCGGGGGGAGGTCGAGCGAATGCATTCTCCCAGCCGCGGGGAAGAGCTCCCCCCCGGTCGTTGTCGCAGGGAGCCTCGCTCTCGCACCGGTCGGGGGAAGAGACCAGCCGAAGGACCATCCTCCCCGGAGAGAAGCCCGGACGTCCGGGAAATCAGTCCCGGCCCGGAAGAGAAGCGTCGTCACCACCACTCCGGTGGCCCTCTTGGGCCGCTACCTGACTCGGATAACGAGGGGGCGTCCCCCGTTAAAGAAGACAGCGACTGGGGCTCCCCCCGGGAAGTGCAGGGGGCGAACCAGCCCCTGTGTCGAAGACTCCGCAGCATCCGATGGCCGCGGCCCTACCGTCCCCCACACATCGAGCATTATAATGGCGAGGCGGACCCTTACGAGTTCGTGCAGATCTACTCCACCGCCATCTCCGCGGCGGGGGGGGGACGAGAGTGTCCAATGCAACGTCTTCCCCCTCTACCTCACCGGCATTGCCCGCTCCTGGTTTTACAATCTGAAGGCGGGCTCCATCAAGTCTTTCTTGCAGCTCAAGCGGGAGTTCTGTGCCAACTTCCAGGGGAACTACGTACGTCCCCTGGACTCCTCGCAACTGTATACTGTCCGGCAGAGAACTGGGGAGACCATCAGAAGCTTCTTCAAGCGCTTTGCCCAGGTGAAGAGCAAAGTGGCCCACGTCCCCGACTCTACGGTCATCGAAGCCTGCAAAAGCGGCATCCTCCCGGGGGAGCTCCACCGAAGGCTCTCCCGGAGCTGCCCCTCTTCCGCCGACGAGCTCTTCAATGTGCTCAAAAAGTACGCTCGGGCGGAGGAAGACGACATCTGGAAGAAGACCCAGGGGGCTCCTGCCCCCGCCGAGCGGGGGGCCCGGGATCCCCCCAGGCACCCCAGGCAGGGGGGCCGTAGCGAACCACGGCCTCGGGACACTTTTGTCCTCGAGGGCGGAGGCGGCTCGCGCGACCCCCCGAAGGGCAACCGCCCCTTTCCCAAGCCGAGAGGCCATGGGGGAGGACAGTCTTCGCGCGGCCGCGAAGGCCCCGCGGGGAGAAGCCGGGAAGGACCGTGGTGCAGCTTCCACGGGTCCAGTACCCACGCCACCCGAGATTGCCACCAGCTGCTGCAACACTTCGCGGCATTCCTCGACCAACGCGGGCAGGGGGGGGGGGACTCCGGCCTCCTTGCCCCCTCGGCCAGCTGTTCCGGCCCTTCCCGCTCCCGCGGGGGGGCAGCAGGTGCAGGAGGGGGAGCCTTCAGACGCTCTCCCCTTTCAAACTTCTCAGCGCCGCATCAACGTCATCGTAGGGGGGTCCGCCTCCGGGCGGGATTCCAAGCGCCAGCGCAAGGAGTACGCGCGAGAAGTTAAGGTAGTGGGGGTGCTACACGCGTCCGTGCCGCCCAAGTGGTCGGACGTCCCCCTCACCTTTACGGCGGAAGACGCGCGAGGGGTTCGCTTCCCCCACGACGACGCGCTCATTGTCTCCGCGACAATCTACAACTGCCACTTGGCCCGCATCCTCGTGGACGGCGGAAGCTCCGCCGACGTCCTGTTCCTCAAAACCTTCAAGGAAATGCAGGTGGATGAGAAGCTCCTACAACCAGCGGCAGGGCCTCTGCAAGGGTTTGTCCCGGGGAAGGCGATCCACCCCGTGGGCAAGGTAGATCTCCCGATCACCTTCGGCACCCCGGAGAACTACCGGACCGAGCTAGTCCGCTTCGACGTAGTGGACCTCCCCTCCTCCTACAATGTGATTATGGGGAGGACTACGATCAATCGGCTGGGGGCTGCCACCCACCAAAACTACTTGTGCATGAAGATCCCCGGGCCGCATGGTGTGATCAACGTCCGGGGGGATCAAGACATGGCCCGCGCTCTATACGAGCGAGCTGCTGCCACAATAGGAAGCGTCAACCTGATCAAGGCACCCGGGGGGGAGGCTCCCCCCCCGGACGTAGACGTTGCTGCGCCATCCCCTGGGAGGCCCCTCCTCAAGCCACGTCCGGAAGGGGGCCTCCGGAAGGTCCCGCTGTCCGTGGGCAGCAGGGACCAAACTGTCCAAATCGGGGCAGAGCTCCCCCAAGACCATGCAGCGCAACTCGCAGCCTTTCTGCGCGAAAACTCCGATGTTTTTGCGTGGAAGCCTTCGGACATGCGGGGTGTCGCCCGGGAGGTTATTGAACACAAGCTCGCGGTAACCCCCGGTCACCCCCCTATCAAGCAGAAGTTGAGGAAGCTCTCCCTCGAACGTCAAGAAGCCATCAAGACGGAGATAGCCCGGCTCCGAGAGGCGAGGTTCATCCGGGAAGTGTTGCACCCCGAGTGGCTCGCAAACCCCGTCCTCGTCAAGAAGTCAAGTGGCAAGTGGCGCATGTGCGTGGACTTCACCGACCTTAACCGCGCTTGCCCCAAAGACAACTTCCCGCTCCCGCGGGTCGACCAGCTCGTTGACTCCACCGCGGGGTGCGAGCTGATGAGCTTCCTAGACGCCTACTCGGGATACCATCAAGTCCGGATGGCGGAGGGGGATGAGGAAAAGACGAGTTTTATAACTCCCCTCGGAACCTTCTGCTACCGCCATATGCCCTTCGGGCTCAAGAATGCGGGAGCCACCTTCCAGCGCCTTATGACGCTGGTGTTCAAAGATCAAGTCGGCCGCAACGTCGAAGTCTACGTAGACGACGCGGTCGTCAAAAGCCCCCGTGCAACCTCCCACATCGACGACCTCGCAGAGACCTTCCGCAACCTCCGCGCGTTCGGGCTTAAGCTCAACCCGGAGAAGTGCGCCTTCGGGGTGCGCGGGGGGAAGCTCTTGGGTTTCCTCGTGTCCCAGCGGGGCATTGAGGCAAACCCCGAGAAGATTCGGGCCTTCCTAGACATGCCCCCGCCGCGCTCCGTCAAAAATGTCCAGCGGCTCTCCGGCCGCCTGGCCGCGCTCGGCCGCTTCGTCTCCCGTTCGGGGGAGCGGGGCCTCCAGTTCTTCAAGATTCTCCGAGGGCTCGAGGGTTTCCGCTGGACCCCCGAGGCCCAGGAAGCTTTCAACGACCTCAAGAAGTACCTCTCGAGCCCTCCAATGCTCGTGAGTCCGTCTCCGGAAGATCCCTTGCTCCTCTACCTCGCCGCGACCCCCGTCGCCGTCAGCGCGGTTTTGGTGAAGGAGCAAGGGGGGCAGCAACGTCCCGTGTACTACGTCAGTGAAGCCCTCCAAGGGGCCAAGACTCGGTACACGGAAATGGAGAAGATTTGCTACGCTCTCCTCATGGCGTCTCGGAAGCTCCGGCACTACTTCCTGGGGCACCCCATCACCGTTCCGTCGTCCCTCCCCCTGGGGGAGGTACTGCGGAATAAAGAAGCCACCGGCCGGATTGGGAAGTGGGGGGCCGAGCTTGCCCCCTTCTCCCTGTCCCTTACCGGCCGCTCCGCAATCAAGTCGCAGGTCCTCGCCGACTTCATCGCAGAATGGACTCCCGCCTCTGGGTCCGGGGACGAAGATCTCCCTGTGCCGCCCCGACACAGTGACCATTGGACCCTGCTGTTTGATGGGTCGCTGTGTCTCGCTGGGGCTGGCGCGGGGGTAGTCCTCCGGAGCCCCGAGGGGAAGGAGCTCGAGTACGCCGCGCGTCTCGAGTTCCCCGCAACCAACAACGTCGCCGAATACGAGGCTCTGCTCCTCGGGATGCGCCTTGCGCGCTCCCTGGGGATCCGGCGCCTACTAGTGAAGGGAGACTCTCAGCTCATTGTCTGCCAAATGGACAAATCTTACCTGTGCCATGACGCAAATTTAAGTCTTTACTTGCAGGAAGTACGAAAAATGGAGAAACACTTCGACGGCCTTGAGGCCCGGCATATCCCGCGAAGGGAGAATGACCGGGCTGATGCTTTGGCCCGGGCGGCAAGCGCCCGGGAAACGCTCCCCAAGGGGGCTTTCTTGGAAACAATCACGAAGCCCTCGGTGGCCTCCCCGGACGCAGGTCCCGAGCCTCCGGTCCCGGAGGTCGCCGAGATCGTCCGGCCGTCGTCATGGATGGATCCCCTCATCTCCTTCATCAAGGGGGAGGGGGACCCTCCCAGCGAGACCGAGGTTAAGCGCCTCCGGGCCAAAGCCCGGGCATATCTCCTACTGGAGGGAAGGCTCTACAAGCGAGGGGCTTCGGCCCTCCTGCGCTGCCTCCCCCGGTCGGAGGGGCTTCAACTCCTGGAAGACATTCACGCGGGGAGCTGTGGTTCTCACCTAGCCCCGCGTGCCATCGCCGCCAAGGCCCTTCGGCAGGGCTTTTACTGGCCTACAGTCATGCGCGACGCGCGAGACCTTGTCTCCGCGTGCGAAGCATGTCAGAAGATGGCCAAGGGCTCGAATCTCCCCCCTGTAGCGCTGCGGACTATCCCCATCACTTGGCCCTTCGTGCGCTGGGGGATGGACCTCTTAGGGCCTTTCCCCCCAGCGCCCGGAGGATACAAGTATGCGGTGGTCGCGGTCGACTACTTTACAAAGTGGGTTGAGGCGGAGCCCTTGGCTAGCATCACCTCCCGGGCCGTTCAGCGGTTTTTCTGGAAAAACGTCGTTTGTCGTTTTGGTGTCCCCCGGGAAATTACCGTGGACAACGGGACCCAATTCGACTCGGCTTATTTCCGGGAATTCTGCGAAGGCCTGGGGGTCGTCATCCACTTCGCCTCAGTGGCCCATCCCCAAAGCAACGGGGCCGTCGAGAGGGTCAATGGCGTAATCCTACAGGGGTTACGCCGGAGACTCGAACAAACCGCTTCCAAGCGGGGCGCGTGGGCAGAGGAGCTTCCTAGCATCCTCTGCTCGATGCGCACGACCCCGTCCCGGGCCACAGGGCGTGCTCCCTTCTCCCTAGTCTACGGGGCGGAGGCAGTCCTCCCCCCGGAGATCGGCTTCCGGTCGCTGCGGGTCGAGCTCCTGAACGGAGCCACGACCACAGCCTACCGGGCCAACGAAGACAACCGGCGACTGGAAATCGACCTCGTGGAGGAGGAACGCGACCGAGCGCTCCTCCGCCACGCCATCTACGAGCGCGAGATGTCGCGCGCATACAACCAGCGCGTGCGCGAGAGAGCTTTCCGCCTTGGGGACCTTGTCCTCAAGCGCGTCACAGACCCCCAAGCCCAGGGTAAGCTCTCCCCCAAGTGGGAGGGCCCCTACAGGATCTCCGCTGTCCTAGACTCGGGGGCCTACAAGCTCTCCAACCTTGAAGAGCAGGAGCTGAAGCACACCTGGAACTTGCGTTTACTTCGCAAGTTCTACGTTTAGCCTTACGGGCCTGTCCCCTCCCCCGGGGCGGTCACCCCGGAGCGGGAGGGGGGACACTGTAGCTTCCTTTTTCCCCCCCTCCTTCGCTGTTTCGCAGGGGGGGTTTTTGTATATTTTGATTATAAATGCATAGCCTTTGTCCTTCAACTGTCTCATTGCAGGTTTTTCTCATTACCGCCCCTAGCAGGCGATGCCCTCCCCGCGAGGATGCCCTCCCCGCGAGGAAGTGGGCCAGCCCCAACAAGTCCCTACAGCGGAGCCTGCACTCCCGTAGGGCGGCTTACGATCAGCCCTCGTGGACTGAGGGTGTAAGCGGCAACCCGGCCGCAGTGGCCGTGGTAACGAGTCACTTTGGGAGACTAGTCCCCTGCCCAAACACTCAAGACCCGTCTCCGGGCACTTCCTCCTCCGGGAGTAGACGCTCTGCTCAGCGGGACGTCTAATGGCTTTCTGGATCTATCTTCCTCCTCCGGGAGTCGACGATATTCCCGGCTCCCCGTTCTCACGGCGACCGGAAGATCAGCCCCTCGCGGCTTGATTGGCTCTATCTTCCTCCTCCGGGAGTCGACGTTATTCCCGGCTCCCCGTTCTCACGGCGACCGGATGATTATCTCTCGAAGACCTTATTCCCGGCTCCCCGTTCTCACGGCGACCGGACAACTGCTTTACGAAGATATGGGTTTCTGATATTTTCCCCGGAAATATAATTCCCGGACGAACCCTCCCGGGAAGCTCCCCTCCGGAGGTCTTATTGGCTTTCCATGAGCCCCTTCCGCGCCTTGCTCCCAGTTCCCCGCTCTCCCGGCGGCCGGACGAACCTCTACCGGTGCCCCCGGGCACCCCGGAAGGTCCCTCCCTCGGAAATCCTTTTTGTACAATTTTCTAACTTAGAAAATATTTCTACAGGTTGTGCTCCCCCCGGGGACCCTGTCTCCCCCACAGCACGCGGAGGCTTCCTCCCGCCCGCTGTGGGCGGGGGGGGGGGGGGGGGGACAGGGGGTCCCCGGGTCACCCACGAAGAAACTTAGCTCATCCTTGTTAAGATGAGTCGTCCAGACCATCCAAGAAGAAAAAAATAAAGAGGCAATAAAAAGTTTAACAATGCGCTTTATTGATCGACGAACCCGGAGGACATCTTCCCCCTCCGGTGGGTTTCAGAAATGATACAACCCGGGTCCTAACCCGGGGGATTTTCTACGAGCCTAAGGCCCCTACGCCTAAAGCTCCCGGAGGCGCTCCCTTAGCTCCCGGGCCAGGTCCCGGTACAGCGCCCGGACGCGACGCTGAGAATCCCGAAGTACGTCTTCGGGCCAAAACTCGTACCCAGCCGGCGGAAGTATCCGGAGAGGAGGTATCATCTGGGCCCTCGGGCGCGGGGGAGTTAATTCAGCACGGCTGTTGTCAAAATTATCCAAGTGCCATTCCGGGCGCCACCTCAACCGGACGGGCTCCCGGGCAGTACCGCTGTCGCGCCTCCCGGAGACAAGGCTCAGCAAAATCAAAGCCGCTTGGGCGTCCCCCGGAGAGTTTCTCCTGGACCGTTGCTCGGGAGCAACCCCCCGGGAACCCTGGTAACATTTTATTGCAGACTTAGAAAAATTTCTAATATATTTCATTGCAAAATGTTTGTGTACAAGTGCCCGGGGCTTCTCCTAAGAAGCTACCGGAATCAAAATGTCTAAAAATAAAAAGGGGTCCTAGCTAAAGACCCGGGGGAGGCTCATACTTTGGCATTGGGGTCCTCCCCCCGGGAAGCTTCCTCCGTGGCCGGGGCAGGGACATCCGCGGCCGGAGGCGCCGGTGTCGGGAACCACGTCCGGATGATCCGGTCGTAGAACCCCTCCGCCAGCAGCTCCACCTCCCGGCGCGTTGGCTCGAAGGCCTCCGGGAAGCCCCGGGGGATGCGGCCCCCGATCGCCCGGGCGCCGACCCCACGGTAGTCAACGAGCCCCGCGGCGGCCGCGATGACGGGGATCGCGCGGCCCCGTGCCCGGACGTCCGCAGCCTCCGGGATGGCGGAGACTTGTGCGTTAAGAAAACGCACGGCCTCCGCGAGGGTCGCCGGGGGCACCTCCGGGCCGCTCCCGGAGCCCAGGCTAACGCCAAGGCTTTCCAAGGCCGAGCGGACGGAGCGGCCCGCGTCCGACAGCGCCCGGACGCTGGAGCTCTCGAGCTCCCGGAGCGCCTTCTCCCGCACCTTGGCCTCCTCTCGGAGGCGGATGTAGGCGCCCACCGAAAGGTGCACCTGCGCCCGGGCCCGGGACAGCTCATCAAGAGCTTCGTCCCTCTCCCGGATGGCCGCCTCCCGCTGCTCGACGCAGGCCGAGGCCCGGCTCTCCGCCTCCTTGAGCAGCCGGGTGACCTGCTGCTCAAGGCCCCAGGTAACAGTCGCTACCTACAAAATGCATAAAGAGTTAGAAAAATCTTAAGTGCAGAAAAAAAGCCAAAGTGTGGAGAGCTCGAGTTACCTGGGCTCCGAGGGACTCGAGTCCCTCAAAACGCTCGTGGAGCGTCCCTCCCGCTACGAAGGCCTGCACCTTCCGGTTGTGCAGGCCCTCCGCGTAGCGGGCCACCTCCCCCGCAGAAAATAGGGAGGTGTCTTGCCCGGCCCTCCTATCGCGGCCGGGAGAGGGCCCCCGGACCTCCGAATCCGGGAGCACGGCCGGCGTCGCCGGCCTCTTCGTCGACGAAGTTTCCTCCGAAGACGAAGACGAAGGTTGGGCGGGGATCTCCGCCCGGGGCGGGATCATTGGGCCTTTCCCCGCCCCAGGCCGGAGGGCCCTCGGAGCCTCCTGCTCCGGGGGGACCTCGAAGACTGAGGGGCTCCCCCCCTCCTCATCCACCGGCCAGAGGCGCGGGGGCGCCGCCCCCGAAAACCTCACTTCTAGCCTCTCCGGGGCCAATGCCGCCGGGAGAGGCGAGAGGAGCGTCACGCGAACTGGCGACGGGGCGTAGTCCGCCGAATCGGACCCCGCCCCATCAACAACAACCTCCTTCCCCCGGGCCTCGACGGGGGCCTCCGGGGGCGGAGGCGTCGCCTCTGCCCGGGGCGCCGCCCGGGCATGTTCGGCTCCGGGAGCTGCGTCCCGGGCCCTCATCGGCGTCGTCGCCGGCGCCGTCGACGGAGCTGGGGTCTTCTGGACCCGGGGCTTTTTGGGCTCCGAGCCCCCGGTCGCGTCCTTCCCCCGTTTATGAGACCCGGGGGTGGGAAGGGGCTTCCTCTCCGGAAGCCTGAGCCCGTAGGCCTCGGCCACCAAGTTCCGGGGAGGCCCCTCCCCCACGAGGCGCACGATGCGCTCGTGTTCGTCGGCGAAGTACCTCCCCAGGAGGTGCTCCGCCTTGTCCCTCGCCGCCGGGTACGGGCGCACTGCAAGAGGTAAAAAGTTAGTCAATTTCTCATAAAAAACTGCAAGTACAAAAATGCAGGGGACTTACGCCGCGTCACCGGCTTGACCGGAGGCCGCTGCTCCGGGCCCATGCCGATCCCCCTTCCCCCGCGTGAGAAGGGGGAAAGCCGCAGGAGCGCCAGCTCCTCCGCGGCGTCCCGCATTGAGCGGGCCTTCTTCGCCAACACCACCTTCCCGAGGAGCTCGAACTCCTCGTCCGTCCACACCGGCGGCTTCGGTGCGGATGATCGGCTGTAGGTGGGAGGCTCCGGGGCGTAGACCACCGCCTCGTCCCGGACCCGGAGGTAGAACCACCTCCGGAGCCAGTCCCCCCAGTGGTCCCGGGAGGCCGCCGCCGCGAAGTCCGCCACCCGGGAGGGCAGCATTTGGACCATCACCGAGCCGAAGGGGGACTTCGGTCCTCCCTTCACCAGGTGGGAGCTCCGCGCCGCCGGTTCATAGAAGTACCGGAAGGCGCGGAGAGTGGGCTCCCGCCCGGTCGCTGTCTCGTAGAGCCATATAAAAAGGCCCATACGGACGAGCGCGTTCGGGGTGAGGTGGTTGAGAGCCACCCCGTACTCTTTGAGAAACTCCCGGAGCATCGGATGCACCGGGAGCCGGAGCCCCGCCTCGAGGAAGGCCTCGAAGGCCACGACCTCTCCGGGCCTGGGGCGGGGGGCTCCGTCCTTCTTTAGGGGGACCCGGATGTCCCCCTCTTCGACGACGCCCTTCTTGACCAGGGACTCCGCGTCCGAGGCCGAGAACTCGGAGGCCCAAAGGAAATCCACGGGGATTTCCTCCGGGGGCACCTCCGTGGTCTTCGCTCGACCTTTGGGCGCCATTAGGTGAGTTCTTTGTTTTTCGGTGGCTAAGTTTTCAGGTGGCTGTCAACGACTCCCGGACGCTCGCTACCGGAGAAGGCTACCGGAGAAACTACCGGAAGAGCGCTACCGGGAGAGCTGAAGCTGGAGTTGAAGATTTGGAATGAGCTTCCGGGGCCCCCTAGGGCCCTATTTATAGAGGCTGGCCGCGATCTAGATGCGCGCCACGTGGCCCCCTCGGGGCAATCTGGACCACTGAAATTCAATCCGTGCGCGGGAAACGAAGGGACAGGCGCGTAAATCGAGACGCTGGTTCGAACCGCGCGTGCATTTATTGCGAAAACGGCGCGGCCATAAAGCGCCCGGCACAGAAACCGAAGCGTCGCCGGGGCACCGGTGATTTTCGTCCGGAGTTTTCGTCCGGAGATTTTCCCGGTACCGTAACCATTCCCTCCGGGGGCTCAAGCTTCGTCCCCGGAGGGCATGGGGGGCTGCTGTTGGGGGAAATCTCCACGCGGTCAAGTCCAGGTAAGTTCATGATTGCCCGGGGACAGTGGCCTCCGGTGCCTGCCCCGGGCGCCGCCTTTTAGGCTCCCGGGACCGTGCCCCCCGGGCATGTCCCGGGCGCCGCCATGTGCCCGGGGACAGTGGCCTCCGGTGCCTGCCCCGGGCGCCGCCTTTTAGGCTCCCGGGACCATGCCGCCGGGGCATGTCCCGGGCGCCACCATTTGGCCCCCGGGACCGGGCCCCCGGGGCATGTCCCGGGCGCCGCCATGCGCCCGGGGACAGTGGTCTCCAGTGCCTGCCCCGGGCGCCGCCTTTTAGGCTCCCGGGACCGCGCCCCCCGGGCATGTCCCGGGCGCCGCCATGTGCCCGGGGACAGTGGCCTCCGGTGCCTGCCCCGGGCGCCGCCTTTTAGGCTCCCGGGACCGCGCCCCCCGGGCATGTCCCGGGCGCCGCCATGTGCCCGGGGACAGTGGCCTCCGGTGCCTGCCCCGGGCGCCGCCTTTTAGGCTCCCGGGACCGCGCCCCCCGGGCATGTCCCGGGCGCCGCCATGTGCCCGGGGACAGTGGCCTCCGGTGCCTGCCCCGGCGCCGCCTTTTAGGCTCCCGGGACCGCGCCCCCCAGGCATGTCCCGGGCGCCGCCATGTGCCCGGGGACAGTGGCCTCCGGTGCCTGCCCCGGGCGCCGCCTTTTAGGCTCTCGGGACCGGGCCCCCCGGGCATGTCCCGGGCGCCGCCATGTGCCCGGGGACAGTGGCCTCCGGTGCCTGCCCCGGACGCCGCCTTTTAGGCTCCCGGGACCGTGCCCCCAGGGCATGTCCCGGGCTCCGCCATGTGCCCGGGGACAGTGGCCTCCGGTGCCTGCCCCGGACGCCGCCTTTTAGGCTCCCGGGACCGTGCCCCCCGGGCATGTCCCGGGCGCCGCCATGTGCCCGGGGACAGGGGCCTCCGGTGCCTGCCCCGGGCGCCGCCTTTTAGGCTCCCGGGACCCTGCTCTCCGGAAGAGGTCCCGGACGTCATCGCCCTCCTAAAAGGTAAAATCTCTGTTTGTTTATCACGTGCAGGTCACGCGAGGGACGCCTCGGGAATCAGCGACCACCTGTCAAGCATCCAAGACGTTTGACCGGGAGAAGGACGGTCCTACCCTTCGATCCGACGGTGGCTTCCGGGGTAGTTTAGGCTTTTCGCTTCTTTTTGGGGGCTATAAATAGCCCTTGTACCCCTCTGTTGTAAAGATCAGTTCATTATTATTTGGAATAGCTAATCTCACAGACGTGCTCCGGAAGCCTCTCCCCCGGAGAGAGCCTCCCCAGCCGACTCCGGGCGGGAGCGCGTCGACAGGACTAGGGCCCCCACCGGGACCCGAACCTGTATAAATCCGCGTGTCAATTCTTGTGTTTGCCCGGCGGGGGAGGACCGGTCACCCGGTCAACCCGCGCTGCGTGATTTTCGCTAGGATCGTCTTCAAAACCTGCCGGGGTATTCTTAATACCACGACAAGGAGGAAGACATTGCACTGGACTGTCTCGTCCCCCCAGCCGCTGAGATGGCTGTGGAATACACATGCACAAAATTGTAGGGATTGGCCTCACCATTGTAGTGTTCGATGTGCGGCGGTCGGTAAGGCCACGGCCATCGAATACACCGGAGCCGGCGACATAGTGGTTGGTTAGCCCCCCTCCACCTCCCGGGGGGAGTCCCTATCGTTGTCCCCTTAGACAGGGGATGCGCGTTCGTTGTCGGAGTCGAGAAGGGGTCCGAGGGTTCCACCGACGTGGCGGTAGCGCCTCTTCTCCTCCGGGTTAGTTGAGCTAACCTCCTGGACGTCTAGGCACCCCCCAGCGACAGCGGTTGCTTCTTCAGTGGGCCTCTTTCCTCGGCTGGGACGGGAATGTGGTTCACTACGTCCACGAACTGGGGGAGGCTCCGGCCGGCCACGTGAGTGGGCCTCTCCAGACATGGTGGTATGCATTTGCTCGACCTCCTCCCAGGTAAAGCGGACCTGATCCGCCGGGGGAGCCCTCGGGGGTGGCCCAGGGGGAGGAGGGAGCTCATGCGTAGTGGTCATGGGCTTGGGAGGTACTACTGGGATGTGGGCGAAACCCACCACCGGGCAGTCCCCGGGAGTACCACCTGGAACCGGAGATGGGGGGCCCTCATGAGGGAGATCCAGCGGCAAGGTGGGAGCCATCCGGCAGGTCACTTCCGGCGCGACGGACGCGACCAGCTGGGCGAAGACGGCTCCCGCCCTTGGGAAGACCCCTGGTGTGGAGTGAGCCACCGGCATGGGGAAAGCTCCGGGGACGGCGTAAGCCCCTGGTATCGGGAACGCTCCCGGGGTCAGGAAGGCTTCGGATGATGGGCCCGCCGAGGGAGCGTAACCCCCGGTGAAATCATAGGTCCCGGGAGCGACCTGGCCTCCGAGGGTCAGAGGGGCCACCGGGTGTCCCATAAACGGGGGTATTGCCCCCATGAACGGGAACTGCGGTGGATAGATGGGGGTCAGCGGGCGCACCTGGACGCGGAGGAGTTCATCCATCGAGCGCTGGGCGCGGAGTTGTCCCTCCACAAGAGCTCTGAGTAGGGCGTCCCAGGAGGCCGGGGGAGCCACCGGGGGAAGGCCAGCCCCCCCGGGGCGCCCACGGTCACCAAGTCAGACCCAGAGGCCTGTCCACCGAAAATTACTTGAAGGGTTAGAGGTGGTACCTGGGTTTGGCCGTGTCCGGGCGGGAACACCGGGGTGGCCGTGCTTGGATGTGGTGGCACCGGGTCACTGGGACCGGCGTCACTGGGTAGGGAGTGAGCCCTCGTTCTTGGGGGCGCCATGGCGATTCGTCGCGAAGTCCCCACAGACGGCGCCAACTGTCGTTGCATTGTGAATACTCTGGTAGGTTTTGTGGAAGTTTTCTAGATAAGCAAAGATGATGCGGGGTGACCGAGTGACTGGTCCTCCCCCATCGCACAAATGCAGCAAATGACACGAAGATTTATACAGGTTCAGGTCTCAGTGGAGACCCTAGTCCTGTCGACATGCTCCCAATAGGAGTTGGCTGGGGAGTTCTCTCGTGGGGAGAGTGCTCCTGAGCATGCCTATTCCTTTTTGTCTATTGATACCGAATGAGTCGTTCTTCCCTCTACAATAGAGGGGTACAAGGGCTTATATAAGCCCGAAAGATGCAAAAAGACTAAACTACCCCTGTCGTAGCCGTGGATCGAAGGGCACTAGCGTCCTTCTTCCGGCTGAGGAGGCTGGATGCCTGACTAGTGTCCTTGCCAGTTCCTGAGGTGCTTCTCGCGTGATCCTGATGTCACCCGGCACCGTGGCGGTGCCCGGGACGGGGGTCACCGGGGGCCTTGTCCCCGGGCAAATGGCGGCGCCCAGGACGGCGGCACCGGGGGGCATGTCTAGGGGCACCGGGAGCCTTGTGCCCGGGCAAATGGCGGCGCCCGGGACGGGGGCATCGGGCGCCTTGTCCCCGGGCAAATGGCAGTGCCCGGGACTGGGGTCACCGGGAGCCTTGTCCCCGGGCAAACGACGGCTCCCAGGACTGCGGTCACTGAGGGCCTTGTCTCTGGGCAAACGGCGGCGCTCGGGACGGGGGTCACCGGGAGCCTTGTCCCCGGGCAAATGGCGGCGCATGGAATTGGGGTCACCGGGGGCCTTGTCCCCGGGCAAATGGCGGCGCCCAGGACTGGGGTCACAGTGGCAGCGCCCGGGACTGGGGTCACTGGGGGCCTTGTCCCCGGGCAAACGGCGGCGCCTGGGACGGGGTCACCGGGAGCCTTGTTCCCGGGCAAACGGCGGCGCCCAGGATTGGGGTCACCGGGGGCTTTTTCCCCGGGCAAACTATGGCGCCCGGGACGGGGATCACCGGGAGCCTTGTCCCCGGGCAAACGGTGGCGCCTGGGACTGGGGCACCAGGGGCCTTGTCCCTGGGCAAATGGCAGCACCCGGGATTGGGGTCACCAGGGGCCTTGTCCCCGGGCAAAGGGCGGTGCCCGAGACAGGGGTCATCGGGAACCTTACCCCTTACCTAGAGTTGATCCCGCAGAGATTTTCCCCAACAAGGTTCATATTTGGAAATTTGAAGATTTCAGTATATCATTTTGTTGGATCCATAAGCACTGAATTCTTTCTCAAACTCTTAGTACCAAATTTTTTATTTTGTTGGATTTGATAGTTGGGTAACTTGTGTAAATCATAACTAATTTTCACCCCTGAAATAGCACAGCTCTGGATGTCTGTTATTCCTTGAAATAAAAGTAAGAGTAAAAGTGCATCTCAACTCGTTTGTTTAGAGTTAGTGAGAGCCATCTCTTCTTGTTTGTTCTGAATGTTAGTGTTGTGCATGCAAGTTTGTTGATTGTTGTTGCACATTGCACAGTTTATACAAATGAGTTTTGTGCAAATGTAGGAAAGGTCTAGTTCTGCCCTAGTCATTGGAAGCAGCAACAGTTAGCGAATGAAGTTGTCTAGTTAGATGTAAGACAATTGTCATGTAGGAGAAACAGATCCTAAGAGGAAAGAAGTGATGTTTCTACTGGCATATTTATAGTCGTCCTTAGTGCCAACTTATAGTCTTATTCATGGATGCTAATTTTTCATGTATGTTAATTGATGCTACTATTAGAGTTTTATAGAACTATATTCTCTAAATATTTTTGGGACCAATACCCTAAATCTTGTTCCATTACTTGACGTTGAACCTCTAGAATGGATTCCGAAGAAGATATTAGTGATCATGAGGAGACGGAAGTATTGGTCGAAGGATGTCGACTAGGGGGGGGTGGTGAATAGGAGATATTAAAATTTTAACCCCAAAAGATAGATTCTAATTTACTCAGCACAATTCGACCATAGAATAGAGTTAAGTACAACAACTAAAATACAAGTTCTGTTCAACAACCAAATAGTACAAAGAAATGATCGAAGATAGTTTAGCAGCGGAAATACAACTTAATATAAAACAGAGAAGGAAAGAGAACCGATGACACAAGAATTTTTCCCGAGGTATTGAAAGCTTGCCGACTTCCACTAGTTCTCGTTGAAGCACTCTACACAAGAGTATTTCCTCGATTTCACTATTGGTTGCTTTTCTCCTTCCCGGATAGGCTTAGCACCAAACCTTCACAACCGAATACCATGCCTCTTCGACAAGTCCGTCTGTGAGAAGGTCGCTGGTCTCTACCGGTTGTCTAGGTGACGGCAATCACCAAGAGTAATAAGTATAGCACAATCCCTTAATCTACTTCTACGCAAGAAGCTCAAGATGCTATGCAGATGTACTCTCTCTCTCAATGCTCTTTACTACACTCTCTAGATAGGCTCCTCAAGACAACACATGAATTGAGTACAGTTATGCCAACTCCAGATACCAGAGTAAATGAAAGAGACTTGAATGCTCCAGGTCTTTTGCTTTCAGCCAGCAACAACTAGCGACAACAAGACTAGTCTGAGCTCCCTGCCCTCTGCTAGCAACAACTAGCGATAGAAGAATGGAATGAATGATCAGAGTGAATGCAACTCAGCACTTGAATGCAACAATGATTTTCTTTTAATTCAATGGCATCAGCACTCTTGGTGAAAGCCACACAAGCTGCATTTATAACCCTCGGCTGGAGACTAGCCGTTTGCCCCACATAGGCACAACGTCCACTAGCCGTTTTGTCCACCAGCCGCTAGCATTAAATGTGCTTGTCAGTGACCGTTTGAACACAAGCTTGCGGGAGAAGCTTGGTTCAAACTCTGATGAACTGCGGTCAGCACAAAGAATGTTTTTTGATCAAACACTTGCTGAATTGAATGCTACTCAGATCCCATCTGGAGTAAATACGACTGAGTTCAGTAAGACGAGATTAGGAATGAAACTGATCTTATTTGACCGCACGCAGTTCTTAGTACAAGTGCGACCATAACCAGTATGAGCTGATACAACCTCGATCAAGTTCACAACTGTTATGACATGCTTAGTACACTACAACCATGATTGAGTCTTGATTCAACCATGGACACAATGACCGAAAGTAATGAGACCACACCAGCCTCAAGACTGACACCAAGGCCACTCAGGCCACACACAGTCATTGTGACCGCAACAATCAAAGACTCGGCCATGAGACCACGAAGGTCGCATACACAGTCATTCGACCACGAAGGCCGTTCACATAGTTTGACCACTAAGGTCGCAACACAGTCTTCGATCACGAAGGTCGCAATAGGTCACTGAAACCATCTCTATCTCACATAGCTACTGAGACCGCATAGGTCACCGCATTGGTCACTCAGAACACCTACTATGCGACTATGGATAGTGAATAGCTCGGACTGTGTAGCAGATATTCAAAGCTATGCAGAATAAGTTAAACAAGCACCTTAGCTATATGACATGTATTTTGAGCTTCAAGGCTATAAAATAAATCAGGGAACTATACCCCTCTTGATAGTATGACCATAAAATCTAAAACTGAAAACATGGTCGACTATACCATGAATAGCCTTCAGAAGATACTACGGAAGAATGGTAGACACGCCTCAGTCTTTATCGCAGATGTCCGTTAGTAGAGCTTCATTCTTTATTGCTAGTCATCTCTTATGAGTACTTTGATTTGAGAGGTCGTCATCGTTGAGACCATAGATACTGCAACCAGGGATACTTCGATTAGTTGTCGCACTCACCGACTTTGGTTATATTTCTTGTCTCCTGAGGGTTCTTAGCATTTTGCTTCATCAAGCCTGATTTGAAAACACTTGTAATAAATAGGTTAGTTCTTTAAATTGTCATTAATCATTGAGACTATAAAGCTTTATTTAAACTCCCTCAAACCCTTAAGTGGGCATATATTTGACAATCTTCTTGGAGAGTATGTACTCGACCATCTCCTCAAACCTTGACCGGTTTGTATTCAAATGATTTTCTCAAGGTTTGTCTTCATTGGTTTCCAGTTCACGGCCTTTGTCATAAATTCCATCATGCTTTTATCTGCAACTTGACAATACTTAATGATAAACATGTTAGTTCAGATTATTGTCATTAACATTAATTCTATTCTTTGTCATTAATTACTGAAACAAATAAACCTTAATCAGGTTTATATTTAACACGACGATGAAGAAATGATGTTGTTTGTTCTACCCACTCTATACCTAACAGGAACTGAAGAAAAAAAGCCATGCTATGCATTAGTCTTATCTGGTGCACATTGGAATCATGAAATCATTGAGAGGCATGAAAATTGTAGTCGCACAGAACTTCGAATGGTACCAAAAATATTCCTAGATTTCTCAGCCATGCTTAGGGAGAGAAATCTTTTGCAGAATACTAGAGGACTAAATGTAGAGGAGCAACTTGGTATTTTCATGTATATGCTTTCTAGGAATGCTAGCTTTCGATCTGAGCGACCAATGCGGTGAGACTATTCCAGTATAGTGGTGAGACTATTCATACGCATGTTAGAGTAGTCCTCAATGCTATCACATTATTGGCTTATGATTTCGTCAAGTTCCATCCATTGAAACACATTGGAATATATTGTCCAATCCAAAATTTGCATACTTTGAGGTAATAGCTACAAACTAAAAACTTTAATCTATCTTTCAATTAGAGGATGCATTTTTATATTTATATATCCTTCATAGAATTGCATTGGAGCCATTGATGGAACTCATGTCCCAGTTACTATAGCAAATAGCAAATTTGCCCCATATAGTAGTAGGAAAGGGATCTTTTCTCAAAATGTAATGCTGGCTTGTGATTTTGATCTAAATTTTGTGTATGTTTCAAGTGGTTGGGAAGGATTCGCATTAGGTGCCGTGGTCATACAATATGCCATCCAAGCTGGATTCAAAGTTCTAAGAGGAAAAATATTATCTTGTTGATGCATATCATGGGGTGCGATATCATATCAAGGAACAAAGACGCAGTAGTTCTTGCCCAAATGATCTTAAGGAACTTTTTAATCTCCATCACACTCAACTTTAGAATCACATTGAGCGTGCTATTGGCATCTTAAAATGTAGTTTCCAGTTCTAAAAATTGGGACATTTCATTCAATGGATGCACAAGTTAAATTCCATTGGTGGCAACTGTCTTACATAATATGATTTGAAGTCAAAATGGCGATGAGCAATGGTTGAGTCGACGAGAAAATTTGATTCTAGAGAACCACTTTGTAGAGGTACCTAATGGTGATGACATGTATTATGGTGATGTCGAGTGGATGAATAGTCAATGAATTGCTGGAAATTCTTTGCGAGATGAGATTTATCTCAAGATGTGGGATGACCACAAGAGGTGGAATAGGCAGCTTCAACAACGAAGAGTTGAATGACTATAGGTGTCATTAATATTTAGTTAATAACTTGTTAGTTGATCTTTGTTGAATGTAATATGTATGACAATATTTTTTTTATGATTCACTTGAGTATTAAGAGATACTTGATTTGATGTGAATTTTAGTTTGTGGTTGTTGATATTGATTTTCTATTCAAAGGAATGTTAGAGGTACATAAATTTGTGAGGTATATAATTGGTTAGTTTGTTTAATATGTAACTCATATTTAGGTTTCATGGCAGCTCAAGCAAGATGGATGCTAAGAAATGAAAGGGTGTTGGTTGATCTGCTCCATGAACATAATGTACCAAGATATCGAACAAACAACGGATGGAGCTTCGAAGGATGGAACAAGATAGTGAGATAATTCAATGCAAAGTTTCCTGAAACAGATTTCACCAAAAGTCAAATCTTGGAGCATGAGTCATAGATGAAGAAAGATTACAAGGTACTAATAGATGTTTTGCGTAAAAAAAGTGGCATGTCATTTGATAATAAGCTTGGAATGATGATTACTACCGATGATGCTTGGTATCAATTGCTATTATGTGAAAAATCCCGTGTTTTCAAAACTCCACCTTGATATACCTTTCATTTGTATTTTTGGTTCAAAAAGGGGAGAATTGTGTGAGTTATGATTTAGGGGAAGTAGCATTTGGATTGCTATTTTTTTGAACCCCCCATGTTTTTTGGTGTTTCCACAATTTGGTTTAAATTTGGTATCTCTTATTTGTGGTTTCATTTTTTGTGCATAGTTTGAAGCGAAGCATCCTTGCATATCTAATACCATTCTTCATATGCACCATCATGTCATGATTTAATTACCTTGTGCTTAATTGCTACATGACATGCCAGTACAGATCAAATGTGCTTAATTTATATCTCTTGTTGACCTATATTATTGATAAATTAATCTCTCATTCAAATGTTCTTATTGAAAATGAATTTGTCATAAATCACTAAAAAAAGGGAGATTGTTGAGTCAATCTTCATTATGTTGATTAATGACAAACTTAATTGTATGACTAATGTGTTTATTGAGTTTATGTCTCACTCTAAATTGGATTGCATGATGATGATGAAAAAGATTATCTCGGAGAGGATGCATGATTGAGATTCCTCATGCATGGATGAGCTTCACTAAAGATAAAATCTAAAATTAAGGATCTATTTTTAGGATTTTACAGGTCTTGGTGTTTGGAGACCTATTTTTGTAGATTATGTTGCATTAGAGTGCGATTATCTAGTTAGCTCATTTGCATAAATAGAGCATTTATTGAGTTGAAAGCCTTGTGTGTGTTTCTCCTCATGTGTTTGAGCTTCCTAGCACTTGATTGGTGTCAACGAAGAGTTTGAGTTTATTACTCTTGGTGCTCGCCGTCACATAGACAGTTGTGGGAGGTCAGAGATCTCTCCCTCGACAAAGATTGTTGGAGACACCTGGTTGTGTTGTGAAAGGCTTGGTGCTTGCCTACCTGCAGTGGAAAAGGAGCAACCTTAGTGGATATGAAAGAAATACTCACTAGTGGCCCTTGACAACATGAGTACACACGACCACATTCGCCAAACTCTACGTATGAGCCAAATGCTCAACAACGTCGCCACGAGATTATCACCAGTGATCCATTTGAGACCTAGCCTTGGTTTTTGCACTAGGCTCGCCCAGATACTAATATGCGGAATAACGGGATCTTACTTGGAATTACCGAAACCCAAAGGATAATCGAAAACACAACTCAAAGTGATTGCACAGCTCTTTATTTCAAAGAGGGCTTTACACGTCGAACGTTAGGTCGCACTCGCCTACG
The DNA here is from genome assembly GCA_019359835.1 of Pharus latifolius. Taxonomy (NCBI): domain Eukaryota; kingdom Viridiplantae; phylum Streptophyta; class Magnoliopsida; order Poales; family Poaceae; genus Pharus; species Pharus latifolius. The sequence goes on from CM033330.1 coordinate 14,035,980, forward strand.
TCGAGGGAACTATATGTCTAAGACTTCAATCTAGACTCGATTGTATTCGATGATCTTAACTAGACCTATTACAAGGTATTTATAGTCCAATCATATGAGTACGTATTAGACTCAATAACCTAAACGTATTAGACTCATATAACTAACTAACTAACTAACTAATCCTAAACGAATAAACTTAGTTATATATATTCGGATCGGATTACAATTCCGACTAGAGGACCAATCCATGGTCGCGAAACCTTTCCGAACACGGTTAAGTCGCGAAGCCGTATGCGATCAGGACTTGAAGATCCTCCCGGATCATGAATCCCTTGTTGAGAAGGAGCCAACCCCTGTTGCGACCTCTCGATCAAACTGGAGATGTGGAAATTGGGCTTGTCCATGTTCTCTGGTGTACCACTTTGCCACAAGTGCTCGTTGACCTTTCCGACCGATTCAAAAAGTCTCCTTTGTGCCACTGCGGGTGGTTGTCACCTTCTTCTCCAGAATCACATCTTCGCGTAGAGGTTCGTCTCGTTGATAGACCAAGTCTTCAACAGATGGTACTATGGTATCTGGCACATCATCCAGCATTGAAGGCTCGAAGAGTTTGAGGTGCTCAACATTAACAACCGAGTAAATATCCATGTATGGAGGTAACTCGAGCTGACAAGCATTATTACCCACTTTCCGCAAAATCCGAAAAGGACCATAACGAATGAGTTTGAGTTTCTTACCTTCACCTTTAAGTCTCTCCATACTCAGATGTGACCATACCATATCACCTTCTTGAAATTGCGCATCAACTCGATGCCGATCATGTTGTGCCTTGTACTTGAGTTGAGCTTTCAGCAAGTTCTGTTCAACCTCATGATGGAGTCGTTGAATACCTTCCAGGAACTTTTGTGCTCGATCCTGATCAAATGCTTCCTTGCTGTTCTGTGCTGAGGTAGGGATCACAAACTCCATGTTGAATGGACTCTGTGGTAGAAATCCTAGACAGACCTCAAACGGCGACTTTCCAGTGGAACCATGCACTGCTCGATTAAAAGCAAACTGCAGGTATGGTATGCTTTCATCCCAGGTCTTCGGGTGCTTCGAGTTATATCCTCTCAAGAGATGAATGATTGTACGATTTACTACCTTGGTTTGACCATCAGTTTGGGGATGAAAAGCAGTACTCCTCTTTAGCTTGGTGTACATCATCGTCCAGAGCGATCACCAAAAGTGACTAAAGAACCGGGTATCGCGATCAGACACAATAGAAGTCGGAAGTCCGAAGTGTGTCCAAACATGTTGAAAGAATACCCGAGCTGCTTCTTCTCCCGTGATAGTCTTTCGACAAGGTATAAGAATAATCATTTTGGAAACCGATCAACGAGCACGAATAGATAGTCGTTGCCACGTCGGGTCTTAGGCAATCCTCCCAAGAAATCCATGGATATGCTCTCCCATGGTCAAGATGGAACTGGCAAAGGAGTGTACAAACCTAATTTTTGGTTTGCCGGTTTCAAGATGCTGCAAAGACCATAGCCTTGAACAAAACTAGTCACATCTTGCTGCATACGCGGCCATAACACATGCCGATGAAGATTTTGCAACATCTTTGTAACCCCAAAGTGACCAGCTACCCTCGATGTGTGCGCTTCTCGCAACCAGTGAATTCGAGGTGCTCCACGAGGTATGCAAAGTAAATTGCCTTTATACAAGAGTCCTTCTTGACGAGCAAACTCTGTAGGTTTCCTTGTTTCGAGCTCAGTCAGTGCTTTTTGAAAATCAGGATCTTCATTGTACATAGTGGCATAGTCATCATGACATGAGGGCTCGATCTGCATGAACGCTGATAAACAGAGGGTCGTAACTGGTGGTCACAACAACATGTCAGCCAATTTGTTGTGTACGCCCTTCCTGTACTTAATCACCAGATTAAACTACTGCAGATACGACATCCACTTCATGTGCCGAGCTTGCTGTAGCTTGGACTACGTTTGCAAATATTGCAATGGTTGATGGTCGGTGTGGACAACAGTCTCTTTACCCAAGAGATAACACCGCCAATGTTTCACGGCCTGATGCAGTGCACACAACTCTTTGTCATAAGTCGGGTAGTTTTTCTGAGCTCCCAGGAATAACTCGGAGTGATATGCCACTGGTCGACCTTCTTGCATGAGCACTGCACCCATCGCATAACCTGAGGCATCATTTTCTAGCTCGAATGGTTTCTGGAGATTCGGCAAAGCTAACACAGGCGCCTCACTGATCTTCCTCTTTAGCAAAAGAAACGAGTCCTCATGTTTCCCTGTCCACTCGAACTTTTGATCGATTCTGGTTAATGCATGCAATGGAGAAGCCACAATCGAGAAGTGTCAGATGAACTTGATGAACTTTTGAAGGTATTGGCATTCTCCCACAAAACTCCGCACGTCCGTAATTGTTCGTGGTCACGGCCACTCGCGAATCACTTTTACCTTATCGGGGCCGATTTGCAACGTACCGTTGCCTACCATGAATCCTAGGTAAAGTAGAGTTTGCTGGCCGAACTCGCACTTCTTACGGTTGAGGCGAAGTCGATGTTGCCGAAGCTGTTCGAACACCTTTTCGACATGAATGAGGTGCTCATCCCACGAACGACTATAAACTAGTATGTCGTCGAGGTAAACGATCACAAAGTCGTCGATGAACTGTCTCAATACGTCATTCATAAGACGCATGAAAGTTGTCAGGGCATTGCAGAGACCAACCGGCATGACCAGCCATTCGAACAGACCTTGTCATGTTTTGAATGCAGTCTTCCACGTATCCTCCTCTCGAATGCTGACTTGATAATATCCTGACTTAAGATTCAACTTGGAGAAGACAACGGCATGCTTCAATTGGTCTAGCAGGTCGTCAATTTGACAAAGGGGGTACCAGTTCTTGATGGTGATCTTGTTCAGTACTCGGTAGTCGATGCACATACGCCAAGTCCCATCTTTCTTAGGCAGTAACAACACAAGAGATCCACAAGGTGAACTAGTCGGTTGAATGACACCATCGTTGAGCAACTCACCAAGTTGTCTTTTGATCTCTTCATTCTACAATACTGAGTTGCAATACATACTCAGATTGGGCAGTGTCGCATCAGACACAAGCTGAATTTCGTGCTCGACTGGACGTTTCGGCGGACGACCCTAGATGGTCTCGAACAGATCATTGTATTTTTCTAGCATTCCTGACAAACGACCATAAACCTCTCAACACACCAACGACAATGCTGGTCGAGTACCCTCACCTTGACCAATGGGTCGAATTATAACAAGCACATACTTGTGACATGCATTAACAATTCGTTTGGCTTGATTTGCGGTAATCAAGTTTGAAGTGTTGACGTGGATGTCTCTACTGATCATGAACTTAACTCCGTTTTTGGTGAGGTCATACTCTTGTGCTCGCTGATGGAAGTGAGCGTCTCGATCATATAGATACAGACTCCCAAAGATCACCTGACAGATATCGATAGGGACAACATCGCATTGCACCTCATCGATATATCGTGCAGAGATTGCAAACTTCAACACACATTGACTCGTAATCTGTTGGTTGACATTGGATGTAAACCAACCCAGCGGTTGTGAGGTTGTCTTCAAACCAAGTCGCCGAACAAGTCCAGTGGAGACCAGATTCTTCAGACTTCCAGAATCTAATATCGTTGTGACCACTTCGTGTTTCACATGGATGTTGATGGTGAACAAGTCCTCTGTTGGGTGATGGTCGTTCGGTGGATCCGAACCCTTCTCGTTCGGCATTGCCATCAGAGACAAGGTCGTATCTGCCTCATTGACTGAATTCACTCGGACAACTTCTTCGTCAGGTGAAGTTGCAGTAGCCGTGGCTGTTCTTTTCCCTGGTCTGTTTTTATTCGATCGAAGTTCAGGATGAAGCTTGTAACATTTGTCCTTCGTATGTCCCGTGACTTGACAATGTTCACAAAAGGCACCCGTCCCCGATTTTGAAGCGTTCTGTCGCGCCCCGAAACTGGGACAACGACTACTCCTGTAGAGACCTAGCTCGCTGCAGCTAGTCCCAAACTACAAACCTTTGACTTCCCAGGATGAGTCAAACACAGGAGTATATTACATTGCAACAGAGTACTCACAAAATATTTAGCAGTGTGGCCTGCTGGCCTTAATATTACATAAAGAGAATTACAATGCCTACAAGGCATTCAGGGTTTAGCAAAATATTTAACTACACAGCAGAAGATAGGTGACCCTCCCACAAAAGAAGTTGACGGCAGAACAACACACTTCAGGGTTCTGGCGGAACTGATCCTCCTCCTTCTGGATCCACGTAGTACTCCGTGCCATCATCTTGATCAAAGTAGGCTCCATCTATTGAGTTGAAAGTTGCAAGGATGAGCACTTACGTACTCAGCAAGTCATAGGTAAGAGTAGATACATATAGTAATGATGATATGAACCTAGACTAGTCAAGAATTATGGATATTTGTAAAATAATCTTTTTCTTTCAAACCTCATCTCATGGCAGCACTTTTCATAATATAACATTATCATTCATGTTCACTAGATTATAGCACTACCGCGACACGTCGACACACGACAGCCCACGGCAGCACTCCTTATCATGACAACACATGTCATTTGGGTAATCTTGATTTAAACATATTTTATTTAGAAAATAGTACTTGTGTCACACCCCGTGGATTTAATCCACCGCAGCAGACTCCTATAAAACCCGGGAGCTCGGAGTATTCGAATACGTTTTTAACTCTGCAGAGAGGTACCAATTTACCCGCAAGATATTCCACTTTCAAACCTTTCCTATCATAACAAAATGATTGGACCCCTGACTCACTTCATATTGTGAGCGGCAAGGTGGAAATAACAAGAACTTTTGTTATGTTTTACTCACAATTCACCCCCAACCCTGTGGCTCTCAGCGAGGCACAGTTGTGGCAGGTTGTATCCAAACCTCCACCCCTTTGCTTATTCCCATTACTGGGTCAGCGTGCTTGATCACCTTCAGTGATATGTGTGGGAGCCGCGCTCCGTGTTTATCGTGCATCACTACACATCTCATGCAGGGGTTTCATGTGCGATCCACATAATTACTTGTTCAGGCCTGTCCCATACCAGGCTTGCGGTTAGCACGTTGTTCATGCCACTAGACGCACAACACAAGGTTCTAGTCCTTATATGCCAGTGACCAGACCATCCACAACCCTGCACCTTCAGTGCCTGCATATCCTTTGCAGTCTAGCACCTCCAGTGCTACAGCCATCCATACCATTTTTCTGGTCACGGCTAGGGTTTTATTTCATGAATATAAGTATATAGATACATATAATAGTTCTTGGCTCAAAACTTGTTTATTTCACATTTCACAGATAACCAGTCTAGTACTGCCAATTCATAAATCAACCATTCTCAATCTTTCACATGCAATATTGCCTATATTCAAGGTTATATTATAGCAACATTTAAAATATAGGTTCAAGATGACCAAGGATATGACTTGCCTTCCGCGTCGTAAAATACAGCAGTTGACGTCGGATCCGCAGTGAAGTCCTCGAACTCGGGCTCTTGATCTGCTCTCCAATCAGACAAACAACCAATAATCATAATCTTTTCAATACATTATTATACTATATGCAATGATGCAAAGATGAAGTCTTGATGATTTTGAAATGATTGGGTTTAGAGGCTGATTAGGGTTAAGTTAAGGGAAACCAATGTTAAGATTAGCTGTCAAAGGTTTACAAGGTTCCAAATGTCTCAAAATATCAGAATGATATCAAGGTTGCGACTGGTTCGCTCAAAAACAGCGAACGTCTTTAGGTCGACATTCGGTTCAAAGCATCGACATAGGGTCGATGAATGATAGAGGGGTCATCTCAACTTGTGGTAGTAGAATAAAATGTAGGTCACAACTCTACAAATTTAGTGGACAAAGTGGATTTCAAATTACACAACCAGAAGTGGGTAAACAAGGCCAATGCCATTGGCTGGCCCATACTGAGAAAATGTCAAAAATTAGGGTTTAGCAACAAATATAATTCAAGGGCTCAAATCAAGTTGTGATAGAAGAAGAAATTGTAGATCACAACTTCTGGAATCTAAGGGACAAAGTTATGCTCAAGATGCACATCTGGAAGGCAGTGAAAAGGGCTAATGCCACTGACTGACATAGCCTGGCATTAATCTTGACATGGCCAGAAACTAGGGCTTAGCATAACTTTTGATCTAGGGCTCCAAATGATGCACCACTTTGTCTGGGAGGTAGGCATTGCTAACAGGAACAATTAAGTCAACAGGATCTAGGGCAAGAAATGGCTGGAAAGCAAGAAATTTGATGATGAACAGAGATGAACTGGCTGCACTGGAGCAATTCTGGACACAAACTTGGCATGGCTATATCTTCCAATCTAGGCCGATCTAGGTGTCGGGCTAGAAGACAAAAGTGTTCAGGAGATCAAAGCACATACACTAGACAAAGTTTTGAGGGCTGAAATGACTGGAACAAGCTTTTCCGGTCATCGGCGCCGGAGAAGAACACTGCTGTTTGGGGGTTTTCAATTTAGGCCGAACGAACTCGATTCCAAGCTTGGGAAGTGATATATGGGTAAGAGAAAGCTACCTGCATGATTACTTTGGCCGGAGGATGGCCGGAGAAGCCTGGCGACGATCGCCGGTGACTGGTGGAGCTCAAATTTGAGGAAACCTTCGATTTGAGCTCAATCTGGAGATCTGGATGCATAGGCTTGCTGGAAATGAGTCACTGATCATTTTGTTTCACAGATTCGAAGATTAATTCGGGGTAGATCGGCCAGCATTGCCGGAACAGGGCAATCGGGAATTCCGGTGATCACCGGCGACTGGATGCAATATAACTCAATTAAATGGTACAGCACGATGAGGGAGATGAGGGGAACTCATTGATGCTGTTAATTTGACAGGAGATGCTGTGGATTGTGCTGGCACCGTGAGGCTCCTCGACGGCTCGCCGGAGAAGAAGACCAAGACAGGAGAATTTCGAGACTTAGCTGATTTCCAGTGAAGGAAAGGAGTTGCTGGGGGTACAGTAGTGTATAAATAAGCCAGGCGAAGCTTGCAAGGAGAGAGCAGTGAATTGATTTGGCAGCTGGTGATGCGATTGGTTGCGTGCTGAACATCAGCGGCGAAGACACAGCAAGGGCGGTGATTGCGACGGTGACAAGTCTGTGGCTGATCACCACGTTGGTTCATCGGGACTTTGCAACGCTAGAGCACACGGTGGCGACAACAACTGGCATGGCGCAAAAGCAACTGACAAAAGCCTGGTGTTTCTGCTGCTGGTCGCGCACGAGGGCGATGCTGTCGTCGACGTATCAACGACGCTGCCACGGTGACGGCTGAGGTGAGGACACGTGCGTACTGGCATGCACGGTCACAAGTGCGGCGAAGCTTGGCCGGCGGCGAATGTGCACGGCGCAAGGAAGCAAGTCACGGCGAGGCTTCTGGTCGTGCGCACAGTAAACGGCCTGGTCGAATTTGGACTGAACTGCAATATTCGATTTCTTGTTTTGGACTGAAATGCAAATCTGGAATTCTGGAAGATTTAAACTGAATTTGATTTCACTAATCTGGTATATTATATTCAACAGGATATTTAGCAAAGATAAATGATAAGATTTGACACATTTGAATAGTTTTTGATACAAACTGAAAATAGGGTAATTTAGGGTAATTGAAATCTGAATTTTATTTGATTTTGAATTCTGGTACTTAGGATGAGATTTTGGAATTTGAACAGAAGAGAAACTTGTGACAAATAGCATTTTGAGAAAATTTGCCGAAGAAATTCTGAATTTGGAGTTAATCTGTAGATTTTAGCCTTTTTGGGTTTTCAAATAACAGATAAGGACTAATTTGCGATAACTCTTGGACTGATTTGTGAAAAGAGTCTAGATGATGAAATCTGGCTGTCAACTTTTTATATTAAGGTATTGACATACCCATGATCATATTCCAGGAATAATCTGGTCTGAACTTGGTCAAGATTTTGATTAAATCTGTATTTCTGAAACTTAGGGTATTTGGGTAATATAAGGTATTTCTGTTTTTCGAAAACAGAAGAAATTGATAATTCTGGGAGTTAGAGATAGAATTGGGTCTAGGTTCTGAAGACTTTTAAGTTCAAAGTAACTGATAGATCACATCTGAACAATCTAATCTTGATTTGAGGTCACAGGATAGAATTTTGGAGATTTTAGGGCTTGAGAAAGATACTGATCTGGCTATTACTACAGATACATACATGCATGCTACTTATGAAAAAGGAAATTTTCACCCCTAACTCAGGGCGTTACACGTTCTTCTTCAGACTTGGCTTTTTCTTTGTCGAGGTCGCACTTTCCTTCTTGCTTTTGTCGCTGCAGGATTTGTTCTTCTTCTCGATTGCCGTAGCAGTTGTGTTTGCGATCGCGATGTCTTAGACGCCGAACAGAGTTAGGTCAGCATTGATTGATTTCTGAAGTCCAGATGTATATTTCTGAAATACCTGAGGATCGGACAGTGAGATGCCGATGACCATTGCTTGTCGCTGAAACTCTGTCATATAGTCTTGGACGGTCTGGTCGCGCCGTTGGTACAATCTATGCCAAGGCTCCCATCTCTCCTCAAGGTAACCCATCAGATAGAATTCTTGTCACAGAAGTCGTTTGAATTGACCCCACACAAGGTCGTCAGCTTCACCACTGGCGACAAGGTGATCCGGGAGGATCTTCAAGTCCTGATCGCATACGGCTTTGCGACCTTAACCGTGTTCGGAAAGGCCTCACGACCATGGATGGGTCTGCGACCATGGATTGGTTCGCGACCATGAAAAGGAATTCGTTCCCTGTTCGGAATTGTAATCCGATCCGAATATATATAACTAAGCTTATCCGTTTAGGATTAGTTAGTTATATGAGTCTAATACGTTTAGGTTATTGAGTCTGATACGTACTCATACGATTGGACTATAAATACCTTGTAATAGGACTAGTTTAGATCATCGAAAATCTATCAAATGCAATCGGATATTATTACAGTCTTGGATCATATATCCAGCTTATAGTTCCTTCGACGTAGGCAAGTGTGTCTAACGTTCGACGTATAAAGCCCTCTTTAAAATAAAGAGTTGTGCAATTACTTTGAACTGTGTTTTTCATCAACCTTTGGGTTTTGGTATTTCCAAGTAAGAACCTGTTATTCCGCATATTAGTATCTAGGCGAGCCTGGTGCGAAACTAAGGCTAGGTCTCAAACGGATCAAGTTGGTATCAGAGCAACTTTCCTATCCTGTGGATGGTGAAGACTCGCCAGGGTTACAAAACCTCTGGTGAAAATCCAGGCGATCAATCGACGGTTCCTATAGCAGCGTCTTCGACAATGTCTGACGATACCTCCGTTCAAGCTAACCTAGCCAAACAAGTGGCTAAGCTCTCCACCGACATGGAAACCGTGCTTGCTTGGATTCAGCAGCAGGCCATGATTGTACCTCCTAAAGTAGGGAATGTGCAGGACAGACGAAAATGAAGACGAAGGCGACCAAAAGACCGATGACCTCGCCCACACCTCCTTAGCTGTCGGATCTTTTAAGGTCAATGCTAAGATTGATATACCCATATATGATGGGGTGATCGATGCCGAGAAACTGGATTCTTGGATCGACCAGCTTCACACCTACTTTGACCTGAAAGGGGTCAATAGCGCTCAAAAGGTGAAGTTCGCACCTTTGAAGATGAAGGACCACGCCAAGACTTGGTGGAAGGCCCTTGATGCCAGTGGTGAAGCTGATGACCTTGCATGAGGTCAATTCAAACGACTTTTGTGATAAGAATTCTATCCGATGGGTTACCTTGAGGAGAGATGGGAGCGTTGGCACAGATTGTACAAACGGCCCGACCAGACCGTCCAAGACTATACTACGGAATTCCGGAGACAAGCAATGTTCATCGGTATCTCACTGTCCGATCCTCAGGTATTTCAGAAATACACATCTGGACTTCAGAAAACGTTCAGTACTGAGCTAAGTCTGTTTGGCATCCAAGACATCGCGACAGCAAGCACAATTGCTATGGCGATTGTGGGACCCTCATTTGAGTAATCCGGTGACAACCGCCCAGGTTGGTTGCACTCAGAAATGACACATTGCAAGCTCACAACAACAAGATGCATAATATAACAATGCAAGTAAATAAAACAAGTGCTAATCACAAGGACCAACATTACAATAATTTAGTGTTGATACAAAATTAAGGAGTTTTCTTCGACACAAAGATCGGCACTGAATAAAACAACAACAACAACAACAACAAGCAAAAGGACTTCAACGATCTTCATCTTCAACTGCAGCGGTGTTGCATGGGCTTCCTCCACATCGGACTCAACTTGGTAAGTGACCCTCTAGTAAGCTGGATCTTCTTGAGCGGTTTCTTCTTCTTCCATATTGGGTTCAAGACCGTAGGACTCGAGATCAATGAATCCTTCCTCTAAATTTTTGTTTGCAAAAGCAAGGGTGAGCACATTGTCCACATAGTGCTCAACAAGTCTCAAATAAGAATGCAGGTACATATATGAGGGGGAAGGATGGCTCTTTGGCTCATAGAATAGGTTTTTCACTTTTAATTTTGAAGAAGAGGTTCTTGCTTTCAAAAGTGAGGCTCTCAAAATCCTAGACTAGATTTTCAGAAAATGTTATGCGTGGTGGTCTTCTATGAGTCACCACTTTATTCAATTTTATGAAAAACTTTTCCAAAAGCTACTTGTGCTGCATCGACATGGATAGAATCTACCGCGCGTATGTCGACGATTCGGACTCGGGGTCCTTAGTCGAACTTATGCAGAATTTGTAGGTTGTGAGAACTTTCAGCGTGTCCCTCCTGGAAAGTATGATAAATCAAAGATAACTAGAGCACAGAGAAGTTTATACAGGTTCGGGCCCTCGATGGTAGGAGTAATAGCCCTACGTCCTGTTGGGATTTCACTATGTATAGTAGAAATAGTTATAAAGTTATGGAAAAGATCTTCACAGGCGAAGATTTTTCCTATGTGTTTGTACAAGACAATGCCTGGAAGGCTTGTGAAAGCTATCTAACTTAGACTACTGTCTTCTGATTTTTTGGGTGTTTTGATTGCTTGATCTCTCGATCCCCTCATCCGATCCCCTGATGCGATGCATTGGCTTACCCTTTTATATTGGTCGAAAAGGTGCCAGGGCATAACGACATCAAACAGTTGCTCGGGTGTAGTTTTAGCAACTGCCCCTAACTCCCACGCAGGTTTAACACATGTTTCTCATGGATAACCGCACGTATTAACCTCCTGACGGTTGTCTCCATACGTGGAAGGATTTTCAGGATACTCGGGATATCCCTGTTGTAGAGATAGAACAATCCCGCGTCCCCTGGTCGAAGGTGTTCTGACCACGCGTTGTTTGTTGTTACCTGACCGCGCACCATCTGCAGTCTTCTGTTCGCGTATGGCATACGAACTCCTGACTGCGCATTGTTTATGGTCTGATCGCGTAAAACTTGCGATCACATGCTTGCGCCTCTCGAAGTAAATTGAGTTCGCACCAACAGACACTTTGTCTGGTTCGAATCTGTCTTTGAACCAGTCGTGCATTTATTTGATCTAGCTCGGGTATCAATCTCATCAGCTAGCCCCCAAATTTGAAGAGAACGAAGGGACGTGTTTGCTTCAAATTTCAAGACTCACATCGGATACTTAACCTGGCGCTTCAAATCCTACACTTAGTGGCACACTAAGTGTGGCGGTTGATTCCCCGAGACGGACTCTGGGTAATATGTGATGGGTAATGATGGCGCAGTAGAAACATTTTTTTAACCCGAGGTAAAATTGTAAATGCTTTAAAAACTCGAGGCGTTCGGAAACTGAACCGCCCCCTGGCGGCTATAAATACCGAAGCCTCTGGACTTCAAAGCTCCACAATTCTTCTTCCCGGCTAAGTCTTTTCCAAAGCCATCTTCCCTTCCATACACCTCTCGATGGCAGACCAAAACATCATCGAGATTGAGAGTGATGAAGAAGTTTCACTTGAATTCGAGCAGGATTCACATATGTCCAAAGATCTGTCCCCTTCAAGGAAGAAACCTAAGGTTGACGAGGGATCCTCCAGCAGAACAAAGGTGAAAGATGCATCATTGCTCTCTTTCCTTTGGTTCCCATAGTTCTTCTTGTTCATGCACCTCGGCAAGTCGAACTTTCATCTCTACCTTTGGAGGGACATTCTTCTCAGCTTTCTCCATTTCATCCCAATGATCCCCGTTTTTGTTCGGGTGATCAATTTTCTGGTTGGCAAGCTGTACCTCCACGACCAGATGATCCTCAACTTGTGTTGGGGAAGCAATCTTCTGGTGGAGGGGTTGCACTTCCACCATCTGATGATCCTCAACCTTTATTGGGTGATCTACTTTCTGGGGGAAGTACATCAACCTGTCACTTGCAAGGATTGGTAATTACTTCCATCTCCCTTTGCTTGTTGTCATAGTTAGTAAAACTAAAATTTGCAAATGTAGGAGACGAAAATTGTTGGAGCCCCCAGTGACCAGCCTGCTGGAGCTCAACCTCCTCCCCTCGAACAGACTCTCCAAGGGGAAAAAGAGGCCCTGGAGAAGAAGACCGAAGAGATGTCTTCGGTAATTCTGCACCTGGCAGATTGTTTTGAAAGATCCCGCGAAGAGGCGCACCAATTCCGCCTGGAGAGGGACTATGCTCGACAGCAGCGAGAACTCTCCGATTCGATCAGGAATGGTAGTGCGTCTCTTATTAGGGACGATGTAGATAGACTTAGAGTAGTTGCTAGTTCCCTTGGGGTCGTCAGTGTAGATCCTACTGACGACAACATGTCCCTAGGAGAACTTTGTAAACTCCTCTCGGATCAGGTCGATGCTCTGGTCGCCGGCATCCCTTTTGTATGTAAAGATTGTCATAAATAAAGATTTCTTTTACCTTATATAACATGAAGATTCTTCATAACTTCTGTGTGAAAATGTGGCCATAAGTAGTGTTTTTACGACCACTCGTACACATATAAGTTCCAGTATTACGACCAAAAACACATTTAATATGTTATACCGCGACTAGTGCTGATACCACGATCAGACTTAAAGCCGTGGTTAGAACTAAAGTTCGATCTGAAAGATTACCGTGATCAAAACCGAAATTCGATCAGACCACCACTTCGGCTAGAATTGTAGTCCGATCAGAAACATAGTTCCGATAATACAACAATCTGATCGAAAAGCAACTGTATACCCAGCAGTTGAATCATAGAATATGTTTATGATCAACTCGTGAAAGTTTACAAGAAACAAGAAGGAAAACGTCCTCCGAAAATCCTTTGTAGAACTTTTCACGTTTTTGTGCCCATTTTTAATCCTCAAATTCGAAACAAAGAAGACCTTTCATTTCGGATTCGGTGCAGGGAACGCATAAAGGGTTTACCAGAGAAAACATCCATTATGGGAAATGAATAGAATATTCAATGGAACGTTATCCTCAGTGGAGCATCTCCTTGGGCCTATAAAAGGAGCAGGTAGCTTCTTGAGGAAGCCACACATCCAGCCTCGAGCCTTAGAACTTCCGCCGCTCAAAACCATCGTTCCTCATCTTCCATCGCCCCCAAAGCCACCAGCTTTTCTCTCACAATCTCTTCCAAAAATGACATCTTGGAGCCGATCAGTTCACCATACGGAGGAGAGCCTGATGACGCTGGAGAAGGAAGAGATCCTGAGCTGTGGGTTCCAATTCCCTGAGAGTCGGTCCTTGAAGGGGATCTTGGAGCACTATGGGTTGGAGTTGGTGAATCTCCACCCAAATGCGGTCCTGATCCTGGCGATCTTCCAGCACCTGTGGAAGCCTTCGTCGGAGTGTATCCCAATGTGGATCTCTTCCGACGCTTCTACTACTTGGCGTGGTCAAAGAGCACCAACGCCGCCGGATGCATTTATTTCCGGATAAGAGAGAAAAAAGAGTATCCCTTCCCACCCCTGTGAGACTCCGTGCACGGGTGGTACCAGAAATGGTTCTACTGCACCCCTCCGTCCGAAAGTGGGTTGTGGTTTGTGAACTCGCGGCCAGAGAAGCCCAGCGAGTTGGATTCCCTCCCTGCTCTAAATGCAGAGCAGAAGAAGCAAGCCGAGGTGATTCTTCACTTAGTCCAGCAGGGACTAACAGCTCGCGATGTTATTCATGACTTCGTGAAGAATCGGTTGAGCCCCCTGCGCGAAAGGGCTCATCCGGCTTGGGAGATACAGTCCATGGCGGACAGCACCTTGGACTATAACAATGGTATGTGACTTAGCCAACGAAGTCTTATACTTTTCTTTCATGTTCGCTAACTGGTCTGCTGGTGACACAGTTTTGCCTTCGTCCGAAGTCCAGAAGCTGACAAACTACCTCCTCAAGGCATATAGTGCCGAAGTGGAGGGAACCAAGGGATCGCCTCGCCCCCAAAGCTTGATCCATGTCGGCGACGACCTTAGACAAGAACGTCGAAAGGTATGTCGTCTCTCATTATGTTCTGTCTATAAGTCATATGTGTGTCTTGTACTAACAAGGGCACTGGGACGGCATAGCTTTTGGGGAAATTCACCGAGGCGACGTATCCAGGTGAAAGCGTCGGTTTCCTGGGAAAGCCGACAATGAAGAGAGTAAAGAAAGTCTCTTCAAGGCCTAGAGCAAGGGAACCTGCCCCCAAGAAATCCAAGAAACTTCTCGGGGAAGACTCCTCGCATAGGACGCCCCTTACCGTGAAGAAGACTGCGGTAAGATATCATGTGCCTCCTGTTACCCCAGGTGCGAACTGGAATTACTTCTTCGTCGTATAGGGTGAAGGAAGCGAGGAGGAGGAAGATAACATTCCTCTGGTTCACCGGAAGAGGAAGGCGATCACTCCTCAAGCCGGCGAAGAGCTACCTAGGCCCGCAGAGACAGCTACTGCAGACCCCGCGGCCACCGAGAACCTTGTGGTCGTGGGTGAGACCTCTGCTCCTAAAGCCCTGGAGGCTTCAGGGTCTGTAACTTCTCCCTCCTTGGTCGAAGGGACGACCGCGGTAAGATTCCTCGCAATCTTGAGTGTTACAATTTCATCTGTGTGCGCGTTCATCAAGCCATGCTTGCACAGGAAGAAGAAATTCCTCCTACGACTCCTGTTAGTCCTAGGAAGGTGAGTACTCCGCTCCTGGTGACAGGGGCGGGTATAACAAAGCAAGATCCTACGACCACTCCCAATCTTATGGTCGCGGATGAGGTGCCAGCATCGGTGGTCCACGAGACATCCAGACCATCGGGTGCATCCCTGCCAACCGAGCAGGTTACCCCGGTAAGAATTCTTACCATTCAGATCTTCATCATTCCTCATGTACATGCTTACAGGCTGGTATACATAGGGAGAAAAAGAGAAGGTCTTGTTCACAAAGAGGAAGACCAGAACGGACGATGGTTGTCCTCTTTTTCTTGGGGAATCATCTTCGAAATCCCAGAAGCTAATGGGATTTCAGTTAAGGTAAGAATTCCCCTCTATTTATACCGGATTGGGCTGTGGCAACATCCGTGAAACTGACGGTTTCTTTTCTTGCTTAGGCGTAGAGGTTCAGCGCCGAACCTCCCAACAGCCTCGGCGAGGGTCGAAGTTCCCTCTGGCGCTGAAGCCTCTGGTGAAGAAAGCTCTATCCCTCCGGTCCAGGAAGTCGTCCGAGCCATTGTGGATGGGTTTGACATGGAGGGCCAATCGCAGGTATTAAAATCTGCGACCGAGGCTCAGCAAGGACATTCATCTGCTGCTCCCATCGGGGATAAGGCGAGTCCATCGACTCGGCCTCCAACCATCCCGAAGAACAGGTCGTTTCGGGCATACACTAAGGTATGTTGAACACCCCTCACGGTATCTAAGTTTTGAATAGAACACTCAGATTTTGTAACTGACTTCCCTCTATGCCATAGGAACTGACCCGTATGGCGACCAGATTGATGGCTATGGCAGATAGCATCGAGGCCATGCAAGAGGAAAAGGATCACTTGCAACAGTAAGGAAAATGTTCTTTATTTTGCCTGAATATAGACCTGTCATGTCAATTGTCTCTTTTATTGCAGAGAAAATGCCTTTCTGAAGAACAGCCTTGTTGATTGGGAAAATGATGAGCTCAAGGCGGCCACCACAATTTCATATTTAGAGGCCGAGCTCAGAGAACTGCGATCGCAGCTCTCTTGTAAGTCAACTTCCGACCAGAGCGAATTAACTTTGTTGTTTGGACTGTTTGTAACACCTTCTGACTGCAGCGCAAGTAGATCAAATAAGCCAGCTTGGTCAAGAGAAAGAAGACCTCCAGACGACCATCGATTCTGTCTGCAGGGAGAACAAAAACTTAAGCATATCCATCTTCGAAAAGCTGAAGATGGTGGCCGGTCTTCTAAGGGCTGATGTGGTCGAAACCGCAGCGGACGACCTTAGCCCTAGTGACTGGTCTAAATTGGTCGCAGCCCAAGCGGAATCACTCCTCGAGTATCTTCCTGAAGATACTAGGCGACAACAAGAGGCGATCAAAACAAGAGTCCGATCAGCAGCCTCTGCCATCCTCTGCCGGTTCCGTCTTCACCATGGCCCAGACCTGGATGTGAATCCATTGGTAGGAGAGGCAGAAATCGAGAGTGAAGACCAACTCGAGGTTATCATGGAGGAAGTTAGACCTCTCGTAGATAAACTCTTGATCGAGCTCGGCATTATGTAAACCTTATACCTGTACAGATACAGTTTATAGAATGCAATGCATGCATTTTTTGGTTTTGTTCCGAAAGAAAGCACTTCTTTTTGTTTCATATTATAACCATATTCCCCTAGCCCCCGCCTGTGATTATATATACTGAAGACTTAGTATTATAAGTATAGGAAAAATATGGGTGTAATGACCAGGGACATTCGACCAGGCCAGCAATTATATTTGATGCAATGCCTAACCTTGTTGCAAACCGGCAGCCACCCTGATGACCAAGGATATACCAGTAAGCCCCGTGTGCGTTGAGAAACGGCTTATTGAGGAGTGTCTTATCTGGAAGTGGTCATGAGATTGGCCAGCGAATCCGATTAGGGCATTGTGGCGATATAACCGCCGGCGACCAACCCCCAAGTCAAATTCATAACACATGGGCATAAAAGGAAATATTCGACATATGAAACAACAAAAAAGCACTCGTTTTATTAAACCATGCTAATTGAAAAGGAAAAGGGATTGGATACTTACATGTAAAACTTGCGTAGTTGATCAATGTTCCAAGTATTGGATAATATTCGACCATCCTCCATTGCTAACCGAGCTGATCCTGGTTGCGGCACCGAAACAACAGTATAAGGGCCTTCCCACTTCGGGGAGAATTTGTTGCAATTGGATTGGTCTTTTATTTTAAGTAAGACCATATCGCCCACATGAAGACTACGTGGTCGCACCCTTTTGTTATGATATTTGCGCAAAGCTTGCAAATATACCGCGGACTTGATCAAAGCACGATCACGCTTTTCTTCTAGGAGGATGAGATCTTGCGATCGCTGTTCGCCCTGATCAACTCGTTCGAATTGATCTGCCCGAACAGATCCAATACTAATTTCCATAGGTAACACGGCCTCAGCCCCGTAAACCAGATGGAAAGGCGTCTCACCGGTGGCTCGACTAGAAGTAGTTCGTAGTGCCCAAATAATGGTGTAGAGCTCGTCTGCCCAAGCCCCCGAGCGAGTCTTAAGGCGGTCGAAAACACGTTTTTTGATGCCTTGCAATATCTGCCCGTTGGCACGTTCCACGGCACCATTGCTCTGTGGATGAGCCACAGAAGCAAAGCACACCTTGGTTCCAATCTGATCGTAGTAATCCAAAAAAGACCACTAGCGAACTGAGAACCGTTATCCATAATGAGATGATTCGGAACACCAAATCGAGCAACAATGTTCTTATGGAAGAACTTGTGTGCTGCAGCAGTGGTAATATTGCGTACTGGTTCGGCTTCAATCCACTTTGTAAACGTGTCAACGGCTACGAACAAGAACTTATATCCATTGACCGCTTGTGGCATATGACTGACAATATCCATCCCCTAGACCACAAAAGGCTATGCAAGGGGAATGGTTTGCAACACATAGGCAGGTTGGTGAACCTGTCTCGCATGAAACTGACACTGAGGACACATCTTGACCATATTCTTGGCATCATCGAGTGCCGAAGACCAGTAGAATCCTTGTCGAAAAGCTTTTCCAACCAGTGTACGATATGACGCGTGCGCACCGCATACACCGTCATGTATCTCTCTCAAGAGGGATTTACCTCTTTCCTGAGATATGCAGCGCATGAATACTCCCTGAGTACCCTTCCTATACAAAACTCCTTTGATGAGTTTGTACAGACGCGCTTTTTGAATCAACCGATCGCTTTCGGTTTCATCCTCGGGCAAGGTCCCATGTTCAAGATAGACTCTCAATGGATGAGTCCAATCCTGTTCCTGTCCGAGGTTGGTAACGCAGACTGTTACTGGATCATCCTCGACCAAAGTCATAATCGAAGGATGTTCCAAGTGTTCAACGAACACTCCTGCCGGAGCGGATGTGCGTGAGGACCCAATTTTGGATAATTGGTCTGCGAGAATGTTGTCCTTTCGCGGGATGTATTGGACTTCGAAATGACTGAAGTGTTTTTCCAACTTCCTGACTTCCCCCAGGTAATGAGCCATTGTCTCATCGGAGGTTCTATACTCCTTGTTTACCTGGTTTACGACCAACTGTGAGTCTCCCCTCACCACTAATTAACGGACTCCGAGGAATTTTGCTGCCCGGAGCCCTGCAAGAAGACCTTCATACTCTGCTGCGTTATTGGTCACAACAAAGTATAGTTGGAAGAAAAACATAAGCTGTTCGCCCTGAGGCGTAACTAAGACCACTCCAGCCCCCGAGTGTTGAAAACTACGAGAGCCGTCGAAATACACTGTCCAGTTTTCGGGGCACTCCAATTCCTCGAGTACCCGCGCGGGTGGCTCAGGATTGGTCCATTCGACTACAAAGTCGTCCAAGATCTGAGACTTAACCGTAGTGTGGGGTGTGAAATGGATATCGAAAGCACCGAGCTCGACAGCCCATTTGGCGATCCGACCAGATTTCTTCGGATTACGGACAATGTCCCCCAATGGAAAAGATGAGGGTACTGTGATCTTATGTGCTTGAAAGTAATGTCGTAGCTTACGGGAAGCCATCAGTAGTGCGTAAAGTATCTTCTGGACATCAGGGTATTGCTCCTTTGGGCAGTACCTCGCTCACATAGTAGACGGGTCTGTGTATTCCTTCTCTATCTGCGATCAGGACAGCGCTGACCGCGTGCGACGTGGCCGCCAAATAGAGAAGTAATGGTTCTCCTTTGTCGGGAGACACCAAAACTGGTGGACTGGATAACTATGCCTTCACCTCTTGAAATGCTTTTTCGGCCTCATCGGACCATGCGAAATTGTGATGTTTTCGCAGGGCTTTGAAGAAAGGTAGTCCCCTCTCGCCTAGTCGCGATATGAACTGACTTAAGGCCGCCATGCGACCTGCTAGGCACTGAACTTCCTTCATGGTCGAGGGAGACCTCATCTGTTCGATAGCCCTTATTTTTTCAGGATTGACTTCAATGCCCCTGGAACAAACAAGAAAACCCAGAAGTTTTCCTGAAGAAAGCCCGAAAGAACATTTTTCCGGGTTCAATTTTATTCCAAAGAGATTCAAATTACAGAAGGTTTCAGCGAGATCGTCTAAATGAGACAATCTTTTAGTGCTTTTTACAACCAAGTCGTCTACATATGCTTCGAGATTACGCCCTATCTGGGAAAGAAAGGTCTTTTACATGAAGCGCTGGTACGTGGAACATGCGTTCTTGAGACCGAATGGCATTTTGACGTAGCAGTAGGTGCCGAACGGGGTGATGAAGGCAGTCTTCTCTTCATCTTCTTCTGCCATGCTAATTTGATGATATCCTAAGTAAGCGTCCAGGAAGCTCATCAGTTCGCAACCCGCAATTGAGTCAACCAGCTGGTCGATGCAGGGAAGGGAAAGTCGTCCTTCGGACAGGAACTGTTGAGGCTGGTGTAGTCGACGCACATGCGCCACTTACCATTTGACTTGCGGACCATGACCGGATTTGCCAGCCATTCCGGGTGATCGACCTCGCGGATAAACCCGGCCTTTGGGAGCTTGTCCAACTCCTCTCGGTAAACAGCAAAACGCCTGAGCTTTTGCTTTATTGGTCGCTGTCTAGGTCGAATTGCTAACCTGTGCTTGATTACCTCCCTTGGGACACCGGGCATGTCGGATGGTTTCCACGCAAACACATCTGCGTTAGCCCGGAGGAAAGTAATGAGCTCGAGTTCCTATTTGTCATCTAGGCCTGATCTGACCCGAATTGTCTTGGATGGATCATCTGGGTACAATGGAACTAGTTTGAGTTTCTCATCTGGTCGAGGAGCAGCCTTGATTGTGTCAGCAGCGACAGTGGCGACCTGAGCATCCCGGAGGGGAAGTTGGTCCACCATCTCCAAAGATAGCCGGTCACACGTCAGTGCCACATTGCGACTGCCTCGGATCGAGATGACACCTTTGGGGCCAGGCAACTTGCCGCACTGATAAGCATAGTGTGTTGCCATCATGAACTTAGCAAGAGTTGGCCTGCCAAAGATTGCATTGTAAGACGAATCACAATCAATTACATCAAAAGTAACTAATTCTGTTCGGAAGTTATCCA
The DNA here is from genome assembly GCA_019359835.1 of Pharus latifolius. Classification (NCBI taxonomy): domain Eukaryota; kingdom Viridiplantae; phylum Streptophyta; class Magnoliopsida; order Poales; family Poaceae; genus Pharus; species Pharus latifolius. Next base: position 14,056,752 of record CM033330.1, read on the forward strand.
GTTCTCCCAGCGTGACTGGGAGGACCACCTGTCCCAATGGCATCATGGAGGGGCCAGTAATTATCCCATAAAACGGATGAATTATGGGCTTGATCTTCGAACGAGGAATCTGCATTTCGTCGAGTGCCTTGACCAATAGGATATCCAAGGAGCTTCCTCCGTCGATCAAGACCCTTTCGACTCTCACATTACTGATGATTGGGGTAATGACCAGTGGAAGCCTCAATGGTCGAGTAAGCCCAATAGAACAATCAGAGCGATCAAACGTCAAAGATGTATCCGACCAACGGGGGTACTGAGGTTCACCAAGGGATGTCTCCATTTGGTTAACCTCTCGATAGAAGGCTTTAAATTGCCTTTCGGAAACAAAAGAGGAGGAACCTCGGAAAATAACATTAACATGATTACGAGGTACCTGGTAAGACATCTCTTCGTCCCCGTCGGTGTCTCTTAGCCCGCATGCTTGTTCCTTAGTCGGTAAGGTCAGCATCGGTCCAACCCCCTGGTAGAAGTCATCTAGCTGCTTCAACCAACTCCTGCAGTTCTTGAGGTTGTGGCCTGCGGAGTTGTGGAGTGGACACCATTTCTTGCCTTCCTGTGGGTTAGTCGACTTCTCTGGCTGGTCGGCACTACGACCACCAGAAGCAGTTTTATTTTTAAACGAAGGCTTGTTACCTTTGGTCGAAGGAGACTTCTCTGCGACTGCGACCTCCTGGTACTGTCCAGAGCGATTCCTTTTCGACTTCTTTGATTTCCCGCCTGATGAAGATTCCGGCTTCTTGATTGGATCTTCCTTCCTAGCTTCCTTGAGACCTGGTTGAGGCTGTAGGTTACCTTTATCGACCATTCGGTTCCATTCGACAGCCTCGGCTGCGTCGGAATATCGATCAGCCATATCAAAGAGATCGGCTACTGATCGGGGAGGATGGATGAGCAAGTCTTTGGTGAATCTCTGATATCGAACGGCATGTTTAAATGCCCTAATAACGGAGCTATCAGATATGTTCGGGATGGTATTCCTCACCCCAACAAATCTCTTGACAAATTGATGACGGGTTTCGGTCGAAGTTTGCCGTAGTCGATGGAGGTCATCCTCTTTACCCGGCTTCTGATAACAATTTTGGAAATTGCTGAGGATAGCATCACACAACATTTCCTAGTTATACATCGAACCTTCGGGTTGGTTAAACAACCAGGTTCTTGCCGGTCCTTCGAGGACTGTTGGCAGGTAGTTGGCCATGACCCGATCATCGCCTCCTATCGCTTGGATGGCAGTAATGTAGATTTGAAGGAACTCGGACGGGTTCTGAGTTCCATCAAACCTTTCTATGGTCCCTGGTCTGAACTTGTCTGGCCAAACGACCGCACGAAGGCCGGGCGAGAAATCTTTACAACCAACGTAGGGACCGTGAACTGTCCTACGACTCTCGATCGGATCGCGGGCAACCTCACGCAATGGAGAAGCCACTCGTGGTTCTAAACGAGAGTGGACAGGAACCCGATCCCTATCACAAGAATCCTGCGTCCATCTGAACTTGTGCTGCCAAGATGGTACAGGTGGCGGGTGAATCCGTCGACCAGAACTAGAGTGAGAGTGCTCTCAGTTGTGGGAACGTGTCGCCGACCGGGAAGAAGCTGTAGGGGTCGCGTCAGATGCGACCTCATCTAACCTCTCCGCCAGGATTCTGGTGAAGGCTGGTTTCTGCGCATCCGTGACCGTAGGAGAAAAATTATGCATGATCTCCGCGATAGATCGGAGCTGGCCATGCGTACTTCTCCTAGGGTCACCAGGTGTCACCGTTTCTTCGTCCACCGGGAAACACTCCGGAGGCAAAGAGGGTGTCTGGTCGCGTTTGCGACCACGTGATCGTCGGGAAGAACTCGGAGCAGCATCGCAACGAGCCTGCGCATCTTGAAGAGCCTCTAGGGCAGTTCTGCGTAATTCTTTGTCTTGTTGCTCGAGATCTTGATCCTCCTTTTGTTTGCGTTCCTGTTCTTCCCTAGCAGCCTGTTGATCAGGAGTTTCTTCTGATAAGGCAGCGAACTATCTAGGGAGAGAGGTTGCCGAGGGAGAAAACATCTCGGTTTGTTCCGAGTCAGACTCGAAATCAAAGAGACGATGGAGGTTATCAGGATCAAACCTCCCTGGGCTGATTTCCTGGTCGACATCATCCTTCCCCTCAGTAGGGTCGCATGACGGACCGGATTCGCCTTCTAACGCATTAAGAACCTCAGTGGGTTCTGACCTTGCGTTAGTTGCCTCCTGGTCGATAGACATGATCTGAAGGGTTGATTCGACCTCTGGGATGTCCTCGCCTCCGGTTTCCTCCATCGGGACAGGATCGCTAGGAGATGGCATCGGAATGTGAGCATAATCCTCAAGATCGAAATCGTTCTCGGAATCATATGCTCCAGCCATGATTCAGCGAACCTCCAGATGAAAATTAGAACGCCTTGAGAAAGGCCCCACGGTGGGCGCCAGCTGTCGACGATTCGGACTCGGGGTCCTTAGTCGAACTTATGCAGAATTGGTAGGTTGTGAGACCTTTCAGGGTGTCCCTCCGGGAAGGTATGATGAATCAAAGATAACTAGAGCACAGAGAAGTTTATACAGGTTCGGGCCCTTGATGGTGGGAGTAATAGCCCTACGTCCTGTTGGGATTTCACTATGTATAGTAAAAAGAGTTACAAAGTTATGGAAAAGATCTTCACAGGCGAAGATTTTTCCTATATGTTTGTACAAGACAATGCTTGGAAGGCTTGTGAAAGCTATCTAACTTAGACTACTGTCTTCAAATTCTTTGGGTGTTTTGATTGCTTGATCTCTCGATCCCCTCATTTGATCCCCTGATGCGATGCACTGGCTTACCCTTTTATCCTGGTCGAAAAGGTGCCAGGGCATAACGACATCGAACAGTTGCTCGGGTGTAGTTTTAGCAACTGCCCCTAACTCCCACGCAGGTTTAACACGTGTTACTCATGGATAACTGCACGTATTAACCTCCTGACGGTTGTCTCCATACGTGGAAGGATCTTTGGGATACTCGGGATATCCCTGTTTTAGAGATAGAACAATCCCACGTCCCCTGGTCGAAGGTGTTCTGTCCGGGCGTTGTTTGTTGTTACCTGACCGTGCACCATCTGCAGTCTTCTGTTTGCGTATGGCATACGAACTCTTGACCGCGCATTGTTTATGGTCTGATCACGTAAAACTTGTGATCTCATGCTTGCGCCTCTCGAAGTAACTTGAGTTCTTTGTCTGGTTCGAATCTATCTTTGAACCAGTTGTGCATTTATTTGATCTAGCTCGGGTATCAATCCTCGTCAGCGTAGACTCCATGACCTGGGAGCTCAGAGTATCCGATACTTTTTATAACTTTGCAAAGGTGTATCACCTTAATCCACCGATCACTCAGCTTTCAAGTCGGTACCTCTCCATACGACTTTGACGCATGTGACAAGGCCGAGATCACACAACAGTTTACAATCCTAGCATTAACAATTCCCTGCCCGGTAAATAGACAATCCAGTCCTCATTACCGTTGTGGGTACTCCCCACAGCCAATTCTTCCTAGCCTTGGTCTATTGTCCCGCAAGACACATAGCCTGTGGATTTAGTCGCGCACGACTCAAAATCCAGGCGTAGGACGCCTTCCTTCTTTCCACCTTATCCTCTCCTTATTTTTCTGATCTCATATCGCTCATGGCCCTCTGTGGCCTACCAGTGTCCTCTCGAGAAACCGGACCGATAACCATTGCACGGAAAAGCTAATACTGAGAAAGCTACTATGTTGCGCCCGTCCCATACCGGGCAAGTGGTTGGTACGTTTTTTATGCCACATAGAAGTACAACACAAGATTCTTGTCCTTATGAATCTTTAGTGAGGAGCCTTTCACATTTCCAATGTGCACACAGCGCCAACCAACCAAACCATCCTCACTATCGATTCCAATCACATTTTCTTTCACGAACGGGTTTTGAACATGCTTTTCACTCATGTGACCATTTAGCATTTAACATATAATCTTGAGCATAAGCATAGCCTAAGCATGATATCCTAGGGTGACAAGGGTGCATGGATATTCAATCACAAAAGGGGCTTCACAATTATTTAGGTCATATCTAACCACTTTATTTGAACATAATTCTCATTTGAATGTAAGGCATGAATATACTTGAAAACGACTAACATACTTCATTTCAAAATACTAGGCGAGACATGATCAAGGGTTTGAGACTTGCCTTGCACTGAGGGGTCTAGTTTCTCAGATGATTCTTCGAAGTCTTCTGTTGACTCTTCTGCTCCTTGCACTATTCCCGCACACAACAACGAGGTGAATCAACACATCGCATCATAGAAACATACAGAAAATAGTTTCTAATAAGTAATATAACATGCATGTAGGGGAGATGCTTTGGACAAGGTTACTCGAGCTCTGCTCGAAGAGGTAGGTTCAAAGAGGTCGAACGTCAAAGGGTCGACATTCGGTTCACGGCTAGGCATAGCCTTAGGTTGGCTCTAGGTGGGTTTTCTGGAGATGTGATAGTAGAGAAAGTTGTAGAACATGGCTCCAGGAACTTAGTGGACAAAGTGGCATTTCAATTTCTCAAACAAAAGGGGTCAAACGAGGTTAATGCCAGTGGCTGACAAGCACTGACACTGCTCTGACACTGTCAAGAACTAGGGCAAAGTGGCAAATCTGGTTCTGGACTTCAAACACTTCGCCAACTATGTCTAGGAGGTAGGCGTGGATGCCAGGGACACAATGGCGGTCGTTTCAGGGGCTGAGGCGGCCGGACGACGACGAACGGCGGTGATGAACTACGGCGGCGACACGGCACAGGCACAGTTCTGGACAGAAGCTTGGCAAAGGCATAACTCATGATTTGGGCAAATTCAGTGATCGGGCTAGTGGAACGAAATGCTCAGGGGGCTGAGACCTAGCTAAGTGACAAGGTGGCATTGGCTAGATCGGCCGGGGACAAATTTTGACGGCCGGCGCTGGGGAAGAAGGCGCTGGATTTGGGTGTTTCGGCTACAGCGCGATTGAACTCAATTCCTTGCTAAGAGAGTGAGAGGGGGACAAGGGGAAGCTATAGACATGGCCAATTTGACCGGAGGGTCGCCGGTGTGGCCTGGCGACATGAGCCTGGTCACTGGTGGCGCACAAAAGGGGAAAGCTACAAAGGTTGCTGCAATTTGAAATCCAGGCTAACAAGCTTGCTAAGGGTGATGTGTTGATCAATTTATCCTACTAGTACGAAGGACAATTCGGGCTAAATCAATTGGCATTGGAGGAACAGGGGTTTTAGGCATTTCCGGTGATCGCCGACGATAGGGTTCGCCGGGGTCCAATTAAGTGCTATGATACAGAGAGGGCGATAAGGGAAGTTTACTGGTAAGTTCGGACAGAAGAGGGAAGCAACGGGTGAAGCTGACGCTGTGGGCTCCAGAAACAGCTCGCCGGAGACGAAGAAGAAATGCGAGAGCTGAAGCTTTGTGGCTGCTGGAGTGGTGTGAAGAACTCTGGGCGAGGGGGAGGGCTTAAATAGGCAGTGGCTGGGGCTCTCGAAAGTTGAAGCGAATCGAAACAGGATACGCGTGGCTGGCACCGGAGGCGGAATCAAGACGGCGTGCACGGCGTTGGGATGCGGCAGCGACTCTGCCAGAGGAGAAGATGGCGCCAAATCTGGCTGGAGCAGAGCGACGGGGTGGCTGGCTTCGGCATGGCGGTGAAGTGGCAAAAAGTTTCTGACAGCAGCAGGCACGCGCGCGCACAAAATGAACGGCGCTGCTAGCGGTCATCGGTCGTCGCCACGGTGGAAGGTTTTGGCGCGACGTGAGCACCACGCGCGGACATGTCGAACACAGCCGAAGGTGGAGACGGATGCTGGCCAGCGGTGAAGATCATGGCGGCGAATCACGGCGAGTGGCACTAGTCGCGGTCGAAACGGCTGCTAATCTGGTTGTGATCGAAACGACCTGGTCAAAGCAGCAGCAGCTGGTCGAAGGGAGGGGCTGAAAAAGAAGTCTTGGGCCGATCTGTAATTTTTGGAACTTGTTTCTTGGACTAAAATGTAAATCTGGAGATATACTTGGTTTTGGCTGAAACTGATTTTGCCAAAAGGGTTTACTAAATTTAACAAGCAGGTATACAAGGATAAAAGGCATAATTAAGTGTCTTTGATCAGGTTTTGAGCAAAATGAAAACAGGAAGATTAGGGTAATTAGGGTAATTAGGATCTGAATTTTGGCAAGGCTGAAAACTGAAGCTTAAGATGAGATTTTGAGATTTTGTCTGAAGAGGATTCTATTTAGAATAGCGATTGGGAAACATTCCCTGAATTAGATCAAGGCTTGGAGCTGATTTGTGGCTTTTAGCCTTTTCAGGCTTCTGAGAAAATCGAAAAAGGATCAATCCGAAATTCTTTTGGACTAAAATGCGAAAATGGTCTGAAAGGTGGAGTTTAGCTGCCAACTTTTTAAATTAAGGTAGTGGCAAACCTAAGATCATGATTCTGAGATAAGAGATCAAAAATGGGGTTGAGACATCCGAGAATCCAATGAAGATATGCTGACTGGCAAGCTAAAGAGGTAGCAAAATTTGGGATGTTACAGCGATCGAGAAGAAGAACAAATCCCACAGCGACAAAAGCACGAAGGAAGGTGCGACCTCGACAAAGAAAAAGCCGAGTCTGAAGAAGAACGCTTCAAAATTGGGCACGGGTGCCTTTTGTGAACATTGTCAAGTCGCGGGACATACCAAGGACAAATGCTACAAGCTTCATCCTGAACTTAGACCAAAGAAAAACGGACCAGGGAAAAAAACAGCCACGGCTACTACGACTTCACCCGACGAAGAAGTTGTCTGAGTGAATTCGGTTAATGAGGCGGATACGACCTTGTCTCTGATGGCAATGCCGAAGGAGAAGGGTTCGGATCCACCGAACGATCATCACCCAGTCGAGCACGAAATTCAGCTTGTGTCTGATGCGACATTGCCCAATCTGAGTATGTATCGCAACTTAGTATTAGAGAATGAAGAGATCAAGAGACAACTTGGTGAGTTGCTAAACGATGGTGTCATTCAACTGAGTAGTTCACCTTGTGGATATCCTGTGGTGTTAGTGCCAAAGAAAGATGGGACTTGGCGTATGTGCATTGACTACAGAGCACTAAACATGATCACCATCAAGAACCAGTACCCCCTTCCTCGTATTGACGACCTACTAGACCAATTGAAGCATGCCGTTGTCTTCTCCAAGTTGGATCTTAAGTCAGGATATCATCAAGTCAGCATTCGAGAGGAGGATACGTGGAAGACCGTGTTCAAAACACGATAAGGTTTGTTCGAATGGCTGGTCATGCCGTTTGGTCTCTGCAACGCAATGGCTACCTTCATGCGTATTATGAATGACGTATTGAGACAGTTCATCGATGACTTTGTGATCGTTTACCTCGACGACATACTGGTTTATAGTCGTTCGTGGGATGAACACCTCATTCATGTTGAAAAGGTGTTCGCACAGCTTCGGCAACATCGACTTGCCTCAATAGGAAGAAGTGCGTGTTCGGCCAGCAAACTCTACTTTACCTCGAATTCATGGTCGGCAAAGGTACGTTGCAAATCTACCCGAACAAGGTAAAAGTGATTCGTGAATGGCTGCGACCGCGAATAGTTACGGACGTGTGTAGTTTTGTGGGAGCATGCCAATATCTTTGGAAGTTCATCCGACACTTCTCGATTGTGGCTTCTCCATTGCATGCATTAACCAGGATCGATCAGAAGTTTGAGTGGACAGGGAAACATGAGGACACATTTCTCTTATTGAAAAGGAAGATCAGCGAGGCGCCTGTGTTAGCTTTGCCAAATATCCAGAAACCATTTGAGCTAGAAACCAATGCCTCAGTTATGCGATGGGCGCTGTGCTCATGCAAGAAGGTCGACCAGTGGCATATCACTCCGAGTTATTCCAGGGAGCTCAGAAGAACCACCCGACTTATGACAAAAAGTTGTGTGCACTTCATCAGGCCGTGAAACATTGGTGGTGTTATCTCTTGGGTAAAGAGACTGTTGTCCACACCGACCATCAACCATTGCAATATTTGTAAACTCAGTCCAAGCTAAAGCAAGCTTGGCACTTGCAGTGGATGTCGTATCTGCAGCAGTTTAATCTGGTGATTAAGCACAAGAAGGGCGTACACAACAAATTGGCGGACATGTTGTCATGACCACCAGTTATGACCTTCTGTTTATCAGCGTTCATGCAGATCGAGCCCTCACGTCATGATGACTATGCCAATATGTACAATGAAGACCCTGATTTTCAAACAGCACTGATTGAGCTTGAAACAGGGAAACCAACAGAGTTCGTTTGGAAAGAAGGACTCTTGTACAAGGGCAATTTACCTTGCATACCTCGTGGAGCACCTCGAATTCAATGGTTGCGAGAAGGGCACACATCAAAGGTAGCTGGTCACTTTGGGGTTACAAAGACATTGCAAAATCTTCACCGACATGTGTTCTGGCCACGTATGCAGCAAGATGTGGCTAGTTTTGTTCCAGGCTGTGGTCTCTGCAACATTTCAAAATCGGCAAACCAAAAATTAGGTTTGTACACTCCTTTGCCAGTTCCATCGCGACCATGGGAGAGCATATCCATGGATTTCTTAGGAGGATTGCCTAAGACCCGACGTGGCAACGACTATCTATTTGTGGTCGTTGATCGCTTCTCCAAAATGATTATTCTTATACCTTGTTGAAAGACGATCACGGGAGAAGAAGTAGCTCGGGTATTCTTTCAACACGTTTGGACATACTTCGGACAGCCGACTTCTATTGTGTCTGATCGCGATACCTGGCTCCTTAGTCACTTTTGGCGATCGCTCTGGACGATGATGGACACCAAGCTAAAGAGGAGTATTGCTTTTCATCCGCAAACTGATGGTCAAACCAAGGTGGTAAATCGCACAGTCGTTCATCTTTTGAGAGCATATAACTCAAAGCACCCGAAGACTTGGGATGAAAGCATACCGTACCTGTAGTTTGCTTTTAATCGAGCAGTGCATGGTTCGACTGGAAAGTCACCGTTTGAGGTCTATTTAGGATTGCTACCACAGAGTCCATTCGACATATAGTTTGTGATCCCTACCTCAGTACATAACAACAAGGAAGCATTTGATCAGGATCGAGCACAAAAATTCCTGGAAGGTATTCAACGACTCCATCGTGAGGTTGAACAGAACTTGCTGAAAGCTCAACTCAAGTACAAGGCGTGACATGATCGGCACCGAGTTGATGCGTAATTTCAAGAAGGTGATATGGTATGGTTACATCTGAGTAAGGAGAGACTTAAAGGTGAAGGTAAGAAACTAAAACCCATTCGTTATAGTCCTTTTCGGATTTTGCGGAAAGTAGGTAATAATGCTTGTCAGCTCGAGTTACCTCCATACATGGATATTTACTCGGTTGTCAATGTTGAGCACCTCAAACTCTTCGAGCCTTCAATGCTGGATGATGAACCAGATACCATAGTACCATCTGTTGAAGACTTGGTCTATCAACGAGACAAACATCTACGCGAAGATGTGATTCTGGAGAAGAAGGTGACTGGCACCCGCAGTGGCACAAAGGAGGCTTTTCAAATCAGTCAGAAAGATCAACAGGCACGTGCGGCAAAGTGGTACATTAGAGAACATGGACAAGCCCAATTTCCACATCTCCAGTTTGATCGAGAGGTCGCAACAGGGGTTGGCTCCTTCTCAACAAGGGAGTCATGATCCGGGAGGATCTTCAAGTCCTGATCGCATACGGCTTCGCGACCTTAACCGTGTTCGGAAAGGTTTCACGACCGTGGATGGGTCTGCGACCATGGATTGGTTTGCGACCATGAAAGGAATTCGTTCCCTGTTCTGAATTGTAATCTGATCCGAATATATATAACTAAGCTTATCCATTTAGGATTAGTTAGTTATATGAGTCTAATACGTTTAGGTTATTGAGTCTGATACGTACTCATACGATTGGACTATAAATACCTAGTAGTAGAACTAGTTTAGATCATCGAAAATCTATCGAATACAATCGGATATTATTACAGTCTTGGATCATATATCCAGCTTATAGTTCCTTCGACGTAGGCAAGTGTGTCTAACGTTCCACGTGGAAAGCCCTCTTTGAAATAAAGAGTTGTGCAATTACTTTGAACTGTGTTTTCCATCAACCTTTGGGTTTCGGTATTTCCGAGTAAGAACCCGTTATTCCGCATGTTAGTATCTGGGCGAGCCTAGTGCGAAAATCAAGGCTAGGTCTCAAACGGATCACAAGGGCCTTCCACCAAGTTTCTGCGTGGTCATTCATCTTCAAAGATGTGAACTTTACCTTTTGAGCGCTACTAAACCCTTTAAGGTCAAAGTAGATCTCAAGTTGATCGATCCAAGAATCCAGCTTCTCGGCCTCGATCACCCCATCATATATGGGTATTTCAATCTTAGCGTCGACCTTGAAAGATCCGACAGCTCAGGAGGTGTTGGTGAGGTCGTCGGCCTTATGGTCACCTTCATCTTCATCTTCGTCTGTCCTGTGCAAGTCTTAACCAGTCTTCACGCCCGTAGCCTTCCCTACTTTAGGAGGTACAATCATGGCCTGCTGCTTAATCCAAGCAAGCACGGTTTCCATGTCGGTGGAGAGCTTAGCCACTTGTTCGGCTAGGTTAGCTTGAACGGAGGTATCGTCAGACATTATCGGAGACACGGCTATAGGAACCGTCAATTGATCGCCTGGAGTATCACCAGAAGTTTTGTAACCCTGGCGAGTCTTCACCATTCACAGGATAGGAAAGTTGCTCTGATACCAACTTGATCCGTTTGAGACCTAGCCTTGGTTTTTGCACTAGGCTCGCCCAGATACTAATATGCGGAATAACGGGATCTTACTCGGAATTACCAAAACCCAAAGGATGATCGAAAACACAGTTCAAAGTAATTGCACAACTCTTTATTTCAAAGAGGGCTTTACACATCAAACGTTAGGTCGCACTCGCCTACGTCAAGGGAACTATATGTCTAAGACTTCAATCTAGACTTGATTGTATTTGATGATCCTAACTAGAGATATTACAAGGTATTTATAGTCCAATCGTATGAGTACGTATCAGACTCCATAACCTAAACGTATTAGACTCATATAACTAACTAACTAACTAATCCTAAATGGATAAACTTAGTTATATATATTCGGATCGGATTACAATTCTGACCAGAGGACCAATCCATGGTCACGAACTAATCCATGGTCGTGAAACCTTTCTGAACACGGTTAGGTCGCGAAGCCGTATGCGATCAAGACTTGAAGATCCTCCCAGATCAACCAGATGCAGAGCATTCTCGTCAAACCTCAGAGCAGTAAGATGGCCTTCTAAATTTCGGCCTATTTTTGTAGAACATTTTGATGGGACTAAAAACCCATCAGAATTCTGATAGATTTATTGTACGGAGATTCAAGCTACTGGGGAAAATGACAAGATAATGACCAATTATTCCCCACAGTTTTGGAGGGATCATCTCAATCGTGGTTGCTTTCAAGAAACTTATGTATGACTAGGAAAAGAGTGTGAAAAACCAAATGAGACGCAACGCCAATTCATCAAATGTTTCATTCGAGTCCGAAACACAATCCCTGAGATATCAGAATCATTTGTTATTTGGGTATTCAAACAGGGGGTACAATACACAAGGTTCACAGTGGATCTTAATATCAACCCACCAAAGGATGTTGAGAAACTGTTCGATATGACTGATCGCTATGCCACAGCAAGCGAAGCAGTTTAGTGGAACAAAATGACATTTAAGGGGAACTTACCTTTGCAGCTTGGTCTAAAGAAAAAGTCAGCCAAAGCTAACAAGGACAAGAAGAAATCAGGATTGAAGAAGGGGAACAATTCCCTACGAGAAGTCATGGCTCTCGAGTCTCAACTATCGAAGCTGAAGGCAAAAAAATCATCTTCCTTTGGTTGCTCGAATGATAATCGACCTATAGCCCCTAACAATCAGCATAACAAGGGCAAAGCGATTACAGGCGACAACTAGAAGGACAAATGGTGTTCATTACACAAGGTAAAGGGACATGATTTAAAGCACTACCGTCTATGGCAACGCAAACTTGATGATTTGTATGCTAGAAAAGGATCATTTCCTACCCCACTTGTAGAGGAAAAAGCCACTAAAGGTCTTGAAGGTGGAGAACTATCATATCAGGAGCCAGACTAGCACATTAACGTGATCATTGGAGGATCCTCTGCCTACACCTCTAAATGTTAGTTTAAGGCTACATGGTGCAAGGTGAATGCTACAGAGTGTTCCCCAACTGAACCTTAATTTCCTCAGTGGTCGCAACTACTCTTACTTTTAAGAAAACAAACTGCCCAAAAAACCTATCATGACCACACTGATATCCCTTGATCGTTACACCCACCATTAGAAATTACAAGGTGGGAAGAGCATTGGTTGACGGAGGGCGCACATTAGATATTCTGTTTTCTAATGCTTTAGATGCCATGCAAATTCCTCGATCCAAGCTCCAATTGATCAAGAATCCTTTTTATTGCGTGATCCTGGGATCTTCAGCTAAGCCAATCGGCCAAGAAACACTCCCTGTGAAGTTCGAAGTCCCAGGAAACTTCCGCATCGAACTTATCACCTTTGAAGTGGTTGAGTTTGAAGTAGTCTACAATGTTATACTTGGTTGTCACATTTGACTAAGTTCATGATGGCCACACATTATGCATATCAATGCATCAAGTTACCAGGGCCAAACGGGGACATCACAGTATCTAGCGACTAGTACTTCTAATATGCTACATCCATCACACAATGATGATCAAGAAAATAAGATTTATTCAAGACCAATTACGAGAGGTAGGGAAAAGCAAATTAAAAATGATTTGAATTCTCAGGTGCATGCTAACCTTGCTTTATTTAATTTTAAGATTTCAAATTATGTTGTATTCCAAGTGCTTGTTTTGTTATTCTTAGGTGTGAGGAAGAGAATTAGGAGGACATCAAATTTGCGCACATTCAAAATGAGCAAAAATTCATCAATATGACATTGTAATGTTCTCCTCGATGTCATGAAATTACCGATTTAGATAGATCGTGAATCGGAGCTATGGATTGAAAGTTATGAGCTTCTAAAGTTGAATTCCGTACATATTTCCTTCTATATTAGTTTTTGGAGTCCTAATCATATGAGGATTTTATAATTTAAGTCAGAGTCCTAGTTTTATTAAGAGTTACTATTCTACTTTATTTCTTTGTTTTAGGACTATAAATATGTACCTTAAGCCCACTTTGTAATAAATTGTTTATTTCCTTTGTTCTTGTGAATTCCTGGATTGGATTTGAGAGAAAGAAACTTTGGTTTCTCTCAATCTGTGCTCTACGCTTATATGGTGTAGTTGAGTGGATTAGTTTTATCAGCGCGTGGAAGGGCGATTGTCTCGGTAGCAGCTGGTGTGTTGTTTGCTAAGCTCTCTCATTGCTGGCTACCTTCTTGTTCGGTCACAAACCACCCAGTTATCAAGTTATTGAGTTCCTATGTCATGAAGATCGGGCCACCCTTGTGCTTGTGTATGTTCACGTATGCTCGGGCATATCAGTTTTGCTCCTGATTGTCGAGAAGTGAATAAGGCCAAACTGACAAGCTTCTCAAGGTGGGATTCATTTGGAAGATCGAACACCCCAAGTGGCTCACAAATCCAGTCATGGTGAAAAGGCCAATGGAAAATGGTGTATGTGTATCAATTTCATCGATCTAAATCGCATTTGCCTGAAGGATGACTTTCCCCTTCCACGAATTGACCAGCTTGTAGATTTTACTGCAAGTTGTGAAGTGATGAGCTTCTTGGATGGATAGGCAGGGTATCACCAGATAAGCATGGTGTGGGAGAACGAAGAAAAGACTATTTTCATTACCCCTTTTGGATATTTTGCTATGTAAAAATGCCATTTGGGCTTAAAAGTGTGGATGCCACGTTCCAGCATCTTATGTTAAAATCTTTCATTAATCAATTATCACGCAATTTGGAAGCGTATGTGATAAGTGCTAAATTGGTAGTACTTTTACCCTAGGTTTGCAAGTGAAAATGTGCTGAAAATTTTTTTGATGTGACATTTTATGTAATTTTATGTATCATTTTTACAATCTGCTTTCAAGGTTATGTTCATTATGTTCCAAGTATCATGCCTACAAAATTAGGGAGTGTTTCGAGTTTGTTTGGACCAGTTTCAAAAAGACATGAAAACCAGACAAAAAAAGGACCCTGGACCGAGCCCAGCACGACCATGGGCACGACTCGTGCCCGGCTCGGTTTTGGCCACTTGTGTAGTAACAACCAGGCTAGGTTTTGGTCGGCTTGCACAGTCATGACCAGGCTCTGTCTCGGTCATTTTGCACTCCTGCAACCAAACTCGGTACAACCATGGGCACGACCAATTGTGGTCATTTTTCACGACCAAGCGTGGTTGTTTTTGCTCGACATGACCAAGCTCGGTCTCAATCAATTTACTCGGCACAATAGCAGGCATGACCCATGCGACAGGTCATGCTCAGCTTGGTTTCTAGCTAGGTTTTGTCATTTTGGCGCCAATTTATCTGTTTTTCACGTCGTTTGAAGCCGGATTTCGTCGCTTGCAAGTCAAGAGTTATATTTGGACATGCTAACCTATTGTATTATAAATATAGAATATTTTGGCTCAATTAAACATGATTTATTCTTTCTTAGGATTTTCCTTAGTTTAGCTTAGTTTAGAAGAGCCCCCTTCTGTATTTTCTGCGTTTGTAAGCTGGCAAGGATGACAGACCTAATTCTTTGATGCAATCAAGTAAGTTTTCTTATATTTCTTATTATTTCTGTATTTTATTGGATTTTTGCAAGTAATTCACTTCTAGGGTTAGGGATGACCTAATCTGGAAGGCGTAATTCCTCCTTGGTCCCGATTTTAAGTGTTGCGATTAGTTTCTTACGTTTTCTTCCTCTAAACCTTAAATTCTCATTCTGGCAACAGACAAACAGTTGTGCCTTACCAAGAATTTAGGGGAGTTCTTGAGTCTTTAGCGCCTTGACGCGGGACCCTGAACAGGAGAGAGGCTCTCACCAAACTTAATCGTGTAAGCGATTCTCTGACTGTTGTACCAGCGACCGTACCGGCAACTTAATCTGTCTTGGAAAACAATTGAAACTAACTTGCAATTCTCAGACATTGGATAGAATTACGCCTGATGGTTATGGAATTCTCGAAACCCGAGGTTTGCCTTCCTGTTTCTAATACCCTAGTTTTTATACTTGCTCTTTTATTGCTTTAAACCCTAGATTGATAGCTGTAGTAGTATATTTAGTTGTAGACAAACACCCCCTCAAATCGTTCAAACTTAATCAATAATCTGTTAACCTAAAAGACGAATACACTTGTTCCTCGTGGAGTTCGACCCTCAAGTTCTCAATGTTCAACTGTTTGCTTGCGGTTATTACAACCCAAGCGCACCTCTAGGGGTGAAATCAAGTTTTTGGTGCTAGTGCTGGGTCATTCATCTTTTAGATAAATATTTGCTAATATTAGGCAATTTCACTTCTCAATATTGCTTCCAATTTTCCTTTTTTTCTCTCTTCTTTTTGTGCACCACTAACCTTTCAAGGAGGTAGTGCTATCTGGATAGCTTGGACAAATCTATCAAAACTGCGGAGGAAAATTCGCGACAAACCATTAAAGAGAACAAATAACACCCAATAATCCATAATAGGATGCCGGCAAAGCTGCGAGATCAAGTCGGCTTCTGCATCCCTTGCAACATAGGTACGGTACATGTCAATCGAGCTCTCTGCGATCTAGGTGCAAGCGCGAGCGTGATGCTTCTTACCATCGCACAACGTCTGAGCATGGGTGCGATCAAACCTACACGCATGGTTTTGCAACTTGCTGATCACTTGGTGAAGCATCTGGAAGGAATCCTGGAAGACGTGCCTCTTCAAGACAAAATTTTACAGCATGGACACTCTAGAAGAAGTCCTAGAAGAGGAATCACCACTTCGACTCACTTTGGAAGAAGCAACGTGAAATTCTTGAAAACAAAAAAAATGGACAGCAGTGAAGAAGAGAAACAAAACGAAGATGAACCAACAAAAGAACCATCCAAAGAATACATCTCTGACTCCGACACCTCAGGTAAGGAAATGATAAGTAAACCAACATTTAAAACTGTTCCTTCCTCACTGAAATATGTGTTTTTGGATGATGATGAGATGCAACCCGTTATTGTTAGTCCAAACTTGACCGATTCACAACTAGAAAAATTGATTTTCTTTACTTCAGGTGCATCACAATGCCCTATGTTATTCAATTGATGATATCAAAGGAATTAGCCCTAAAATTTGCATGCATAGGATCTCTCTAGTTGATGAAACAAAAACCTACATTGAACGTCAATGTAGACTAAACCCTAACTTAAAGGAAACTGTTAAACCTGAAATTTCTAAACTATTAGATGCGGTTATCATATATCCTATTTTTATAGTCATTGGGTTAGTCTTGTTCATGTGGTTCCAAAGAAAGGGGGTTTGACCGTGGTTAGGAATGCTAACAATGAATTGATCCCTACTAGACTTGTCACAAGATGGCACATGTGCATTGATTATTGCAAATTGAATAGCGCCACTAGGAAGGACAACTTTCGATTACCTTTCATCGATAAAATGTTGGAAACATTGGCCAAACATTCATATTTTTGTTTTCTTGATGAGTATTCGGGGTTTTTCCAAATCCCAATTCATCCCGATGATTAAGACACAATGACATTTACATGTCCGTTTGGTACTTTTGCTTATTGTCGAATGCTGTATGGGCTATGTAATGCGCCTGCGACCTTTTAGTGATGTATGATGGCTATCTTTTCATATTTAATTGAGGAAATAATTGATGTTTTTATGAATGATTTCAGCATTTATGGTTCCTCTTTCGATGCCTATCTACATAATCTTTCTGTGAAGAAGTGAACTTTGTGCTCAATTGGGAAAAGTGCCAATTTATGGTTCAAGAAGGTGTGGTGCTTGGCGACATAATTTTTGAACGAGGGATTGAAGTCGACAAGGCAAAGGTCGACGTCATTGTGAGTCTTCCACCACCGACCAATGTGAAGGGCATACACAGTTTCTTGAGACACGCAGGTTTTTACTGTCGTTTCATTCAAGATTTTTCAAAAACTGCTAAACCTCTCACCCAATTTCTTAGTAAAGATGTGCCATTTGATTTTAATGAAAAATGTCTTGATTCTTTTAATAAATTGAAACATGCATTAACTATTGCTCCCATCATCCAACCTGCAAATTGGAATGAACCTTTTGATATGTGTGATGCTGGTGATTATGCAATTGGTGCTATTCTAGGGCAATGAACAAATAAAGTTTTACATGCTATATACTATGTAAGCAAGACATTGGATGATGCTCAAATTAAATACACCACAATTGAAAAAGAATTGCTTGCTGCCCTGTACAAATTTCTTCCATATTCGATTGGTTCAAAAGTTATCATGCACACTGATCATGCTGCTCTTAAGTATCTTTTGACCAAGACAGAAACCAAGCCACAACTTGCACGATGGATCCTACTGCTGGAGGAGTTTGATTTGGAAGTTAAAGAAATCAAAGGTGCTGAGAATGTCATTGCTGATCATCTTTCATGACTCTTCACCGACACCACCGACGTTCATATCAATGATGCCTCACCTGATGAGTACCTTTACTTAATTCAAAAAGAATCATGGTACGATGATTATGCTCACTATTTATTTAATCATGAACTTCCTCCAGGTTTGACGTATAGACAACGCAAGCGCTTCCTCCACAACATCTGACGCTACTACTGGGATGATCCAAATCTTTTCAAGAAAGGAGTTGACAACATCTATCGACGATGTGTGCCTGACCATGAGATCCAAAGTATTCTTGAACATTGTCATTCATCTCCATGTGGTGGACACATCAGAGCTTAAAAAACAATGGCAAAGGTATTACAATCAGGTTTGTTTTGGCCTTCTATTTTTAAAGATGCTTATAACTTCATGCAAAAATGTGATCCTTGCCAACGTTCAGGAAATTTGAGTAAAAGACATAAAATGCCCTTAATAAACATTCTTGAAATTGAACTTTTTGATATATGGGGTGTAGATTGTCTGGGACCTTTTCTTCTTCAATGGGCAACTCCTACATCTTAGTCGTGGTTGATTTTGTCTCAAAATGGGTAGAGGCTGTTGCGACACCAAAAAATGAATCAAAACATGTGATCAAACTTTTCAAAATAGTCATCTTTCCTCGATTTGGTATACCGCGATCGGTGATTAGTGATGGTGGCACGTATTTCACTAATTACAAATTTCAGAAATTGTTGATGAAATATGGGGTTATTCATAAAGTTGCTCTTGCATATCACCCTCAAACATGTGGACAGGTTGAAATCTCGAATAGAGAAATCAAAATGATCTTGCAGAAGGTGGTGGCACCGTCACGAACAGATTTGGTGTGTATCACATTGCATTGAAAACTCTGCTAGGTATGACGCCTGAAAAAATTATATTTGGTAAGAATTGCCATGTGTTTGTTGAATTGTCACAAGGCGTTATGGGCGTGAAAAGAACTCAATTGGAACTTTGACAAAGCGGGACAAAGGTGAATCCTCGAATTGCATGAGTTGAAAGAGCTCCAGAACAACTCTTACGAAAGTGCCCTAATTTACAAAACAACACAAAGAAGTGGCACGATGAGAAGTACTAAATTGGTAGTATTTTTACCCTAAGTTTGCCATTGAAAATGTGTAAAAATATGCTAAAAACTACTTTGATGTGACATTTTATGCATATTTTTATTTTTTACAAATCGCTTTCACAGCTGTGTTTGCCATATTTTAGGGACCAAACCTACCAAATTTGAGGAGATTTTGACTTCATTTGGGACTATTTCGACAAAGATTATAAAATTGGACAAAAGAGGCATCTTGATCGAATATTCCTCAATCGAAACACTTGGTCAAACACACTTAGCCAAGAAGGAACCCTAATTGAACACATCTAGATGAAAAAGAGTTGTGAGCGAACACGAAGACACCTGCTCGAAACAAGTCCCGATCAAACATGAACGACACTTCTGATTGAAAAGAGTCCCGATCGATCATGACGGCCACTTGGTTGATTGTTTTTGTTTGAGTGGAGCACGATCACGGGCACAACATATGTTCGGCCTAGAGCACGGCACATGCTCCTGGTCATGCTCAGCTCGGTTTCTAGAGGGATTTTGGTCGAATTTGGACGGTTTTGACTCGGATTTGTTCGTTCATCGCCTACACGTCAAGGAGTTATTTTTGGGCACGTTAAACTGCAAAGTGGCTTGTAGTTAAGACGTTTTATAGTGGATTGAACTACAACATGTGGATGACCATAGACACTGCAGCCGATGGTGCACTAATGAACAAAAGTGTAGGCGAAGCATACGATCTCATCGGGGGTATAACTCAAAACTACACACAATGGGGAACGAAATGAGCTGCTCAACAAACTCCAACCAACAACATGGTTGTAAGTGTAATGTCAAAATTAGCCAAATAGGTAGCACTTCTCACTGATAAATTAGCTATTCTTGGATCATCTGCTACTTCATCTGTTAATGCAATTACAAATGTATGTGAACTATGCGGCATACAAGGCCACTATGGCCATGAATGCCAATTTAACCTATCCATGGAGCAGGCAAATGCTTTTTAGGGTATGCAACAATGACAAGGTAATGCCTTTCCTAATTCTTATAACTCTGGATGGTGCAACAATCAAAATTTCGTATGGTCAGGACAAAATCAGCAATCTCAACATGAACAACAAAATTTTGGACAGCAGCTACTACACCGACAAAATCCCTCATATCAAGCTCAAAGGACATTGTACCAACAACAAATTCAGCAACCTTATCAACTGCCACATCAATGACAACCCAAGCAGTCAAACATGGATTGCATGCTAGAGAACTTTCTAGCAATTCCAGAGAAAGAGAAGATGTACATGATCTAAAAGATAGACTCCATATGAACTCACGTCCGCATGCTTGAGACTCAAATCACACAATTGGCAAATCCTACACCGAAAAACGATAACCCTATTCCTTATCAACCAATCAATTCTCGTAATTCTAAACAAATTAATTCTATAGCTTATTCTAACCTTCTTATTTCTAATGCAGTGATCTTAAGGAGTGGACTAAGCTACCAGAATGAACACCACCAGCCGAACCTGTGCCGGCAAGCAAAATTAAGGAAGTATCATTGATCGCACCTAAAACTGTGTAATTGTGTAATAACCGCAAGTGAACGTGTCGATGATTTGGAGTCGGGGTCCTCAGTCGATCTTATGCAAATTGGTGAGTTGTGAGACCTTTCAGGGCGCTCCTCCGGGAAGGTAGGATGAGTAATATTTGTATGGGCATGAGAGAATTTATACAGGTTCGGGCCCTTGATGGTGGGAGTAATAGTCCTACGTCCTATTATGATTTCACTATGTAGGGAAAAACGTGTTTACAAGAGGGAGGAGGAGATGAGCACAGACGAAGATCTCTCCTATATTAATGTCTATATAACTATGTCTAAATCTTCAGGTTACTCAGACTCCTGGTAATGCTTGTACGCTTAACCGTCCTTTAGATCGTGCATTGACCACGTTTTTATACTGAACAGAAGGGCGCCAACGCGAAGCGGTTCTGGACGGTTGTTACTATGCAGTTCGTATAACCGCTCCTGTTTCCTACGTAGGTTTAACACGTGTAGTTAGTGGGTAACCGCACATATTAACCTCCTGGCAGTTGTCTTCATACGTGGGAGAAGTTATATTGATCCTGGAGATATGTTTGTAAAAGACTAAAACACCCTCGAATCGTCTTGGTCGCTGCAGTCATCGACCTCCAGACCGCGCATTGTCTGCGGCCTCCTGACCGCGCATTGTCTGCGGCTTTATGATCGCGTTAGGGCTGTGATCACAAACTTCCTTGTTTCTGCGCTCTCCTAGTATATAGAAGACTGGTCGTCTGAGATCATAACGGCCATTTCAGACTCATAGACACATATCAGATTCGAACCTGACCTGAACCTAATGTGTGTTAATCAAACTAGCTTAGGTGATAATCCTCGTCAACTGGCCCCCAAATTTGAAGAAAAAGAAGACACATGTTGACTTCAAATTTTAATCCTACATCAAATTGTGAACCCAACGCTTCAAACTTCCCAGTTTGCATTGTTCTGTCGTGTGACGGTTCATATCCTGAGAAAAACCCTGAGTTTTTCTTGACAAGTAATGATGAATTTTTTCAACCAAGGCAGCAATGGCAAATGCATTTTAAGAACTCAAGACGTTTGTGAGAACAAACCGTCACCTCCGGACTCTATAAATAGCACAGCCTCTCAGTTCTTAAGACTTACAATGCTTTCTCTTGACTAAGTTTTTTTAAAGCCACTTCTCTTCTCTTGTCTTGTTTAACCCTCCCCCTTCTATTCTTATCTCGATGGCAAACCAAGATCCCAAGATGGTTATTGAGATTGAGAGTGATGAGGAAGAAACAAAGAAGACACAAGATATTCAGAAGGTAAACTTCTTCTAAAACATCTTATGATTTTTTTAGTCAAAGATTTTCCTAAGCAATTCACTTTGGACTTCAAAGGTGATTGAGGAAATGATCTCTTCAAAGAAGAGATCTAGAGATGATGAAGGATCCTCCAGTGGAGCTACATTGAAGAATCTAAAGGGTGTTGCTGCCTGTGTTGCCACATTGCCCCTTGCGACTCATCCAATTGCCTCTTCATCTCCACCTTTGGAGATCCACAACAATCCTTCTAATCATCCCACTTCTGGAGGAAGTCTCACATCTCTGCAATCAAACGATCCCCATCTTTTGATGGGTAATCAATTTTCTAGGGAAAATCTCACACTTCCGCGTCCAAATCCTCCCCAAAGCTTGCCTTTTTCCTCTGCTTCTCAGGTAACAGCTATCTTCACCCTCCCTTGTGGTTATATGTTTTATGAACTAATTATGAGTACATAGGAGGTGAAGAACCCTGGAGCACCCAGCTATCAGCCTGCTGAAGTCCAGGCTCTTTTTGCTGAGAGTGTAGCCCTCAGGTGAAGTCTCAAAGAAGAAAAAGAGGCACTGGAGAAGCTTACTGAGGAAATGTCCTTTGCCATTTTGCATTTGGCAAAGTGCTACGAAAAAGTGCGCAGGTTCCGGTTGGAGAGGGATTACGCTCGGTAGCAGCGAGAACTCTCCGATACAATAAGGAACAAATGTACACCTTTGCTGAGAGATGATGTAAATAGGCTTAGGGCTATAGTAAGTTCTCTGGGGCAGTCAGTGTAAATCCTACTGATGCTAATATGTCCCTAGGAGAACTTTGTAAATTTCTTTCGGATTAGGTTGACGCTTTGGTCGCCTATATCCCTTATGCATGCAAGGATTGTAAGAAATAAAGTATTCCTTTCTCCTTGTATACCTGACTTTTCGAATGATTATGTATGGCTGACAATCATCGAAATAATCCCCACTGTGTGAAAATGATGACAAACAAAATTTGTCTGCGATCAGAACATATACAGAGAATAAAACTTTTGTTCGAATAAGCCTTGAAACCGAATTCAGACTTCGGTCTCAAGTCGCTAAGCTCGCAGCAAAACATTGCGATCACAAAACAGCCTTGGGACCACCCTTAAGACAATACTTAGATCGTAGAAGAACATTACGATCATATCATATATTTGAAGGAAATATCACTCATTTTTAAGATCATGATAATGTTAAGATAATTCCCCTGTACCATAGCCCCCAATATGAAGTAAAACGATATTTAATAATTGTATAACAAATACATTTTGCTTCAAATTCATAACCGGGTAAAGATAACGGGTCCTAATCGGCAGGACACCCGTTATGGGGAATTAATAAAATAATGCACCAGGCGAAGGGCTGCCTCAAGCGTATAAAAGGAAGAGGTAGCTTACTGGAGAAGTTTCACAACCAAAACCCTCGTTTGCCTTAGACACTTTCACCGCACAAAACCCTCTTTGCATTCCTTCCTCAAAAAAGCCGTCGCCTTTCTTGTGATCTCATTGGCAATGGCGTCCTGGAGCCGATCGATCCATTACGACGAAGAGAGACTGATAGCACTGCAGAAAGAAGAGATTCTTCCTTCGCGGCTGCTGATCAATTGGCGGCCAGTGGAGAAAGATCAAGAAACCCCAGTCGTCCAAGAGGGTGAATTGGTGATCTTTGAAGAGTATTTGCGATGTGGGTTCCGATTCCCAAAGAGTGAGTTCCTGCAGGGAATCTTGGACCACTACGGGTTGGAGTTGGTGAATCTCCACCCAAATGCGGTTCTCATTTTTGCGATCTTTCAGCATCTATGGAAGCTTTCATCGGAGTGCTTCCATGAGTGGTGCTTTTCCGACGCTTCTACTTCTCAGCATGGTCAAAGAGTGCCAATGCCGCTGGGTGCATCTACCTCCGCATAAGGGAGAAAAAGTAGTACCCATTCCTGCCTCTTCGGGACTCTGTGCACCGGTGGCATCACAAATGGTTCTACTGCACCCCCCCCTCGTCGGAGAGCGGACTGTGGTTTGTGAACACCCGACCGGAGAAGGACAGTGATTTAGACTCCATTCCTTCTTTGAGTGCAGAACTGAAGAAGCAAGCTCAAGCCATTCTTCACTTAGTCCAGAAGGGCTTGACCGTGCGTGACATCATCCGTGACTTTGTGAAGAATAGGATGAGCCCCCTGCGCGATAGGGCACATCCGGCTTGGGAGGTGGAGTAGTCCCTGGCAGACAACACCTTAGATTATAACACTGGTATGTCCTCTGGTCAACAAAATACGCATTTTTACTGATGAAAGATGTTGTATCAAGTAATATGCTTGTTTATGACATAGCGCTGTCTTTGTCCGAAATCGAAAAAAGGACAAATTACCTCCTACGGGTGTATAATGCTGCGGCGGAGGGAGCTAAAGGGCCGCCTCGCCCCCAGAGCTTAATTAATGCCTGCGATGATCTTAAACAAGAGCACCGAAAGGTATGATCTTTTTCAACAAAATTTGTTATAAATCATCCATTTGACTTGTGTTGCCAAAACATTTTTAAATAATATAGCTGCTGGGAAAATTCGCTGGGGCTAAGCGTCCAGGCGAGGACGCTGGTCCTTCGGGGGGATTAGCCACGAAGAAGGCGAAGAGGACCCCCTTGAAGCGCAAAATGAAGGAGCTTGCTCTCGAAAAACCTAAGAAGATCCTGGGAGGGTCTTCTTCACGAAAGAAAACTACAATCGCAAAAAAGAGTGCAGTAAGATTTTCTGTACCCCCTGTATTCCCAGGTACGAGTGGAAATTACTTCTTCGTCGTACAGGATGAAGGGAGCGAGGATGAGGAAGATGACATTCCTCTTATTCGTCGCAAGAGGAAAGCGATAGATTCTCTGGAGGTAAACATTCCAGAGAGGTCCACCTCGTCCCTTATCGGCGAAGTTTTGTTCCCTATTATGGGGGTCGAAACAAAAGTTGAAGTTCCTATGGCCGCTGAAGACCCTGCGGTCACAGAAGAGATGCCCATCCTTGAGGTTTGCGAAACCCCAAGGTTGATAATGCCTCCTCTAGTAATCGAAAAGGCTGCTGTGGTGAGTACTTCACATTCTTTTTATCTTCCTCTTCCTACACATCCTTGTCATCTTGTGATTGTGCAGGGAGGAGAAGACACTGTCCTATTTAAGAGAAGAAAACCACGGACAAGTGCTGATGAAGCTTTATCAGGGGCACCCAGTGGGCTTCTTTCTCCGCAGAGCTTATCGCCGAACCTTGGGTGGGGTTTCGGATAAAGTAAGCATACTATCCCTTGTGAGTTATGTGTTACTGACAAGAGGCATTTTAAGTAGCGATGTACTCAGACGCAGGGACTCTATCCTCACTGCCCCAACGACATCTGCAATCATCGGCACATCAACTGCTATTGAAGTCGCGGGCGAAACAGGTCCTGCTCCATTGGCTGAGGAATCCCCCCAGGCCATTGTAGAGGAAATAATAGCGGACATCCGAACCTAGGGGATGGAATGTAACACCCCGATTTTTCCCAAATCTTGGCTTACCTCGTCTTTACCTATATCAGAATGAGATCCCAATTATGCCAGTATCTTACCCCAAAAAGTTGGCAATCAAACTCTTGTCATTCAGACCTTTTCACAAATCAGCCCAAAAGTATCACAAATCAGCCCTTTTCAGAATTGTCAGAAGCCCAAAAAGACTAAAAGTCTCAGACCACCTCCAAACTTTGATCTGATTCAGTGAACATCTCCCATTCACTATTCTGAACATTTTTCCCTTCTGAAAGAATTCCCAAATCTTACCCTAAACCTGAGTTTCGACCTTTGCCGTTTTTGAAACCCTAATTACCCTGTTTTACCCTAATTACTCTGTTTTCGGATTTTTGTCGAAACCCTCAAATCTTGTTCAAATTCACCAAATTTCCTGCCATATGAGTCCCAGCATTTTAGTGTCACTCAGCTGCGAAATCAAAGTTCAATTTGGACCCCCAAATTTCCAGAATTGCAATCAGGTCCAAACTCCAAAGAAAGATCATCGCAAATCAGTCCTTTTATTGAATTTAGGCCCTGGCCGTGTCTCAGCAGAACTCACCTCGGTGCACCGCCGGGTTCTTCGCAGCCGGTGAACCTCCTGCCGTGCCAACACCTCAGCCGCGTAGCTGACACCCATGCGCACTCGTGGTACCGCCGTGGACGCCACCTCGGCCGTGCCAGCACAACCAATTTCTTCCCCGCGCGCGAGCCCGCGAACCAGCAAGTCCAGCTTCGCCCGTTCGACACGTCTCAGCCACGCGTCGGTGGAGCTTTCACTTCACCGTTCCCTCGCCGCTTGCGCCTGTGCCATCCACTGCCAAAAGCCTGCACCGCTGCACGCTAGTGCCTCGCCATCATCGCCGGCACAAGTCCCCACTGTGTCCGGTCGATTCGCGGTCAAATTCGTCGCCACTGTTCCCCAATTTGTCGACCAGAGGATTGCTCCAGCATCTATAAATACCCCTGAGTGTATTGCTTCAGTTCCCAGCAACAGAAACCGACTAATTTCTCACTGCCGCCGAGTTCCCTTTCTTCTCCGGTGAGCAATTTCTGGAGCTCACGGTGCCAGCCCAATTCGCTACACCATTCTTTAAACCAAAGCCACCGGTGAGTTCCTCTCTCCTCCCTCTCTGTGTCATAGCAGCCAATTGCATCCCGGCGATCCCTAACGCCGGCAATCATCGGAAAAGCCCATTTGCCCTGTTTCTCCAATGCTGTTTGATTCATCCCAAATTGGCCTTCGTGTTAGTAGAGAAAAGGGATCAGTGAGCTTAGTAGAGCAAGCAAGTGAAACCAAAATCTTCAATTCTGCCCAAATCGAAGAAATCCCGATCTGGAAGTTCATCAGTTTGCTGGACCTTGTCGCCGGGCTTCTCTGGCCATCTCCCAGCAAAATTGACCCCTCCAGTAGCCTTATCATACCCCAGAGATCGTCCTCAAGCATGGAATTGAGCTCATTCACCTTGTATCAAAATTCCCCAATTTCAAAGTCGTCTTCTCCGGCACAGTTCACCGGAATTTGTTTCCCGGCCGATTCAGCTGACACCACTTTGTCTCTTAGCTTTGCCTCAGCTTTCTGAGCAACTTTGCCTTCTAGCTCGACATCTGGATCGGCCTAGATTGGAAGATATGCCCTTGTCAAGCTCTTGTCCAGATCAATGTCTGTGCCGTGTCGCCACCGTGGTTGCTCACCGGATTTGGCCGCCCTCCGGCCACTTTCAGCCCTTGTTCCTGTTGAGTATCTTGTTCTTGTTATCAAGGCCTACCTCCCAGACAAAGTTGTGCATCAATTGGAGCCCTGGATCAAAGCTTAAGCTTTGCCCTAGTTTTTGGAAATGTCTGCACTATGTCAGTGCATGTCAGCCACTGGCATTAGCCTTGTTTGACCCCTTCTGGTTGAGCAATGGAAATGTCACTTTGTCCCCTAGATTCCTGGAGTTGTGTTCTACATCTTTCCCTTCTATCACTTCTCCAGAAAACCATCCTAATACCAGTTTGAAGTTATGCCAAAGCCGTGAACTGAATGTCGACCCTTCGACGTTCAATCCTTTTTAGCCGTTTCTTCGACCAGAGCCCTTGTGACCTTGCCCTAACCTTTTCCCCTGCATGCATGACTTATTTACTTAATATTTTCTATGGAAACTATTCTATGTATGCTTATGTAGCGTATGTGTTGTATTGCTTGTGTCCGCCGCAGAGCCCGAAGCTGAAGGAGCGGAAGAAGTCTTTGAAGATTCGTTCGAGTAATTAGACCCAACAGTGCAAGGCAAGCCTCATTCCTTTGATCATGTCTGACCCAATATTTTCATATGAAGTATATTCACTGTTTCTTACTATGCATGCTTACTTGAGATACAAGTTATGTTTGAATGACATGAGTAGATATTACCTAATGAATCATGAAACCCCTTTTGTTATTGAACCTTCATATATATGCTTTTGTCACCCTAGGACTCATATACTGAATATCCACATTAAACTTCAAATGGTCAAATACATGAGAAGTTATAATGAAAACCGTTTTGTCAAGAAAACTGATAAAAGGGATCAGTAGTGAGGATTGGTTTGTATGGAGAGGGTGCGGTGCGCACCAGGGAATGTGAATGCTCCTCACTATTGGTTCATAAGGATGAGAACCTTGTGCTGTGTCTCTATGCGAATTGTAAACGTACCAACCACTTGCCTGGTATGGGACAGGCACAACTTAGTAGCTTTTTGGTATTAGCAGTTCCCTGCATGGTTTGTCGGTCTGGTTTCTCGCGTGGAAACTGGTGGGCCGCAGTTCGGCCATGAGTGATGTGAGTTCAGAAAAATGATGAGAGGTAAAGGTGGAAAGAAGGAAGACGCCCTACGCCTCAGATTAAGCCGTGCGCGGTTGTAATCTTGAACGGTCATATGTCTTGCGTGGACACAGACCAAGGCTATGTGTCTTGCGGGAACATAAGCCAGAGGCTAGGAAGTAAGGCAGTGGGGAGGACCTACAACGGTACTTGAGACTTAATTGTCTATTTACCGGGCGGGGATACTGTTAATACTGAACTGCAAAAGCGTTGTGTGATCTCGGCCTTGTCACATGTGTATAAGTCACATGGAGTTGGCCCGACTTGAAAGCTGAGTGAACTAGTGGATTTAAAAAGAGGTACACCTTTGCAAAGTGTGAAAGAAGTATCAGATACTCTGTACTCCCAGGTTCAGGAGTCGTTTCGTAGTGGATGTTATCCATGGGTTATAGCACAAGTAATGATTTGGAATGTTTTCATAATATGGGTTAATAAAAATGATGACTCATGGGAGACCATCACATAACGATTTCTAAAGTATAAATTAAGATCTTAAAGTATTGCTCTTGGAAACTAAAAGCTTTTCCTTATGATTTTAGAGTGAAAATCTACTCTATTCTTATATATATATATAAAACCAAAACCCCTTTTCTTGATCACTCCTCATCTATATACCTACATTTTTGTAATGAGACTTGTTGAGCATTGTGTAAAAACATGCTCACCCTTGCCTTTGCAAACAAATTCAGAAGAAGGATTTGAGAATCCCGATTCCCCTGGCCTTGAGCACCAAGAAGAGGAAAGAGCCTTGCCAGACGATTTGAGCTTCTAGGAGGGTCATGAGCCAAGTTGAGTCCGATGTGGAGGAAGCCCTTCCAGAGCCGCTGCAGAAGGAAATGAAGACCTTTGTGGTTGCTTTTTGTGTTGTTTTTCTATGTTCGGTACTTCGATACCGATTCTTGATTTTGAAAAGTCTCTACTTTTGTATCAACTTTAATTAAGGCCATCCTTGGCATTATGATATTGTAATAGTGGTCCTCGTGACCTTGTACTTGCTTTATCTACCAGCTTTATTATTTAAAGTGAATCCTGTTGTTCTGAGCTTGTGATGTACCTTTCTGTGCGCAATCTATCTGGGCGGTTGCCAAGGTGACCCTCAAATGGGGGTCTCACATGGAAGCCGCAATCTCGACCGAGGAGGATCAGCAGGAAAGATCATCCACTGGTCCAGTCGTGGAAAGAATAAGTCCTGATGCTCGACCTCACGCTGATTTTGAGAACAGCTCGTTCAGCAATTACATAGAAGTACGTAAGACTCCTTTTATGAGCTTTTCAAAAACTTAGGAATATTCAAGTTTTTAAGAGCTATTTCTTATTGTGTTCTAGGACTTAACCTAAGTGGCGACCAGATCAATAGCTGTAGCAAAGCATATTGAGGTCGCACAACGAGAGATCAACCGGCTACAACAGTAAGTGAAATGCATCTTATCTGCATGAATTCGCATCTAGGTTTAATGATTATTTGTCTTATCATAGAGAGAACGCCTTCCTGAACAAGAGCTCGGCTGATCGGGAAAACCAGGAGGTGGTAGCAATCGCCAAGATTTCCTTTTTGGAGGGTGAACTCCAGAAAACGCGATTGCAACTCTCCTATAAGTATACTTCCGACCAGAAGAAATCATCTCATTGTATCAACTTCTTACAATAAGTGCTTACTGCATTCATACAACACAAGGGGATCAAATAAGCCATCTTTCAGAAGAGAAGAAAGACCTTCCGGCGACCATCGAGTTACAAAACTCAGAGATTGATACTGTCAGCATGGAGAATGAAGGCTTAAATAGAACAATTTCCTCCTGCAGCAGTACTCAACTGAACATCTTCGAAAAGCTGAAGATGGTGGCAACTTTGCTAAAAGCAGATGTGATCAAGCCACAAAAGGACAATCCAAGCCTTAGCGAGTTATCCACATTGGTCGCGGCCCAAGCCGAATCACTCCTCGAGTATCTTCCTGGATATACAAAACGGCAGGAAGAGGCAATGAAATCGAATGTACGATCTATAACCTCTGCCATTCTCTGCAGATTACGATTTCACCATGGCTCATATCTGAATCTGAAGCCAGTGGTAGAAGATGCAGAGATCGAGAGTGAACAACTCGCGGCCATATCTGAAGAAGTCAAGCCTTTAGTCGAAGATCTGTTGAAAGAATTAGGCCTTATTTGATTCATTGTAAGGAACAATGATCTCTTTTGGTAATTGTACCTGAGAATCTACATTTATAACATGCAAATGCGTGCCTTAAATTTTGGAAAAAAGTGATATTTTATTCATATCATGTTATGACCATATTCTCTTAACCCCCTCCTGAGATCATAAGTACTGAAGACCTAGTATTATAATCTCAGGAAAAAAATATGGGCGTTATGAATATCTAAGAAATGCTTTAACTTAGATATGATCATCCGATCAAACCGATACTGACCTTAATACGACACCTAGCCTTATTACGAACTGGCAGCCAGTCGAATGATCAGGAACTTCTCCACTACTAACTGAGCCGATCCTGGTCGTGGTAAAATTTTTGTAGTTGATCTATGTTCCAAGTATTGGATAGGATTCTACCATCCTCCACTGCTAACTGAGCCGATCCTGGTCGTGGTACTGAAACAACAATGTAAAGGCCTTCCCACTGGGGAGAAAACTTATTGCGATTAGACTGGTTTTGTATCTTTCGTAAAACCAAATCACCCACGTGAAGACCACATGGCTGCACCCTTTTGCTGTGAAATTTTCGCAAAGCTTGCAAATATACCGCTGAGTTTATCAGCGCTCGATCACGCTTTTCTTCGAGGAGGGTTAAATCCTGAGTACGTTGTTCAACTTGATCAATCTGATCGACTTGATCTACTCGAACAGAACTAATACGAATTTCCATGGGCAACACCGCCTCAGCGCCATATACCAATTGGAAAGTTGTCTCACCGGTGGCTTAACTACAGGTAGTACGTAATGCCCACAGAACGGAGTAGAGTTCATCTACCCAAACCCCCGAGTGCATCTTAAGGTGATCAAAAATGCATTTTTTGATGCCCTGTAATATCTGCCCGTTGGCACGTTTGACGACACCATTGCTCTATGGATGAGCTACAGAAGCACAGCACACCTTAGTTCCAATATCATCGCAATAGTCCAGAAAGAGACCGCTAGCAAATTGGGAACCGTTATCGGTAATGAGATGACTTGGAACACCAAACCGAGTGACGATGTTCTTATGAAAGAACCTCTGTGCCGCTGCAGAGGTGATATTGTGGACTGGTTCAACCTCGATCCACTTCGTAAACATGTCAATAGCTACGAATAAGAAGTTGTACCCATTAACTGCTTGTGGCATAGGACCCACAATATCTATCCCCCAGACCGCAAAGGGCCATGTTAAAGGGATAGTTTGTAAGGTATATGCGGGCTGATGAACCTGTCTTGCATGAAATTGACACTGAGGGCATGTCTTGACCAATAAAATGTCCAAGGAACTACCTCTGTTGATCAGGACCCTTTCGACTCTCGCATTACTGATAATTGGGTTAATGACTAGAGGTAGTCTCAATGGTCGAGTAAGCCCAATGGGACAGTTAGAGCGATCAAATGTCAAAGGAGTGTCCGACCAACGGGGGTATTGAGGTTCGCCAAGGGGAGCTTCCGCTTGGTTCACTTCTCGATAAAATGCTTTAAACTGACGTTTAGAAACAAAAGAGAAGGAACCTCCAAAAATGACATTAACATAATTATGAGGTACCTGGTAGGACATTTCTTCATCCCCATCGGCGTCTGTGAGCCCACAAGTCTACTCTTTTGGTGGCAAAGTTGGCATTGTCCCAATTCCCCGGTAGAAGTCATCTAGTTGCTTCAACCAAATCCGGCAGTTCTTGAGGTCGTGTCCCGGAGAGTTGTGGATCGGACACCACTTCTTGCCTTCTTGCGGGTTAGTCGTTTTTCTGGCTGGTTGGCGTTATGACCACCAGAGATAGTTTTATTTTTAAATGAAAACTTGTTACCTTTGCCTGGTGGAGGCTTCTCCACTACTGCGACCTCCCGGTACTATCCGGTTCGATTCTTTTTAGACTTCTTCGATTTCCCGCCCGATGAAGACTCCGGCTTCTTGCCTATATCCTCTTTTTTCACGTCCTTGAGACCTGGTTGAGGTGGTAAATTTCCCTTATCCACCATCCTATTCCACTCAACTGTCTTAGCAGCGTCAGAGTAGCGGTCAGCCATATTAAAGAGATCGGCTACTGACCGAGGAGGGTGGATAAGTAGATCTTCCGTAAACCTTTGATACTGAACAGCGTGCTTAAACGCCCTGATAACGGAGTTGTCAGATATGTTTGGGATGGTATTCCTCACCCCGACAAACCTTTTGAAAAACTGGCGAAGAGTCTCCATAGAGGTTTGTCGCAGACGATGAAGATCGTATTCTTTCCCGGGCTTCTGATAGCAATTCTGGAAATTGTTGAGGATGGCATCGCACAACATTTCCTAGTTAAATATCAAACCCTCGGGATGATTGAATAGCCAGGTCCTTGCTGGTCCTTCAAGGACCGTCGGCAAGTAATTGGCCATGATGCGATCATCCCCACCCGCTGCTTGGATAGCGGTGATGTAGATTTGAAGGAACTCTGATGGATTCTGGGTCCCATCAAATCTTTCAATTATTCCTGGCTTGAACTTGTCCGGCTAGACGACCACACGGAGGCCTGGCGAGAAAGCTTTACAGCCAACATAGGAACTGTGGAGAGTTCCACGGTTCCCAGCCTGACCATGAGTGATTTCACGTGATGGGGACGCGACATGTGGTTCCAGATGAGAATGCACAGGAATTCGATCCCGATCACGAAAACTTCACACACATCTGGATTTGTCGTGCCGAAGTGATCCAGATGGTAGTCGATTATGCCTACCATGACTAGAGTAAGAATACTCCCTTTCATGGGAACATATCGTAGACCAAGAGGAAGCTGTAGGGGTTGCATCGGATGCGACCTCATCCAGCTTCTCCACCAGGATCCTAGCAAAATCCAGTTTGTCCGCGTCTGTGAGGGTAGGAGGAAAATTACGCAAGACTTCCGCAATAGATCGAAGTCGGCCATGCGTACTTCTCTTTGGTGCGCCAGGTGTCATTGTTTCTTCATCTGCCAGTGAATATTCCGGGGGCAAAGAAGGGGTCTGGTCGCGCCTGCGACCATGTGGGTGACGGGATTGCGCATTTTGCAAAGCCTCTAGGGCTGTTCTGCAGAGTTTGTTAACTCGTCGCTCACGGTCCTGATCCTCCTTTTGCTTAAATTCCTGTTCCTCCTTTTGTCTACGCTCCTGTTCTTCCCTAGCAATCCGCTGATAGGGAGTTTCCTCCGACAAGGCAGCGAATTCTCTGGGGAGCGAAGCCGCAGAAGGAGAGAACATCCCTATTTGTTCTTAGTTGGACTAGAGATCAAAGAGAGAGTGGAGGTTGTCAAGATCAAACCTCCCCAGACTGAGTTCTCGGTCATTGTCATCTTGGTCCTTTACAGGGACGCATGGTGACCGAGACTTGATTTCCAACATGGTGGAACTAACATTAAGTTTCGGACTTATCTCTTCCATCCCTTGGTCGATGGACATGACCTGGGTGGGGGAAGATGTGTCCTCATGACGTTCCTTCGGAATGTCTTCGCAATTGATCTCTACCATTGTAACGGGATTGCTAGGCGAAGGCATTCGTATGTGGGCATAATCGTCGAGATCGAAGTTGTTCTCGGAGTTATATGCTCCAGACATGGCTCCCCAAACCTCCTGATGAAAGGAAAGGACCTTGAGAAAAGGCCCCACGGTGGGCACCAGCTGTCGACGATTTGGACTCGGGGTCCTCAGTCGATGTTATGCAAATTTGTGAGTTGTGAGACCTTTCAGGGCGCTCCTCCGGGAAGGTAGGATGAGTAATATCTGTATGGGCACGAGAGAATTTATACAGGTTCGGGCCCTCGATGGTGGGAGTAATAGCCCTACGTCCTGTTTTGATTTCACTATGTAGGGAAAAAAGTGTTTACAAGAGGGAGGAAGAGATGATCACAGGTGAAGATCTCTCCTATATTAATGTCCATCTAACTACGTCTAAATCTTTAGGTTACTCGGACTCCTGGTAATGCTTGTATGCTTAACCGTCCTTTAGATTGTGCATGGACCACTTTTTTATACTGAACAGAAGGGCGCCAACGCAAAGCAGTTCTGGACGGTTGTTACTATGCAGTTCCGATAACCGCTCCTCTTTCCTACATAGGTTTAACACGTGTAGTTAGTGGGTAATCGCACATATTAACCTCCTGGTAGTTGTCTTCATACGTGGGAGAAATTATCTTGATCCTGGAGATGTGTTTGTAAAAGACTAAAACACCCTCGAATCGTCTTGGTCACATGCAGTCATCGACCTCCTGACCGCGCATTGTCTACGGCCTCCTGACCACGTGTTGTCTATGGCTTTGTGATCGCGTAGGGGCTGCGATCATAAACTACCTTTGTTTCTGCGCTCTCCTAGTGTATAGAAGACTGGTCATCTGAGATCATAATGGCCATTTCAGACACATAGACACATATCAGATTCGAACCTGACCTGAACCTAATGTGTGTTAATCAAACTAGCTTGGGTGATAATCCTCGTCAGAACGGTTGAACGTTTAGCACTTGAGGGTCGAATTCTACGAGGAACAAGCGTATTTTTCTTTCTAGTTTAACGGATCACTGATTAAGTCTCATCAAAATTGGGGGGGTTGTTTTCTACACTAAGCCTATCAATCTAGGGTGGCATGCTGGAATGATAATCTAGGGCTTCGAGAATTCCATAACCATCCGGCATAATTCTATCTAAGGTTTGAGGATTGTAAGTTAATTTCAATTGTTTTCCAAGAAAAATTATGTTTCCAGTTCGGGGCGTTGCGTCAACAGTCAGAGAATCTCTTCCACTGTCACATTTGGCGAGAGCCTCTCTCGTATTCTTGGTTCCGCGTCAAGGAGCTAAGAACTTAAGAACTCCCCTAAATTCTTGCTAAGGCTCAACTATTACGTTTGTTGCCAAAGCAAGGATTTAGGGTTTGGAGGAAGAAAACATCATGAAATTACTCCTGTTGGGGGAAATCCCATACCTCCGGGCAGTCCTTGAAGTGGGCTCCCGAGCGCCCTCGGTCCTTCGTGCGGAGAAGGTCCCCGGCGGGTCTTGCGCCTCCGGGCCCCGGGTCCCGCGGGGTCTCTGAGTGCCTCGGTCCTTCGTGTGGAGAAGGTTCTCGGCGGGTCTCCGGGCCTCTGGACCCCAGGTCCCGTGGGATGTCTGGAGCGGCTCGATCCTTCGTGCGGAGGTCCCCGGCGGGTCCCTGGGCCTCTGTGCCCCGGGTCCCATGAGGTCCTTGGAGCACCTCGGCCCTTCTCGCGGAGGTCCTCGTCGAGTCCCTGGGCCTCCGGGCCCTGGGTCCCGCAGGGTCACCGGAGCGCCTCTACCCTTCGTGTGGAGAAAGTACCCAGCGGGTCCCTGGGCCTCCGAGCTCCGGGTCCCAGGGACTTCCGGAGCGCCTTGGGCCTTCGCGCGGAGAAGGTCCCTAGTGGGTCCCTAGTCCTCTGGGCCCCGGGTCCCGCAGGGTCTCTGGAGTGTCTCGGCCCTTCATGTGGAGAAGGTCCCTGGTTTGTCCCGGGGCCTATGGACCTCGGGTCCCGGGGACTTCTAGAGCCCCTTGGCCCTTCGTGCGGAGGAGGTCCCTGGCGGATCTCGGGCCCCCGGGCCCCGGGTACCGGGGGACTTCTAGAGCGCCTTGGGTCTTCGTGCGGACAAGGTCCCCGGTGGGTCCCTGAACCTCTGGGATCCGGGTCATGGGATCTCTGGGCCCCGGGTCCCGCAGACTTCCGGAGTACCTCGGGCCTTCGTGCGGAGAAGGTCCCCGTGGGTCCCTGGGCCTCTGGGCCTTGGGCCCCGCGGGGTCTCTCGAAGGCCTCCTCTGGGCCTTGGGCCCCGGTGGGTCCAGGGGCCTCAGGCCCCCGGGTCCCAGAGACTTCCGGAGCCCTCGGCCTTTCGTGCGGAGAAGGTCCCTGGCGGATCCCAGGGCCACCAGGCCGCGGGTCCCGTGGGATTTCTGGAGCGCCTTAGGCCTTCGTGCGGAGAAGGTCCCCGGTGGGTCCCGGGCGACTTCCAATTCATTTTCAACACACTCAAACAATAGGCTCCTTTGGAGACCTCTCTCCCTGAGAGAGCTCCTCCCCAGCGAACTCGCGTCCGGAGGGTGCCGACAGGACTAGGGCCCCCACCAGGACCCGAACTTGTATAAAAATCACCGTGTCAATTGCTGTGTTGCCTGGCTGGATGTGACCGGTCACTCAGTCAGCTCGCGCCACTGTTCGCGTGTCAAGTCTTTCTGTGAAATCTGCCGGTGGTATATTTTATACCAAAACTGTTGGCACCGTCCGTGGGGACTCGTGACGAATCGCCATGGCTCCCCTAAGAACGAGAGCTCAAGCTCTCTCCCTTTCCGGTGGTGACGGTCCCAGCGACCCAGCGCCGCCCCAGCAAGACGTCGCTGTCGCAACGCTACCGTCCGGGAACACCCAGAGAGAGGTGCCACCTTCTTCTCCCGAAATCTCCGATAGAGGTGTTCCCGTTTCCAGCTCGGCGACTGCGACCGCGATTGTGGGACCTCGCGCCCTACCTGGTGACGCCAGTCCTGGTGACCCGGCGCCACCCCCTCGAGACACGACCGCCCAGGCGCTTCCGGCCCGAGGCGGCCAGACCCAGGTACCGCCTCTCATATTTCCAATTACTTTCGGTGGGCCAACCTCCGGGTCAACCCTGTGACCACGGCAACCTCGACGGGGACTAGTCTCCCCCGATGGCACACCCGGCTCCCCGGGACACCTTGCTCGAAGCTTTGGTCGAAGGCCAACTCCGTGCCCAGCGCACCTTGGAGGAGTTGTGATCCGTTTGAGACCTAGCCTTGGTTTTCGCACTAGGCTCGCCCAGATTCTAATATGCGGAATAACGGGATCTTACTAGGAAATACCGAAACCCAAAGGTTGATCGAAAACACAGTTCAAAGTAATTGCACAACTCTTTATTTCAAAGAGGGCTTTACACATCGAGCGTTAGGCACACTTGCCTACGTCGAAGGAACTATAAGTGTCTAAAACTCAAATAAGTTCTATGAATCTGTAACACCCTGAGTTAGGGGTGAAAACTTCCTTTTTCATCAATAGCATGCATGCATGTATCTGTAGTAATAGCCAGATCAGTATCTTTCTCAAGCCCTAAAATCTCCAAAATCTACCCTATGACCTCAAATCAAGATCAGATTGTTCAGATGTGATCTATCAGTTACTCTGAACTTAAAAGCCTTCAGAACCCAGATCCAATTCTATCTCTAACTCCCAGAATTATCAACTCCTTCTGTTTTCGAAAACAGAAATACCTTATATTACCCAAATACCCTAAGTTTCAGAAATATAGATTTAATCAAAATCTTGACCAAGTTCAGACCAGATTATTCCTGGAATATAATCATGGGTATGTCAATACCTTAATCTAAAAAGTTCACAGCCAGATTTCACCATCTAGACTCTTTTCACAAATCAGTCCAAGAGTTATCGCAAATTAGTCCTTATCTGATATCTGAAAACCAAAAAGGCTAAAATCTCCAGATTAACTTCAAATTCAGAATTTCTTCAGCAAATCTTCTCAAAATGCTATTTGCCACAAGTCTCTCTTCTGTGCAGATATCAAAATCGAACCCTAAATGCCAGAATTCGAATCGACAAAACTTAAATCTTGTTTTACCCTAAATTACCCTATTTTCAATTTGTATCAAAAACTATTCAAATGTGTCAAATTTTATCAATTACCTTTGCCAAATACCTTGTTGAATATAATCTACCAGATTAGTGAAATCAATTTCAGTTTAAACCTTCCAAATCTCCAGATTTACATTTCAGTCCAAATGTGAAAATCAAATATTACAAATTAGCCCAATTTCGACCAGGCCAACTGCTGTACACGACCAGAAGCCTCGCCGTGTTTCCTTGCGCCGTGCACGTTCGCCGCCGGCCAAGCTTCGCCTGCAATTTGATCGTGCATGCTGTTGCGCACGTGTCCTCGCCTCAGCCGCCACTGTGGCAGCGCCGCTGCTACGTCGACGACCAGCGCTTGCTCCCACGCGCGATCAACGACTTTTGTCAGCAATTCATCGCCACGTAGCTTCACCGCGCCAGTACTTGTCGCCACCGCTTGCTACAAGCTTTGCCAGGTCCCGATGAGGCGACATTGTGATCAGTTGAAAGCTTGTCGCCGTCGCATCACCGCTCTTGCTGTTTCTTCGCCGCCATTGCTCCTGCACGCAACCAGTCAAGTCACCGGCTGCCAATTACCTCGCTGTCCCCTCTTCGCAAGCCTCGCCTGTCTATTTAAACCCCACTGTGTGCAGCAGCTTCTCCATACTTCACCAGAAACCAGCTAAATTTCCAACTCTCGCTGTTTCAGTCATCTTCTCCGGCGAGCCGTCGAGGAAGCTCACGGTGCCAGCTCACTTCACTGCATCTCCTGCCAAATTGAAGCTAGCAGTGAGTACCTCTCATCCTCCTGATTGTACTGTAGCATCTAATTGCTCTCCGGTGGACCCTAACGCCGGTGATCGCCGGAAATTGCTAAAATTCGAAGATTGCCCTGTCCGGCAATGTAGCTCGAATTACTCCAAATTAGCTCTCGTATCTGTAATCAAAATTGATCAGTAAGCTAAATCAAGCATTCCTGTGAACTTAGAACAATCAATTGAGCCCAATTTGAAGCTATCCCCAATTCTGCAATTTATCAGTTGCTGGCTCTCGTCGCCAAGCCACACCGGCGAACCTCCGGCCAAATTTACGTCGCCAGTAGCTTACTCATACCCTTCTATCACTCCTAGAGCAAGGAATCAAGTTCAATCGGCTTGTGTTGGAAATGCCCAAATCCAGTGTTTCTTCTCCGGCGCCGATGACCGGAAAAGTGTTCCCGGCCGTTTCAGCCCAAATAACCTTGTCATTTAGATGTGCCCTAGCCACCTGAGCATTTTTGTCTTCTAGCCCGACACCTAGATCGGCCTAGATTGGAAGTTATAGCTTTGCCAAGTTTGTGTCCAGAACTGTTCTAGTGCAGCCAGTTCATCTTTGTTCATCATCAAATTTCTTGCTTTCCAGCCATTTCTTGCCCTAGATCCTGTTGACTTAATTGTTCCTGTTATCAAAGCCTACCTCCCAGACAAAGTGGTGCATCATTTGGAGCTCCAGATCAAAAGTTATGCTAAGCCCTAGTTTTTGGCATTGTCAGCTCTATGCCAGAGCTTGTCAGCCAGTGGCATTGACCTTGTTTACCCACTTCTGGTTGTGCATCTTGAAAACCACTTTGTCCACTGAATTTGTAGAGTTGTGATCTACATTTTGTTCTACTACCACAACTTGAGATAAGCATCCTAGCTTTTCTTAAAGCTATGTCCAAGCTTTGATCCGAATGTCGATCTGTTGACATTCGCTGTTTTGATTAAACCAGCCACAAAATTGTTATCCCTATTGAAATCCTGAAACCCTAAGATTATCTAATCACCATGAGAAGTCTGAATTTTCTGTTAATTATTTCCCATTTTCTAATTGTCATCTGAAATTTTGGTTCATTTAAATTTCCTAAAAAATTCTTTATTTTTCTTGGCTATGACATTAGATTTGCTTAGAGTATTAAGAAATTTGCCTGAATGTTAAAGATTGACTTGTTTAGTTTGTGATGAGCTAATAAGACATTGATGCTTATAAAAACTTTAAAAAACTTGCAAAACAATGATCAGTAATTCCCCAGGCTCAATCCTACCATTGATGCTTGATCTAAAACCTATCTACTTCTGAACTGCACCATCGATTGTATGGGTTTTGCATTAAGAAAAATTTATGCATAGTGTTGCTCATTACAGTGGTGCATTCATGGGCGCCCCTCCTACAGAGAAACTAGCATAGTTTGCACTGCTAATCTTATCTATTATCCAATTTTGTGTAAAAAGTAATGGCTCTTTCTTATTTTTCTTACGTACTCTGTAACATGATGGGAGTTTTTGTTGTATGAACTTTAACCCAGTATACCCCTTTTTCTTTCATTGAAAATATGCAGTTCTACTGCATGTTCTAAAAAAAATTTCTATTATCCAATCTATGCAAGTATGGCTTTGTGAAAGAGCCAAATGTTTTTTTTGGGTCAAAGCAAGTTTTCCAGTGAGATTCAAACACCCATAAGTTTCAAAGTGAAACTTTTTTGAGAAAGTTTTCAATTTTGAACTTCTTCGGGGTAATAATATCTAGGACTTTTGTAAAACAAGTTTTGGCACAATTCAAATAGATTTTGATTAGCACTCGAAACTGATTTGGGTAAAAAACAAGATAGTCGAAAGTCTCTAAAAATCTTTTTAATACATTTTGAAGACCATGTTGATAGGAATTGATGATTTTTGGCCTTTTGAATGAAAATTTGATATTTTAACAAAAGGAGGTGGTTCATCATTGCCATTCCATTTTAGTTATGAACATTATCATGTACCTTTCTTCATATCAATTGATGGTTTGTTCATGGAATTTTAGGTAAAGCCATGTCGGCATATTCCTTGTTTGATAGTAGTGATTCAACGAGGGCCAACGTAGATGACGCTGCTTCGTCCCAGCGCAAGAGGAAGGCGCGAGGCGCGAGGATGTTGTGCCGTTTGGCCAAACGTGCGGATCTTTCATGTGAGTTCAACCAGTTCGGGAGACTGATCGGGAAGAATGCCGGCCAGTACGCTGCCTATGTTGGTTTGTTGGTGAAGGAAAGGGTGAAGATCACCGTCCAGAGCTGGAAGGACGTTAAGGCCGACGAGAGGGATAGGCTGTGGGCGGAAGTGAAGGTAAAGTTAATCAAAATCCCTGAACTCTTGAGTAATCACATTCCCTTGGTTTATCCCAGAGATTAAATAAGTCCTACTTATATGCACCATTTGAAATAGGCCAAGTGGAACATCCACGACGATGGTCCCAAGATAGCTTGCTTGAAGGACATGAACAACATGTGGAAAACCTTCAAGAGCGTCCTCATCAGTACCTTCCTCGCTAAAGGTAAATCTCCATGCGAGAAGTACCCCTTCATAACGGAGGAGGTATGGGAGCAATTCACCGAATAGAAGGGGACCCCTGAGTTCAAGGTATGTATGCTTCCTTTGATTGGTTACCCCGTTGTATGGAGTAACCAACGGTGCATTAATTTTATTGTTTCTGGTACGAAGGCCCTTATTAGCGAGAAGAACAAGGCAATCTAGAGGAGGAACGACCACCCGCACCGGCTCGGCTCTCGCGGCTATGCGGGGAAGGAGGAGCAGTGGAAGAAGGCTGAAGACGAGGCGTCAAATTTCGTCGACTCCCCTGACCTGCCGCTCTCCGAGATCTGCAATCCACGATGCAAGCGCTGGTGGCTGGCCAGAGGGACCGTGTCATCCACGGGGATTGTGGAGTTCCCAAACCCCAGGGACGTCGAGGTCGTGCAGCGAATCGTAAGTTGGCTAACTTCTTGGTTGGAATCATAGAGTGTGGTAGAAAAAACTATGATCACTCGTGTGTGCACAAGTTTGTATATATTTTTTCCTCACAATGTACAGTTTTGAATGTAACAGATCTCTTGCCCGAAGGAGGCGACCCAGGGATTGTTCACTCCCAAAGGGAGAACGACATCCTAACCCGGGCTCTAGGGAACAAGGAGCATCCAAGGCGGACATGAACCATGGGGGGTGTGGTGCCATGGAAGGAAGGCTTCTCGGAGGCCGGGCAAAAGGCGAAGAAGGCTCGCAGCTGGAAGGAAAGGGAATCGGAGCTGTCTGAGAAGATACGGTCAGATGTGACTGCACAATTCGCAAACATGTTCGCTCAACTGAACGAGAAGTATGAACGCCTCAACCGAATTGTGCAGTCCAAGGGTTTAGATCCAGCTGCCGAGGTCGACGCTGGTAGGCCGAGTAGTTGCGGCTCGAAGGTTCACGTGGATCCGATGGACCTGATTGAGGTACTGCAACTCTTGAGCTATATATATATGCAGTTCGGTTGATGCCACTCCCGTTACGTTAGAACTGTTTCGCTAACATGTTATAATTGTTGCAAATTGCAGAAGCCAGAGAGCTGTAGTCTATTGATCAACATAGGTGACGACCCCTGTAGTGGTTGAACACAGGATCGTATATCAGTCTTGGGAGGATGTCCGGATCCATTGCGTACCTCTGAAGCCTGGGTTTGCAAAGGTACAGGTGGACATAGCCCTCCCGGGCTACAGCGCTTTTCGGTTGCCCGTCCCAACGGACAAAATGCAGACAATTGACGAGGCATTGGGCTCGTACATACAGTGGCCCAAGAAGGGTGTTAGACTACAGGAGGTAAACCCTACCTATTCTAGCTTACAACTCAGTTAATATACTCAATTTGTAAAATCTAACTTATGCTTTCATAACTTAAATTGGACGATGGATGCCAGCGCACTTCATGAGGACCCCACCC
The DNA here is from genome assembly GCA_019359835.1 of Pharus latifolius. Taxonomy (NCBI): domain Eukaryota; kingdom Viridiplantae; phylum Streptophyta; class Magnoliopsida; order Poales; family Poaceae; genus Pharus; species Pharus latifolius. The sequence goes on from CM033330.1 coordinate 14,099,294, forward strand.
CCAGCACAATGCATGACCGAGCTCCTTCGGCCCCCATGCCTCCTCTAACGGCCTCGAACCCACCCAAAGGATGCACGCCTCCTCAAAAAGCTCCTTCGCCATCAAATGAGGCTGGCGGCACCGCGCCCCAACCTTCGAAGGTATACACTCGCTCCCTGGACAAAGGCAAGGCGAAACAAAGCCAGCCAGGTACGTTCAAGAACGGGTTCCCACTCGTGTCGGAGTACCTTCTGCGCAATATGGATCAGACAACCAAAAGTCTCCACGAGTGGTACCTGATCCGGTCTAGGCGCCACATCAACTTCTTTGTTCACTTCAGGCCAGGTCATTTTCACCGTGAGGCCGGGAGCATATCGGTGGCCCACGAGGATTTGTTCGACCACTTCAACTAGTAGGAGCTTGATATGTCCACCATATGGACTGGAGTCCTGTGAGTTTGCTGACCCTATATATATGTTGTCGCAGTTAATTTCATAAATCTAATCACTTTGTATGCACTACTTACTAATATCTACTTTGCATCTGGGGTGCATGTATAGGCTAGCGTCGATGAGGGCATGTGACACGGTGGGTTTCCTCGATCCAGACAAAATAAGCCTCATGATGCTAGAGCACGACCAAGCACATGCGGAGGAATACATATCAAGGGCACTACTGTCGCAGTAGGACCGGGAGTTCATTCTTGCACCGTACCACCAAAGGTTAGTGCATTTCCTACTAATTTAACTCATTCTTGTACGTTACGTCTAATCTATACATGAAACGGTTCGCTTTTATATACAATGTAGGGGCCACTGGGTCCTCGTCATCATTTGCCCATGGACGAATGAGGTGTATTACCTCGATTCGATGAGCGACAGGGTAGCACATGTTTTCACCCTCACGTGGCACATACATGCGTAAGTAACACAGCTGATTTAAATTTTGCTCTAACTATCTAATTAATGATAACATATTAACCAGCAATGCTAAATTAAACACAGGGCTTTCAAAAATTATGTTACTGTTGGAGGGAGGCATGATGCGTCGAAGGGCACAACAATTTCTTGGAAAGAATATGAGGTAATTAATTATACGGATGGAACTACTCATGATGAGTCTTTTAATTTATGCTTAATTAGTTCTTTCGAGTTAATGTGGGTTATGTCTTTGCATATGCAATTATCCTAGTGCCATCAGCAGCCACAATTGTGGGAATGTGGGTTCTATGTCATGAGGTTTATGTATGACATGATCAGGACAAACTTTGCCCAATTCCCTAAGGTAAGTATTTTTGCTGACTCAAAGTCGAACATTGGATGTGACGTACGTTCCTAACTTCACACACGCATGCAGAGAGCTATGTTGAAAGACCAATGCGAGTTGCCTCAGTTAAAGGAGCTATGACAAATTTGGGCTCAATATGTGATGGATGAAGTGGCTATCAACGATCGATCATAAATGACTTGTACATGTAATATACATTGAATATGTTAATTGTTGTATGTGTGTATTTGTATTGGTGTATTTGTGAATAAACTCAATATGTGAATAATTAGATTCAATCTGTTCAATGCATGTGTGTATCTTTGTATTAGTGTATTTGTGAATGAATTCAATCTCCGAATAATTAGATTCAATCTGTCCAATGTGTGTATCTCTATATTGCTATATATCTCTATATTGATATATATCTCTGTATTGATATATCTGTTAATGATGCTTTGTAATACTATCAGTTCATATCCTACAACTGATAGAAGAAAGTTTCCAGTACTAACCGTGTCGAGTACCTAACCGATATAAAAAACTATACAGTACAATCAGTTTCTAGTGTATAACCGTTACACGAAATCTAACATCACTATCGGTTGAGTTCACTGAGCCGATAGAAGAAATTATCATTGGCGATTAGTGAACGTTGTAATGTAGGTACTTTACTATCGGTTTGCAACCGATAGAGTTGTGCTAGTTTTCTTCTATCATGCTGATCACTAGCGGTAAGAGAACCGATAGTAGAGGCGATTTTTAACCGATAGTGAAAAGCAATTCTGTAGTAGTGGGTGCAGTCCAAGGAGTCACAAGTGAAAACCTAAAGAGAAAAAAAAGTAACATAAATGAGAAGAAAAATAAAAAGAAAAACTTGCGTAGCTTGGAGATCACTTTTCGAAGGCCGGTGGAGGTGAATGGAAGAACTCTGGCGATGTATAGGATGGATAGGTAGGTTGATGAAAGAGATGTGGGGAAAGTTGGTGGGTGTGGAGGTTGTCCCCGTAGTGGGTACATGTGCCTGAAAATGTGTCGTTCAGAAAAATGTGGCCTACGTGTACATGATAGTCATAGATGCTATTGACGCAGCCTTGGAATTGGTTCATCCTGGAATCCATCATAGTCCTGTATTCTGCAAATTCTGACCTAAAGTTGGAGAGACTAGTGCGCAAGGAGTCTATGGAAACATGCAGAGCGACAATAACATTCGCTGCTGGTTGGTTAGACTCAGCAGCACATGAAGAGTTAGAATCAGATGAGCAAGATGGGAGCATTCTCCAATTCTGCTCATTAGATAAGTGTCGACGATTCGGACTCGGGGTCCTTAGTCGATCTTATGTAGATTTTGTGTGTTGCGAGGCCTTTCAAAGTGTTCCTCCGGAAAGGGATGATGAGCAATGTCTGTTGGGGCACAAAGAAATTTATACAGGTTCGGGCCCTCAATGGTGGGAGTAACAGCCCTACGTCCTGTTGTGATTTCACTATGTATGAAAAATGCTTACAAAGTTGAAGAAAAGATCATCATAGGCGAAGATCTTTTCTGTGTTGTTATCTAAAACCGACTAAACTAACTTATGAAAGCTTGTGCTTGATTTGTCGTCGTTTTCTTCGCCTTGTACATTTGCCCACCCTTTTATACCGGTCAAAAGGGCACCAATGCACAACTGTTTTGAATGGTTGTAGAAGCGCAGTTTTGGTAACCGCACTTAACTCCCACATAGGCCTAACAAGCGCAATTACGGGATAACTGCACATTTTAACCTCCTGGCAGTTTTCTTCATACGTGGAAGAATCATTACGATACTGAGGATATGCTTGTTAGAGGGCTAACCAATCCTGAGTTACTCTGGTCGAGGGTAATCAACGACCTTTTGACCGCGCATCGTCTGCAGCCTCCTGACTGCATAACATCTGCGACCTCATGATTGCGCAAAGCCTGCGACCATAAATTACTCCTGTGTCCGCGCTTCTCAAGTCGTCTGAGACTATAACAGCGGACCTTCAGACACCTGTCTGGTTCGTATTCGTCTTGAACCAGATGTGTATTATTTCGAACTAGCTTGGGTAATAATCCTCGTCAGCTAGCCCCCAAATTTGAAGAAAATGAAGAGACATATTTACTTCAAATTTTAACCCTGCATCGGATAAATGACCCGACGCTTTCACTTCAACACTTAGTGGCGCAATACGTGTGACGGTTTATTCCCTGAGATGGGTTCCGGGTTGTTCTTGACAGGTAATGATAGCGCTGCTGACTTGTTTTTTAACTAGAGATAAAACTGTAAATATGTTTTAAGAACTCGAGGCGTTCGCAAATATGAACCATCACCCCTGGGTGCTATAAATACCGAAGCCCCTTAGTCCTAAAACTTCACAAGTTTTTTCTTGGCTAAGTCTTTTCCAGAGCTATCTCCTCTTCTCTTCTGTTTTCATCTCAATGGCAGATCAGGACTCCAAGAACATCATTGAGATTGAAAGTGATGAGGGATCACTAGAACTTGACTTCGACCAGAAGGTACGTACCTTCAAAAGATCTAATTCTAGTTCTTGACTCGATCATTCTCAAAGTAGTGTACTTTGGAACTTTTTCAGGTCAATGTGGAACAAATTACCCCAAAGAAAAAAGCAAAAGTTGACGAAGGATCCTCCAGTGGTGTTGCAGATGTAGGTGCAAAGGTTAGGGATGCATCATTGCTCTCTCTTCCTTTGACCCCTATAGTTCTTCCTGTGCATGCTACTCCACAGGTTGGAACATCATTTCTAGCTTTGGGGATCCACAATAATCCTGGAGGGATCCCTACATTATCGTGAGCGGACAATGTAGCTGCTCTTGATCAGACTTCACAGGATGATCAGCTTTCTTGTGGGTGGGAAGGTTGCACTTTCGCGACCAGGTGGTCCTCGGCTTTCGTTGGGTGATTTGTGTTTTGGAGGAAGTTCTGCATCTCCCCGCTCGACTCCAATGCGAGAATTGGTAATTATCTCTATTCCCCCTATGAGTCGTTCCATCCTCAAAGCTAACATATGTGTATGCAGGAGACGAAAATTTCCAAAGCCCCCAGCGACCAGCCTGCTAATGTTCAAGTTCTTGGTCAGGGTGCAGCCTTCGAGCGAACTCTCCCAGAAGAAAAAGAGGCGTTGTAGAAGCATTCTGAGGAGATGTCCTCGGCCATCCTGCTTCTGGCAGAATGTTTTGACAACTCTCGCAAAGAGGCACACTAACTTCGCCTGGAGAGAGACCACGCTTGGCAGCAGTGAGAACTCTCCGATACGATCAGGAGTAGTAGTGCTTCTTTTCTCCGGGATGATGTAGATAGGCTTAGAGTAGTTGCTAGTTCTGTTGGGGCGGTCAGTGTAGATCCTACTGACGCCAATATGTCCTTAGGAGAGCCTTGTAAACTTCTCTCGGATCAGGTCGATGCCCTGGTCGCCTGTATCCCTTTTGTATGTAAAGATTACCAAAAATAAGAATTTCCTTTTCCTTACACACCTTGACTCCTCAAAAAGATTATGCAAGACTTATAATCCCGAGTTAAAGCTCTTCACAATCTCTGTGCGAAAACATGGTCACAAAAAATGCCTCTGTGACCAAACATACACAGGTAAATCCCTATCCGAAGTATGGCTTCGTGACAACTTTTTCGATCAGAGGTGCATTGATGTGCTATACTGTAACCAGAATTGGTATTGCGATCAGAACTGAAACCACTATCAGAACATAATACCTTGATCGAGTAACAATCGTATATGTTGCGATTGCCCATTTGCAGCGATCACAGAATTGCATTGTGATCAACATGCAAATCTCGAGACGATCATAGAACTAGTTTACAAAAATCATGAGGGATTATTGACGAGGATTGACACCCGAGTCAGTTCAAATAAATGCACTGTTGGTTCAAGACAGATTCGAACCATACACGTGTTTGGCGGTGCGAACTCAAGTCATTCTGAGAAGCATCAGCCTAAGGTTCCAGGCTTTGCGCGATCAGGTCGCAAGCCTCGTGCGATCAGACCGTAGGCTTTGCGCGGTCAGAAGTTCGTATGCTATACGCGAACAGAATGTTGGAGATGTTGCGCGGTCAGCCAACATCCCGCGGTCAGAACTTTCTCGACCAAGGTACTTGGAATTTATCTGACCGGTTATCCCTATAGTGGGAATATTCCAAGTATCCCGAAGATTCCTCCACGTAGAAGACTAACCCCCATGTGGTTAATACAAGCAGTTATTTCACGAATAACACGTGCTTAATCTACTTGGAAGTTAAGAGCGGTTCAATAAACCGCATCCAACCGTCCAAACAACTGTTTGATGCAGTTACGACATGGCACCCTTTCGTCCAGTATAAAAGGGTGGCAAAGTACATCAAACAGGAGAGATCCGATCCATTTGGAAGAACAAGACTCCTGATACAAGTGAGACATAACGCATCTCAACCACTAAAAACAGCCAAGTCTACGGCCTAAATTAGATAGTTCCTACAAGCCTCCCTGGCTTTACTTTGTATATTTACATAGGGAAAAACCCTTCGCCTGTGAAGGAGTTTTTCTACCATTTTGTAACCCTTTAACACTTATAGTGAAATCCTAACAGGACATAGGGCCATTACTCCTACCATCGAGGGCCCGAACCTGTATAAATCTCTCTGTGCTCCTGTTCACCATTGTTCTACATACCTTCCCGGAGGGTCATCTTGAAAGGTCTCACCATTACAAATTTTGCATAAGTTCGGCTGAGGACTCCGAGTCCGAATCGTCGACAGCTGGCGCCCACCGTGGGGCCTTTCTCAAGGGGTCCTAGTTTAAATCCGGAGGTTCGCTGAAACATGGCTGGAGCATATGATTCCGAGAACGATTTCGATCTCGAGGATTATGCCCATATCCCAATGCCTTCTCCGAGCGATCCTGTCCCGATGGAGGAGGTCGAAGGCCAGAATCTTCCACAGGTTGAATCGTCTCTCCAGGTCATGTCAATCGACCAGGGAGCAACTAGCGTAAGGTCAGAACCCACGGAGGTTCTTAATGCGCTAGGCGATGAATCCGGCCTGTCATACGACCCCGCTGAGGGAAAGTATGATGATGACCCGGAAATTAGCCTTGGAAGGTTCGACCCTGATAACCTTCACCGTCTCTTTGATTTTGAGTCCGACTCGGAACAAACTGAGATGTTTTCCCCATCGGCAACCTCTCTCCCTAGGCAATTTGCTGCGTTGTCGGAAGAAACTCCTGATCAACAGGCTGCCAGGGAAGAACAAGATCGCAAACAGAAGGAAGATCAAGATCTCGAGCAACAAAACAACGAACTACGCAGAACTGCCCTAGAGGCTCTTCAAGATGTGCAGGCTCGTTACGATGCTGCTCCGGGTTCTTCTCGACGGTCGTGTGGTCACAAACGTGACCAGACCCCCTCTTTACCACCGGAGCGTTTCCCAGTGGACGAAGAAACAATAACACCTGGTGCCCCTAGGAGAAGTACCCATGGTTGACTGCGATCTATCGCGGAAGTCATGCGTAAGTTTCCTCCTACGGTCACGGATGCGCAGAAACCGGCCTTTTTTAGGATCCTGGCGGAGAGACTGGATGAGGTCGCATCTGAGGCGACCCCAACGGCCTCTTCCCACTCAGTAACACGTTCCCGCGAACGAGATTGTCCTCATTCCGGTTCCGATCGACGGAGTTATCCGCCGCCCGTACCGTCCCGACAGGACAAATACCGGCGAATGCAGGATTCTCGTAGTAGGGATCGAGTTCCTGTTCACTCCCGTTTGGGACCACGAGTAACCTCGCCATTGCGTGAGGTCGCCCGAGACCCAACCGAGAGTCACAGGGCGATTCACGGTCCTTACGTTGGTTGTAAAGCCTTTTTGCCTGGCCTACGAGTTGTCGTTTGGCCCGATAAGTTTCGACCAGGGGCCATTGAGAGGTTTGACGGAACTCAGAACCCATCCGAGTTCCTTCAAATCTATATCACTGCCATCCAAGCGGCGGGAGGCGATGACAAGGACATGGCCAACTACCTGCCTACAGTCCTCGCAGGACCGGCTAGAACCTGGCTGTTTAATCAGCCCGAAGGTTCCATCTACAATTGGGAAATGCTATGCGATGCCATCCTCAGCAATTTCCAAAATTGTTACCAAAAGTCGGGTAAAGAGGACGACCTTCATCGGCTGCGGCAAACTTCGACCAAAACACTTCAGCAGTTTGTCAAGAGGTTTGTCGGGGTGAGGAATACCATACCGAACATATCTGATGGCTCTGTAATCAGGGCATTTAAGCATGCCGTTCGATACCGGAGATTCACCGAGGACTTGCTTATCCACCCTCCTCGATCAGTGGCCGATCTGTTCGACATGGCCGATCGATATTCCGATGCAGCCGAAGCGGTCGAATGGAATCGAATGGTCGACAAGGGGGACCTACCACCCCAACCAGGCTTCAAGGACGCCAGGAAAGAAGATTCAAGAAAGAAGCCCGAATCTTCATCGGGTGGGAAGTCGAAGAAGTCGAAGAGGAATCGCTCTGGATAGTACCGCGAGGTCGCAGTCGCAGAGAAGCCACCTTCGACTAAAGGTAATAAGTCATCATTCAAAAATAAAACTGCTTTTGGTGGTCAAAATGTCGACCAGCCAGAAAACTCAACTAATCCGCAGGAGGGCAAGAAGTGGTGTCTACTCCACAACTCCGCAGGCCACGACCTCAAAAATTGCAGGAGTTGGTTGAAGCAATTGGATGACTTCTACCAGGGAGTTGGTCCAATGCCAACCTTACCGCCCAAAGAACAGGCGTGCGGACTTAGGGACGCCGACGGAGACGAGGAAATGTCCTACCAGGTACCTCAAATTCATGTTAACGTTATTTTTGGAGGTTCTTCTTCTTTCGTTTCCAAAAGGCAGTTTAAGACCTTTTACCGAGAGGTTAACCAAACGGAGACATTCGTTGGCGAACCTCAGTACCCCCGTTGGTCGGATACACCTCTGACATTTGATCGCACTGATTGTCCGGCGGGGTTAACACGACCATTGAGACTCCCTTTGGTCATTACCCCGATCATCAGTAACGCGAGAGTTGAAAGGGTCCTGATCGACGGAGGAAGCTCCCTTGACATTTTGTTGGTCAAGGCACTCGACGAGATGCAAATTCCTCGTTCGAAGATTAAGCCTGTAATCCATCCGTTTTATGGGATAATCCCAGGCCCCTCCGTGATGCCATTGGGACAAATGGTCCTCCCGGTCACACTTGGAGAACCAGACAACTTCCGGACAGAATTGGTTACTTTTGATGTAATCGATTGTGACTCAGCTTATAATGCAATCTTTGGCAGGCCAACTCTTGCTAAGTTCATGATGGCAACGCACTATGCTTATCAGTGCGGGAAATTGCCTGGCCCCAAAGGTGTTATCTTGGTCCGAGGCAGTCGCAACGTGGCACTTACGTGCGACCGGCTATCTTTGGAGATTGTCGATCAACTTTCCCTCCGGGACGCTCAGGTCGCCACTGTTACCACCGACGCGATCAAGGCTGCTCCTCGACCAGATGAAAAACTCAAATTGGTTCCTTTGTACCCAGATGATCCATCCAAGACAATTTGGGTCGGATCAGCTCTGGATGACAAATAGGAATTCGACCTCGTTGCTTTCCTCCGAGCTAACGCAGATGTGTTTGCGTGGAAACCATCCGACATGCCCGGTGTCCCAAGGGAAGTAATTGAGCACAGGTTAGCAATTCGACCTGGACAACGACCAATAAAGCAAAAGCTCAGGCATTTTGCTGCTGACTGACAGGAAGCCATCCGAGAGGAGTTGGACAAACTCCTACAGGCCTGGTTTATCCGTGAAGTGGATCACCCGGAATGGCTCGCCAATCCGGTCATGGCCCGCAAGTCAAATGGCAAGTGGCGCATGTGCGTCGACTACACTAGCCTCAACACTGCCTGTCCGAAGGATGATTTTCCCCTTCCCCGCATCGACCAACTGGTCGACTCAACTGCGGGTTGCGAACTGATGAGTTTTCTGGACGCTTACTCAGGATATCATCAAATTAGCATGGCGGAAGACGATGAAGAGAAGACTGCCTTCATCACCTCGTTCGGCACATACTGCTACGTCAGAATACCGTTCGGTCTCAAGAACGCAGGTTCCACGTACCAGCGCTTGATGCAAAAGACCTTTCTTTCCCAGATAGGGCGTAATCTCGAAGCATATGTAGACGACTTGGTTGTAAAAAGTACGAAGAGATTGTCTCATTTGGACGATCTCGCTGAAACCTTCTGTAATTTGAATCGCTTTGGAATAAAATTAAACCCGGAGAAATGTTCTTTCGGGGTTTCTTCAGGAAAACTCCTTGGTTTTCTTGTGTGTTCTCGGGGCATCGAAGTTAATCCTGAGAAAATCAGGGCCATTGAACAAATGAGATCGCCCTCAACCATGAAGGATGTTCAACGCCTGGCTGGTCGCATGGCGGCTTTAAGTCGTTTTATATCACGACTAGGCGAAAGGGGATTGCCTTTCTTCAAAGCCTTGCGGAAGCATCATAATTTTTCATGGTCGGATGAGGCCGAAAAAGCATTTCAGGAGGTAAAGACATATCTATCCAGTCCGTCGGTATTGGTATCTCCCGACAAAGGAGAACCATTGCTTCTTTATCTGGCGGCCACACCACATGCGGTCAGTGCCGTTCTGATCGCGGATAGGGAAGGAATACATAGACCCATCTACTATGTGAGCGAAGTACTTCATGGTCCTAAGGAGCGCTACCCAGAGGTCCAGAAGATACTTTACGCGCTACTGATGGCTTCCCGTAAGCTACGACATTACTTTCAAGCGCACAAGATCACAGTACCCTCTTCTTTTCCTTTGGGGGATATTGTCTGAAACCCAGAGAAATCTGGTCGAATCGCCAAATGGGCGGTCGAACTCAGTGCCTTCGAGATCCATTTCACGCCCCGCACGGCGGTTAAGTCTCAGGTTTTGGCCGACTTTGTGGTCGAATGGACCAACCCTGAGCCACCCATGCAGTTGGCAGAGGAACTGCTTCCAGTCGCCGGTGGCTGCCACTGGAGCCTCGTGTCTGTTTCTCCCTCCACGGCCCGGACAACTTCCTAGGCCGAGGGAGTGGAGCGCTCCTCATTGGGGGCTCCTGCACCAGCAGTGACTTCAACCCTTCCTGAAGCGGCTGGAGGACTGGGCGCTATTTCTTTTCGTCTGATAAGGGAAAAGAAAGATCAAATGATAACGATTTGTGACCATCATTTCTAATATAAACAGGATAAAGGTTCTTACCTTAATTGAAATCCCATTAGCTTTTGGGATTTCAGAGAAGGTCCTCCTTGAGCATGGGGACAATCATCGTCCGCCCTTATCTTCCTCTTGGAAAAAAAGGGCCCTCTTCCCTGTATGTGTTCTCCTATGAACATTTTCTTAAGAGAAAGATGAAGGCTAACAAGAAGGATCTTTACCTGGGCAGTTGATCCCATTGGCGACGTCCTGTCCAAGGAACTCGCTGTCCCCTGGGTTTCTGTGGCCGGTACCTCGGGTGTAACCGCCACAGGATCTTGAGCAACCACCTCCGCTCCTGTCTGCGGAGGAGAAATATTTTCCTCCCTGGGGCTAACAGGAGTCGCAGGGGGAAGCTCTTCTCCCTGCATAAGCATAAGCTCATCTAGTGCACAGGGGGAATTGAAGAAAATAGACTGTGGCAAAATCTTACCACGGTCGTCCCTTCGACCGGGAAGGTAGAGGCAACTAGCTCTGAAGCCTCGGGAGCTTCAGGGGCTAAGGGATCATCTGCGACCACAAGGCTTTCAGTGGTCATAGGGTCTGCTACGGCTGCCTCTGCAGTAGCAGTCATCCCTGTGGAATGGGTTGGAGCATCACCGGATGGAGAGCCCGCGATCCTCCTCCTCCGGTGAACTAGAGGGACATCATCGTCCTCCTCCTCCTCGCTCCCCTCTCCCTGTACGATGAAGAAGTAATTCGAATTCACACCTGGAAAGAGCGGTGGGGTTTGATATCTTACCGCAGTTCTTCGGGCCGTAGGAGGAGTACTTCGCGAAGACCCCTCCCCAAGGTTTAGCCTGACTTTCTTGGGGGCGGGATTCCTCGTCTTGGGTCTCGAGGAAATCTTCTTCACGTTCTTGGTCGTCGGCTTTCCCAGGGAACCGACGTTCTCGCTGGGAAATGTCGCCTCAGCGAACCTCCCAAGAAGCTGTTCACATGGGATTAGTACTGGACAGACATAAAAACTGCAAAATAGAGCCCAAGTGGAGAATGTACCTTTCGGCGCTCTTGCCTGAGGTCGTCACCAGCATGAATCAGGCTCTGAGGGCGAGGCGACCCCTTAGCACCCTCTACCTCGGCGTTATATGCCCAGAGGAGGTGATTAGTCCGCCTCTCAATTTCAGCAGAGGACAGGACTGTTACCAAGTGCAGGTTAAAATAAATGTATTTCAAGAAAAACGTGAAGGTTTTCGGTGTCAGAAACAAATACCTTCGTTATAGTCCAGGGTGCCGTCCGCCATGGACTTAATCTCCCAAGCCGGATGAGCCTTTTCACGCAGGGGGCTCACCCGGTTCTTCACAAAGTCTCGGATGATGTCTCGAGCCGTCAATCCTTCTTCGACCAAGTGAAGAATTACTTCGGCGTGTTTCATGAACTCCGAGTTCATCGTCGGGAGAGTGTCTAACTCGCTTGGCTTCTCTGGCCGCGAGTTTTCAAACCACAACCCGCTCTCCTTCGGCGGGGTGCAGTAGAACCACTTCTGGTGCCACCCATGCACTGAGTCTCGCAGGGGTGGGAAGGGATACTCCTTTTTATCCCTCAGCCGGAAGTAGATACATCCGGCGGCGTTGGCACTCTTCGACCACGCCGAGAAATAGAATCGTCGGAAGAGGTGCACACTGGGATACACTCCGACGAACGCCTCGCAAAGATGCTGGAACACTGCCAGGATCAGTACAGCATTTGGGTGGAGGTTGATTAGCTCCAACCCATAATGCTCGCGGACATCCTTGAGGAACCGACTCTCGGGGAATCGGAACCCTCTCCGCGGGCCGCTAGTTGATGAGCAACCGCGGAGGAAGGATCTCCTCCTTCTCCAACGCCACTAGGCTCTCCTCAGAGTGGTGAATGGATCGGCTCCAGGACGCCATTTTTGGTGGAGAATCAAAGGAAAAGTTGGCGATTTTGGGAAGACGAAGGCTGAGAAGAATGAGGGTTTTGTGCGGCAGAGACAATGAGGGTTTTTGGCTGTGTGGCTTCTTTGAGAAGACATCTGCTCTTTTTATAAACCCCAGGCGGCGCATTAATGTGAGTAACGTCTAATTCAAAACGTTCCACTGAGTGTATTCATTTCCCATAATGGATACTGTCTCTGGCGGACCCGATAAAGTATTTAGGCATCAGATCTGAAACGAAAAGACTTCTTTGTTTCGGAAACTGAAAGTGTAAAAGGGCTGAAAAGTTTTCAGTACTTTTCAGAAGACATTTTTCCTTTATATGCTTTGAACATTTTTTATGAAAAAATCATGCGACTCAATTTTTAGACTTATGAATATATTTTGACCGGATTACGGTACGACCGAGACCATGGTTTTTGATTAAGTTCCGATTCTAATCGAAGGGATAGTCTGGTCGAACCTCAATCCTGGTCGCAGTATGTTTCAGCTCTAATCGCGGCTTTAAGTCTAATCGCAATATTGAGGTTGGTCGCGGTGCTTTTTTGAAAGTGTGATTCTGATCGCAGAGCTAAAATTTCCCTGTGTATGAATGGTCGCGAAAGCATTACTCATGGCCATATATTCACACAGAAGATGTAAAGAATAACTATTTGAAGAAAGAAATTTTTATTTCTTGCATTCTTTACATACAAAAGGGATACAGTCGATCAAAGCGTCGATTTGATCCGAGAGAAGTTTACAAAGTTCCCCAAGGGACATATTGTTGTTAGTAGGATCTACACTGACAACCCCCAGGGAACTAGCAACTAACCTAAGTCTATCTACATCATCCCTAACAAGAGACGCACTATTGTCCCTAATCAAGTCAGAGAGTTCTCGCTGTCGCTGAGCGTGATCCCTCTCTTGACGGAACTGGCGCGCCTCTTCACGGGATCGTTCAAAACATTCTACTAAATGCAGAATCTTCGAAGACATTTCTTCGGTTTTCTTCTCCAGGGCATTCTTCTCCTCCAGAAGAATCTCACTGGAAGGAAAAGATGGAGCAGCAGAAGGCTGACTGCTGGAGCCTCCAACCTCCTACATTTGTGAAAATTAGTTGTACTGACTATAACTATCAGCAAAAGGAGAGAAGAATTATTACCTGTCCCAGCTTATGGCATGTTGATATAGCCATCCTGGGAAGAGGATCATTAGATGGTGGAAGTGCAACTTTCCCATCATATGATTGCTTCGCCAACACAATTTGAGAATCATCTGGTCGAGGGATAGTCACCGCTTGCCGACCAGAATATTGATCACCCAAATAAAGGTTGGGGGTATTAGGATGAAATGGAGAAAGGTTTCTCTCCAAAGTCAAAGGCCTAACTTGCCGAGGTGCATGAACAGGAAGAGTTATAGGAACTGAAGGAAGAAAGAGACTTGCTACATTCTTCACCTTCGTTCTGTTGGAGGATTCCTCGTCAACCTCGGGGTTCTTCCTTGAAGGAGACAAGTCTTCATGCATCTGAGGCCCCTACTCGACAACTTTTTCTTCATCACTCTCAATCTCGATGATGTTATGATCTGCCATCAGGAGGTGTATGAAGAGAAAAATCAAGGTTGCCTAGGAAGGGACTTAGCCGTGAGAAGAAAATTTGAAGCTTTACAGAACCAAGGACCCGGTATTTATAGCCGCCAAGGTGACGGTTCACATTCCAGGTGACTCGGGTTTCTACAAAGTATTTACAATTTTACCTCGAGTTAAAAAACATTTCAACAATGCCATCATTGCCTATCACATAATACCCAGAGCATGTCTCGGGGAACCAACCGTCCTACTTAGTGCGCCACTAAGCGCCGGATTTGAAGAGTCGGGTTAATAATCCAATGCATTTCTTTAAATTTAAAGTGAACACGTCCCTTCGTTTTCTTTAAATTTGGGGGCTAGCTGACGAGGATTGACACCCGAGTCAGTTCAAATAAATGCACTGTTGGTTCAAGACAGATTCGAACCATACACGTGTTTGGCGGTGCGAACTCAAGTCATTCTGAGAAGCATCAGCCTAAGGTCGCAGGCTTTGCGCGATCAAGTCGCAAGCCTCGTGCGATCAGACCGCAGGCTTTGCGCGATCAGGTCGCAAGCCTCGTGCGATCAGACCGCAGGCTTTGCGTGGTCAGAAGTTCGTATGCTATACGCGAACAGAATGTTGGAGATGTTGCACGGTCAGCCAACATCCCGCGGTCAGAACTTTCTCGACCAAGGTACTTGGAATGTATCTAACCGGTTATCCCTATAGTGGGAATATTCCAAGTATCCCGAAGATTCCTCCACGTAGAAGACTAACCCCCAGGTGGTTAATACAAGCAGTTATTTCACGAATAACACGTGCTTAATCTACTTGGAAGTTAAGAGCGGTTCAATAAACCGCATCCAACCGTCCAAACAACTGTTTGATGCAGTTACGACATGGCACCCATTCGTCCAGTATAAAAGGGTGGCAAAATACATCAAACAGGAGGAGATCCGATCCATTTGGAAGAACAAGACTCCTGATACAAGTGAGACATAACGCATCTCAACCACTAAAAACAGCCAAGTCTACGGCCTAAATTAGATAGTTCCTACAAGCCTCCCTGGCTTTACTTTGTATATTTACATAGGGAAGAACCCTTCGCCTGTGAAGGAGGTTTTCTACCATTTTGTAACCCTTTAACACTTATAGTGAAATCCTAACAGGATGTAGGGCCATTACTCCTACCATCGAGGGTCCGAACCTGTAAAATCTCTCTGTGCTCCTGTTCACCATTGTTCTACATACCTTCCCGGAGGGTCATCTTGAAAGGTCTCACCATTACAAATTTTGCATAAGTTCGGCTGAGGACTCCGAGTCCGAATCGTCGACAATTATTTTCTCAATAATCTTTGCAAATTTTTCATGTTTTTATGTGCACCAGAGCCCCCGAATTCGAAACAAAAAATAATGAAAATATATTTTGTTTTGGATTCCCTGTATGGAGTGCATAACGGGTTTCCAGAGAGAAGGCACCCATTATGGGAAATTAATAAAATATTCGGCTAAGGGTTGTCTCGGGCATATAAAAGGAGAAGGTAGCTTCCTGGGGAAGCTTCACAACCAAAAACCCTTCGTCTACCTTAGAATTTCTCGCCGCACAAAAACCCTCTTTTGCTCCCCTCTCCTTCGTCTTCCCAAAACACCAACTTTTTCACATCCTCTTCCAAAATGGCATCCTGGAGCTGGTCCGTTTACCATGTCGAGGAGAAGTTGATAGCTTTGGGGAAGGAAGAGATACTCCCCCCACGGCTGTTGATAAACTGGCGGCCAGCGGGAAAAGATGAGGAAACCCCAACAGTTCGTGAAGGCGAACTGGTGAGGAGTATTTGCACTGCGGGTTCTGATTCCCAGAAAGCGTGTTTTTGAAAGAAATCCTCAACCACTACGGGTTAGAACTCATCAATCTTGTCGTGGTATTGTGAATACCCCGGCAGGTTTTGAGAATGATCCTAGTGAAGATTATGCGGCGCGGGTTGACCAGATGACAGGTCCTCCCCCGCCGGACAAGCACAAAAAATGACACTCGGGTTTATACAGGTTCGGGTCCCGGTGGGGGCCCTAGTCCTGTCGACGCGCTCCCGACCGGAGTCGGCTGGGGAGGCTCTCTCCGGGGGAGAGGCTTCCGGAGCACGTCTGTGAGTTTAGTTATTTCAATAAAAGAGAACCGATCCTTTACAACAGAGGGGTACAAGGGCTATTTATAGCCCCAAAAAGAAGCAAAAAACCTAAACTAACCCGGAAGCCACCGTCGGATTGAAGGGCAAGACCGTCCTTCTCCCGGTCAAACGCCTTGGATGCTTGACAGGTGGTCGCTAGTTCCCGAGGCGCTCCTCCCGTGACCTGCACGTGATAAATAGCTCGAGACTTTACCTTTAGGAGGGCGGTGAGGCCCGGGACGGCGCCGGAGGCCAGGTCCCAGGGGCCAAAAGGCGGCGCCCGGGGAGGCCCCGGAGGCCACGTCCCTGGGCCAATGGCGGCGCTCGGGGAAGGCACCGGAGGCCGCCTCCCGGGAGCCAAATGGCGGCGCCCGGGGAGGGGCCGGAGGCCGCGTCCCCGGGCAAATGGCGGCGCCCGGGACGGCACCGGAGGCCGCGTCCCGGGAGCCAAAAGGCGGCGCCCGGGGAGGCCAGAGGCCACGTCCCTGGGCAAATGGCGGCGCCTGGGACGGCACCGGAGGCCGCGTCCCGGGAACCAAATGGCGGCGTCCGGGAGGGCACCGGAGGCCGCGTCCCGAGAGCCAAATGGCGGCATCCGGGAGGGCACCGGAGGCCACGTCCTGGGGGCCAAAAGGCGGCGCCCGGGGAGGTCCCGGAGGCCACGTCCCCAGGCAAATGGCGGCGCCCGGGACGGCACCGGAGGCCGCGTCCCGGGAGCCAAATGGCAGCGCCCGGGAGGGCGCCGGAGGCCACGTCCCGGGGGCCAAAAGGGCGCTCCCGGGGTGGTCCCGGAGGCCACGTCCCTGGGCAATCGTGACACAACTTACCTAGACTTAGTCCCGCGGAGATTTCCCCCGACAGCAGCCTCCCATGCACGCCGGGGACGATGCTCGAGTCCCCGGTGTGTATGGCACACGTCACCGGGAAGATCTCCGGGCCAAGTCACCGGAGCCACGGCGCTTCGGTTTCCGTGCCCCACGCATAAGGCGGCGCCGTTTCACCATAAATGCGCGCGCGGTTCGAACCGGTGCCTCGATTCACGCGCCCGTCCCTTCGTTTCCCACGCACGGTTTGAACTTCTACGGTCCAGATTGACCCGCGGTTGACACGCGGCGTGCATCTAGACCACGTCCCGCCCCTATAAATAGGGCCTTGGGGGGCCCGGAAGCTCTTTCCAAATTTTCAGCCTATTTTTGCTCTCCCGGTAGCGCTTTCCCGGTAGCTCTTTCCGGTAGCAGACGTCCGGGAGTTTTTAGTAGTAGCCTCCTGCAAGGTTAGCCACCAAAAAAGAAGACTAACCTCATGGCACCCAAGGGTCGGGCGAAGACCACGGAAGTGCCCCCGGAGGAAATCCCTTCGGATTTCCTCTGGGCGTCGGAGTTCACGGCCGAGGACGCCGAGTCCTTGGTCGAAAGATGCGTCGTCGTGGACGGGGACATCCGAGTCCCCGTGAAGAAGGACGGAGCCCCCCGCCCCAGGCCCGGAGAGGTCGTGGCCTTCGAGGCCTTCCTGGAGGCGGGGCTCCGGCTCCCGGTGCATCCCATGCTCCGGGAGTTTTTGAAGGAGTATGGGGTGGCTCTCAAGCACCTCACCTCGAACGCGCTCGTCCGGATGGGCCTCTTCATCTGGCTCTACGAGACAGCGACCAGGCGTGAGCCCACCCTTCGCGCCTTCCCGTACTTCTACGAGCCGGCGGCGCGGACCTCCCACCTGGTGAAGGGGGGCCCCAAGTCCCCCTTCGGTTCGGTGATGGTCCAGATGTTGCCGTCCCGGGTGATCGACTACCCGGCGGCGGCCTCCCGGGACCACTGGGGGGACTGGGTCCGGAGGTGGTTTTACCTCCGGGTCCGGGACGAGGCGGTGGCTACGCCCCGGAGCCTCCCACCTACAGCCGGTCGTCCGCACCGAAGCCTCCGATGTGGACGGACGAGGAGTTCGAGCTCCTCGGCAAGGTGATCCTCTCCAAGAAGACTCGCTCGATGCGGGACGCCGCCGAGGAGATGGCTCTCCTCCGGATCTCCCCCTTCACCGGTGGGAAGCGGGGGATTGGCATGGGCCCCGAGCAGCGGCCCCCGGTGAAGCCGGTGTCGCGACGTAAGCTCCGGGAACCTGTTGCACTGTATTTACGAATTTTTGAAAATTTAACTAACTCTTTACCTCTTGCAGTCCGGCCGTACCCGGCGGCGCGGGAGAAGGCGGAGAACCTCCTGGGGAGGTACTTCGCCGATGAGCACGAGCGCGTCGTGCGCGCCGTGGGGGAGGGCCCCCCAAGAACTTGGTAGCGGCGGCCTACGGGCTAAAGCTGCCAGAGAGGAAGCCTCTCCCCACCCCCGGGTCGCACAAACGGGGGAAGGAGGCGACGGGGGCTCGGAGCCCAAGAAGGCCCGGGTTCAGAAGACCCCCGGCCCATCGACGACGCCGGCGGCAACACCGGCGAAGCACCGGGACGAGACCCCCGGGAGTGAGCGTGCCCAGGCACCGGCCCGGAAGGAAGCAACATCTCCTTCCCGAAGGGCCCTGTCGAGGCGCGGGGGAAGGAGGCGATCGCGGGCGGGGCGGCGTCCGACTCAGCGAACTACGCCCCGTCGCCGCTCTTGGTGGAGCCCCTCCTGCCCCTTCCGGCTTCTTTGGAGCCGGAGAGGCTGGAGGTGAGATTCGCGGAGGCCTCGCCTCCACGGGTTTGGCCAGTGGACGAGGGGGGGAGCCCCTCGGTCTACGAGGTTCCTCCGGAGGAGGAGGCACCGAGGACCTTCCGGCCCGGGGCAGGCAAAGGCCTGATGGTTCCCCCCCGGGCGGGGGCTCCCACCGAGAGCTCTTCGGCCACATTTTCGGGGGGCACTTCGTCGACGAAGACGCCGGTGACGCCGGCCGCGTTACCGGACCTTGAGGTCCGGGGACCCCCCGCCGGCCGCACTGGCGGCGCCGGGCGGGAGACCCCTCTGCTTCCCGCGAGGGAGGTCGCCCGCTACTCGCAGGGCCTGCATACCCGGAAGGTGCAGGCCTTCGTCGCGGAAGGGACGCTCCATGAGCGTTTCGAGGGGCTTCAGTCCCTCGGGACCCAGGTAACCCGAGACGATGACGTCTTCATTCATCCCCTGCACTTTGAGATTTTTCTAACTCTATATATTTCGTAGGTGGCAACTGTTACCTGGGGCCTTGAGCAGCGGGTCGCCCGGCTGCTTAAGGAGGAGGAGGGCCGGGCCGCGGCCTCCGTAGGGCAGCGCGAGGAGGCCCTCCGGGAACGCGACGAAGCCCTCGCGGAATTGACCCCGGCACGGGCCCAGGTCCATATTTCTGAGGCCGTCAACGGCCGCCTCCGGGAGGAGGCCAAGGCAAGGGAGGAGGCGCTCCGGGAGCTCGAGAGTTCGAGCGTCCGGGCGGTGGCGGACGCGGGCCGCTCCGTCCGGTCGGCCCTCGAGGGCCTTGGCGTAAGCCTAGGCTCCGGGAGCAGGGAGGTGCCGCCGGCGACCCTCGCGGAGGCTGTGCGTTTTCTCAACGCACAGGTCTCCGCCATCCCGGAGGCTACCGACGTTCGGACGCGGGGCCGGGCAATCCCCGTCGTCGCCGCCGCTGCGGGGCTCGTCGAGTTCCGGGGGGTCGGCGCCCGGGCGATCGGGGGCCGCATCCCCCGAAGCTTCCCGGACTCCTTCGAGCCTTCGCGCCGGGAGGTCGAGCAACTTGCTGGGGGGTTCTACGACCGGATCATCCGGGCGTGGTTCCCGGCTCCGGCCTTGGAAGAAGCCCCCCGGGGGGAGGACGCCAACGAACATGTATGAGCCTCCCCCCGGGTCTTAGCTAGGGCACTTTTTTGTTTTAGGACTTTTTGATTCCGGTAGCTTCTTAGAAGAAGCCCCGAACACTTGTACGGAAACATTTTGAATGCAATGAAGTTAGAATTCTTTCTAAGTATTTGAATTGAATTTACTGTTACCAGGGTTCCCGGGAGGTTGCTCCGGGGCGAAGGTCCGGGAGGGGCTCCCCGGGGGACGCCCAAGCGGGTTTAATCTTGCTAAGCCTTGTCTCCAGGAATCACGGCGGGGATAATGTCCGGGAGCTAATCCGGTTGAGGTGGCGTCCGGAGTGGCACTTGGACAACTTTGATATTCATCGTGCCGAATTGTCCTCTCCGCGACCGGGGCTCCGGATGATACCTCCCCTCCGGATACTTCCACCGGCGGGATACGAGTTCTGGCCTGAAGATGTGCTCCGGGACGCTCGGCGCCGCGTACGGGCATTGTACTGGGACTTGACCCGGGGGCTAGCGGAGAGCCTTCGAGAGTATTAGGCGTAGGAACCTTTAGGGAGTAGAGAATCCCCCGGGTTAGAACCCGGGTTGTATCGTTTCCGAAGCCCACCGGAGGGGGAAGATGTCCTCCTGGTTTGACAATCAATAAAGCTGTTGTTGTTTCCTTTCATTGCCTCTTTTCTTCTTCTTGGATGGTCCGGACGACTCATCTTAACAAGGATGAGTTAAGTTTCCTCGTGGGCGGTGCGGTCGACACCCGGGGGTTCCTTATCCCCCCCGCCCACAGCGGGCCGGAGAATAGCTCCACGCGCTGTGGGGGTAACAAGGCCCCCGGGATGGAAGTCACCTGTGGCATAGGAAATTTTCTAAGTTAGAAAATTTTAAAACAAGGTTTTCAAGGAGAAGACCTTCCGGGAGACAATCGTCCGGTCGCCGTGAGAACGGGGAGCCGGGAATAGGGTCTTCATGGAAGGAAATGTCCGAGAAATCCGTGACTTCTCCGGGAGACAATCGTCCGGTCGCCGTGAAGACGGGGAGCCGGGAATAAGGTCTCCGGGAGGCATTCATCCGGTCGCCGTGAGAATGGGGAACCGGGAATAAGGTCGCCGGGGACCAATCGTCCGGTCACCGTGAAAACGGGGAGCCGGGAATAACGTCGACTCCCGGAGGAGGAAGATAGATCCAATCAGGCCGCAAGGGGCCGACCATCCGGTCACCATGAAAACAGGGAGCCGGGAATAACGTCGACTCCCGGAGGAGGAAGATAGATCCAATCAGGCCGCAAGGGGCCGATCATCCGGTCACCGTGAAAACGGGGAGCCAGGAATAACGTCGACTCCCGGAGGAGGAAGATAGATCCAAGAAGGCCATTAGACGTCCCACTGGGGAGAGCGTCTACTCCCGGAGGAGGAAGTGCCCGAAAACGGGTCTTGAGTGTTTGGGTAGGGGACTAGTCTCCCAAAGTGACTCGTTACCACAGCCACTGTGACCGGGTTGCCGCTTACACCCTCAGTCCACGAGGGCTGATCGTAAGCCACCCTACGGGAGTGGGACTCCCGTTGTAGGGCCTTGTTGGGCCTGGCCCACTTCCTCGCGGGGAGGGCATCCTCACGAGGAGGGCATCCTCGCAAGGAGGGCATCGCCAGCAGGGGCGGTAATGAGAGAGACCTGCAATGAGACAGTTTGAAAAGCAAGACCTATGTATTGCTAATAAAATGAAGTACAGGGCCTCCCCCTGCGAAGTCGCGAAAGGGGACGAAAATACAGTGTCCCTCCTCCCCCTCCGGCGTGAATGCTCCGGGGGAGGGGACAGGCCCGTAAGGCTAAACATAGAACTTGCGAAGTAAACGCAAGTTCCACGTGTGCTTCAGCTCCTGCTCTTGAAGGTTGGAGAGCTTGTAGGCCCCCGAGCCCAGGACCGCGAAGATCCTGTAGGGGCCCTCCTACTTGGGGGAGAGCTTACCCTGGGCTTGGGGGGCCTAATGCGCTTGAGGACAGGGTCCTTAAGGCGGAAGGCCCTCTCGAGGCGACGGCCGGGACCGGAAAGTGGGACGCCCCTGTAATATCCGGGAGCGGCATGGGGGGAGCCCCCCACGACGACGACCGGAACTGGAAAGGGGGAAGCCCCTATAATATCCAGAACCGGCAAGGGGGGAGCCCCTGTGGCGACGTCCGGGACCGGAAAGGGGGAAGCCCCTGTAATATCCGGAGCCGGCAAGGGGGGAGCCACCTGTGGCGACGACCGGAACTGGAAAGGGGGAAGCCCCTGTAATATCCGGAACCGGCAGGGGGGGAGCCCCCCGTGGCGAAGACCGGAACCGAAAAGGGGGAAGCCCCTGTAAAATCCGGAACCGGCAAGGGGGAGCACCCGCGGCGACGTCCGGGACCGGAAAGGGGGAAGCCTCTGTAATATCCGGAGCCGGCAAGGGGGGAGCACCCCGTGGCGACGACCGGAACCGGAAAGGGGGAAGCCCCTGTAATATCCGGAACCGGCAAGGGGGGAGCCCCCCGTGGCGAAGACCGGAACCAGAAAGGGGGAAGCCCCTGTAAAATCCGGAACCGGCAAGGGGGAGCCCCCGCGGCGACGTCCGGGACCGAGGAGCCGATGCGGGGGGGAGTCCGCTGAGGCACGGGAGCTGCTCTGTCGACCGCCCCCGGTGCGGTAAACGCGATGCAAGGGGCGGGACTGGCTCCCGGCGTAGGGAAAACCCCCGGCATGGAATGGGCCCCCGGCCCTGGGAATGGGCCTGGAACGGGCTACCCCCCTGGTGCCCTCGAAGTGCCTCTCCATGTTTCGCATCTCCTGCAAATAAAAGACTAGAGTTTGCGTTATGGCACAGGTAAGGCTCGTCCTTCTGGCAAACTACAGGCGGAGAATCTCCCTTCAGTAGGAGGCGTTGGATCCCCGGGGAATGCATGCGGCGCAACCTGAGGAGCAAAGCCTCGTACACGGCAACGTTGTTGGTTCTGGGGACAGCAGGACCTTCCGGAGGCCCCCTTCCGGACGCGGCTTGAGGAGGGGCCTCCCGGGAGGTATTGCCGCGACGCCTGGTTCCAGGGGGGAGGCCTCCCCCCTGGGCGCCTCAATGATGTTGACGCTTCCGATTGTGGCCGCAACGCGCTCGTATAGAGTACGGGCCATGTCTTGGTTTCCCCGGGGATCTTCATGCAGAGGTAGTTTTGATGGGTGGCAGCCCCCAGCCGGTTGATTGTGGTCCTCCCCATAATCGCGTTGTAGGAGGAGGGGAGGTCCACTACGTCGAAGCGGGCCAGCTCGGTCCGGTAGTTCTCCGGGGTGCCGAAGGTCAGAGGAAGATCTACCTTGCCCACGGGGTGGATCGCCTTCCCCAGGACAAAACCTTGTAGGGGCCCGGCTGCGGGCTGCAGGAGCTTCTCATCCACCTGCATCTCTTTGAAAGCCTTCAGGAATAGGACGTCGGCGGAGCTCCCACTGTCCACAAGGATGCGGGCCAGGTGAAAGTTGTAGATTGTCGCGGAGACAATGAGCGCGTCGTCGTGGGGGAAGCGAACCCCTCTTGCGTCTTCCGCCGTAAAGGTGAGGGGGACGTCCGACCACTTGGGTGGCGGGGACGCGTGTAGCACCCCCACAACCTTAACTTCACGCGCGTACTCCTTACGCTGGCGCTTGGAGTCCCGCCCGGAGGCAGACCCTCCCATGATGACGTTGATGCGGCGCTGAGAGGTCTGGAAGGGGAGAGCTTCTGAAGGCTCCCCCTCCTGCGCCTGCTCACCCCCCGCGGGAACGGGAAGGGCTGGAACAGCTGGCCGAGGGAGCAAGGAGGCCGGAGTCTCCCCCCTGCCCGCGCTGGTCGAGGAATGCCGCGAAGTGCTGCAGTAGCAGGCTGTAGTCTCGGGTAGCGTGGGTACTGGACCTGTGGAAGCTGCACCACGGCCCTTCCCACCTTCTCCCCGCGGGGCCTTCCCAGCCGCGCGAAGACTGTCCTCCCCCATGGCCTTTCGGCTTGGGGAAGGGGCGGTTGCCCCCCGGGGGGTCGCGCGAGCCGCCTTCGGTGGAGCTCCCCCGGGAGGATGCCGCTTTTGCAGGCTTCGATGACCGTAGAGTCGGGGACATGGGCCACTTTGCTTTTCACCTGAGCAAAGCGCTTGAAGAAGCTTCTGATGGTTTCCCCAGTCCTCTGCCGGACAGTGTATAGCTGTGAGGAGTCCAGGGGACGCACGTAGTTCCCTTGGAAGTTGGCACAGAACTCCCGCTTGAGCTGCGAAAAAGACTTGATGGAGCCGGCCTTCAGGTTGTAGAACCAGGAGCGGGCAATGCCGGAGAGGTAGAGGGGGAAGACGTGCACTGTACTGTCTCGTCCCCCCCGGCCGCGGAGATGGCAGTGGAGTAGACCTGCACAAACTCGTAAGGGTCTGCCTCACCGTTATAGTGCTCGATGTGCGGAGGGCGGTAAGGCCGCGGCCACCGGATGCTGCGAAGTCTTCGGCACAGGGGCTGGTTGGCCCCCTGCACTTCCCGGGGAGAGCCCCGGTCGCTGTCTTCTTTCACGGGACCTTCGTTGTCTGAGTCTGGGAGCGGTCCGAGAGGTCCGCCAGAATGGTGGTGGCGACGCTTTTCCTCTGGGCCAGGACTAAGTTCCCGGACGTCCGGGCTCTCCGCCGGAGATGTTGGGTCTTCAGCGGGTCTCTTCCCCCGGCCGATGCGAGAGCGAGGCTCCCCGAGCCCGCGGCCGGGGGGAAGTTCTTCCCCGCGCTCTGGTGAACGCATTCGCTCGACCTCCCCCGGGGCGAAACGGACCTGTCCCGCCGAGGGAGGGAGCTCGTGCGCTGTAGCTTCCAGAGCCAGTTGGAGGGAGCCCCCTGCGACGACCCCCGGGACCAGAAAGGGGGAAGCCCCTGTATTATCCGGAACCGGGGAGGGGGCGCCCGCGGCGACGCCTGGAATCGAAGTGGAGGGGGCCCCAGTGGCCACGACCGGAACCGGGAAGGGGGCAGGCCTTGTAACACCCTGAACCGGCGAGGGAGGAGCCCCGGCGGCGACGTCTGGAACCGGGGAGCCCATGCGGGGGGAAGTCCGCTGCGGGACGGGGGCTGCTCTGTCAACCGCCCCCGGTGCGGTAAACGCGACGCCGGGGGCGGGACTGGCTCCCGGCGTAGGGTAAACCCCCGGCATGAAGTGGGCTCCCGGCCCTGGGAATAGGCCAGGAATGGGGTACCCCCCTGGTGCCACGAAGGGCCCCGGCATGACATAACCTCCCGGCTCTGGGACGGGCCCGGGTGCCGGGAAAGGTCCGGACGTATATCCCGTAGGGGGAGGGAACCCCCCGGCAGGATCATACGGGGCGGACAACCCCCCGGAGCCCGGAGGGGCCGCCGGGTAACCCATAAACGGGGGCATGTTCCCCGGATACGGGTGTGACGCAAATGTGGGGGCCGGAGGCCGTGCCAACACGCTAAGGAGCTCGTCCATAGAGCGCTGAGCGCGGAGTTGGCCTTCCACGAGAGCTTCGAGCAAGGCGTCCCGGGGAGCCGGTGGAGCCGTCGGGAGGAGACTGGCCCCGGCCGAGGTCCCCGTGGTCACCGGGAACGACCTGGAGGTGGAAGCACCTAAGTTAAGAGGAAAGGAGGGAGGGGGTACCTGGGCCAGGTCGCCTCCGGGAGGGACCGCTGGGACAGCAGTGTCCCGGGTGGACGGCGCCAGGTCTCCGAGACCCGGATCACCGGGAAGGGTGCGAGCCCTTGTTCTTGGGGGAGCCATGGCGTCTTGTCACGAGTCCCCACGGTCGGCGCCAACTGTCGTGGTATTGTGAATACCCCGGCAGGTTTTGAGAATGATCCTAGCGAAGATTGTGCGGCGCGGGTTGACCGGATAACCGGTCCTCCCCCGCCGGACAAGCACAAAAAATGACACTCGGGTTTATACAGGTTCGGGTCCCGGTGGGGGCCCTAGTCCTGTCGACGCGCTCCCGACCGGAGTCGGCTGGGGAGGCTCTCTCCGGGGGAGAGGCTTCCGGAGCACGTCTGTGAGTTTAGCTATTCCAATAAAAGAGAACCGATCCTTTACAACAGAGGCGTACAAGTGCTATTTATAGCCCCAAAAAGAAGCAAAAAACCTAAACTACCTCGGAAGCCACAGTCGGATTGAAGGGCAAGACCGTCCTTCTCCCGGTCAAACGCCTTGGATGCTTGACTGGTGGTCGCTAGTTCCCGAGGCGCTCCTCGCGTGACCTGCACGTGATAAAAAGCTCGAGACTTTACCTTTAGGAGGGCGATGAGGCTCGGGACGGCGCCGGAGGCCAGGTCCCGAGGGCCAAAATGCGGCGCCCGGGGAGGCCCCGGAGGCCACGTCCCCGGGCCAATGGCGGCGCCCGGGGACGGCACCGGAGGCCGCCTCCCGGAGCCAAATGGCGGCGCCCGGGAGGGCACCGGAGGCCACATCCCCGGGGCCAAAAGGCGGCGCCCGGGGAGGGGCCGGAGGCCGCGTCCCCGGGCAAATGGCGGCGCCCGGGACGGCACCGGAGGACGCGTCCCGGGAGCCAAAAGGCGGCGCCCGGGACGGCACCGGAGGCCGCATCCCGGGAGCCAAAAGGCGGCGCCCGGGGAGGCCGGAGGCCACGTCCCCGGGCAAATGGCGGCGCCCGGGACGGCACCGGAGGCCGCGTCCCGGGAGCCAAATGGCGGCGTCCGGGAGGGCACCGGAGGCCGCGTCCCGTGAGCCAAATGGCGGCGTCCGGGAGGGCACCGGAGGCCACGTCCCGGGGGCCAAAAGGCGGCGCTCGGGGAGGTCCCGGGGGCCACGTCCCTGGGCAAATGGCGGCGCCCGGGACGGCGCCGGAGGCCGCTTCCCGGGAGCCAAATGGCGGCGCCCGGGAGGGCGCCGGAGGCCACGTCCCGGGGGCCAAAAGGCAGCGCCCGGGGAGGTCCCGGAGGCCACGTCCCCGGGCAATCGTGACACAACTTACCTGGACTTAGTCCCGCGGAGATTTCCCCCAACAAATCTCCATCCAAATGCTATGTTGATTCTCGCGATCTTTCAACGTCTCTGTGAAGCATTTGTTGGAGTGTTGCCAAGCATGGATCTTTTCTGGTGCTTTTACTTCTCGGCATGGTCAAAGAGTACCAGTGCTGCTGGGTGCATCTACTTCCACGTAAGGGAGAAGAAAGAGTATCCATCCCTCTCTCTGCGAGACTCAGTGCATGGATGGCACCAGAATTGGTTCTACTGCTCTCCTCCATCAGAGAGTGGGCTCTGGTTTTCAAACATCCGACCAGAGAAGGATAGCGAGATGGACTCCCTCCCTGTTCTCAACGCGGAGTTGAAGAAACAGGACAAGGTGATTCTTCATTTAGTCCAGCAGGGACTCACAGCGCGTGATATCATCTGCGACTTCGTGAAGAACAGGATGAGTCCTTTGCACGAAAGGGCACATCTCGCCTAGGAGGTGGATTCAATGGTGGACAGCACATTGGACTACAATACAGGTGTGTCCTTTTGTTGACAAACTGCGCATGCTTACTGATGAAATACTGCCATGTCAAGTAATTTGGCTTGTATGTGACACAGTCCTTTCTTTGTCTGAGATTGAGAGGCGGACAAACTACCTTCTGCAGCCATACAATGCAGAAGTGGAGGGAGTTAAAGGATCCATTCGCCCCCAGAGCTTGATAAATACCGGCGATGAACTTAAACAAGAGCGCCGAAAGGTATATTTTTCTCCCAACTAGACTTGGTATGATTTGTCTGTTTGGGATTATGTCATTCTAAGGCATATTACACAGCTGTTGGAAAGGACGATCGGAACAAAGCATCCGGGCTATGATGGATCTTCGTGGGAAGTCACCAAGAAGAAGGCGAAAAGAACCCCCGTGAGGCCCAAGACGAAGGAACTCGCTCCCGGAAAACCCAAGAAGATCTTGGGAGGGGCCTCGCAAAATAAACCCACAACTGCGAAGAAAACAGTGGTAAGATATTCCGTACCCCCTGTTTTTCCAAGCACGAGTGGAAATTACTTCTTGGTTGTACAGGGTGAGGGGAGCGAAGTCTAGGAAGACGACATCCCTCTTATCCGCCGTAAAAGGACTCCTGCCAATCCTAGGGCAGCGAGTACTCCACTCCTGACGATAGGAGTGGGAACGACCGAACAGGGTCGCGCGACCACTACTGATCTCGTGGTCGCAGATGAAGTCCTAGTGCCTGCGGTTCATGAAGCTCCAGGACTGATAGGTTCATCCTTACCAATGGAAGAAGCTACTCCGGTAAGGACCCTTATAGTCTTGTTTTTCATCGTTCCTCAGGTGTATTCTTATAGACTTGCATACACACAGGGAGAAAAGGATAATGTCCTGTTCAGGAAAAGAAAGACCAAGACAGATGACGACTGCCCTCTTTTTCCCGGGAGATCATCCTTGAAATCCCAAAAATGGACAGGGTTTCAAGTAAGGTAAGAATATCTCCTGTTGTCATATCGAAGCGATCGACTGAAGACATTCCAACCGGTGATTCACTTGTTTGCTTATGCTAGGCGCAGAGATGCAGCGCCAAGCACCCTAGTGACCTCTATGAGTCTTGATGCTCCTCCTGCTACGGAGGTCACGGGCGAGCAAAGTCCCATCCCCATAGCCGAGGAAGTTATTCATGCCATTGTGGAGGGGATGGCCACAGAGGTCCAATCGCAGAGATTGGAATCTGAAACCCCATCTGTGGAGGAGGCTCAGTAGGAAAAATCATCTTCCACTTCAGCTGGGGATAAGGCAAGTCTAGAGACTCAGCCTTTGGCTGAATCTGAAAGTAGCTCGTTCAGCGAATATATCGAGGTATGCAGAACACCTCTTGTTATTTTTAAGTTCGCACTTGCATAGGAATATCCAGGCTCTAAAACTGATCTCCTTCCACGTCATAGAACTTAACCCATGTGTCGACCAAGTCGATAGCTGTTGCGAAGCATATCGAGGCCGCCCAATGGGAAATGAGTCACCTGCAGCGGTAAGGAAGATGTTTCCTCATCTGCCTGAAATTTAGTCCGATGTTAACAATTGTCTCCTTTGTCAGAGAGAAAATGCCTTTCTGATCAAGAGCCTCACTGACTGGGAAAACCAGGAGATCAGGGCGGTCACCAAGATCTCTTTCCTGGAGAAAGAACTCCAACAGCGGCAATTGCAGCTCTCCTGTAAGTGCACTTCCGACCAGAAAGAATTAACTTGTTATGTGAACTGTTTGTGATGGTCTCTCACTACAGCGCAAGAGGACCAAATAAGCCAACTCTCTCAAGACAAGAAAGATCTCCAGGCGACCGTCAAGTTGCAAAACTCGAAAGTTGATTCTGTCTACAAGGAAAATGAGGGCTTGAATGCGACGCTCTCGACCTGCAGCAGTGTCCAACAAAACATCTTCGAGAAGCTGAAGATGGTGGCCAGTTTGCTAAAAGCCAATGTGGTTGAAACCCAGAAGGACGACCTTAGCTTTAGCGACTGGGCCACACTGGTCGCAACCCAAGCTGAATCACTTCTTGAGTATCTTCCTGAAGATACTAGGCGTCAAACAGAGGCAATGAGGACAAAAGTGCAATCCGCAGCCTCCACCATTCTCTACAGACTTCGTTTTCACCACGGCACTGACCTTGATTTAAATCCAGTGGTGGGAGAAGAAGAGATCGAGAGTGAAGACCAGCTTGCGGTTATAATGGAGGAAGTCACGCCCCTAGTCCAAACCTATTGAAAGAACTTGGCTTATGGTAAATTTTGTACCTGTACAGATGTAACTATACAATGCATATGTATGCCTTAATTTTTGAAAGAAGAGCACTTCTTTTTGTTTCATGTTGCGACCATATTCCCATTCCCCTAGCCTCCTCCTGAGATTATGTATACTGAAGACTTAGTATTATAAGCGCAGGAAAAATATGGGTGTAACGATGATCAGAAATACCTAAGGAACACTGTGACTTAGGTAGTATCATCCGACCAGACCAATAATCATTTTCAATACAACACCCGACCTTATTGCGAACTGGCAGCCACTCTAATGACCAAGGACATACCAGCAAGCCCCATGTGCTTTGAGAAACGACTTATTGAGGGGTTTCTTGTCTAGAAGTGATCACGAGATCGGCCAGCAAATCCGATCGAGGTATTATAGTGATACAATTATCGGCGACCAGTCCCCGAGCCAGACTCGTAACATATGGGCAAAAGGAATGATTATAACATGAAACAACTAAAAGTACCG
Organism: Pharus latifolius; assembly: GCA_019359835.1. NCBI lineage: Eukaryota > Viridiplantae > Streptophyta > Magnoliopsida > Poales > Poaceae > Pharus > Pharus latifolius. Next base: position 14,129,374 of record CM033330.1, read on the forward strand.
ATTTTTGTTAAATCATGCTAATTGAAATGGAAAAGGGTTTTGAAAACTTACACCTAGAACTTGCGTAGTTGGTCGATGTTTCAGGTATTGGATAAGATCCTACCGTCCTCCATTGCTAGCCGAGCCGATCCTAGTCGCGGCACCAAGACAACAGTGTAAGGGCCTTCCCATTGAGGGGAGAATTTATTGGTATTAGATTGGTTTTGTATTCTTCGTAAAACCAGATCACCCACATGAAGGCTACGTGGCCGCACCCTTTTGTTGTGGTACTTGCGCAAAGCTTGCAAATACACCGCGGATTTCACCAGAGCTCGATCACATTTTTCTTCTAGGAGGATTAGATCTTGTAATCGTTGTCCATTATGATCAACTTGTTCGAATTGATCTGTTCGGATAGAACCAATACTAATATCCATGGGTAATACAACCTCAGCTCCGTATACCAGATGGAAAGGTGTCTCACCAGTGGCTCGACTAGAAGTAGTACATAGTGCCCACAGAACAGTATAGAGCTCATCTACCCAAGCCCCCGAGCGTGCCTTAAGGCAATCAAAAATGCGTTTTTTGATGCCCTGCAGTACTTTCCTGTTGGCACGTTCAACGGCACCATTGCTTTGTGGATGAGCTACAGAGGCAAAGCACACCTTGGTTCCAATATTGTTGCAATAGTTCAGAAAGAGACCGCTAGCGAATTGGGAACCATTATTAGTGATGAGACAATTTGGAACACCGAATTGAGTCACAATGTTCTTATGAAAGAACTTTTGTGCAGCGGCTACAGTGACATTGCGTACTGGCTCGGCCTCAATTCACTTTTAAATGTGTCAATGGCTATGAACAAGAACTTGTATCCATTGACCGCTTGTGGCATAGGACCAACAATATCCATCCCCCAAACCGCGAAGGGCCACAATAGAGGGATAGTTTGTAGAGCATAGGCAGGCTGGTGGACCTGTCTCGCATGAAATTGACACTGAGGACATGTCTTGACCAGATTTTTGGCATCGTCAAGTGCCGAAGACCAGTAAAATCCTTGTCAGAAAACCTTCCCGACCGGTGTACGGAATGACGTGTGTGCACCACATACACCGTCATGAATCTCTTTCAAGAGGGATTTACCTTCCTCTTGGGACACACAGCGCATGAATACTCCTTGAGTACCTTTTCTATACAAAACTCCTTCTATAAGTTTGTACAGGCGCGCTTTTTGAACCAACCGATTGCTCTTGGTTTCATCCTCGGGCAATGTCCCATGTTTGAGATAGACCCTCAATGGATGGGTCCAATCTCGTTCATGTCCAAGGTTGGTAACGCAGACTATTACCGGATCATCTTCGGTCGTAGTCATGATCGAAGGATGTTCCAAGTGTTCGACGAACACTCCTACCGGGGCGGATGTGCGTGAGGACCCAATTTTGGATAATTGGTCTGCGAGAATGTTGTCCTTTCGCGGGATGTATTGGACTTCGAAATGACTGAAGTGTTTTTCCAATCTTCTCACTTCCCCCAGGTAATGAGCCATTGTCTCAACGGAGGTACTATACTCCTTGTTTACCTGGTTTACGACCAGCTGTGAGTCTCCCCTCACCACTAATCGACGGACTCCGAGGAATTTTGTTGCTCGAAGCCCTGCAATAAGACCTTCATACTCCGCTGCATTGTTGGTCACAACAAAGTGTAGTTGAATGACATACTTGAGTTGGGCACCTTGAGGCGTGATTAAGACCACTCCAGCCCCCAAGTGTTGAAAACTGCGAAAGCCATCAAAATACATCGTCCAATGGGCACGCCAAATCTTTAGACTCCTACATGGGCGGTTCAGGATTAGTCCATTCGACCACGAAGTCGGCCAGGATCTGAGACTTGATCGTGGTGCGAGGCGTGAAATGGATGTCGAACGCTCCGAGTTCCACAGCCCATTTCGCGATCCAACCAGATTTCTCTGGATTCCGGACAATGTCCCCCAAAGGAAAAGATGAGGGCACTGTAATTTTATGTGCTTGGAAGTAATGTCGTAGCTTACGGGAAGCCATCAACAGTGCATAAAGTATTTTCTGGACTCAGGGTATCGCTCCTTAGGACCATGAAGTACTTCACTTATGTAGTAGACGGGTTTGTGCACACCTTCTCTTTCTGAGATCAATACAGCGCTGACCGCGTAAGGTGTGGCCGCCAAGTAAAGAAGTAATGGTTCCTCTTTATTAGGAGAAACCAAGACCGGCGGACTGGACAAATATGCTTTGACCTCCTGAAATGCTTTCTAGTCCTCATCGGACCAAGTAAAATTATTATGTTTGCGCAGAGCTTTGAAGAAAGGTAGTCCCTTTTCGCCCAGTCGCGATATGAATCGACTTAATGCAGCCATGCGACCTGCTAGGTGCTGAACATCTTTGATGGCCGAGGGAGACCTCATTTGTTCGATAGCCCTGATTTTTTTGGGATTAACCTTGATTTCTCTGGAACAAACGAGAAAACTTAGAAGTTTTCCAGACGAAACCCCGAAAGAACATTTCTCTGGGTTTAATTTTATTCCAAATCGATTCAAATTATAGAAGGTTTCAGCAAGATCGGCTAAATGAGATGAACTTTCTAAGCTTTTTACAACCAAGTCATCTACATAAGTTTCAAGATTACGCCCCATCTGGGAAAGAAAGGTCTTTTGCATCAAGCGCTGCTACGTGGAACCAGCGTTCTTGAGACCAAATGGCATTTTGACGTAGCAGTAGGTTCCGAATGGCGTGATGAAGGCAGTCTTCTCTTCATCTTCTTCTGCCATGCTAATTTGATGATATCCTGAGTAAGCATCTAGGAAACTCATCAGTTTGCAACCCGCAATAGAATCGACCAGCTGGTCGATGCGGGGAAGGGGAAAATCATCCTTCGAACAGGAACTATTTAGGCTGGTGTAGTCGACGCACATGCGCCACTTGCCATTTGACTTACAGACCATGACCGGATTTGCAAGCCATTCTAGATGATCGACTTCGCGAATAAATCCGGCCTTTTGGAGCTTATCTCACTCCACTCATATGGCTTCCTGCTGATCAATAGCAAAACGCATGAGCTTCTGCTTTATTGGTCGCAATCCAGGTCGAATTGCTAACCTGTGCTCAATTACTTCCCTTGGGACACCGGGCATGTCTGATGGTTTCCACGCAAACACATCTGCATTAGCTCGGAGGAAAGTAATGAGCTCGAGTTCCTATTTGTCATCCAGGCCTGATCCAATCCGAATTGTCCTGGACGGATCATCTGGGTACAACGGAACCAATTTTAATGTTTCATCTGGTCGAGGAGCAGCTTTGATCGTATCGGTAGACATTGTGGCAATATGGGCTTCTCGGAGGGGAAGCTGATCTACCATCTCCAGGGATAACCGATCACATGTCAATGCCACATTGCGACTGCCTCGGACCGAAATAACGCCCTTGGGTGCAGGCAACTTGCCGCACTGGTAAGTGTAGAGTGCAGCCATCATGAATTTAGCGAGAGTTGGCCTGCCAAAGATTGCGTTATAAGCCGAATCACAATCAATTACATCAAAGGTAACCAATTCTGTTCGGAAGTTATCTGGTTCGCCCAGCGTGACCGGGAGCACCACCTGTCCCAAAGGCATCATAGAGGGACCAGGAATTATCCCATAAAATGGATGAATTATGGGTTTGATTTTTGAACGAGGAATTTGCATCTCATCCAGTGCCTTGACCAGTAAAATGTCCAAGGAACTACCTCTATCAATCAGGACCCTTTCGACTCTCACATTACTGATAATTGGGGTAATCACCAAAGGTAGCCTCAATGGTCGAGTGAGCCCCACAGGGCAATCAAAGCGATCAAACGTCAAAGGAGTATCCGACCAATGGGGGTACTGAGGTTCACCAAGGGGAGTCTCCGCTTGGTTCACCTCTCGGTAAAAAGCTTTAAATTGTCGTTTAGAAACAAAAGAGGAGGAACCTCTGAAAATGACATTGACATAATTACAAGGTACCTGATATGACATCTCTTCATCCCCGCTGGCGTCTCTTAGCCCGCAAATCTGTTCTTTTGGTGACAAGGTCGGAATTGGTTTGATCCCCTGGTAGAAGTCATCCAACTGCTTCAACCAACTCCGGCAATTCTTGAGGTCGTGGCCTGCAGAGTTGTGGAGTGGACACCACTTCTTGCCTTCCTGCGGGTTAGTCGACTTCTCTGGTTGGTCGACACTGCGACCACCAGAAGCAATTTTATTTTTAAACGAAGATTTGTTACCTTTGGTCGATGGAGGTTTCTCTACGACCGGGACCTCTCGGTACTGTCCAGTTCGACTCCTTTTTTATTTCCTTGATTTCCCGCCTGATAAAGATTCCGGCTTCTTGTTCGAATCCTCTTTCTTTACGTCTTTGAGACCCGGCTGAGGTGGTAAATTTCCTTTTTCCACCATCCGATTCCACTCAACGGCCTTAGTCGCGTCGGAATATCGATCAGCCATATCAAAAAGATCGGCTACTGATCTAGGGGGGTGGATGAGTAAATCCTCAGTAAACCTCCGATATCGAACGGCGTATTTAAACGTCCGGATAACGGAATTGTCAGATATGTTCGGGATGGTATTTCTCACCCCGATGATCCTTTTGACAAACTGACGAAGAGTTTCCGTCGATGTCTGTCACAGTCGATGGAGGTCGTCCTCTTTTCCCAGCTTCTGAAAACAATTCTGGAAATTGTTGAGGATGGCATCGCACAACATTTCCTAGTTATATATCGAACCCTCGGGCTGATTGAACAACCAGGTTCTTACCGGTCCCTCGAGGACTGCAGGTAAATAGTTGGTCATGACCCGGTCATCGCCACCTGCTGCCTGAATAGCAGTGATGTAAATTTGAAGGAACTCCGATGGATTCTGAGTTCCGTCAAATGTTTCAAAAGCCCCCGGTTTAAATTTATCCGGCCAAACGATCGCACGTAGGCCAGGCGAGAAAGCTTTACAACCAATGTAAGCACCATGGAGGGATCTGCGACTCTCGACCTGATCTCGGGCGACCTCACGCGAAGGAGACACCACATGTGGCCCCAGGCGAGAGTGGACAGGAATTCATTCCCGATCACGAGAATTTCCTGCCCGTCTGGCTTTGTCATGCCGAGACGGCACTAGTGGTGGCCGATTTCATCTACCAAAACTAGAGTTAGAATATTTTCTTTCATGGGAATGTATCGTCGACCGAGAAGAGGCTATAGGGGTCACCTCGGATGCGACCTCGTCTAACCTCTCCGCCAAGATTCTGGCGAAAGCTGGTTTCTGCGCATCTGTGACAGTAGGAGGAAAATTATGCAGGACCTCTGCGATCCATCGAAGCCGGCCATGTGTGCTCCTCCTGGGTGCGCTAGGTGTCACCATCTCTTCATCCGCCGGTAAATGTCCCGGGGTAAAGAAGGTGTCTGGTCGCGTCTGAGATCATGCGGACGACGGGAGGAACTAGGAGCGGCGTCGTAACGAGCTTGCACATTTTGTAGAGCCTGTAGGGCTGTTTTGCGGAGCTCATTATCTTGCTGCTCGTGATCTTGATCCTCCTTTTGTCTGCGCTCTTGCTCTTCTTTCTGCTTGCGCTCCTGTTCTTCCCTAGCGGTCAGCTGATCTGGCGTTTCTTTCGATAAGGCAGCGAATTGCCTAGGGAACGAGGTCACCTATGGATAGAACATCTCTGTTTGTTCCGAGTCGGACTCGAAATCAAAAAGACGGTGGAGGTTATCCCGGACTAAATTCCTAGTCAACATCGCCTTTGCCCTCGGCAGGGTCGTGCGATGGATCGGATTAAACCCCTAACGTAGTAGAAACAACATTGGGTTCCAGTTCTGCATCTGTTGTCTCCTAGTCGATAGACATGACCTGAGTGGTCGAATCAACCTCTGGGACCTCTTCGCCTCTGGTTTCCTCCATTGCAACAGGATCACTAGGTGAAGGCATCTGTATATGGGCATAATCCTCGAGATCAAAGTCGTTCTCAGAATCATATGCCCCAGACATGGCTCACCGAACCTTCGTATAGAAAAAGAATGCCTCGAGAAAGGCCCCACGGTGGGCACCAGCTGTCGACGATTCAGACTTGGGGTCCTTAGTCGATCTTAGCAGATTTTGTGAGTTGCGAGGCCTTTCAAAGTGTTCCTCCGGAAAGGGATGATGAGCAATATCTGTTGTGGCATAAAGAAATTTATACAGGTTTGGGCCCTCGATGGTGGGAGTAATAGCCCTACATCCTGTTGTGATTTCACTATGTATGGAAAATGCTTACAAAGTTGAAGAAAAGATCATCACAGGCGAAGATGTTTTCTGTGTTGTTATCTAAAACCGACTAAACTAACTTATGGAAGCTTGTGCTTGATTGTCGTCATCTTCTTCGCCTTGTACATTTGCCCACCCTTTTATACCGGTCAAAAGGGCGCCAATGCACAACAGTTTTGAATGGTTGTAGAAGTGCAGTTTTGGTAACCGCACTTAACTCCCACGTAGGCCTAACATGCGCAAGTAAGGGATAACTGCACATGTTAACCTCCTGGCAGTTGTCTTCATACGTGGAAGCATCATTACGATACTGAGGATATGCTTGTTAGAGGGCTAAGCAATCCTGAGTTACTCTGGTCGATGGTAATCAACGACCTTCTGATCGCGCATCGTCTGCAGCCTCCTGACCGCGTAACATCCACGACCTCATGATTGTGCAAAGCTTGCGACCATAAATTACTCCTGTGTCCACGCTTCTCAGGTCGTATGAGACTATAACAACGGACCTTCAGACACCTGTCTAGTTCGTATTCATCTTGAACCAGATGTGTATTATTTGGAACTAGCTCGGGTAATAATCCTCGTCAATAAGCAAGTCCGAGAAATATTGGGAAAAAGGATAGAGGGAATTCCATTAATAATCCAATGAAAAGAATTCTCTTCCCTCTTACAAAAGCCCATTTAAAATAATGCATTCAAATCTAAGGTGGCTTGATAATCTTGAACATGCAACCCTAAGGCTTTTGCTACGTGAGTGATTAAGCCACCTATGACTATGGGTGATGTTTTGCGTAAATCCTTCCCAATACTTTCAAGGTGACGGGCAAAGTAGGCTGCAGATGATATATGAATCTTACCTAACATAGCCCACAAAAATTCAACCTCGATTTCTAAAACTTTATCTTGATTACTATCACAGCCCAAAATTGTTCCAGCCATGAGACGCTGTAAATAGCGAAAGTCGGGATTACAAATTTTGGCCGCCTTTGATTTACCGGGTCGAAAAAGATGTTGCCTTTCTTCTGCTATATCACTCCAAATCTTACCGGGGCTGTAGATAATGGAAGCATGAAAAGTTCCTCTAGGTTTTTACCCTAACAGATTTGCAAATTCATCTATTGAAAAATTATAATCCACATTTACAAATCTAAATCGAACACCTTCAGTTTCATCGGGAGGAACACGTACAGAGTTTTGTTCGAAGGAGGTGAGAATCTCCCATACGACTTCACGAAAACTCGGAACCGGAACTCCTATAAGCGTGTCCCAACCCACATTACTAAGAAGGTGTTTAACATCATCTTCAATTCCTAGAGATCTAGTGGCATGAACATCTAAAAATCTAGTAGGTCAAAAAGGTCTCTTCTTTAATGTACAAATCTAGCAAGATGATCAGGATTTGTGAAGTAAATTTATGGAAAATCTGGATCCGAGAAAGTTTGAGGAGACATACTGCGTTTGCGCTTTGTTACCTTCTTGACATTGCCTCGGGGAGTCGTCATGGCCGTAGAAAACTTCAGATCCGGGGGTGTCGAGGCGCGAGGAGCCGGAATCCGTGGTCGGATCGAAGTTTGAACGGCTGGATTTGGATTTGTGTGGTTAAGTGTGTGGAAGTTTTTGAGAAAAACTTGGGCTAAAACAATGGTGGATGCTGTTTGGAGAGGATGAGAGGCTTTAAATAAGGTGCTAGGTAGGTATTGTAGAGGTTTGGGGAGAGAAAAGTACAAAAAGAAGGCAAAAAGGATGGGCCATGTGCTGATCGGTTCCACCTGCTTCGACAAGCTAGTCATAGCGACATAGCCACGTTCACGAGCATGGCACGTTTTTGGTTTGGTTTGGTTCAGTTTGTGAAAATACGGGCATGGAACGTGCCTCGAAGTTTTCGTGGTCAAAAATAGAAAGGAATTTTAATGTTTTGAAAATTCAACCAGAGTGTGCTATGTGTCGTGCTCGAGATCGTGGTCACATCGGGCGGTTTTTGAAACTTTTTGAAATTTTCTTTGAAAACAGCCCGAAACCGACATTGATCGTGGTCGAGGTCATCCTCGGCTCGGTTTTAAAAAGAAAAAATTTTCTTTTATTTGGAAAATCTACCCGAAAGTAGCACTGGTCATGCTTGTACCTGTCCTCGCCTCGGTTGAAAATAAAAACCTTTTGTTTTTGGAAAATCATCAAACCAAAGCCACAACTAGTCGTGGTCGACTCGGCTGAGGTGAAAAATGGTGTTTTGAAAGTTTTTAAACAAACCAAACCCAAAACTGGTCGTGCAAGTGGTCGTGGTTGCCTCGGCTAGTGTGAAAACTTTTTATTTGTTTGATTTTTTCAAAAAGTGTCTGCCCTGGTCTATGAAAATCAAGGTTTGGGAGGTCAAACTGCGTCGGAATTGAGTGATTTTCACGCCGTTGTGTTCACAAAAGAGAGAACTACATGTTAGTGTACCAAGTTGCCTCCCGGCTAGCTATGATTTAACGTACCGCTCAACGGAACGTCCTCAGCTGTTCAAAAATGTATAGAATGAAAAGAATCGACCAAGTTCAGAGTACTTACCAGGTCTCCCGCATTGTAAAGCTTGATATGGTGCATGTTTACGTTGAAAGTGGTGTTGTTTTGTGCTTGAAGCTCTACGGCACCATACGAAAAGACCTTTTCTATCGTGTATGGCCCAGTCCATCGTGATTTCAATTTCCTGGGAACAATTTCAACCAAGAATTGAATAATAGAATCAAATCACCTGGTTTAAACTCATGGTTGAGGATCCGTTAGTCATGCCACTTCTTCATGTTTTCTTTATAGATCAAGGAACATTCGTAGGAGTTGTTCTGAAGCTCTTCTAGCTCATGCAATTCAAGGATACGCCTTCTCCCCGCTTTGTCAAAATCCCAGTTGCGTGCTTTTAACGCCCATGACACCCTGTGTGACAGTTCAACAGACAAATGGCAGTTTTAACCAAATATAAGTTTGTAAGGCATCATACCTTGTGGAGTCTTGAATGCAGTGTGATATGCCCAAAGGATATCTGGAAGTTTGAGTGCCCAATCCGTACGAGACGGAGCCACCACCTTCTGCAAGATCGACTTGATCTCCCTTTTTGAGACTTCAACCTGCTCACTTGTTTGAGGGTGATATGCAAGAGCAACTTTATGAAGTACCCCATATTTCATTAGCAATTTCTGAAATTGGTAATTACTAAAATGCGCACTGCCATCACAAATTACTACTCGCGGTATATCAAATCGGGGAAAGATGACTGTTTTGAAAAACATAATCACATGTTTTGATTCATTTGTTGGTGTAGCAACAGCCTCTACCCATTTAGAAACACAATCAACCGCAACCAAGATATAGGAGTTACCCATAGAAGATGGGAAAGGTCCCATATAATCTACCCCCCATACATCAAAGAGTTCAATTTCAAGAATATTTGTTAAGTGCATTTCATGTCTTTTATTCAAATTTCCCGAACGTTGGCAAGGATCGCATTTTGGCACAAAGTCATAAGCATCTTTAAATAAAGAAGGCCAAAACAGACCTGATTGCAATACCTTAGCCACTGTTTTTGAAGCTCTGGTGTGTCCACCACATGGAGATTAATGATAGTGTTCATGAACGCTTTGGATCTCGTGGTCGGACACGCATCGTCGAAATATGTTGTCAACTCCCTTTTTGAAAAGATTTGGATCATCCCAGTAATAGTGTCGAATGTTGTGGAGGAAACGCTTTCCTTGTCTACTTGTCAACCATGGAGGAATTTCATGGTTAAATAAATAATTTGCAATATCAACATACCATGGTTCTTGTTGAATCGAGTAAAGGTGCTCATCAGGTAATGCGTCATTGATGTGAACATCAGAGGTGTCAGTTAAGAGTCGCGAGAGATGATCGGCAACGACGTTCTCAGCACCCATTTTATCTTTGATCTCCAAATCAAATTCCTGCAGTAGTAGGATCCATCGTGCAAGTCATGACTTGGTTTCTATCTTGGTCAAAAGATACTTAAGACTAGCATGATCATTATGCACAATAACATTTGAACGAATTAAATATGGACAAAATTTATCTAGGGCATATACTATAGCAAGCAATTCTTTTTCAGTCGTAGTGTAATTACTTTGAGCATCATCCAAAGTTTTGCTTACTTAGTATATAGCATGTAAAATCTTGTTTGTTCTTTGCACTAGAACAACGCCAATCGCATAATCACTAGCATCACACATCAATTCAAAGGGTTCATTGCAATTTGGAGGTTGTATGATGGGAGAACTAGTTAATGCATGTTTTAGATGATTAAAGGCATCAAGACATTTATTATCAAAATCAAAGGGTACATCTTTACCAAGCAAATGAGTGAGAGGTTTAGCAGTTTTGGAAAAATCCTTAATGAAACAACGATAAAAACCTGCATGTCCCAAGAAACTGCATATGCCCTTCACGTTCGTTGGTGGTGGAAGACTTGCTATGACCTCGACTTTTGCCTTGTTGACTTCAATCCCTCATTCAGAAATTACGTGGCCGAGTACCACGCCTTCTTGAACCATGAATTGGCACTTTGCCCAATTTTGCACTAGGTTGACTTCTTCTCACCTGCTTAAGACTCGAGAAAGATTTTGTAGGAAAGAATCAAAATAGGAACCGTAAACACTAAAATCATCCATAAAGACTTCCATGATTTCCTCTATTAAATCTGAAAAGATAGCCATCATACATCGTTGAAAGATTGCAGGTGGGTTACATAACCCAAACGGCATTCGCCGGTAAGCAAAAGTACCGAAAGGACATGTAAACATCATCTTATCTTGATCATTGGGATGAATTGGGATTTGAAAGAATCCCGAATACCCATCAAGAAAACAAAAATATGCATGGTTGGCTAGTCTTTCCAACATTTGATCAATGAAAGGTAATAGAAAGTTATCCTTCCTAGTGGCGCTATTTAATTTGCGATAATCAATGCACATGCAACATCTAATAACAAGTCTAGTAGGGATCCACTCATTTTTAGCATTCTTAACCACAGTCATACCCCCTTTCTTTGGAACCACATGAATAGGACTAACCCAATTACTATCAGAGATAGGATAAATGATACCCACATCTAATAGTTTAGAAATTTCAGCTTTTACAGTTTCCTTCAAATTTGGGTTTAGTCTTCGTTGACGCTCAACAGAGGTTTTAGTTTCATCAACTAGAGAGATCCTGATGAGGATTATAACCCAGTTAGTCACCTTTGCTGTTCTATGGTCGCAAGGACTACAGAACGAGATTTTCTACCTCTATGGTCTCATGAGCATAAGAAGGAGACAATAGAATAGTCCAAGACATACTGGACATGGCTTATTCCATAGTCTCATTTTGTGATGTCAAGGGATCTGTAGCCTTTAGATATCCACAAATACCGAGGTCGCAGAGACTATGGTCTCTCAAATACCGTGGACATGAAGACATTTTCCCATGTCGCCTGAGTCGTGAAGGACATGAAAATAGCAGTGCAATGTCGTAGTTAATACGCGACCATGGTTTACTAAAGAGATGAAACATTTAACGGCTATATGATTAGACTCATTCAATCATGAATAGTGGTTGAACCTGTTTTATCACTACCGCCGTCTTGGACATTTTAACTCTTTAAGTCTATAGTAACCGTCAAGAAGATGGAGGCGTAATCATAAACGGGCATAATTGCACATTATGGCCAACGCACGTCTACCTCTTAGCGACCCTTTGATTCTGTAACCGACGATCGGCAATGAACTATAAAAGGAGGATCGCCGGGTGTCGACGATTCGGACTCGGAGTCCTCAGCCGAACTTGTGCAGAATTTGTAATAGCGAGACCTTTCAAGATGACCCTCCAGGAAGGTATGTAGAAAAATGGAGAATAGGAGCACAGAGAGGTTTATACAGGTTCGGGCCCTCGATGGTGGGAGTAAAAGCCCTACGTCCTGTTAGGATTTCACTATATGTGATAAAGGTTTACAAACTAGCGGGAAGAAACCTTCACAGGCGAAGGTTTTCCCTATGTAAGTGTACAAAAAGAAGCTCTAGGAGACTTGCAAATATTATCTAATCTAAGCCGTAGACTTGGCTGTTTGAGTGGTTGAGATACATTGTATCTCACTTGTATCAGTGGTCTTGATCTCCCAAATGGATGGATCCCCCCGTTTGATCATCTTGCCACTCCTTTATACTGGTCGAAAGGGTGCCATGCCATAACTGCATCAAACAGTTGTTCGGACGGTTGGATGCGGCTTTTAGAGAACCGCTCATAACCTCCATGCAGGTTAAACACGTGTTATTCACGGATAACTGCACGTATTAACCTCCTGACGGTTGATCTTCCACGTGGAGGTATCTTCGGGATACATGGAATATTCTCGCCATAGGGGTAGCCGGACAAATGATCTCCAAGTACCCCGGTCCGAAAATACTCTAACCGCGGGATGTTGGCTGACCGCGCGACATCCTCGATATTCTGTTCGTGTATAGCATACGAACTCCTGACCGCGCGAAGCCTGCGGTCTGATCGCACAAAGCCCACAACCTGATCACACAAAGCCTGCGACCTAATCGCGCAAAGCTTGCGACCTCGGACTGATGCTTCTCAAAATGATTTTGAGTTCGTACCGCCGGGCACATGTCTAGCTCGAATCTGTCTTGAACCAACAGTGCATTTATTTGAACTGACTCGGGTGTCAATCCTCGTCAGCTAGCCCCCAAATTTAAAGACAACGAAGGGACGTGTTTACTTTAAATTTAAAGAAATGCATCGGATTATTAACCCGACTCTTCAAATCCTCCACTTAGTGGAGCACTAAGCAGGTTGGTTGGTTCCCTTGTAGATAAGCTCCTGACTGAGCTTGGGATCGAATGATCCCAATACCTGTACAGAAACAGTTGTATACAATGCAATGCACATGGAAATTCACTTTTTTGAAAATGAATATATTTTTGTTTTATGTCGTTTCATATTATGAACATATCCCCCTAGCCCTCGCCTGTGATTGTAGATACTGAAGACTTAGTATTACAAACACAGGAGGAAAGTTATAACGACCAGGGATATTTGATCGGACCGACAATTATGATCAGGGTAACACCTAGCCTTGTTTGCAAACCAACAGCCACTCAGATAACCGAGGACTTGCCAGAAAGCTCCGTGTGCGTTGAGAAACGGCTTATTTAGAAGTGACTTATCTGGAAGCAGTCATGAGATCGGTTAGCGAATCCGACCAAGATGTTATAATGATCTAACCGCGGGCGACCAGCCCCCGAGCCGAATTCGCAGTGGATGGGCATAAAGGGAAATATTCATCATATGAAAGCAAAACATTTTTTATTTTATAAAAAAAATGCTAATTGAACTGGAAAAATGGGGTTGAGTGCTTACACGTAGAACTTGCGAAGTTGACCGATATTCCAAGTATTGGACAAAATTCGACCATCCTCCATGGCTAACCGCGCGGATCCTGGTCGCGGCACTGAGACCACAGTGTAAGGGCCTTCCCACTTCGGGGAGAATTTGTTGCGATTAGACTGATCTTGGATTTTTCGTAAGACCAGGTCGCCCACGTGAAGACTACGTGGTCGCACCCTTTTACTGTGATACTTGCGCAAAGCTTGCAAGTATGCCGCGGACTTGATCAAAGCGTGATCACGCCCTTCTTCTAGGAGGATGAGATCTTGTGACCGCTGTTCGGACTGATCAACCTGTTCGAATCGTTCTGTTTGAACAGACCCAATACTGACTTCCATAGGCAGTACAGCCTCGGCCCCATAGACCAGATGGAAGGGTGTCTCACCGGTGGCTCAACTAGAGGTAGTTCGTAGTGCCCATAGAACGGTATAGAGCTCGTCTGCCCAAGCCCCCGAGCGAGTCTTAAGGCGATCAAAAACACGTTTTTTAATGCCTTGTAGTATCTGCCCATTGGCCCGTTCTACAGCACCATTGCTTTGTGGATGTGCCACAGAACCAAAGCACACCTTAGTTCCAATCTGGTCGCAGTAGTCTAGGAAGAGACCACTAGCGAACTGAGAACCGTTATCGGTGATAAGACGGTTTGGAACACCAAATAGAGCAACAATGTTCTTATGAAAGAACTTTTGTGCTGCTGATGCGGTAATATTTCGTATCGGTTCGGCCTCGATCCACTTTGTAAACGTGTCAATGGCTACGAACAGAAACTTGTACCCATTGACCGCTTGTGGCATAGGACCTACAATATCCATTCCTCAGACCGCGAAAGGCCATGCGAGGGGAATGGTTTGTAATGCATAGGCAGGTTGATGAACCTGTCTGGCGCGAAACTAACACTGAGGACACATCCTGACCATATGCTTGGCATCATCAAGTGCCGAAGGCCAGTAGAATCCTTGTCGAAAAGCTTTTCCGACCAGTGTCAGATATGACGCGTGCGCACCGCATACACCGTCATGTATTTCTTTCAAGAGGGATTTTCCTTCCTCCTGAGATATGCAACGCATGAATACTCCTTGAGTACCCTTTCTGTACAGGACCCCATCTATGAGCTTGTACAGACGCACTTTTCAAATTAACCGATCACTTTCGATTTCATCCTCGGGTAGGGTCCCATGTTCAAGATAGACTCTCAATGGATGAGTCAAATCCTGTTCCTGACCGAGGTTGGTAACGGAGGCTATTACCGGATCATCCTCGACCGAAGTCATGATCGAAGGACGGTCCAAGTGTTCAATGAACACTCCTGCCGGAGCGGATGTACGTGAGGACCCAATTTTGGATAATTGGTCCGCGAGAATGTTGTCCTTTCGCGGGATGTATTGGACTTCAAAATGACTGAAGTGTTTTTCCAATCTCCTCACTTCCCCCAGGTAATGAGCCATTGTCTCATCGGAGGTGCTGTACTCCTTGTTTACCTGGTTTACGACCAGCTGTGAGTCTCCCCTCACCACTAATCGACGGACTCCGAGGAATTTTGCTGCCCGGAGCCCTGCAAGAAGACCTTCATACTCGGCTGCGTTGTTGGTCGCAACAAAGTGTAGTTGGATGGCATACTTAAGCTGTTCTCCCTGGGGCGTAACTAAGACCACTCCAGCCCCCGAGTGTTGAAAACTACGGGAGCCGTCAAAGTACATTGTCCAGTAATCGGGGCACTCCAATTCCTCTGTCACCTGCACGGGTGGCTCAGGGTTGCTCCATTCGACCACAAAGTTAGCCAGAACCTGAGACTTAACCGCCGTGCGGGGCGTGAAATGGATTTCGAAGGCACCGATTTCGACCGCCCATTTGGCGATTCGACCAGATTTTTCTGGGTTTTGGACAATAGCCCCCAAAGGAAAGGAGGAGGGTACTGTGATCTTGTGAGCTTGAAAGTAGTGTCGTAGCTTACGGGAAGCCATCAGTAGCGCGTAAAGTATCTTCTAGACCTCAGGGTAACGTTCCTTAGGACCATGAAGTACCTCGCTCACATAGTAGACAGGTCTGTGTATTCCTACCCTATCCGCGATCAGAACGGCGCTGACCGCGTGCGGTGTGGCCACTAGATAAAGAAGCAATGGTTCTCCTTTGTCGGGAGATACCAATACTGGCGGACTGGATAAATATGTTTTCACCTCCTGAAACGCTTTTTCGGCCTCATCCGACCATGTAAAATTGTGATGCTTTTGCAGGGCTTTGATGAAAGGCAATCCCCTTTCGCCTAGTCACGATATGAAGCGACTTAAGGCCGCCATGCGACCAGCCAGGCGTTGAATATCCTTCATGGTCGAGGGCGATCTCATTTGTTCAATGGCCCTGATTTTCTCATGATTAATTTCAATGCCCCTGGAACACACAAGGAAACCAAGGAGTTTTCCTGAAGAAACCCCGAAAGAACATTTCTCCGGGTTTAATTTTATTCCAAAGCGATTCAAATTACAGAAGGTTTTTGTGAGATCGTCCAAATAAGACAATCTCTTGGTACTTTTTACAACCAAGTCATCTACATATGCTTCGAGATTACGCCCTATCTGGGAAAGAAAGGTCTTTTGCATCAAGCGCTGGTACGTGGAACCTGCGTTCTTGAGACCGAACGGCATTTTGACGTAGCAGTAGGTGCCGAACGGGGTGATGAAGGCAGTTTTCTCTTCATCTTCTTCTACCATGCTAATTTGATGATATCCTGAGTAAGCGTCCAGGAAACTCATCAGTTCGCAACCCGCAGTTGAGTCGACCAACTGGTCGATGCGGGGAAGGGGAAAGTCATCCTTCAGATAGGCAGCGTTGAGGCTTGTGTAGTCGACGCACATGCGCCACTTGCCATTTGACTTGCGGACCATGACCGGATTGGCGAGCCATTCCGGCTGAACTACTTCACGGATGAACCCGGCCTGTAGGAGTTTGTCTAACTCCTCTCGGATTGCTTCCCGTCGGTCAATAGCAAAACGCCTGAGCTTTTGCTTTATTGGTCGTTGTCCAGGCCGAATTGCTAACCTGTGCTCGGTCACTTCCCTTGGGACACCGGGCTTGTCGGACGGTGTCCACGCAAACACATCTGCATTAGCCCAGAGGAAAGCAATGAGCTCGAGTTCCTATTTGTCATCCAGAGCTGATCCGACCCGAATTGTCTTGGATGGATCCTCTGGGTACAAAGGGACCAGTTTGAGTTTCTCATCTGGTCGAGGAGCAGCCTTGATCACGTCGGTGGTGACGGTGGCGACCTGGGCGTCCCGGAGGGGAAGTTGATCGACCATCTCCAAAGATAGCCGATCGCACGTGAGTGCCACGTTGCGACTGCCTCGGACCGAGATGACACCTTTGGGGCCAGGCAATTTTGCGCACTGATAAGCATAGTGCGTTGCCATCATGAACTTAACGAGAGTTGGCCTGCCAAAGATTGCATTATAAGCCGAATCACAATCGATTACGTCGAAAGTAACCAACTCTGATCGGAAGTTATCTGGTTCTCCCAGTGTGACCGGGAGGACCACTTGTCCCAACGGCATCATGGAGGGGCCTGGGATTATCCCATAAAACGGATGGATTATGGGCTTAATCTTCGAACGAGGAATTTTCATCTCGTCGAGTGCCTTGACCAACAAAATGTCAAGCGAGCTCCCTCCGTTGATCAGGACCCTTCCAACTCTCGCGTTACTGATGATCGGGGTAATGACCAGAGGGAGCCTAAATGGTCGTGTTAACCCCGCCGGACAATCAGTGCGATCAAATGTCAAAGGTGTATCCGACCAACGGGGGTATTGAGGTTCACCAAGGGATGTCTCCGTTTGGTTAACCTCTCGGTAAGAGGCCTTAAACTGCCTTTTGGAAACGAAAGAAGAACCTCCAAAAATAACATTAATATGATTTTGAGGTACCTGGTAGGACATTTCCTCGTCTCGGTCGACGTCTCTAAGTCCACACGCCTGTTCTTTAGGCGGTAAGGTTGGCATTGGCCCGACTCCCCGATAGAAATCATCCAATTGCTTCAACCAGCTCCTACAGTTCTTGAGGTCGTAGCCTGCGGAGTTGTGGAGTGGACACCACTTCTTGCCTTCCTGCGGATTAGTTGACTTTTCCGGCTGGTCGGCATTCCGACCGCCAGAGGCAGTTTTATTCTTAAATAAAGGCTTGTTACCTTTGGCCGAAGGTGGCTTCTCTGTGACTGCGACCTCGCGGTATTGTCCAGAGCGGTTCCTCTTCGACTTTTTCGACTTACCACCCGACGAAGATTCTGGCTTCTTATTTGAATCTTCTTTTCTGGCGTCTTTGAAACCTGGTTGAGGTGGTAGGTCACCCTTGTCGACCATCCGGTTCCATTTGACTGCCTCGGCCGCGTCAGAGTATCGATCGGCCATGTCGAACAGATCGGCCACTGATCGAGGAGGGTGAATAAGCAAGTCTTCGGTGAATCTCCGGTATCGAACGGCATGTTTAAATGCCCTGATAACGGAGCCATCAGATATGTTCGGGAAGGTATTTCTCACCCCAACGAATCTCTTGACAAACTGTCGAAGAGTCTCGGTTGAAGTTTGTCGTAGCCGATGAAGATCGTCCTCTTTACCCGGCTTTTGGTAGCAATTTTGGAAATTGCTGAGGATAGCATCGCACAGCATTTCCCAATTATAAATGGAACCTTCGGGCTGGTTAAACAGCCAGGTTCTAACCGGTCCTGCGAGGACAGTTGGCAGGTAGTTGGCCATGACCTTGTCATCGCCCCCTGCCGCTTGGATGGCAGTGATATAGATTTGACGGAACTCGGATGGGTTCTGAGTTCCATCAAACCTTTCAATGGCCCCCGGTCGAAACTTATCAGGCCAAACGACCGCTCATAGGCCGGGCGAGAAAGCTTTACAACCGACGTAGGGACCGTGAACTGCCCTGTGACTCTCAATCGGGTTACGGGTGGCCTCATGCAACGGTGAAGTTACTCGCGGTCCCAAGCGAGAGTGAACAGGAATTCGATCCCTACTACGAGAATCCTGCATTCGTCGGTACTTGTCCTGTCGAGACGGTATGGGCGGTGGGTAACTTCGTCGGCCAGAACCAGAGTGGAGACACTCTCGTTCGCGGGAGCGTGTTACCAAGCGGGAAGAGGCCGTTGGGGTCGCCTCAGACGCGACCTCATCCAGTCTTTCCGCTAGGATCCTGAAAAAGGCCGGTTTCTGCGCATCTGTGACCGTAGGAGGAAAGTTACGCATGACTTCCGCGATAGATCGCAGTCGACCATGGGTGCTTCTCCTAGGGGCACCAGGCGTTACTGTTTCTTCGTCCACCGGGAAACGCTCCGGTGGCAAAGAAGGGGTCTGGTCACGTTTGCGACCACGCGACCGTCGAGAAGAACTCTGCGCAGCATCGTAACGAGCCTGCGCATCTTGAAGAGCCTCTAGGGTAGTTCTGCGTAGTTCATTGTTTTGTTGCTCGAGATCTTGATCCTCCTTCTGTTTGCGATCCCGTTCTTCCCTAGTGGCCTGCTGATCAGGAGTTTCCTCTGACAAAGCAGCGAACTGTCTAGGGAGAGAAGTTGCTGATGGGGAAAACATCTCAGTTTGTTCCGAGTCAGACTCAAAATCGAAGAGACGGTGAAGGTTATCAGGGTCGAATCTCCCCGGGCTGATTTCCAGGTCGACATCATCCTTCCCCTCAGCGGGGTCGTATGACGGACCAGATTCATCCTCTAGCGCATTAAGAACCTCGGTGGGTTCTGACCTTGCACTAGTCGCCCCCCGGTCGATGGACATGACCTGGAGAGATGATTCCACCTTTGGAATATTCTGGCCTTCAACCTCCTCCATTGGAACAGGATCACTTGGAGAAGGCATTGGAATGTGAGCATAATCCTCGAGATCGAAATCGTTCTCAGAATCATATTCTCCAGCCATGTTTCAGCGAACCTCTGGATTAAAATTAGGACGCCTTGAGAAAGGCCCCACGGTGGGCGCCAGCTGTCGACGATTCGGACTCGAAGTCCTCAGCCGAACTTATGCAGAATTTGTAATAGCGAGACCTTTCAAGATGACCCTCCGGGAAGGTATGTAGAAAAATGGAGAACAGGAGCACAGAGAGGTTTATACAGGTTCGGGCCCTCGATGGTGGGAGTAAAAGCCCTACGTCCTGTTAGGATTTCACTATATGTGATAAAGGTTTACAA
Organism: Pharus latifolius; assembly: GCA_019359835.1. NCBI lineage: Eukaryota > Viridiplantae > Streptophyta > Magnoliopsida > Poales > Poaceae > Pharus > Pharus latifolius. The sequence goes on from CM033330.1 coordinate 14,149,227, forward strand.
ACTAGTGGGAAGAAACCTTCATAGGCGAAGGTTTTTCCTATGTAAGTGTACAAAAAGAAGCTCTAGGAGACTTGCAAATATTATCTAATTAATCTAAGCCGTAGACTTGGCTGTTTGAGTGGTTGAGATACATTGTATCTCACTTGTATCAGAGGTCTTGATCTCCCAAATGGATGGATCCCCCCGTTTGATGCATCTTGCCACTCCTTTATACTGGTCGAAAGGGTGCCATGCCATAACTGCATCAAACAGTTGTTCGGACGGTTGGATGCGGTTTTTAGAGAACCACTCATAACCTCCATGCAGGTTAAACACGTGTTATTCATGGATAACTGCACGTATTAACCTCCTGACGGTTGATCTTCCACGTGGAGGTATCTTCGGGATACTTGGAATATTCTCGCCATAGGGGTAGCCGGACAAATGATCTCCAAGTACCCCGGTCAGAAAATACTCTGACCGCGGGATGTTGGCTGACCACGCGACATCCTTGATATTCTGTTCGCGTATAGCATATGAACTCCTGATCGCGCGAAGCTTGCGGTCTGATTGCACAAAGCCCGCAACCTGATCACACAAAGCCTGCGACCTGATCGCGCAAAGCTTGCGACCTCGGACTGATGCTTCTCAAAATGATTTTGAGTTCGTACCGCCGGGCACATGTCTGGCTCGAATCTGTCTTGAACCAACAGTGCATTTATTTGAACTGACTCGGGTGTCAATCCTCGTCACCGGGGGAGATAAAAAAACAAAGAGATTCAAGATAGAAGACTTTAGAATTAGCCGCAGTGAATTTACATTGACTGTAAGCTAAAGAATACAAGATTGTTCTTAGTCTACCTAAGAACATCCTTGATTCTCTTCCTGTAATCCTCATTTTACATAGTGAAATCCCAACAGGATGTAGGGTTATTACTCATCATCAGAGAGCCTGAACCTGTATAAATTCCTTTCTTCCTCTAACATAGATACCATAATTTACCTGAGATTCACCTTAGATTGGCTTCACATTCATTTTTAACATTTACGTAAGTTCGGCTAAGGACGAAAGTCCCAATCGTTGACAGCTGGTGCCCATCGTGGGGCCTATTTCAAGGTGTCTTTCTTCATCAGGAATTTTGGTAAGCCATGTCAAGAGTTTACGATTCCAAAAATGATTTTGATCTTGCAGATTATGTTGATCTTAACATGGAGGATGAGACTCTCTACATGGAAGAAAATGAAGGTCCCTCAGAGCCTTCTACTGAGGAGTATCTTCAAGACTTGATCCACGGTCAAGAATCTGAACAGGTGTACGTTCACCTCCTGTGAGTCCTATCACATCACAAGGTGAATATGTGCCAGAACCCGTCGTCCCAGATGATGTGGGAGACAAGAACCTTGAGTTCAGTCTGGAAGGTTTTGCTCCAGAAAACATGAATTCTATATTTGATTTTGAGTCTGACTCAGATGAGGAGATGCTCTCCCCGTCTGCTGCTTTCATTCCTCAGGAAGTTGCTATGTTTTCCTCGCATTAACAGATGAAGTAGCGTTTGATCCAAGAATAGCAAGTTTCTCAGTTAAAAGTGCTACCTATTCGGCTAATTGCGACATTACACTTACATCCATGCTATTGGTTGGAGCTTGTTAAGCAGCTCGTTCAGTTCCCCATTGTGTGTAGTTCTAAGTTATACCTTCGATGAGGTCGTATGCTTCAACTACACTTTTGTTCATAAGTGCACCGTCAGCTGCAGCGTCTACGGCATTGTGGTTCAATCCACTATAAAAATTTTGAAGTACAAGCCACTTTTCTAGTCCATGATGCGGACATTCGATCGGCAAGTCCTTGTACTGCTCCCAAGCATCATAAAGTGAATCACCAACTTGCTGAGAAAAAGATGCAATCTGGTTGTGTATTTAACAGTTTTAGTAGGAGGGAAAAACATACCAAGAAAACCTTGTGAGAGTTCCTCCCAAGTAGTGATTGACACAGGAGAAAGAGTGTATAGCCATGCTCTCGCTTTCTCGTGGAGCGAGAAATGAAAGAGCCTCAAATGAAGTGCATCTTGTGTAACTCCATAAATCTTGAAAGTATCACAATGCTCAAGAAACATATGTAAATGTAGTGATGTATCTTCAGCGGGAAGACCGCTGAACTGGTTTTGATGAACCAAATTCAAAAGCGCAGGTTTTATCTCAAAATTATTTGATTAAATCAGTGGTCTAAGAATACCTTATTGCAATCCCATGCTGAGTGGGGTTGCATAATCCTTGAGTCTCTTTTGGTTCTCCATTGTTGGTTTATCTTCGATGTTTTCAAAAGTTTGCGAGTTCTCCTCCAATCTTACCTGTCTTGCCTCGTCCCAAAGTTGGCGCACGGTTTTGATAGGTTTATCTGAGCTATCCAACTTCGCACTACTTTCCTGAAAGGTTAGTGGTGCAAAGAAAAGAGGAAAAAGAAAATAGAAGATTGAGAAGTGAGACTAACTTATATCAGCGAGAATTAATCTAAAAGATGAATTACCGTTGTTCCCAGCAAAGGGGCCAAAAACTTGATCGCACCCGAAACGGTTGATCCGGGAGGATCTTCAAGTCTTGATCGCATAAGGCTCCGCGATCATAGCCATGTTCAGAAAGGTTTCGTGACCATGGTTTGGTTCGCGACCGTGAAAAGGAATTCATTCTCTGTTCGGAATTGTAGTCCGATCCGAACAGATATAACTAAGCTTATCTGTTTATGGTTAGTTAGTTATATGAGTCTAATATGTTTAGGTTACTGAGTCTGATACGTACTCATACGATTGGACTATAGATACCTTGCAATAGGTTTAGTTTAAATCATCGAATATTATTACAGCCTTGGATCATATATCCAGCATACAGTCCTTCGACGTAGGCAAGTGTGTCTAACGTTCGACGTGTAAAGCCCTCTTTGAAATAAAGAGTTGTGCAATTACTTTGAACTGTGTTGCGGTCATCCTTTGGGTTTCAATACTTCGAAGTAAGATCCCATTATTCTGCATATTAGAATTTGGGCTATCCTAGTGCGAAAACCAAGCCTAGGTCTCAAACGGATCAAGTTGGTATCAGAGCAACTTTCCTATCCTGTGGATGGCGAACACTCGCCAGGGTTACAAAACCTTCGGCGAAACTCCAGGCGATCAATTGATGGTTCCTACAGTCATGTTTCCGACAATGTCTGATGATACCTCCGTTCAAGCCAACCTAGCCGAACAAGTGGTTAAGCTCTCCACCGACATGGAAACCGTGCTTCCTTGGATTAAGCAGCAGGCCATGATTGTACCTCTTGAAGTAGGGAAGGTTATGGGTGTGAAGACGAGGATGAAGACGAAGGTGATCACAAGACAGATAACCTCACCAACACCTCCTTAGCTGTCGGATCTTTTAAGGTCGACGCTAAGATCGATATACCCATATATGATGGGATAATCGATGCCGAGAAACTGGATTCTTGGATCGACTAGTTTGAGACCTACTTTGACCTGAAAGGGTTCGGAGCGCTCAAAAGGTGAAGTTCGCAACCGATAGTAAAAAGCCTCTTCTCCACTACTGTCGTCCTATTCTATTGGATTTTTCCCAGATTGCTTATAATCGTTAGAAGATATGGGTTAGTGGATTGCATTTCTGTAGTAGTGGCTTTTTGATTCTCCAATTCTGTTTCTTGGTTGTTGTAGGCTCAAATGTGGTCGAAATTGTCTCAAATTTGGTGGTATTGATCCCTGAAACATGATGAACACAACCATGAAAGAAATTTGTGAAAATATTCAAATTTTATACATAAAATGTCATATCAAAGAAGTTTTAAACATGATTTTTCATTTTTTCAATACAAAATCTAGGGTAAAAGTGCTACCAAGTTAGCACTTATCATAAACCTGTATAAAAATTCTTTGTGCCCCCTCATTGTTCCGATACCCTTAGTTTTTTCTCTTGCAAGTTCGATGGTTAACTCTTTTGATCGTCGAAACTATCAAAGGTTTCTAGAGGTGATCAATCTACTAATATTGTTGTTATGGAAGCCGATCAAGCTCCTAATTCCAATCTACATTAAAATTGGAACAAAGTTGGAGAATCAATTTTGAAGATGAATTCGACTTCAAATAGGATTAAAAATTGGCATTTGAAAGTAATATGATCATCTACACTCTATCCCAAAATTAAACTACAAACTGAGTAGCAAATTAGGACTAATCAAGTCAAATCTGAGTTGTCGAAGTCAAATCCAAGTTGACCAGATCAACTAGGTTTTATCATGATTCACTACTTAGTTTGTAGTTTAATTGCCAAATAGGGTGTCGATGGTCATATTGATTTTCAACACCTAATATGAATCTTAGTTGAAGTCGATTAATCTTCAAATCTATTCTCCAACTTTGTTTCCAATCTCAATGTGAATTGGAATTAGGAGCTTGATTGGCTTCTACATAAGCAACATTAGTTGATTAATAACAACTATAGATGCCTTCAATAGCTTGTACTTAGTTGTGACATGCTCTTACACTTGTTTTGGTTCTAGGGAGGCATGGTTTGCATCACTTGTGTTCTATAGAAGATGCAACTTTGTTCATTTGCGGAACATGGTCTCTATGGATGGCAATAAATATTCATCAACATAATGAGGAGGTTTGTAATCCAGACAAAGCGGCACACTACATCTCAAATCTTTTGCTGGAGGTTTGCAACATGAATATTGGTAAGCTGAACCGGTCATCAAACAACCACCTGAATGGGAACCTCTACCATGGACTTTGTCAAAGTTAATACAGATGATGCCTATTGTGCTGAATCTTGACAAGGGGGCACGTGTTCAGTTATTAGAGATTGCAGGGGTTCCTTCATTGTTGTTGAGACCAAATAGTATGACAATATAGTCCAACAGTTTATCATGGAGACCATGGCGTGCCGAGATTAGTGCTATCACATGGGTTGGGCCCTTACTGGGTGGCCTAAAGCACGATTGTGCGGCCCGCGGCACGACATGGCACAACCCTACACGATAGTTAATGGGCCATTGATATTGGCCTAGACCATCTTACAAGAGAATGAGATCGGAGCAGTGGACAAGTATTCAGTCGTTCTTTCCACAGGGACTAGAGAAGTGAAATACGTAAAACTAAACTAAATCGATGAATATGAAAACTAAACCAGACGAAAGAAAGAGAGAAGATGGTCATCGAGCGACAGTCAAATCAGTGTTAGGTCTATGCATGTCATCATGAGTACAAGCGATATCGCCATTAACGTTCAATGATCTCGTGAGAAGAGGCAAAAACAACTTAAATGAATACGCATATTGACGGTATCAACAAGTGAGTGTGTGAAGAAATAACACAAACTACTCCCTGACTCCTTTCAACCACGACTATTAAGCCACTGAACTCAGCACCTCAGTTCAATGCAAGCAGAAAGCATCAACACAACAATTAAGTGATTCACATAGAAACACTATACCACCTCAAAATTCCTAATTATTAATAAGTCAGAGAAGAATAATCAAAAGTGAATGAGCCCATGGACTTATATTCATTGGAGACAGATCAAGTTTCAGACATCCAAGCACTAAGGGTATCATTCCAAATCAACCATGTCATCACAGAAGTAACTCATGATCATTTCAATAAAACTCAAACTATGCAATGGATTTATAGTGATCAACAATTTCTCGTCATAGAGAAACACTTCCCACCCTCATTCAACATACACACACACAAGACCCCGAACTATGGCATTCAAGCAATGCAATCAATCAGAAGGTGGAAATTAATTCAACATAGTTTCAATTTATCAATCTAAAGGAACCATTCATCTTAAAAGTTAACATTTGATCCCGAAAAGGGGTTTAAATCCCAGAATTGCATACACGCATTCATCTCATAAGCGCAGGCAATTCATATCATTTCATACATTCATTTCACCATTCATTGTTCAATCTCTAGATGTCTAGAACAGATGAGAGATCAGAGAAACATAAATTAAACCATGATGTTGTGCTGTAGATCATGGAGTAAGTGGTCTAAGTAGTGGTTGATGGTGGATGGAGCAGTCATAGCCTGAGGAGGGACTTGGTAGTGGTCGAAGTCGCCTGAGAGGAGCGGTGGTCGAAGTAGTGGTCGAAGCAGTTGTTATGGAGTTTTTGTATCAGATACGAAGATTTAATGTTAGACTCATCATGCAGTTCAGATAAGATTTGGAAACCTAATCTGTTAGGATTTCTTCTACATGGGTAGTTCAGATAAGATTTGGAAACCTAATCTGTTAGGATTTCTTTTGCATGGGCAGATCGGATAAGATTCGTATCACATCAGGAAATCTAATCTGTTAGGATTTGTTCTGCATGGCTTTATATAAAGAGAGGTATGATGGGCTTTGAGACCATCACAAAAGCCATAGCTGCCATCTCTTTTTGATAGCCCCTAAACCCTTGTCATGCACGTTGGTGCTAGCACACCATCGTACGATGTTCCATCCCGGTACGTGTGGATACCGGTAGAGGCACTGCTGCAATTGCTGCGCTGATTCGAATTATCCGTGAGCGGTCGTTGTCATCTACATCTACTGATCAAGACGATCCGCAAACGGTTGCTGTGAACATTCGATCGCTTCACCAAATCTAGTTCTGCTGTTGGTAACAATCTAATCTATGATCTATTATTTGCAGCCTTCGAGTAAAATTTTTTGAAATAATGCTAGTGTAGCTTACTCGGTTTCCTACAGTGGTATCAGAGCCGTCCTGTATAGTATTAGATCTGGATTAATAACATATTTGTGATATATGAAGTTATAGTAGACTAGATCTACTAGTTTATTCAATCTGTTACCGTATAAGTTTCGTTATACATGTTTGTTTAGACATCCAAGTGTTGTGATGAACTATTTTTTTGGCCGACTTTAATATGAATTGATGTCTAATGATCCTAGCATGAGCCAGAGGGAGGTGATATTAGGGTTTATATGACAATAGTAGATTGGATCTTCGAACTCATATGTGTATAGATTGGATCTACATATGACATTAGCTGCCTATTCTAGATATTCATATTGGAGTTAATATGAATAGATTAAGGGGATTTAAACCAATCAGATTGGTTCAAAAATGTGATTAATGTGGTTGACTACAAAAAAGATTATAATTGACAACCAGAAGCTGTCAACTTTGGTGTCTAAGGAAAGAACACATTATAAGGTTTTTCTTAATAAGCCCCGCTCAGCAGAACACTTTCCTTCATGGTGTGAGCGAAAACAGTAGCATTCTTTTCTGGCCAACATTACTACCAACGGAAGTTAAATATAGTCATAGTTATGCATGTTAGATCATCTAACTGAAAGTTATGTTCATGCATATAAATGTTGTGACATCTTTTAACCTCTCATTAAACATAAAGATTATACTTGACAACCAGAAGCTGTCAACTTTGGTGTCTAAGGACGGAACACATCATAAGGTTTTTCTTAATAAGCCCCGCTCAGTGGAACTCTTTCCTTCATGGTGTGAGCAAAAACAGTCGCAGTCTTTCCTGGCCAAGGTTACTACCAATGGAAGTTAAATATAATCGAAGTTGCACCTGTTAGATTATCTAGCTGATGGTTATTTTCGTGCATATGGATGTTTTTCCATGTTTTAACCCCTCATAAAAATTAAGTGTTTATTATGCCCTTCCAATTGCTACACCTGTCAAGATTTTGATCGTTGCTTGGTGGGCCTGACAAATCAGGGCACCATCAATTATCTTAATAAGGCAGGATGTGTGTTGGACACCCATAAGCATAGAATTGGTTTAACTTAACAAGGCCATCAAAACGGTTTTGCGCTTTGGGGCATGGTGTTGAGATGACACCCAACAAACAAGAGTTATATATGATATAATTAATAAGGAGTTTCTTACCTAAATAACTAGGTTTCTAGCAGTAATGCCAAAGCTCACTAGAACTTAGTGAAATATGGATCTTGGCTTACTATATATATTTCTTGAATATATAGTTGGTACATATTTTATTGAATTTTTTAATAAAAGATTTTCATAAATATAATGCTAAAATTTTGCATTTCTTTATTGTTGTAGACCATGGATAGTGATAGCTCCTCAAACAATTTTAGTTTGTGATCTGTCCTTAATAAAGAAAAGCTCAATGAAACAAATTTTATTGATTAGTATAGAAACTTGAGAATTGTTCTTAAACAAGAGAAAAAGGACTATGTTCTAGAGACTCCTATACCTGGTGAACCAGCCTCTAGTGCTCCATGTGCTCAAAAGGATGCTTACAAAAAGCATACCGATGATGCACTTGATGCCAGTTGTCTAATGCTAGTCACCATGAACTCTGAGCTTCAGAAGCAATATGAGAACATGACAGCTTATGACATGGCCGTGTCTCTTAGAAACTTATTCGAGGAGCAAGCCAGGGTGGAAAGATGTGAAACCACCAAGAAATTGCATGATTGCAAGTTGGCAGAAGGGAGCTCGGTCAGTCCTCATGTGATCAAGATGATTGGTTACATTGAGAATTTGGAAAAGCTTGGTTTTCCCCTTAGTCAAGAATTGGTTGCTGATATGATTCTCCAATCGCTCCCTCCGAGCTATGACCAGTTTGTCATGAACTATAACATGAATAATCTAGAGAAATCATTGACCGAATTGCATGGGATGCTGAAAACAGCAGAACAGAACATTAAGAAAATTCCAAATAATGTAATGATGGCTCAAAAAGGAAAAAGCTTTAAGAAGAAGGGCAAGGGCAAGCCTAAGGGAAAAGGCAAAGCTCTAGAAAGGTCCTCTAGCACTAAGTCTAATTCCAAAGGAAAGTCCAAGTCAGGTGCCACCCCTACTATTGAATGCTTCTATTGCAAGGAATCTGGCCATTGGAAGAGGAATTGCAAGAAGTACCTGGAAGATTTAAAGAAAAAGAAGGAAAGTGAGACTCCTTCAGGTATATATGTTATAGAAGTTCATTTATCTACTTCTCCTTCCGACTCTTGGGTATTTGATACCAGATCGGCTACTCATATTTGCACTTCGATGCAGGGGCTTAAAAGGAGTAGAAATTTGGCTAAGGGCGAGGTTCAACTTCGCGTTGGCAATGGAGAAAGAGTTGCAGCCTTAGCTGTTGGAACTTTAATATTAGCTTTACCTTCAGGATTAGTTTTAGAACTTAATAACTGTTATTATGTTTCTGCCATAAGCAAAAACATTGTATCAGTATCGTGTTTGGACACGCTGGGTTATGAATTTAGAATAAAGATCAATTGTTGTTCCTTTTATTTAAATGATATGTTTTATGGCAATGCCTCATTGGAGAATGGGCTTTATCAACTAAATCTTGAATTACTGTCTATAACATATGTACTAAGAGGCTTAGGCCAAATGATTTGAATCCCACGTTTATCTGGCATCACTATAAGATAGTACTTCAATGCTAGCAGTTGAGCAGCTGGCAAAAGCCAGTATTCCCAGCACTTTAGCTGCTGGGAATAAGGTTTGCTATAGCTGGGCGAAAATGTGCTGCGAAAAGTTTTTCCTAGCTATAATTTTTTTCCCAGCTGTAGGTCCAATGGCAAAGAGTATTCCCAGCTGTAGACCGCTTGGAAAGTTTGAACTTTTCCCACCTGTATGTCCACTTGTAATAAATTATTCCAAGCTGTATAACTATTTGGAATATTTTTTCCAACTGTAGGTTTGGTGGCAAAGAGTATTCTCAGTTGTAGGTTGTCCACTTGTAATATATTATTCCAAGCTGTATAACTATTTGGAATATTTTTCCCAGCTGTAGATCTGGTGGTAAAAAGTATAGGTCTGGTGGCAGAGAGTATTCCCAACTGTAGGTTGCTTGGAAAGTTTGAACCTTTCCCACCTGTATGTCCACTTGTAATATATTATTCCAAGCTGTATAACTATTTGGAATATTTTTTCCAGCTGTAGGTCCGGTGGCAGAGAGTATTCCCAGCTGTAGGTCACTTGGAAAGTTTGAACTTTCCCACATGTATGTCTACTTGTAATATATAATTCCAAACTGTATAACTATTTGGAATATTTTTCCCAGCTGTAGGTCCGGTGGCAGAGAGTATTCCCAGCTGTAGGTCACTTGGAAAGTTTGAACTTTTCCTACCTGTATGCCCACTTGTAATATATTATTCCAAGCTGTATAACTATTTGGAATATTTTTCGGTGGCAGAGAGTATTCCCAGCTGTAGGTCTCTTGGAAAGTTTGAGCTTTTCCCACCTATATGTCCATTTTAATACATTATTCCAATCTGTATAACTATTTGAAATATTTTTCCTAGCTGTAGATCCGGTGGCAAAGAGTATTCCCAACTGTAGGTCGCTTGGAAAGTTTGAACTTTTCCCACCTGTATGTCCACTTGTAATACATTATTCCAAGCTGTACAACTATTTGAAATAAATTATTACCAGCTGATCTGTTATTGAGAATTTAGACTATCAAATTTAAATATGTGAATTATTTGTAGTAAATTTACTGCTAGGAATTGTGTCAATAATTAATTTTAAATATATATTTTTTTAGTAATTAAGCAACAATATTACAACTAAAATTATAATATGCACTATCCTAACAGAAATCACACCATATTTTATTGAATTCTTTGCTTTATATAGTTATTGACAAGATTCGTAATGGTAACAAATTATTCAATTGACAAAACCAAACAAAATAGATATAGAATCTCTGAAATAATTGCGATAAAAATATCACTTAAGAATTCTTTACACCAAATGTATGCCCATATATAATATTCCTAACTTTATATATTTTGTTCCAACTATAACTATCAAAAGTAAAATATTCCACTTTCAAACTCCTCTTATGACGTAAAATATCTTCATCACTTCATATGATTTTAGCACCTTACTGTTAACCACCTGCATAAGAAAAGATATTGATTACAATAGCCTTGAGATAAATATATACAAATCAATAACTTTTGCTTTAAGTAACATATAAAACATATGACAATTATAATAAACGATGGTTGGTCGATTGTTGTAGAACAAGTACAAGCTGTTGCTCATGCGAATGAGAAAATTGTGTTGGTTGACATGACTTGCATACACTTGATATAATAAATTAATCATATGAAAGTGAGCTACTAGTTTAAAGCACAATTAACATACACTTAAAATTTAAAAAATGAATAACATGTGGATTGTATTGATAACACCTCACCTTTATAAAATTATTAAATACTTCCACTTAGTTTCAACTAATTCTCTTGTCCCTTTCACCTGTAAGCATTGTTTTATTAATAACAAAACAAGACAAATGGAAAAATAGTAACTAACCAGGTAAATAACAGGTTAGAATTATATATACCTAGAACACGAGATGGACCACCACCTATTGTAGTATCATCTTGGATCTACAAGTAAAAGTTCATAGTTTGTTTACTTAGATGGTATTAGTAAGTAAATAAGAGTGATTATACTAGATAGAATAGATTACTTTTTCACGTGGCCATGCAATTGATCGTCCAAGCGCATCAGACATTTTTCTAACATTCCCATATGGACGTAACAATGGAGCATCTCTTTTCAACACATAGTTCACAACCACCTCACAACACTTGGGCCCAAGAGGTGTGTCACCAACTATTACACTTCGAGGTGCCCTTTGAAGTGTACCCTTAGCAACAGGAATATATGGCCTCATAAAAGAAATCAAAATAACTTCCTTTCCTCCCTAAAGATCAAATAGAATTGCATATAAGCTCAATGGTTACCTCAATAATGAGCATCCAAATTCAATAGAGTATAATTAACTGGCAACTATTACCTCCTCATGCCTATAGCGTGGTACATCATGTGTCTTACCAACTCTCCTTTGCATTATCTATACAAAAATTAAGGATAAGTTGATAGTCTAAATATTGTTAGGTTAGGTACAACTTTGAGGTAAAATAATAAAATTTACACTTACGTTTCGTGGAACCCTATTTTCACCTGCAGATGACTCTATAGAACAACCATCACTTTCGTCTCCCGTGTCCTACAGTAATTAGTACATAACATTTGAGCAATTTAGTAAATAACCATATGTATATTATTGCTTAAATATTATAAAGAACACATATAAAAAAAATCACCTGCACATGATCCTTAGATCTCTGATTGTAATCATTATCTATATTTTGCCTAGCCTGTGAAGCAAGCATTTGCTTCAATTCTTCAATTTCTTTTTCCATCCATGCCAATTGCTCTTTGTTTCCCACACTCTGACTCTCCATTTTATCTAGCCTCTCTATCAAAAGATTATTCTGATTTTGTAGTCTTATCCTTGCTGCATTAGCTATTTGAAGCTTAGTGGATGAATACTTTTGTACCCCCGGCATCTTTAAGTCTTGAGGAGTAGGGCCCAAACCAATAGCACGTACACGTGAGCGTTTTTCTTTTCCAAAGACATGGTAAAATAGATCTCCTTTTGTTATGGTTTTTTTAGCGAGTTATGGTAAAATAGATCTCTGCAATTGTTTTCTGAAAATTAGATAAAGCTCATATATATATATATATATATATATATATATATATATATATATATATATGTTTACATTTGATCATTGATTATAAATACATGTAACCCTTCAATGACACTTACAATTATGTCTTTAGCTCCTTTTTCTGGAACTCCATTTTTATGGGTATGTGCTTTGATAAAAACTTCATGTCTAGCGGGCATATAACCCAGCTCTTTGGACTGCACTTCCATTAATATTGACAATTAGTTATCTAAAGAAAGTAGAAATAAATATTAAGACATTTAATACCATATCATGTGCAATCCGAGCAAGACTCTTGCTTCCAGCAGTATGTGTCATTGTCATTTTTGCACTATTTGCTTTTCCAATTTCACTTAGAGCCTATAAGATGAGAATAAAATTAATTGCATAAAATATATTCAATTTGTAATTAAGAATCATTTATAAAGAAGTTTTACCTGACTTTTCGGAGCTCTCCAATGCTCTATAAGCCACATCCAATCTGTTTTAGGTACTCTAGAATCAATCTTCATAGAAAAAAGTTCCTCATCAGTTTTTGTTACATCAAAATAATTCCTCTTTATTTCACATTTGAAATCTTTCCATTTCACTGCCACTTTTTGTAAAACCCAATCGTCAAGGTCATCATGAACATCAAAAAATTCCTACAAAATTATCAAGTTGTCAATGATTATATACTATTATAATATACATGTCTATGGAATACATAGATCATGAGCCTACAAAACTTGTCACTAGTTACTATTTTTGATGATTTTAAATAACTATAAAGGAATGCTATCCAATTTATGAAGTAAAATTCAAAATGCAAGTAAAAAATAAAATATAGAATCAAACTCTCTTCATATTAGAATGAAACATCTAATAATAAATTGCAAAGCTCCACATATATATTTTCACCCTTAATTAGAAGAAAAATTAGTCAGTGCTATGTATAGTAAGAGGAGCTATTGAAGCATATCTCAGTTCTATTAAAATATACATGTAAGGCTGAAATGAGAGTAAATTAATTTAGACTTTTTATTCTTAGTAGTATACAAATGTACCTTTACAGTAGCCCAAACAGATTCCTTTTTATCTGCATCAATTTCATTCCAGTATTTATAGGAAAGTGGTATTCCTGATCTCACTATTGTAGAAATAAAGTTGGTTAATGGTGAAGCTTGATCACCAACTGGTTGATTATTCATATTATGGTCAACATGAATTTTTGGTTCATTCCTTCGCTTCCATTTGTCATGCTTGGTAGTGGGTCCTCGTCCCTTCCTTTTATTTTTTTGACCTGGATGAGTTTGCTCTACACAAATATGCAATTGAAAATAATAACAAATGATATAAAAAAAGAGAGCAAAATAATACAAAACTATACTGAAATATACCTATATTCAATGTTTCATCTTCATTATCACCAAGTTGTTGTTCTTCCATAGAAATGTAGTCAGGATCTTCATTTTCAATATGTTCATTGCTAGTGATATGCATTTGACATTGTGATGACTCTTGATGGGGAACTACAGGCTGATCATTGGTGTGCTATGACATAATCAACATGCATCATATTGGGAGATAATTACAAAATAGTTCTTAGAAACAGAAATTAGCAACACATCAAGTAAAACAAATAACCTTTTTAGTTCTTGTAGATGGTCTCAAGACATCTTCCCTCATTTCATTTCCAGGAAGTTGTATAGGCAAGCGCAATGCTCTCAATATCTCATTGTTTCTTTCAATGTTTGCTTGCCGTAACTCTTCATACTCATTCCGCATAACTCCATTATTTCTTCCTCTTGCGTTTTGCATCTTTACGGCTACAATAAAATTTTACAATATTAGATGAAAAAATAAAAGAACATAGACATAAACAACACATTCAATGAATAGTATCTTACTTCCCCATTTGAGGTGGAGATTTCTCAACAAGTATACCATCAATGTTTGTTCTAACACAATTATTGTTGCCATCTGGAAGATTTATTTCAGCACCAACATTCAACTCAGAGATTTCACTAACTTTGTCAGTTACCACTGTATTTTCAATTTCTTCCTCCGCAGACATGTCATAGAGGTCTCTTGGCCTTGACTCAATGACAGCTTTCCAGTCTTTATCGATAGGATCCTCAACATAATAGACTTGAGTAGCTTGTGATGCTAAAATATATGGCTCATTTGATAATTTTTCCCCCGTATTAATTAAATGCTTGAAGTTCACTGTCGTAATCCCAAATTTATCTTTCTTAACCTATTTGTCCTTTCTGAGAACATCAACCCAATCACATTTGAAGAGAACAACATTACCCTTTCGACGATAGCTAACTCAAGTATCTCAGTTATGACACCATAGTATGTTATATCTCCTATTTGTGGATTTTGATCCTTTGAACTAGAAAAACTACAAGTTTTTTGCAACAATAGCTACCCCACTACTATGAACTGATCTGCCCTCATCATAAGATATTGTATGAAAATTATATCCATTTATTGAATAACTGTTATATTTTGTTGCGACCATAAAAGGCTCACTTGCTAGTATCTAAATCTCTTCTCCTACATCTTCCCCAGTTGATAGTAACTCATTCACCTAGAAAAATTTATTTATACGATTAATACAAAAACATTGAAATATGTATTTAACTAAAATTTTTGTTTATGAACTTACATGCAATCTAAACCACTCATGAAATGTTGCATGATGTATATGCTCTCTCCCATGAATCCTTTGATGACCAATAGATGAAAGATACCCCAAATGTTTTCTACAAATATTTTTTGAATGTAAGATATTATAAAATATATATTTGAACTAATTTAATAACATTTAATAAAAAAAATAGCTAGAGAACATACATCAAATATGGCTCAATATGCTCATAATTAAATAAGACATATCTGTGAGCTTGAATCCATGTTTTATGGTCCAACGTAATAGTGCACTTGCCAGTCAAACCGTGACCTATGTTGTTCAAGTATGTGGTACTAGTTGACAAGGTATTGAATTGTGCATCATCATTTCGACTCGGCCGATTAAATCTAGTCTCACAACCATGCAAATAACGAGAGCAAAATGTCATACTCTCATCAAATATATAACCTTCCGCAATTGATCCTTCTGGGTGACTTCTAGTTCGAACATAGCTCTTCAACCTCATCAAAAATCTATAAAAGTTTTGAAATAATTAATTAATGAAAATATTAATAACAGTCTAATGAAATTGAGCCTTCTACTATGGAATTAATATACCTTTCTATGGGATACATATTGCGGTACTGGACAGTGCCAGCAATCCTTGCCTCAGTAGGAAGATGGACCATTAAATGCACCATAACATCAAAAAATGATGGCGGAAATATTTTTTCAAGAAGGCACAAGGTTTCAGAAATTTCAGACTCTAATCTCTCCATATCAGTTACATTG
The DNA here is from genome assembly GCA_019359835.1 of Pharus latifolius. NCBI lineage: Eukaryota > Viridiplantae > Streptophyta > Magnoliopsida > Poales > Poaceae > Pharus > Pharus latifolius. Next base: position 14,165,144 of record CM033330.1, read on the forward strand.
ATTACAAGAGAAAATATTTTCTTGAAGAAGTTGCTTACACGAATCAATGCAATACTAACATTTTCTGGTAGTATCCTTCTAACAGCCAATGGAAGCAAGTGTTCTAAAAGAATATGACTGTCATGGCTTTTTAACCCAATTATCTTCTTATCATGATGTCGTGGTATTAAGAATACCCCGGCAGGTTTTGAAGACGATCCTAGCGGAGATTACGCAGCGCGGGTTGACCGGGTGACCGGTCCTCCCCCGCCGGACAAACACAAGAAAAGACACGAGGATTTATACAGGTTCGGGTCCCGGTGGGGGCCCTAGTCCTGTCGACGCGCTCCCGACCGGAGTCGGCTGGGGAGGCTCTCTCCGGGGGAGAGGCTTCCGGAGCAGGCCTGTGAGTTTAGCTATTCCAAATAATAATGAGCTGATCCTTACAACAGAGGAGTACAAGCGCTATTTATAGCCTCAAAAAGAAGCAAAAAGCCTAAACTACCCCGGAAGCCACCGTCGGATTGAAGGGTAGGACCGTCCTTCTCCCGGTCAAACGTCTTGGATGCTTGACAGGTGGTCGCTGATTCCCGAGGCGTTCCTCGCGTGACCTGCACGTGATAAACAAACAGGGATTTTACCTTTTAGGAGGGCGATGACGTCCGGGACCCCTTCCGGAGAGCAGGGTCCCGGGAGCCTAAAAGGCGGCGCCCGGACCTCGCCCGGGGGGCAAGGTCTCGGGAGCCAAAAGGCGGCGCCCGGGACGTACCCCGGAGGCACGGTCCCGAGAGCCTAAAAGGCGGCGCCCGGGGCAGGCACCGGGGGCCACTGTCCCCGGGCGAATGGCGGCGCCCGGGACCCGCCCGGGGGGCACGGTCCCGAGGGCCAAATGGCGACGCCTGGGGCAGGCACCGGCGGCCACTGTCCCCGGGCAAATGGCGGCGCCCGGGACCCGCCCGGGGGGCACGGTCCCGGGGGCCAAATGGCAGCGCCCGGGGAAGGCACCGGAGGCCACTGTCCCCGGGCCAATGGCGGCGCCCGGGGCAGGCACCGGAGGCCACTGTCCCCGGGCCAATGGTGGCGCCCAGGACCCGCCCGGGGGGCACGGTCCCGGGGGCCAAATGGCGGCGCCCGGGACCCGCCCGGGGGCCAAGGTCCCGGGGCCCAAGTGGCGGCGCCCGGGGCAGGCACCGGAGGCCACTGTCCCCGGGCAAATGGCGGCGCCCGGGACCCGCCCGGGGGGCACGGTCCCGGGGGCCAACTGGCGGGGCCCGGGGCAGGCACCGGAGGCCACTGTCCCCGGGCAAATGGCGGCGCCCGGGACCCGCCCGGGGGGCAGGGTCCCGGGAGCCAAAAGGCGGCACCCGGGGCAGGCACCGGAGGCCACTGTCCCCGGGCAAATGGCGGCGCCCGGGACCCGCCCGGGGGGCACGGTCCCGGGGGCCAAATGGCGGCGCCCGGGGCAGGCACCGGAGTCCACTGTCCCCGGGCAATCATGAACTTACCTGGAGTTGGCCGCATGGAGATTTCCCCCAACAGCAGCCCCCCATTCCCTCTGGGGACGAAGCTTGAGCCCCCGGAGGGAATGGTTACGTTACCGGGGAGATCTCCGGACGAAACCTCCGGACGAAAATCACCGGAGCCCCGGCGACGCTTCGGTTTCTGTGCCGGGCGCTTTATGGTCGCGCCGTTTTCGCAATAAATGCACGCGCGGTTCGAACCGGTGTCTCGATTTACGCGCCTGTCCCTTCGTTTCCCGCGCACGGTTTGAATTTCAGTGGTCCAGATTGCTCCGTGGGGGCCACTTGGCGCGCATCTAGATCACGGCCAGCCTCTATAAATAGGGCCTTAGGGGGCCCCGGAAGCTCATTCCAAATTTTCCCACTCCAGCTTCAGCTCTCCCGGTAGCGCTCTCCCGGTAGCATTTCCGGTAGCTTCCTCCGGTAGCGAGCGTCCGGGAGCTTTAGTCAACCTCCTGAAAAGTTAGCCACCGAAAAAAGAAAGAACTGACCTAATGGCGCCCAAAGGTCGAGTGAAGACCACGGAGGTGCCCCCGGAGGAAATCCCCGTGGATTTCCTCTGGGCCTCCGAGTTCTCGGTCTCGGACGCGGAGTCCCTGGTCGAGAAGGGCGTCGTTGGAGAGGGGGACATCCGGGTCCCCCAGAAGAAGGACGGAGCCCCCCACCCCAGGCCCGGAGAGGTCGTGGCCTTCGAGGCCTTCCTCGAGGCAGGGCTCCGGCTCCCGGTGCATCCGATGCTCCGGGAGTTTCTCAAAGAGTACGGGGTGGCTCTCAACCACCTCACCCCGAACGCGCTCGTCCGTGTGGGCCTTTTTATATGGCTCTACGAGACAGCGACCGGGCGGGAGCCCACCCTCCGCGCCTTCCGGTACTTCTATGAACCGGCAGCGCGGAGCTCCCACCTGGTGAAGGGAGGACCGAAGTCCCCCTTCGGCTCGGTGATGGTCCAAATGCTGCCCTCCCGGGTGGCGGACTACCCGGCGGCGGCCTCCCGGGACCACTGGGGGGACTGGCTCCGGAGGTGGTTCTACCTCCGGGTCTGGGACGAGGCGGTGGTCTACGCCCCGGAGCCTCCCACCTACAGCCGGTCATCCGCACCGAAGCCGCCGGTGTGGACGGACGAGGAGTTCGAGCTCCTCGGGAAGGTGGTGCTGACGAAAAAGGCCCGCTCGATGCGGGACGCCGCGGAGGAGCTGGCGCTCCTGCGGCTTTCCCCCTTCTCACGCGGGGGAAGGGGGACCATGCCGGAGCAGCGGCCCCCGGTCAAGCCGGTGACGCGGCGTAAGCCCCCTGCATTTTTGTACTTGCAGTTTTTTTATGAAAATTGACTAACTCTTTACCTCTTGCAGTGCGCCCGTATCCGGCGGCGAAGGACAAGGCGGAGCACCTCCTGGGGAGGTACTTTGCCGACGAACACGAGCGCATCGTGCGCCTCGTGGGGGAGGGGCCTCCCCGGAACCTGGTGGCCGAGGCCTACGGGCTCAGGCTTCCGGAGAGGAAGCCCCTTCCCACCCCCGGGTCTCATAAGCGGGGGAAGGATGCGGCCGGGGGCTCGGAGCCTAAAAGGCCCCGGGTGCAAAAGACCCCCGCCCCAACGACGACGCCGGCGACGACACCGGTAAGGGCCCGGGACGCAGCTCCCGGAGCCGAACATGCCCGGGCGGCGCCCCGGGCAGAGGCGACGCCTCCGCCCCCGGAGGCCCCCGTCGAGGCTCGGGGGAAGGAGGTTGTTGTCGGTGGGGCGGGGTCCGATTTGGCGGACTACGCCCCATCGCCAATTCGCGTGACGCTCCTCTCGCCTCTCCCGGCGGCATTGGCGCCGGAGAGGCTAGAGGTGAGGTTTTCGGAGGCGGCGCCTCCGTGCCTTTGGCCGGTTGATGAGGAGGGGGGGGGGCCCTCAGTCTTCGAGGTCCCCCCCGGAGCAGGAGGCTCCGAGGGCCCTCCGGCCTAGGGCAGGGAAAGGCCCGATGATCCCCCCCCGGGCGGAGATCCCCGCCCAATCCTCGTCTTCATCGTCCTCGGAGGAAACTTCGTCGACGAAGACGCCGGCGACGACGGCCGTGCTCCCAGACTCCGAGGTCCGCGGGCCCTTTCCCGGCCACAACAGTGGCGCCGGGCAAGATACCTCTCTGCTTCCCGCCGGGGAGGTGGCCCGCTGCGCGGAGGGCCTGCACAGCCGGAAGGTGCAGGCCTTCGTAGCGGGGGGCACGCTCCACGAGCGTTTTGAGGGGCTCGAGTCCCTCGGAGCCCAGGTAGCCCGAGCTCTTACGATTTGTCCTGCACTTAAGACTTTTCTAACTCTTATGTATTTTGTAGGTAGCGACTGTTACCTGGGGCCTTGAGCAGCGGGTCACCCGGCTGCTCAAGGAGGCGAAGAGCCGGGCCGCGGCTTGCGTGGAGCAGCGGGAGGCGGCCCTCCGGGAGCGGGACGAAGCTCTTGATGAGCTGTCCCGGGCCCGGGCCCAGGTGCAACTTTCGGAGGGCGCCTACTGCCGCCTCCGAGAGGAGGCCAAGGTGAGGGAGAAGGCGCTCCGGGAGCTCGAGAGCTCCAGCGTCCGGGCGTTGTCAGACGCGGGCCGCTCCGTCCGCTCGGCCTTGGAAAGTCTTGGCGTTAGCTTGGGCTCCGGGAGCGGCCCGGAGGTGCCCCCGGCGACCCTCGCGGAGGCTGTACGTTTTCTGAACGCACAAGTCTCCGCCATCCCGGAGGCTGCGGACGTCCAGGCACGGGGCCGAGCGATCCCCGTCATCGCGGCCGCCGCGGGGCTCGTTGACTACGGGGGGGTCGGCGCCCGGGCGATCGGGGGGCGCATCCCCCGGAGCTTCCCGGAGGCCTTCGAGCCAACGCGCCGGGAGGTGGAGTTGCTGGCAGAGGGATTCTACAACCGGATTATCCGGACGAGGTTCCCGACACCGGCGCCTCCGGCCGCGGATGCCCCTGCCCCGGACTCGGAGGAAGCTCCCGGGGGGAGGACCCCAATGCTAAAGTATGAGCCTCCCCCGGGTCTTTAGCTAGGACCCCTTTTATTTTTGTTAGACATTTTGATTCCGGTAGCTTCTTAGGAGAAGCCCCGGGCACTTGTACAAAAACATTTTGCAATGAAATATATTTGAAATTTTCTAAGTCTTTGCGATGAAATGTTACCAGGGTTCCCGGGGGGTTACTCCTGGGCAACGGTCCGGGAGAGGCTCTCCGGGGGACGCCCAAGCGGCTTTGATTTTGCTGAGCCTTGTCTCCGGAGAACGCGACGGGGGTATTGCCCGGGAGCCTGTCCGGTTGAGGTGGCGCCCGGAGTGGCACTTGGACAATTTCGACAATAGCCGTGCCGAACTATCTCCCCCGCGTCCGGAGGCCCAGGTGGTACCACCCCTCCGGATACTTCCACCGGCGGGGTACGAGTTTTGGCCCGAAGATGTGCTTCGGGACTCGCAGCGTCGCGTGCGGGCCCTGTATCGGGATTTGGCCCGGGAGCTGAGGGAGCGCCTCCGGGAGCTTTAGGGGTAGGAACCTTAGGCTTGTGAGAAATCCCCCGGGTTAGGACCCGGGTTGTATCTTTCCTGAAGCCCACCGGAGGGGGAGCGTGTCCTCCGGGTTTCCCGATAAATAAAGCTCCTTTCTGTTGATTGCTTTGTCTTATTTTTTCTTCTTGGATGGTCTGGACGACTCATCTTAGCAAGGATGAGCTAAGTTTCTTCGTGGGTGGTGCGGTCGACACCCGGGGGTTCCTTATCCCCCCCGCCCACAGCGGGCCGGAGAATAGCTCCGCGCGCTGTGGGGGTAACAAGGCCCCCGGGAAGGAAGACACCTGTAGCATAGGAAATTTTCTAAGTTAGAAAATTTTAAAGCGAGGTTTTCAAGGAGAAGACCTTCCGGGAGATAATCATCCGGTCGCCGTGAGAAGGGGGAGCCGGGAATAAGGCCTTAAGCGGAAGGAATGTCCAAGAGAACCCGATGGGATTTCCAGAGGCGAGCTTCTTGGGAGACACTCGTCCGGTCGCCGTAAGAACGGGGAGCCGGGAATAGGGTCTTCGGGGAAGGAAATGCCCGAGAAATCCGACTTCTCCGAGAGACAATCGTCCGGTCGCCGTGAGAACGGGGAGCCGGGAATAAGGTCGTTGGGGACCAATCATCCGGTCGCCGTGAAGACGGGGAGCCGGGAAATAGGTCTCCGGGAGACATTCATCCGGTCGCCGTGAGAACGGGGAGCCGGGAATAACGTCGACTCCCAGAGGAGGAAGATTGATCCAATCAAGCCGCAAGGGGCTGATCTTCCGGTCGCCGTGAGAACGGGGAGCCGGGAATAACGTCGACTCCCGGAGGAGGAAATGCCCAAAGACGGGACTTGAGTGTTTGGGCAGGGGACTAGTCTCCCAAAGTGACTCGTTACCACGGCCACTGTGACCGGGTTGCCGCTTACACCCTCAGTCCACGAGGGCTGATCGTAAGCCGCCCTACGGGAGTGCAGGCTCCGTTGTAGGGACTTGTTGGGGCTGGCCCACTTCCTCGCGGGGAGGGCATCCTCACGGGGAGGGCATCCTCGCGGGGAGGGCGCCCTACGGGAGTGCAGGCTCCGTTGTAGGGACTTGTTGGGGCTAGCCCACTTCCTCGCGGGGAGGGCATCGCCGCTAGGGGCGGTAATGAGAGACCTGCAATGAGACAGTTTGCAAAGCAAGATCTATATATTGATAATGAAATGAAGTACAGGGCCTCCCCCTGCGAAGCCGCGAAAGGGGAGGAAAATACAGCGTCCCTCCTCCCCCTCCGGCGTGAACGCCCCGGGGGAGGGGACATGCCCGTAAGGCTAAACATAGAACTTGCGAAGTAAACGCAAGTTCCACGTGTGCTTCAGCTCCTGCTCTTAAAGGTTGGAGAGCTTATAAGCCCCCGAGCCCGGGACTGCAGAGATCTTGCAGGGGCCCTCCCACTTGGGGGAGAGCCTACCCTGGGCTTGGGGGGCCTAATGCGCTTGAGGACAGGGTCCCTAAGGCGAAAGGCCCTCAAGCAGCGACGACCGGGACCGGAAAGGGGGAAGCCCCTGTGGCGAAGACCGGAATCGAAGTGGAGGGGGCCCCAGTGGCCTCGACCGGAACCGGGAAGGGAGCAGGCCCTGTGACACCCGGGACCGGCGAGGGGGGAGCCCCCGCGGTGACATCCGGAACCGGGGAGCCCATGCGGGGGGAAGTCCACTGCGGCACGGGGGCTGCTCTGTCGACCGCCCCCGGTGCGGTACACGCGACGCGGGGGGCGGGACTGGCTCCCGGCGTAGGGTAAACCCTCGGCATGGAGTGGGCTCCCGGCCCCGGGAATAGGCCAGGAACGGGGTACCCCCTTGGTGCCATCGAAGTGCCTCTGCATCTTTTGTATCTGCAAATAAAAGACTAGAATTTGCGTTACGGCACAGGTAAGGCCCGTGCTTTTGGTGAAATATGGGCTGAGAATCTCCCTTCAGTTGGAGGCATCGGATCCCCGGGGAACGCACGTGGTGCGACCTGAGGAGCAAAGCCTCATACTTGGCGGCACCGCTGGCCCCGGGGACAGCAGGACCTTCCGAAGGCCCCCTTCCGGACGCGGTTTGAGGGGGGGCCTCCCGGGGGGTATTGCCGCGACGTCTGGTTCCAGGGGGGAGGCCTCCCCCCTGGGCGCCTCAATAATGTTGACGCTTCTGATCATGGCAGCCGCGCGCTCATACAGGGCATGGGCCATGTCTTGGTCTCCCCGGACGTTGATCACGCCATGCGGCCCGGGGATCTTCATGCAGAGGTAGTTTTGATGGGTGGCAGCCCCCAGCCGGTTGATTGTGGTCCTTCCCATAATCGCGTTGTAGGAGGAGGGGAGGTCCACTACGTCGAAGCGGACCAGCTCAGTCCGGTAGTTCTCCGGGGCGTCGAAGGTCACAGGAAGATCTACTTTGCCCACGGGGTGGATCGCCTTCCCCGGGACAAAACCTTGTAGTGGCCCAGCTGCGGGCTGCAGGAGCTTCTCATCCACCTGCATCTCTTTGAAAGCCTTTGGGAATAGGACGTCGGCGGAGCTCCCACTGTCCACAAGGATGCGTGCCAGGTGACAGTTGTAGATTGTCGCGGAGACAATGAGCGCGTCGTCGTGGGGGAAGCGAACCCCCCGCGCGTCTTCTGCCTTGAAGGTGAGGGGGACGTCCGACCACTTTGGTGGCGGGGACGTGTGTAGCACCCCCGCAACCTTAACTTCACGCGCGTACTCCTTACGCTGGCGCTTGGAGTCCCGCCCGGAGGCAGACCCTCCCACAATGACGTTGATGCGGCGCTGAGAGGTCTGGAAGGGGAGAGCTTCTGAAGGCTCCCCCTCCTGTGCCTGCTCACCCCCCGCGGGAGCGGGGAGGGCCGGAACAGCTGGCCGAGGGAGCAAGGAGGCCGGAGTCTCCCCCCCCTGCCCGCGCTGGTCGAGGAATGCCGCGAAGTGCTGCAGTAGTTGGTCGCAGTCTCGGGTAGCGTGGGTACTGGACCCGTGGAAGCTGCACCACGGTCCTTCCCGCCTTCTCCCCGCGGGGCCCTCCCAGCCGCGCGAAGACTCTCCTTCCCCATGACCTTTCGGCTTGGGGAAGGGACGGTTGCCCCTCGGGGGGTCGCGCGAGTCGCCTCCGCCCTCGAGGACAAAAGTGTCCCGAGGCCGTGGCTCGTTATGCCCCCCTTGTCTGGGGCGTTTAGGGGGATCCCTGGCCCCTCGGTCAACGGGGGGCAGGAGCCCCCTGGGTCTTCTTCCAGATATCGTCTTCCTCCGCCCGAGCGTACTTTTCGAGCACGTTGAAGAGCTCGTCGGCGGAAGAGGGGCAGCTCGGGAGAGCCTTCGGTGGAGCTCCCCCGGGAGGATGCCGCTTTTGCAGGCTTCGATGACCGTAGAGTCGGGGACGTGGGCCACTTTGCTCTTCACATGGGCAAAGCGCTTAAAGAAGCTTCTGATGGTTTCCCCAGTCCTCTGCCGGACAGTGTACAGCTGCGAGGAGTCCAGGGGACGCACGTAGTTCCCCTGGAAGTTGGCACAGAACTCCCGCTTGAGCTGCGAGAAAGACTTGATGGAGCCGGCCTTCAGGTTGTAGAACCAGGAGCGGGCGATGCCGGAGAGGTAAAGGGGAAAGACGTTGCACTGTACTGACTCGTCCCCCCCGGCCGGGGAGATAGCAGTGGAGTAGACCTGCACAAACTCATAAGGGTCTGCCTCGCCGTTATAATGTTCGATGTGTGGCGAGCGGTAGGGCCGCGGCCACCGGATGCTGCGAAGTCTTCGGCACAGAGGCTGGTTAGCCCCCCGCACTTCCCGGGGAGAGCCCCGGTCGCTGTCTTCTTTCACGGGACCTTCGTTGTCTGAGTCTGGAAGCGGTCCGAGAGGTCCGCCAGAATGGCGGTGGCGACGCTTTTCCTCCGAACCGGGACTGAGTTCCCGGACGTCTGGGCTCTCCGCCGGAGAGGTTGGCTCTTCAGCGGGTCTCTTCCCCCGGCCCGTGCGAGAGCGAGGCTCCCCGCGCCCGCGGCCGGGGGGAAGTTCTTCCCTGCGCTCTGGTGAACGCATTCGCTCGACCTCCCCCGAGGCGAAACGGACCTGTCCCGCCGAGGGAGGGAGCTCGTGCGCTGTAGCTTCCGGAGCCGGTTGGGGCGAGCCCCCTGCGACGACCCCCGGGACCGGAAAGGGGGAAGCCCCTGTATCGTCCGGAACCGGGGAGGGGGCGCCCGCGGCGACGCCTGGAATCGAAGTGGAGGGGGCCCCAGTGGCCACGACCGGAACCGGGAAGGGGGCAGGCCCTGTAACACCCGGAACCGGCGAGGGGGGAGCCCCAGTGGCGGCGTCCGGAACCGGGGAGCCCGTGCGAGGGGAAGTCCGCTGCGGCACGGGGGCTGCTCTGTCGACCGCCCCCGGTGTGGTAAACGCAACGCGGGGGGCGGGACTGGCTCCCGGCGCAGGGTAAACCCCCGGCAAGAAGTGGGCTCCCGGCCCCGGGATCAGGCCGGGAACAGGGTACCCCCCTGGTGCCACGAAGGGCCCTGGTATGAAATAACCTCCCGGCACCGGGACGGGCCGGGTGCCGGGAAGGGTCCGGGCGTGTATCCCGCAGGGGGAGGGAACCCCCCGGCAGGATCATATGGGGCAGACAACCCCCCGAGGCCGGAGGGGCCGCCGGGTAACCCATAAACGGGGGCATGTTCCCAGGATATGGGTGCGACGCAAATGTGGGGGCCGGGGGCCGCGCCAACGCGCTAAGGAGCTCGTCCATAGAGTGCTGGGCGCGGAGCTGGCCTTCCACGAGAGCTTCGAGCAGGGCGTCCCGGGGAGCCGAGGGAGCCGTCGAGGGGACGCTTGTCCCGGCCGAGGTCCCCGCGGTCACCGGGAACGACCTGGAGGTGGAAGCACCTAAGTTAAGAGGAAAGGAGGGAGGCGGTACCTGGGCCAGGACGCCTCCGGAAGGGGCCGCCGGGACAGCTGTGTCCCGGGCGGACGGCGCCGGGTCCCCGAGACCCGGGTCACCGGGAAGGGTGCGAGCCCTTGTTCTTGGGGGAGCCATGGCGTCTTGTCACGAGTCCCCACGAACGGCGCCAACTGTCGTGGTATTAAGAATACCCCGGCAGGTTTTGAAGACGATCCTAGCGGAGATTACGCAGCGCGGGTTGACCGGGTGACCGGTCCTCCCCCGCCGGACAAACACAAGAAAAGACACGAGGATTTATACAGGTTCGGGTCCCGGTGGGGGCCCTAGTCCTGTCGACGCGCTCCCGACCGGAGTCGGCTGGGGAGGCTCTCTCCGAGGGAGAGGCTTCCGGAGCAGGCCTGTGAGTTTAGCTATTCCAAATAATAATGAGCTGATCCTTACAACAGAGGAGTACAAGGGCTATTTATAGCCTCAAAAAGAAGCAAAAAGCCTAAACTACCCCGGAAGCCACCGTCGGATTGAAGGGTAGGACCGTCCTTCTCCCGGTCAAACGTCTTGGATGCTTGACAGGTGGTCGCTGATTCCCGAGGCGTTCCTCGCGTGACCTGCACGTGATAAACAAACAGGGATTTTACCTTTTAGGAGGGCGATGACGTCCGGGACCCCTTCCGGAGAGCAGGGTCCCGGGAGCCTAAAAGGCGGCACCCGGGGCAGGCACCGGGGGCCACTGTCCCCGGGCGAATGGCGGCGCCCGGGACGTACCCCGGAGGCACGGTCCCGGGAGCCTAAAAGGCGGCACCCGGGGCAGGCACCGGGGGCCACTGTCCCCGGGCGAATGGCGGCGCCCGGGACCTGCCCGGGGGGCACGGTCCCGAGGGCCAAATGGCGGCGCCCGGGGCAGGCACCGGTGGCCACTATCCCCGGGCAAATGGCGGCGCCCGGGACCCGCCCGGGGGGCACGGTCCCGGGGGCCAAATGGCAGCGCCCGGGGCAGGCACCGGAGGCCACTGTCCCCGGGCCAATGGCGGCGCCCGGGACCCGCCCGGGGGGCACGGTCCCGGGGGCCAAATGGCGGCGCCCGGGACCCGCCCGGGGGCCAAGGTCCCGGGGCCCAAGTGGCGGCGCCCGGGGCAGGCACCGGAGGCCACTGTCCCCGGGCAAATGGCGGCGCCCGGGACCTGCCCGGGGGGCGCAGTCCCGGGGGCCAACTGGCGGCGCCCGAGGCAAGCACCGGAGGCCACTGTCCCCGGGCAATCATGAACTTACCTGGAGTTGGCCGCATGGAGATTTCCCCCAACACATGAACATTTACATGACTTCGTATATCAGCTGCATATCCACCTGGAAATTTAACTCCTTTTAATACTTCACAAAACATTCTTTTCTCTGCAGAACTCAATGAGTAAGATGCAGGAGGTAAATAGAACTTGTCCCCTGCTGAGATAGGATGCAGATCCTTCTTGATACCTAACAGTTGGAGGTCCAAGCGAGTGTTCAAATTGTCTTTTGATTTTCCATCAATATCCAAAAGTGTGTTAATTAGATTGTCACAAACATTTTTCTCGATATGCATCACATCAAGATTATGCCACAACAAAATATCCTTCCAATAGGGCAATTGCACCCATATTGGTTGTTTTTTCCAAATAGTTTTTAGTTCACCATCCTTACCCTTACACTTTCAGGATGGTCTTTTCCCTGTTGGGTCCTTCCCAAAATCATTTTTTACATCTTTTGTTTGTTCTATAACATCATATCCAGAAAGAGAAACTGGGGCTTCCCTATACTCTTTGGTACCATCAAATGACTCACTATCATTTCTAAATTCATGACAAGAATGCAAGAATCGACGATGTCCCATGAAGCAATGTTTTTACCATTTTTAAGATGAAGTGAGCAAGTATTTGCATGGCAAACAACACATCCAGCCTCACCAGAAGTAACTTGTCCAGATACATATCCATATCCTAGATAATCAGTAATAGTCCAGAACAAGGCGGCACGCAATTGAAACCATTGACCAGATGATGCATCACGAGTTTTGACACCATGTCACATCTCTAACAAATCATCGATCAAAGGTTGAAGGTAGACGTCAATATCATTTCCAGGAGCTTTAGGACTAGGAATAAGCAGAGAGAGGATAAAATTTGGTTGCTTCATACACATCCATGGTGGAAGGTTGTAGGGAATCAAGACAACAAGCCATATGCTATGTAATGAACTTAGGCTTCGGGAAGGATTAAAACCATCTATTGCCAAACACAGCCTAATATTGCGACAGTCAGAACTGAAGTCTGGGTACCTGTGGTCGAAATCCTTCCAAGCGGGAGAATCAGCTGGATGGCGTATCAACCCATCTCTAGTGCGCCCTACACTATGCCATCTCATATCAGCTGCTATCTTTGATGACATATACAGTCTCTAGAGCCTCTTTTTAAGTGGAAAATATCGAAGAACCTTTATAGGAATTTTGTGTATTCGCTTCCCATCAGGGCTCTTATTTTCTATCTTCCATCTAGAAGTTCCACATTTTGGGCATGAGTCTATATTTGCATGCTCTTTCCAAAATAGTATACAGTCATGTTCACATGCATCAATATTCTCATAACCCAACCCGAGACTTCTCACCATTTTCTTTGCATAATGGAAGTTTTTTGGCATTGTGGCATTCTTTGGAAATGCTTCCTTCAGTAAGTCTAATAACAAATCAAAGCTACTGTTACTCCATCCACCTAGGAATTTTATGTGAATGAGCCTCACAATAAATTGTAGCTTTGTGAGTTTGCACCTAGGGTAGAGCTCTTGACTAGCATCACTTGCTAACCTATAGAATGTCTCAACATCTACATCTTGATCCTTCAAATCGGAACCATCACCACCTATATCACCAACTTCTTCGTATCCACATCCTATGTCATGGATCATTTCAGTGACCTCATCTAGCTGCGGCTCACTATCCATATTAGGAACATTTTCTATATTAGATTTCTTGTTTGTCCTGTGCAATGATGTTTGTTCACCATGAAATATCCACTTGGTGTATCCTTCTAAAAACCCACCACAAATCAAGTGTTCATAAACAACTTCAGCTTCTCTCCAAACACAGTTCACACATTTTCTACAAGGGCAGAGAATTTCATTTGCTTTTGCAGAATTTGCAAAAGCAAACTCTATGAAGTCCTTTATGCCTTGGTTATATTCAGTTGAGTACCTACATTTAATTATCATTAGTTTCAATCAAAAGAATCACATAAAGTAGCATTGTATTTGATTTAGTGACTGAGTGTTTGATTTCTACCTAGCCGCACTCATCCAACGCTTGTCCATAATAAATGACAAAGACCTTAAAATCCTCGTAGTCTTTCCTTATTATATGGCTTACTGTAAGAATCAGCTAGTATCATTACTAGTTTAATATGGATTTTAGTCTGAAATGAGTTTATAAACAAGAACACAGATACACGAGGGAGGGAGGGTTAACAAATACTTCCTATTTAGAAGGAAGTAATAGCTTACTGCAAAAATTTCTCTCTCCAAAGTGATTTGAAATTACTAGGTTAATTTTAATAATAATCTCAGCTAACTACAAAAATTGGATAGCAAAATACAATTTGATAAGGTAAGTATTGGCCCATCACACCATGTTATTGTTCATGTAAGCAAGCAATAACATCATTTCTATATAGTCATTCATTCATTGTTGAAATACTTCTTTTGATTCATAATATAAGTTTACTTCTTATTCACATGCGAATTAAGAGTATTGAATGAGAGAAAATAATCATAATAAATTAATGATGCCTCTATTATATAAAGTTTGGATGTGTGAGGAAAAAATGTAAATGGAGGCATGAGAGGATACCATACAGGATAAAGAAGTCAAACATGTACTAAATAATATATTGGAATTATAGTAAGGTTTATATTGTGAAATATAGAAAAATAAAAATATTCTTAAATTGTGAAAAGGAAAGTGTATGACACAAAGGCATAATTACAACATGCAAACAAATATAAGTACTTAAATGGAAAAAATATAGATCTACCAGGAAAATTGAAAAATATGGGATTATGGGTAAAAATTACTTTTCCAAAAACCATAAAAAATTCAAATTAAGGCACACAATTGGTGAGACTTTCTTCCTACTTGTCCAATTTTTCTCACCAAAGTGAAAATAGAAACCCATTTGATATTTAACTTCTTCAATTAAGAGTCTAAAGACTTATATGATTAACATCGTATGCCAAAAAAAAATATACTATTGGTCCCTCTAAATCATTGATTTCCAAGTTAAATAATATTTCAAAAAAAATTAAATGCTAGTTTTAAAGAATTGATGTTCAAGACTTAGTTTGGTCAAGTTTTGGATTCAACTTCTATCATAGAGAAACTAAAGTCATATATGATATAACTCTACTGCGACATATACTAAAAACTAGAGTTCTGATAGTGTTTGATAAAAGACTATTATTTTGTTGTTTTAAATAAATTTACATCTTATAATAGAAGGTAATTGTAGTTGTAATCAATGACATAGCCATATAAATAATTCTAACTTTATGAGTATTTGTAAACTTGAAGTTAGAGCTGTTAAAGCACATCAAATTCTTTAGTGTAAAAGTGGTTTCAGCTTCACGCAGAAGCACCAACACCACAATGGATCTAACTTGCGGATTCTGTAGGAGCATATATATGCACAAACACAATCACATAACTAGGAGTACTTCCATACATTTCACATCTATGCACCAAAATTATAAAAAGTTCACTAATGTCTATCTAAAGAGATAGATACAAAACTGTTAAATAGTTATGACTATATAACATAAGAATACTATTTTTTCTATTTAGTGGATACATTGTGTAACACCTATAAATTAAAGGGCATGCATGCCCTTTAGAATACAATGATTGACTCTGTCCAGCCTTCCTGACATATAGAACCTTTTAATGGTGATTAGTGATGGAAACTACTCAAAATATAGCATTATTAGTGTGCACATTATCCATACTCAAAACCCTTGTTCTTTAGGACCATGTGCACCAACTATTATAGAATCCACTTTGTTGCTGATCACTGATCACTTGAGTCCTTGCACTTTATTATTTTGGTCAAATAGTCCTGAACATTCATCCACCTATGTAACATGGGAATAGAAGAGCCTATTAACAAGAATTTGATCAATATAAGACTAGAAAGTATAGAAATTTGGTGTTACAATTTGAATTTATAAATATCATATCTAAATCACTAACTCTTGTTGATACTATATTACTCCAAATAAACTAAAATCTTTATACAATAGCCAGTTACAAAAATTTGGAGTTACAATTTGAATCTCTAAATATCATATCTAAATCACTAGCTCATACCAATGCTATATTACTCCAAATGAACTAAAATATTTGCACAATAACCACTAGTTAGCTCCTCTCTTTGACATACTTCTCAAAGAATCTATAGCAAACAAACTCCTTCTTCATATACAAATAGCACAAACAAGAATCATATAGCAGCAAAAATAATAATAATATTACCTGATTGCAACTAATTTTTCCAAAGATAAAACCTGACAGGAACAATCTCCAAGTTGGAAGTCCAATCTATGAAATCTGAAATTATGTAAATAGAAAGTAGTTTGAAAAAACAACTTTCAAGGCAAAAAAAAATACAAATGCAACATAGATCATTAGAAATCCACACAACATAAGGATTGGCACGCTTTTGGAAAGAACATAGAATAGTAGAGGATCCCACATGCAGGACACGGCGATCATTAGAAATTCATGAATTAGAAATGCAGTAATATACTCTTTACGAAAACTTCTCATACCAGACCAACCCACTGAAATGCAAATAGGGATTAGAAATGTGGTCAATGTGGTCAATATCACAAAGAATAATGAAAGACTGTCTATACCCATATACAAATGGATGTTTTCATAAGGAAGCCATCGAAGGCTTTCCACAAATTGAGATTTGGCTATAGAAGGATCGAATTGTATCTGAGGAACAGGGAGATACAAAAAAGTAATAAGAGAAACGCACAGGCCAATCAATCATATCGGTCTTATTGAAGAATTTGGAATGAAAAGAGGAGTAATGCTTCCTAGCAGGGGACAGAGAATAGGACAGTGCTGTAATTGTTAATTGTTAGGGACAAGAATGATGTATGCGAGCCAGGAGGCGCTTTTGAGGATGAAGCTGGAGGAGCAGCAGCAAGCGGCCGAGTTGTAGCAGGCTATAGAGCTCCAGGGCCGCCGTTTCATGGGGCTGCAGCTTCTTGACATTAAGAACATAGGTCACCACCATCTCAACTCCCCAGTGAGTTCACCTGTGGCTTTAGGACCTCCTGATGGCATGCGCAGTGACAATGAGAATGGACATGCGATTCATTGGGAGGATGCCACAAGCCAATGTACAATTTTTGGTACTGAGAAATCCCTGTTTCTTGCATTAGTGAGGTCTTTTAATTCAAAGGTGGTGATTTGATGGTTTCTTGAAGTAGATAAGAAGCTGAACTATGGTGTGGCTGTGGGTACAGCTGCTTCTACTGCTATATCTGCCATTGCTGCAAAAGGCAAGCAGCAACAGGAGCAGGAGCAGCAAGAGTCTCAGGGCTCCCCTAAGCATCCAGTCAACTCTGGGGAAGAGGGGAAGAAGGAATCTGGTCCTGAAGCATCAGCACCCAATGTTATTTGTGAACTCCAAGAAAGGTAATATTTGTAATGTAATATAGGACCACTTAGATCGAAATAGCATTCACAGAAATGTTCTAACATAGAGTAGAATCGAACATTGAAAAGATTAGTTGACAACACTCAATCAACAGATGGGGCACCAAATTACTAAACAATAGGGGTCTTTCTGTGTAAGTCAGCTGAACACCGTAATTGATGAGTGGGTAGGTGGGTTAGGTGCACCTCTCACCCAGTGGGAAGTCATGAGGCTAAACCCCCCGAATGAAGAAGTAGTGGGGCCCCCTGCCCACCCACGTGATCAGAATTAGATTTCAAACCTAATGATTAGTTGCATATAACATTGGGAAAAAAATTAGGATGACATTTATCAAAGAATTCAAAAGTCACTAATATATTGTTGGCATCGAAATTTATGATATAGAATCAATTTTTCAATTTTAGATTCTTTAATTGTTTAAAGGGCCCCTGATATTGTCTGAATGAGGAGGAATTATGTCTAAAACTAAGAATTTGAGCAAAAGAAATAGGCTAACTATTTGACCAAAGCAATGTGATGACTTTTTAGTTGAAATTATCACTATAGCTCACAAAAAATTCTTATTGGTTTCAGATGTTTTGCACAAGGGTTTGATTAACATATGCACATACATCATGTAAGCACAATGGATTTTCGAGGCTATTTGTCTGTTTGGTTTACATCATCGTACAAAATTATCTCCAAGACTCTAAAAGAAGTTCAAACAACATTTCAAAGCATCTTTTTCGCAATCCACAATCTGCTTTGTGCTGCCTTTGCTTGCACCATGCTAATTTCTTACTTTTGAAGATTTTGTCAAATTCTCAAATAATTAATTGACTAATCTAAACAGCAAAACTTGAAGAAAATTCAAGAGAAATTTACTAATCTAGAGTCTACTGACCTCATATGAAATCAATAAACAACAATAATAAGATCTATTACTATTACCAGTTTAGCACTGACTTAAACTGCAAACATGTACAAATTACAGGAAATTTAACATCATTTTATATGAAACAAGAAACAATCATATTTGATACGAAACAAGAAACAATCATATCAGTAAGCTGATGACAACTTCAATAGAAACCCATAGGATTACCAAAACTCAGTGAGCTTCTGAAGATACAATTGTATAAAAACTGGCCTAGCTACCTTGTGAACAGATCAACACAAAACCCTCAAAAGACATATAAGATTTGATTCTAATGGCAAATCACCGAGACATGGCTGTAGAATAGATCATGTAGTTGTTGAATCAGGAAAATTAGATCCATAATTGCCTGCTCAGGCCAATCAGAACTACAACCATCGAAACTTCAGCCTGTACTCTAGATATCAGAACATTGCAATCATGCCCCATAATAATTTCATGATGCCCACTCATGCTAATGTGTAGAAGGTAACTCATGGTAATGTAGAAAAATGCATATGCAAACTGGAAGGCAACAAAACAAATTTGCTGAACATCAGGTCGTCAACTAATGATCAAAGTTGATGAAAAGATTGATGACCTAAGCAATAGGCACATCCAAGAGTGAAATTTCTAAAAGAGATTTGATAAGAATACCACTCTTACCTATGGATTTTTATTCCAATCTATTCGCATCAACTAGAGGTGGCTCCGAATTCAGGGGGACTACACCACTGGAGCTCTATCACGCCGGGCGCCGGCACTCGCCTCTCTGCCACGTCGGGTCGCCGGCCTCAACCCCTGACCCCACCCTTTGCTTCACTCCCGTGCAAGGCTTGCTGATCTCATGCTATGCCGGCCTCGCGCCTCACCTCCCTATTGCGCACTTTCTTCACCGCTGTCGCTCCACCTCTGCCGTTCACCGCACACCCTGCCGGTAGCGTTTCTAGGGCCACACCGCGAGACACCTCACGCACGGTGGGAGACCAGATTGAAGATTGGGGAGGTTTATCGGTGAATTGGGAGTGGTTTCTCGGTGGAGGAGGTTGGATCGGGGAGGTTTCTTGGCGGAGTGCTGGAGATGGAGAGGATTGGGGGTGGTTTCTCGGTGGAGGAGGTTGGATTGGGGAGGTTTATCGGCAGAGAGCTGGAGATGGAGAGGATTGGGGGACGTTTGTCGATGGAGGAGGTTTGATTGGGGGAGTTTTCTCGTCGGCCGGAGAGCTGGAGATGGAGAGGATTGGGGGAGGTTTGTCGGTGGGGGAGGTTTGTCGGTGGAGGAGGTTTGATTGGGGGTTTTCTCGGCGGCCGGAGAGAGGTTTAATTCTCGGTGGAGGTTGGATTGGGGGAACCGATCGAGGGAAGCAGGGAAGGTAACTAATAAATCTGCAGAGGAAGATTTTACATTTGGCGCAAAACCAACAAATTAGCAGAAAATATTTTTTCATGAAAATTTCCCTCCCAAAATAATAAATCTGTTATTATTCTGCTGAAAATTTTCAGTTTTGCACCAAAAATATATAAATTACTTATTCCTAGCGGTAGATCTACAAAAAATAATAATTTTCCCAACTGGCATATCGGTGAAAAATAAAAATTATATTTTCAACTATAGAACTGCTGGTAAAAAAAAAATTTTCCCAGCAGAAAAAATATTCTCAGCTGTAGATCTGCTAAAAAAATCTTTTCCCAAACTAATCTATAGCTTGCTATATATTATTTATTCCTATCGGTAGGTCTGCTAAAAATAATAACTTTTCCTAGCTGACACATCGGTGAAAAATCAAAATTATATTTTCATCTGTAGGACTAGTACTGGGAAAAAAAGTTTTTCCCAGCAGTTTTATAGCTTGCGCTGGCCTACTGTGTTGTAGTGCATTGTCGTTTAGGCCATATAAATGAGAAACGCATCATGGAACTCCTGAAAGATGGTCTTCTAGACTCATTTGATTTTCAATCATTTGATGTGTGTGAATCTTGTTTACTTGGAAAGATGACAAAGGCACCTTTCACAGGTGAAAGTGAAAGGGCAAGTGACTTATTGGCGCTTTTTCATACTGATGTATGTGGACCATTAAGTTCAACAGCTAGAGGTGGTTTTCAGTACTTCATAACTTTTACCAATGACTTTAGTAGATATGGATATGTATACTTAATGAGGCATAAATCTGAAACATTTGATAAATTCAAGGAATTTCAGAATGAAGTACATAATCAACTTGGCAAGACAATCAAGACCCTACGATCTGATCGTGGAGCGGAGTATTTGAGCCAAGAATTTGGTGATTATCTAAAACAACACGAATTGTTCCACAATTGACCCTGCCGGGTACACCTCAATGGAATGGTGTGTCAGAACGACGGAACAGGACCTTGTTGGACATGGTTCAGTCAATGATGAGCCAAACTGATCTTCCATTGTCCTTCTGGGGATATGCTCTAGAAACAGCTACGTTCACATTAAATAGGGCTCCATCAAAAGCCATAGAAAAGACACCATATGAGATATGGAATGGAAAGCGTCCCAGGTTGTCTTTTCTTAAGATTTGGGGTTGTGAGGCTTATGTAAAACGTTTAATGTCTGATAAACTCAAATCCAAATCAGATAAATGCTTCTTTGTGGGATATCCTAAGGAAACAAAAGGATATTACTTCTATAATTGAGAAGAAAACAAAATGTTTGTTGCCTGAAACAGTGTCTTTTTGGTGAAAGAGTTTCCTCCAAAAGGAGTAAGTGGGAGCACAATGCAACTTGAAGAAATTCGGGAACCACTAGAAATTATTTCAGCACCCACTGAAGCTCAGTAAGACCTGCAAAATAATGTAGAAAATGCAGGACAAGCACCGGTTACACGTAGGTCTGAAAGGGTACGTCACGCACCTGGAAGGTACATGTTCCTTACTATGGAGCAGTGAGAGGTATTATTGCTAGACAATGATGAGCCCAAGACTTATGAAGAAGTGATGATGAGCCCTGAATCCGAGAAATGGCTTGGAGCCATGAGATCCGAAATTGAATCCATGCATGACAATCGAGTGTGGAACTTGATTGATCTGCCTGATGGTGTAAAAACCATTGAGTGCAAATGGGTTTCTAAGAAAAAGATTGACATGGATGGTCATGTCATATCCATAAAGCACAATTAGTTACGAAAGGTTTCAAGAAAATTCAAGGTGTTGATTATGATGAAACATTTTCTCCTGTTGCTATGTTAAAGTCAATCAGGATCATCCTAGCTATTGCTGGCTATTTTGATTTAGATATGGTAGATGGATGTCAAAATGGCTTTCCTAAATGGAAACCTAAGTGAGGATGTGTATATGGCATAGCCTAAAGGTTTTGTCGATCCAGAAAATACTGGGAAAGTGTGCAAGCTTCATAAATCCATTTATGGGTTGAATCAAGCATCTCAGAGTTGGAATCTTCGTTTTGATGAAGTAGTCAAACAATTTGGCTTCATAAAAAATGAAGAAGAGCCTTGTGTTTACAAAAAGGCAAGTGGGAGCGCACTTGTTTTTCTGGTCTTATATGTGGATGACATACTTCTGATTGGAAATGATATTCCTATGCTTGAGTCTGTGAAGTCCTCATTAAAAAGTAGCTTTTCTATGAAAGGCTTAGGTGAGGCAACATATATTTTGGGTACTAGGATCTACCGAGATAGATCTAAAAGGCTAATTGGATTAAGCCAAAGTACATATGTTGACAAAGTATTGAATAGATTCAACATGCAGGATTCCAAGAATGGTTTTCTGCCTATGTCACATGGCATTAGTCTTAGCAAGAGCCAATGTCCTTTGACATGTGATGAGCGGGACAAAATGAATAAGATTCCATATGCTTCTGCTGTTGGGTCTATTATGTATGCCATGTTTTGTACACACCCAGATGTCTCATATGCTCTAAGTGTTACGAGCAGATACCAATTAGATCCAGGTGAGAGTCACTGGATTGCTGTAAAAAAACATCCCTAAATACTTGAGAAGGACTAAGGATGTGTTCCTGGTTTATGGAGGTGAGGAAGAGCTCATTGTTAGTGGTTACACCGATGCTAGCTTCCAAACCGACAAAGATGATTTCAAATCACAATTTGGTTTTGTGTTTTGTCTTAATTGAGGAGCTGTAAGTCTTAATTGAGGAGCTGTAAGCTGGAAGAGTTCCAAGCAAGAAACTGTCGCTGACTCTACAACAGAAGCAGAGTACATTGTTGCTTCTGAAGCTGCCAAAGAAGCTGTTTGGATTAAAAAGTTCATCTCTGAACTTGGTGTGGTTTCTAGCATTTCAAGCCCAGTGGATCTCTATTGTGATAATAGTGGAGCCATTGTGCAAGCCAAGGAACCATGGTCTCATCAGAAATATATTCAGGTGTTATCACCTCATCCGAGAAATCGTGAATAGAGGTGATGTGAAGATTTGCAAAGTGTCCACTGATTTGAATGTTGCTAATCCGTTGACAAAGCCTCTCCTGCAACCAAAGCATGAGGTGCATACTAGAGCAATCGGTATTAGATACATTTGTGATTGACTCTAGTCCAAGTGGGAGATATTGTTAGTGATATGTCCTAGGAAAAATCACAGAGATGTGTTTATCTTTGTTATATTTATGAACATTTGAAAAATATGTTATTTTTGAATAAATTATCATCTTTGTTCGATCAACAAGTATGTGACTTGTTCATAATACTCTAAATTTATTTGATGATATTATTCTAATAAAGTCCCTGATCCATTATCTTCAATTAGGACATTATTGATTAATGGATCAGCGCATATATTGATTGATGGTTATGGTTCACGGACCATGGATATAAGATATCAAATTAATAATGTGGACATATATTGGATAATACAATGTTGGATAGACTCATTTTGAGACACTGTTTGGATTTGTTATTTAAGTGTCACCAGTTGGTCTCAAATAATGTTTATGATTGATCCTTAGACCTGAGACCATCATAGTTTCCTACATGTGTAGTAGTATACTTTGATACTACCAAACGCTACTTTTAATGAAGTGGTAATAAAGGTAATATTCAGGTATGTTGTGAGCCATGCGGAGGAATATGAATGGTTAAGATGGAATTTGCATCTCTCATATAATGAGAGAGATATCTCTGAGCCCCTCGATATAGATGAATTGAGAAGTGGATGGCCATGCCGTTTGTGGTTGAGTGTCAACTACGGGAAGATCAATTCACTATGAGATCAAGCAAGGATTGAACTGTGCAAGGGTGGCACATTTCCTACCTTGGTTTATTCTGGTATCGTACGGCAAGAGGATCAACATGAAGATATTATATAGGTTTGCTAATTATGATCTTTGTGTGTATTTGGATAGTCGTTATGTGCTGCTAGGGGCCACTACTGACTAACAATTCGGGTTAGTATTCCCGAGTCATGACTAAATATACATGAACCTACAGGGTCACACACTTAATGGGTTGGAACAATGCAATTCGGGTTAAGTCTATTTTGATATGGGTTTCTGTATCGGACTCGGAGACTTGATATTAGACTCCTTATGCATTTGGATTGGGTTTGGTATGGGTTTCTGTATCGGACTTGGAGACTTAATATTAGACACCTTATGCATTTGGATTGGGTTTGATATGGGTTTCTGTATCAGACTCAGAGACTTAATATTAGACTTCTTATACATTCGGATTGGGTTTGTTATGGGTTTTCGTATCGGATCCGGATTGGGTATGTTATGGAGTTTTCGTATCAGATAAGAAGATTTAATGTTAGACTCATCCTGCAGCTCAGATAAGATTTGGAAACCTAATCTGTTAGGATTTCTTCTGCATGGGCAGATTGGATAAGATTCGTATCACATCAGGAAATCTAATCTGTTGGGATTTGTTCTACATGGCTCTATATAAAGAGAGGTATGATGGGCTTTGAGACCATCACAAAAGCCATAGCTGCCATCTCTTTTTGATAGCCCTAAACCCTTGTCATGCGTGTTGGTGCAAGCACACCATCGTACGACGTTCCATCTCGGTACGTGTGGATTAGAATGATCCGTGAGCAGTCGTTGTCATCTACATTTGCTGATCAGGAAGATCCACAAACGGTTGCTGTGAACATTCGATCGCTTCACCAAATCTGCTTCCGCTGTTGGTAACAATCTAATTAATGATCTATTACTTGCAACCTTTGAGTAAAATTTTTTGAAATAATGCTAGTGTAGCTTACTCGGTTTGCTACAACAGAGCTGATCGTTGAGCTGTGTCGAGCTTGGGCTTAACCGAAGTTGCTCGGGGAGCTGGTACATGGCGAAGGCCGTGGTTTGGTGGTGGTGAGTGGCGGCGTTGAGGTCAGATCCGAGCAGATCTGGCTCAAATCGGCGGCTAGGCACAAACGACGGTGTATCAGTGGCGATTGGTGGAGATCCGGCAATGGATCAACCGGATCTAGGGTTTTGTGGTGGCGCGGTGTAGGATGGCGGTGATGAACGGTGCAAAGGCGGCGGATTAGGGATGGATCCAAAGGCGAGGCAGCACGGCGGTTGTAGATCTTTGGCGGCGCGTGGGAACAGGAGCTGTGGCTGTGACAGAGAGGGAGAAGACAAGGAAAAGGCCGCCATCCACCACCGCTGTCACTATGGCGATGAACGGCGCACTAGGGTTTGTGGGGTGGCGCAACTACGAGCAGGAGGCGGCGCCGGATTTGGTGTGGAGAGGACGAGGAAGAAAGAGCCGGCTAGGGCTAGAGGTGGAGGGAGGTGAGGATTGCCTTGGAGGGAGGCAGAAAAGAAGCTCAGGTGAGAAGAAGATGAAGAGACCAGCTACCAGCAATGCCCAGTCGCCGATGCCGGTGGTGATGAAGGGGAGGCTCGGGTACAATTTGAGATTAAAGCGAGGAGAAGAAAGAAAAGTGGCCGGGCCTAAGGATGAAGAGGGAGGTAGAACGGGGGAAAAGAGACCAGCGGCTCACTGTCGGCATGGACCTGGTCGTGCCAGCAAGCTCGCCGGGCCAAGAGAGAAGTTGGAGATTTTGGAGATAAGCCAGGCCAAGGAGTTTTTAGTATTTTGTTTATTTTGCAATTTGGCCCTCGGAGTTTTTAGTAATAGCAATTGAGTCCCTCCGAGTTAGGGTTTAAGATTTCTGTGTCTTGGCCTTTATGCAATTTGGTGTTCAGGTTTTTAGGTAATTGCAATTAGGCCCTAGGCTTTTAGGTTTTTAGGGTTCTGACCTTCGGAGACTCTAATTTCGACATGGTCTTCTGTATGGAATCATTTGTTGGCTAGATCGAGTCGGTGAAGATTGTCCATTTAGTAATAAATTACTTGAATTGCGTCAACCTGCTATTAAAATGAACAAAATGCACAATGGAGGTTGAACGACAACAAATAAAGCTATACTTGAGTATTTGATGATTTTTGTGAGTAAAATGAGCATGAATAAGGGGAAAATATTTAGAAAAAAAGCACAAATATGAAAGTTATCAGCCGTGTCGGGTCGTGCCTGGGCCAGCCCAGCAACACAGCATGGCACGATAGCTCACAGACAAGTGGTCTTGCCTAGGCTAGCCCAGCAAGGTAACGGACCACAGGCCAACGGCACGACACTGCCCAGTGACATGGCTCGGCACATGGGCTGTATGGCTGGCCCAACAGACCTCTCCCCCATTTTCAAAAAAAAGCTAGCCCCTCCTTTTCAAAAAAAAGAGATACACCCTTTTTTCTACTAAAAAAAGATTCCCACTTATTTCCAAACAAAAGCTACCCTAACTTATAGCCTACCTTATAACCTTTTTAATTTTTCAAAAAAAATCCCAAGATGTATAATTTTTTAAAAAAACCCCTTCACATCCTTTATTTTTAGAAAAACCTCCCTTTCAAAAACACTATAAATACTCCCTCCCACTTCCAAAATTTCACATACATCTTCAAATTCTCTCTTACTCCCCCATTCTCTCTCATACTCTCTATTCTCTAGTACTCATTCTCTCATTTTTTTAAATCAATCCTTTATTCTCAAAAAAATCGAAATGGATCCCAGCACCATCAATTTTGGAAACTTCGGTACTGATGATGTTGCAAATTGGGAGCTTATCGGCTATGACTCTGATGAGGAGCATTACGCCACCAAACAGACGATGTCATCACCTCTAGATTTGGTGGCTAGATCGAGCTCTGTCGGCACCAAAAGTGCAAGGATTTCTGAATGCTAGAAGTATATGGTGCCGGGCTAGACTGTTGACTTGATTGGAAAAAGGGTACCAATTGCTACATGTAAATTTTGCAAAAATGTATTAAACACTAAATCTGAAGGTGGTACCAAACACTTACACCATCATGCAAAAAGCTGTGCAAAAAAGCAACTACACTCGCAAGGTCAACAGACATAGCTGAATCTCAACCCTAATGACACAATAAGTAATTGGGCCTATGACCTTATGGTAAGTATAGAAGCACTTGTTAAATTTAGTGTTTCTGCATATTTGCCAGTTAGCATAGGTGAAACTAAGGTTTTTGAAGATATGATATGAATGGGATTTTGTCCTCAATATAAAAAAAGTAAGTAGAAATACTATTAGAAGTGATATTTTAGCATATTATCCAAAATAATTAGCTTCATTAGAACAAGATTTTACAAAAATTAGGTTTTCTTTTGCATTCACATATGATATTTGGTGTTCCTCACATCAAAAAATAGATTATCTTTGCTAGTTACACACTATTTAAATGATAATTATAACTTAAATAAGAGAGTGATAGGGTTTAAATTAAGAGATGTTGCACATACTCCTAAGGCTAGCTATTGCCAAATACATATTGCAAGTAGTTAATGAATTTAAATGAGAAAATCATTTTGTATTTATCACTCTTGACAATACTTTAGCAAATACTAAGGCGATAGACAAACTGACTCTGACACTAGAGTCATACGTTAGAGGGTATGTTCTCCACCAGAGGTGCATCTGCCACATCATCAACCTCATTGTCCAAAATGGTATGAAGGAAATGGTCAGGTCTTTAGATAGTATTCGCTCAGCTATCATTTACATTACTAGATCAAATACACATGTCACTGAGTTTAAGAATTATATGGTGTTTTTATCCTAGACCTTGTTTAGTTTTGTATCATCTTTTTGATATTGCAAATTATGTGAGTCTTATAGAACGGATCCTGATTTTTTTTCTATTGGGAAGGAAAATAGATTTTTAAAATATTTTTCAAGTATTTTACATCTTTATTGTTATGCTTTTATTTTAGATCCTAGAGTAAAATTAGTTGGTTCGCAATCTTCTTTATAAGAGGTAGGTATAGTTTTAAATATTGATTATTCTAAGACTTATGCTCATATTGTTGACCAAATTGTTGACGATTTGAACTCTGGGTTCCTCTTCTAATTTTATGCAAGAAGGTAAGTTAGAAGATATGAGGCCAATCAGATATATTCTCAAGACGTTCAAGGTATCAATGAATCTAAGGACACGGGGAGCAAGAATTATCCAAGTTCGGGCCCCCTTTAAGCTGGGTAATACCCCTACATCTTATGCAATTGATTATGTGGAAAAAAGACTTACAGAGAGGTGGTTCCAAAGTGTAGCTAGCTAATCCTATCTTTGCTAAACCTAGTCTTCTCTTTGTCATTGATCTGTCCTCTCTTGATCCGTCTCTCGAAGGCCTTCTTATTCTTGCCTAAGAGGTCGTCGGTTGTTCTCTTGGAAGCACGCCCCACGATCTCTCCTAACCGCCCCAGAGTAGTAGCTGTGAGGTCGTGGGTGTGGTAGTTGCTGTAGATCAATGGTACGTGGCGGTTTGGCCGACTTGACTCGGTCGTCATGGAACCACCTTATCGTCTTAACCTCCTTCGACGGTTACCTTGTTAGGGACTTATAATTATCTCGTGAATAACCATAAGGATCATGATAGGGTAATGTTTAAGGAATGATCGCGTAATACTGCAACCACAGTGCTAAGGTTGGTTCTTGTATCCGTGAGAGAGGATGGTTGTAGGGACTATCTCCGCGACCACGCCGCCCTTGGATACAGCATAAAACAAAGGATTTAAGATAACAAATGCCTTGATTTGTGCAAAATGGATAAAATTTTGAGTTATATCCAGAATGCCTTTGGATTACCCAACATTCCTCCTTCCGGCCTTTTGGCAACCATAGGGAGGGCCACGGCCATAGTCATGTGCGACCATGTTGTGCTATCGCGACCATGGTGGCCTAAAAATAGCTAAAAATCCTCGTCAGCTAGCCCCCGAATTTGAAGTGACAAAGGCCCACTTTAATGGTGTGTTGCTTCGAATTCTCAATAGTGTTTCGTCGCTTCGAATTCCCATGTTGCGTTGCACCGATGACAGCTTCAATACGTCTTGGGGAATGAGCTGTAGGCACGAGGGAGGATTTTGAGGTTTCTGCATCGTGCCCAAGGCCAGGAAGTTGAAGCGTCACCTGAGTGAGTCTATAAATAACTGTTCCCCTGCTATGTAATCTTCAACTTCTCCACAAATTTCTCTAAGTCTCAAGATCTCTCGCCTTCAAACCTTCTGAGCCAATGGCATCTCCAAACCGGGTCAGTGAGGAAGTTGGGGAGGAGAATGTTGAGGCCTTGGGAGCACAAGGAACCGGCGTTGTGCCTTCGTCTCAAGAGGTAATTCTCTCTTGGTAGATTGGCGTAAGCTTTTCCTTGAGATGCAGTTTTCTCAAAGGCTTTTTGCTTTATGTAGCCGCTCGACAGCTCAACTGTCTCTGGGAAATGTGGTGGCGATGATCTTGGATCCTCTGGGGGATCTTCATCGAAGAGGCCAATGTAGCTTGATGAGCTCGTTGCATACCAGGCTTCATCCCGAGCATCCCCTGGAAAGATGGCTCCAGTGCAGCCTACGGGCAAACAAGCTTCGCCTCATTCTCCTTTCTCGATGGAGGATGAGGAAGCCTTTGGCTTTGCTGCCAATGCCTCACCCTTATCCTCCTCGATAAGAACTCTTGACTCTTGGGCTTATTCTAGTTAATCGATTCTGACCTTGAAGCAAGTTTGACCATTTTGTGTAGAGTCGTGATTCTCGGGAAGAGCTGGACAGGGTCAAGGCCGAGCTGTGGGCCCTCCAGGAGGAGTACAAACTCCTTGGGGAGAAGTACGCCTAGCGGGGGCTTGACTTGGATAACTTCTTCAATCGCGTTGAGTGTTTGAAGGCAAGTTTTGACTGGGCCAGGGAGACCGCAAAGCTTGCTCAACAAAAAGAGCATCTTGTGCGTGAGGAGAAGCACGCCGCAGATGTAACCATCACCGACTATGGTCTCACCATGAAGGATACCCTCGCAAGACTGAGGGAAGTCGCGAGGCTCCTTGAAGCGTACGTGGTTGACCCAAAGAAGGATAACTTGTCTCTAGAGGAGTCCTGCGTCCTCGCTGCAAGCCAAACTGACTTCATTTTAGATGCAGTTAGGGCTAAGGCCGATCCTTAGTGTGGCCTTTTGTATTTCTTTTTATTTTCGTAAATAATGGAAAAATTAATAAAGAATCAATTTTTCTCATGTTGATTTTTCACTTTCTGTTTATAAATAACGTCTAGTATTTTCTTAGACCATTATATTATCTCTTTTCTTACCTTTTGGCTATAGAAAAGCATGCGTGTTGCGTGCGATCACAGAATGACTATCACGATCATGGAAAGGCATGAGTGCTATGTGTGATCATGGAATGACTCGCGATCATGAGAGTGGCGATCTTTATTTGCTATCCCCCGAAGTCGAAGCGATAAGGCTTCTTTTCACTGGAAAAGGCATTTTCCTTTGAAAAAAGGCGTTTCAACTTCTGAAAAGGTGACTTGTCGGTTCAACTTCCCGTTGAACGCACGCGGGACTGTGTGTGCGCATGTCATGTTGTTTTGACATGCATTGAATTTGAAAAACACCTTTGGCTATGCGACGTGACCTGTGGTGAAGGAACCGAGGGAAGTGGGTTTTTAAACCCTTCGTCTCAAACCCTATCTTCTCATGAAAGCTTCATCGAAATATCCAAGCACTAGCAAAGTTCCTGTTAGAGCTGTAGGTAGCAGCCTTCGCTGTTTCTCCACCAAAAACCCAGCTTGATTGTGTACTGGACAAAATCCAGTCATCAATCGGAGGAGAGCTTACTAGCGTTGGAGGCTGATGGTTATTGTCCCTCCAGGTCGCTGATACCCTGGCGGCCTGCTGGGTAGAGCGAAGAGAGCCCTGTAGTGAAGAAGGGCGAACTGGTGATGTTCGAGGACTTCTTACACTACGGCCTTCGTCTGTTAGAGAGCAACTTTTTGTGGGAGGTTCTCGCCCATTTCAACTTGGAGCTAGTGAATTTGAACGCCAACTCTGGGTTGATCCTCTCCACCTTCCAGCATTTATGCGAGGTGTTTTTGGGGTTTTTCCCAGTGTGGCACTACTCTACCAGTACTACTTCTTGGCCATGTCTAAGGACACAGCGGAGCCAGGTTGCATGTACTTTCGCCTATAGGAGAAGAAGGACTTTCTACCCTTTCCTCTGTGTGATTCCGTGCACAAGTGGTACCAGAGGTGGTTCTACTATGCCACGATGGAGGAAAGTCACCTCTGGTTCGCCGACCGGCGACCAGAGAAGAGCAGGGAGAAGGATGTTGCCCCTACCCTTGATGAAGACCAGAAGAAACAAGCCTAGGCGTTGAGGTACCTCATAGATGCGTGCTTGACTGCTTGGGATATGATCCTTGATTTTGTAAAAAATCGGATCAGTCCTCTAAAGAATAGGGATCACCCCGCGTGGGAGATCAAGGCCAAGAAGGATGCTACAAGGGATGGCAGCCCTGGTACGTTTCTTGTTTGTTCATTTGTTTGTTTTGGATGTATTGGTGAACATGCATCGTTGTACAGAGTTGTCCTCTTCTGATGTCATGGTTAGAACCAGTTATATGTTGAAGGCTTTTAACCTGGTTGAGGAAGGTGACCCAAGTGCGTCGAGGCCGAAGAGCCTTGTCGGAAGCGCCGATGAAGTGTTACAGGCGCGCAAGAAGGTACGCTTTGTTCGACAAACTAGACAAGTCGCGCTGGTAATGTAAATCTTCCCAAAAACACCCTGTTTTGTGTAGTTAGCCGAGGGCCAAGTGGGGAGATGAAGAGGCCCTTGGGCGATGAAGATCCTTCTGGTGGTTCATCAAAGAAGCAAAGAGGACCCTAAAGTTGAAACAGCCCAAGGTTCCAACTTCTAGCAAAGCAAAAGTACTGATTGCTGGGGTGGCTTCATTCAAGGCAACTGCGACCATTGCGAATTCGGCTGCTATTGTGGTATTGCGAATACCCCGGCAGGTTCTACAGCAGTTCCTAGCGAATGTAAAGTGACGCGAGCTGACCGCATGACCGGTCCTCTCCCGTCACGCCAACATAGAGAGTGACACAAGGATTTATACAAGTTCAGGTCTCAGTGGAGACCCTAGTCCTGTCGATGTGCTCCCAACAAGGGTTGGCTAGGGGAGCTCTCTCGTGGGGATAGTGCTCCTAAGCATGCCTATTCATTTTTGTGTATTGATGATAATGAATTGTCCCTCCTTACAAAAGAGGGGTACAAGGGTATATATAGGCCCAAAAGATACAAATTACAAGACTACCCCGGCTACAACCGTCCAATCAAGGGGCACCGATGTCCTTCTGCTGACTAGGGGGCTCGGATGCTTGACAAGTGTCTTCGCCGATTCCCTAGGCGCTCCTCATGTGATCCCCATGTGACCCTGCGCAGGAGCCCGCAAGGCTGTCGGGGGCTCCTGTGACTGGGCCAACGGCACTGCCCGAGATTGGACAGAGTCACCAGGGACCCTGGTCCCTAGGCACACAGCGGCGCCCGAGAAGGGTCACCGGGGGCCTTTGTCCCTAGGCACATGGCGACGCCCGGGACGGGTTCGCCGGAGGCCCTTGTCCCTGGGCCAATTGCGGCACCCATGACGGGGTCACCGGGGACCCTTGTCCTCAAGCAAATGGTGGCTCCCAGGATGGGGTCACTGGGGGGTCTTTGTGCTCGGGCAAATGGCAGCGCACGGGACCGGGTCACCAAGGGCCCCTGTCCCAGGGCCAATGGTGGCGCCCGGGACGGGGTCACTGGGCGCCCTTGTCCCTGGGCCGAGGGCGATGTAACACCCTGGGTTTGGGGTGAAAATTCTTTTCTTAAAAAGTCATGCATGCATATGTCTCTTCTAGATCAGCCAAATCGGCCCAGCTTTATTCTATCCAAAGCCCCAAAAATCTCAAAATCTTTCCTGTCAACCCAAATCAAGATCTGACTTTCCAGATATGACCTACTATCTATCCTGAGTATAAAAGCCTTCAGAAGCCAGATTCAATTCCATTTTTAACTCCCAGATTTATCAACTCCTTTCTGTTTTCGAAAACGAAAATATATTATATTACCCCAAATACCCTAAGTTTCAGAAATTCAGATTTAATCAAAATCTTGGCCAAGTTCAGACCAAATTATATCAGGATTATGTTGAAGGGTATGCCAGTACCTTAATCCAAAGTTGGCTACCAGATTCTATCATCTAGACTCTTTTCACCAATCAGTCCAAGAATATGACAAATCAGTCCTTTTCTAGATTTTCCAGAAGCCTGAAAAGGCTAAATGTTGCAAATCAACTCCAAATCCAAATCTGATTCAGGGAACACCTCCGAAATGCTATTCAACAAAAAATCTTCTTATATGAGTATCTCAAAATCAAATCCTAAATTCCAGAATTTCAGCATTTGACAAAATCCAAATTCCAAATACCCTAAATTACACTATTATCAATTTTACTCAAAAACCATTCAAATGTTTCAAATTTCATCTTCTATCTTGCCAAATTATCTGTTGAATTAAGTTTTAGCAAAATCAAATTCAACCCTAATAATCGAAATCTCCAGATTTGCAAATCAGCCCAAAGTCAAGAATTAGAAATTGCAAATTAGTCCAGATTCGACCAGAGCAGCAGCTCTGTTGTCAACCGTAGCCTCGCCGTGCTTGTGCACCGTGTTTGCTCGCCGCCGGCCAAGCCTCGCCTGCGCTTGTGCCTGTGCGTGCCTTTGCATGTGCGCACGTGTCCACCCCTACGCAGTCACCGTGGCAGCGCCAGCGACCAGCAACCGCGCATGTGCGCGACCAACAGCAACCACGCCCAGTAGTAGCAGCCCTTATGTCAGAAGTTTCAAGCCACATTGCCTTGCTGTGGCAGCCATTGTCGCCACCGCTTGAACCGACCATCGCCAAGTTCTAATGCCCCGACCAAACACAATTGCAGAGCTGTTGTTGTCGTTGCATCGCGTTGTCGTCGCTGTTGCTTCTGCGCCCAACCAGTCTCGTCATTGGCACCAATTTCCTTGTTGCTCCCTCCTCGCAAGCTTCACCTTGGCCGATTTAAGCACCCCCAGCACCCTGTATCATATCTACTTCACCAGAATTTGGCTAAGACCCAGAGCTTCTTCTTTATCACCTTCTTCTCTGGCGAGCCGCCAAGGAGGAGCTCGACGCCAGATCATTCTACTGCACCAAATCTCCAATTGACACCACCAGTGAGTATCTCTCATCTTCCACATCGTGCTATAGCATCCAATCAAGCTCCGGTGAACCTCATCGCCGGTGATCGCCATTAATTGCTTTTTCCCTGTTCCCACAGTGCTGATCGATTCAGCCCAAATTAGCCCTCGAATCAGTAGACTAAAATGATCAGTGAACTGAGTTTAGCAAGCCTGTAAGCTCAGAATCCCCAATTGAACTCAAATTGAAGCTTTTCCCGATTTTGAGCTTCACCAGTCGCCGGCTCTCGTCGCCAGGCTACGCCGGCGATGCTACGGTCAAATTAACTCCACCAGTAGCTTCCTCGTGTCCCTCTATCACTCTCCAAGCAAGGAAATAACTTCAAACCTCTTGTATCAAAAACCCCCAATTTGTCGCGCCCCGAAACTGGGACTACGACTACTCCTGTAGAGACCTAGCTCGCTGCAGCTAGTCCCATACACACAAACCTTTGACTTCCCAGGATAAATCAAACACAGGAGTATAATACATTGCAACATAGTAACTTACAAAATATTTAAGCAGTGTGGCCTGCTGGCATTAATATTACATAAGAGATTGCAATGCCTTCACGGCATTCAAGGTTTAGCAAAATATTAACTACACAGCAGAAGATAGGTGACCCTCCCACAAAAGAAGTTGACGGTAGAACAACACACATCAGGGCTCTGGCGGAACTGGCTCTCCTCCTTCTGGATCCACAAAGTTCTCCATGCCATCATCTTGATCAAGGTACGCTCCATCTACTGAGTTGAATGTTGCAAGGGTGAGCACTTACGTACTTAGCAAGTCATAGGTAAGAGTAGATACATATAATAGTGATGATATGAACCTAGACTAGTCAAGAATGATACTTACGCAAGGCTTGTAGATATACTGCGGACCTAAAAAATGCTTGATTGCACTTTTCTTCTAGGAGGGCGAGTTCATCGTCACATTCTTTAGTTGTATTTGTAGTGTCAATATTTGTCACGCGAGGGGAGCCAAGTTGTATTTCACTTAGCAACATGGCTTCAGCCTCGAACCATTTGGTGAATGTGTCAATGGCTATGAATAAGAACTTGAATCCATCGACAGCTTGGGACATTGGTCCCAGTATATCTATCCCCCACACGATGAATAGCCATGTTAACAGGATAGTTTGTAATGCATATGTCGGCTGATGAGTTTGCCAAGCATGAAATTGACACTGAGGGCATGTCTTGACCATGTTCTTAGCATCGTTCAGTGCCGTAGGCCAGTAATACCCTTGTCGAAAAGCTTTTCCAACCAGTGTGCGGTAGGAGGATTGTGCACCGCATATGCCCTCATGGATTTCTCTAAAAAGGATTTTACCTTCTTGCTGAGGTATGCAACGCATGAGTATGCCTTGTGTACTCTTTTTGTACATGATGCCGTCGACCAATTTGTACATGTTTGCTTTTCTAACTAACCGATCAGCATCGGATTTGTCCTCAGGCAAGGTCCCATGCGCAAGATAGATCCTCAATCTTCTTCGATGAACACTCCTGCTGGAGCGGATGCGCGTGAGGACCCAAGTTTCAATAACTGGTCGGTGAGAGTATTGTCTCTTCTCGGCACGAATTGGACTTCAAAATTCCTAAAGTATTTTTCCAATTTCCTCACCTCGCCTAGGTAACGAGGCATTGTCTCGTTGGAGGTGCTGTACTCCTTGTTTACCTAGTTTACGACTAGCAGTGAGTCTCCTCTCACCACTAGCCGATGGACTCCAAAGGATTTGGCTGCTCGGAGCCCAGCAAAAAGACATTCATACTCTGCTGCGTTGTTAGTTGCAACAAAGTGGAGTTGTATGACGTACTGGAGTTGGTCGCCCTGAGGCGTAATTAAGACCACTCCAGCCCCTGAGTTTGAAAAACCGCGAGAACCATCAAAGTACATCGTCCAAATGTCGTTTGTGGACAAATCTGTCTGTTCCTGTGGAAGTGGGTCGGGATTAGTCCATTCAACCACAAAATCAGCAAGAATTTGAGATTTTATTGCCACGTGAGCAGTGAAGTGGAGGTCAAACAGTCCCATTTCAACTACCCATTTTGCGACTCGACCAGTTGCTTCCGGATTACGGAGTATCTCCCCTATGGGAAAGGACGATGGCACAAATATCTTGTGCACTTGAAAGTAATGTCGCAGCTTTCGGGAAACCATTAAGAGGGCATAAAGTAGTTTTTGGACCTCAGGGTAACACTCCTTTGGTCCATTGAGTACTTCACTGACGTAATAGACTTGTCATTGCACGCCATCCTGTTCTGTGACCAGTACCGCGTTGACCATGCATGGGGTTGCGGCTAAGTAGATGAGCAATGGTTCTCCCACGTTTGGGGAGACCAACACCAAAGCACTAGATAAGTGCTTCTTGACTTCCTGGAAGGCTTTTTCGGCTTCATCCAACCACTGGAAACCATTATACTTATGTAGTACCTTAAAGAAAGGTAAACCACGTTCGCCTAACTGCGATATGAAACGGCTTAAGGCCGTAATTCGACCAGGTAGGCTTTGGACGTGTTTCGTTGAGGAAGGAGATCGCATTTGCTCAATGGCCTATATTTTGTCGGGATTAACTTCAATGCCTCGTGAACAAACAAGAAAACTAAAAGTTGGCTAGAAAAAACTCCGAAAGAGCACTTTTCAGGATTCAATTTGATTCCATATTTATTCAAATTATAGAAAGTCTTAGTGAGATCATTTACATGATTAGAGCTCTGTAAGCTCCTTACAACCAGCTCATCTACATAAGTTTCTAAGTTATACCCTAATTGAGATAGAAAGGTCTTCAGCATCAAGTGCTGATACGTGGAACTAGCTTTCTTGAGTCCAAATGGCATTCTGACGTAGCAGTAGGTGCCAAAGGGTGCGATGAAGACAGTTTTCTCTTCATCTATTTCTGCCATGCTAATTTGATGGTAGCTTGAGTAAGCATCCAGAAAGCTCATCAGTTCACAACCCATGGTAAAATCGACCAACTAATCGATATGGGAAAGGGGAAAGTCGTCCTTCGAGCAGGCATTGTTGAGGCTGCGGTAAAATCGACCAACTAATCGATATGGGGAAGGGGAAAGTCGTCCTTCGGGCAGGCATTGTTGAGGCTGGTGTAATTGACGCACATGCGCCACTTACCATTGGACTTAAGGACCATGACCGGGTTTGTGAGCCATTCGGGATGGTTAACCTCATGAATAAAACCAGCATCCTGGAGTTTAGTCAACTCCGCACGAATGGCTTCTTGTCGATCAGGAGCAAAGCGTCGAAGCTTTTGCTTTATTGGTGGTTGTCCAGGTCGGATTGCTAGCTTGTGCTCGATCACATCCCTTGGGACTCCGGGCATGTCAGATGGTTTCCACGCAAACACATCTACGTTAGCTCGGAGGAAAGTAATGAACGCGAGTTCCTATTTAGTGTCCAGTGATAATCCGATCCGAACAATCTTGGTCGGGTCGTCTAGGAATAGAGAAACTTGCTTTAGTTTTTCATCTGGTCGCAGAGTTGTCTTGATCGCATCAGGTTCTTTGGTCACTAGTTTGATGTCTCATAGGGGTAATTGATCTAGCAACTCCAAAGAAATGCGATCACAGGTTAGAGACGTATGTTTACTACCTCTAATTGTGATGACGCCTTTTGGGCCTGGTAGTTTGACGCACTGGTAGGTGTAGTGTGTCGCCGCCATGAACTTGGCGAGTAATGGCCTGCCAAAGATGGCTTTGTAAGCCAAATCAAAATCAATCACATCAAAGGTAATTAATTCTATTCGAAAGTTCTTGCGCTCTCCGAGTGTTATGGGTAACACTATTTGCTCAATGGGCATCATTGTGGAGCTAGGTATAATCCCAAAAAACGGGTGGCCACCGGTTTAATCTTGGAACAAGGTATTTGCATCTCATCAAGAGCTTTGGCGAACAAGAGGTCAAGCGAACTTTCGCCATCGACCAGTACGTGCCCCACTTTAGCATTGCTAATAATGGAGGTAATCACCAAAGGGAGACGTCGAGGGTTGGACATTTCTTTGGGTCAATCTTCCTTGTTGAATGTCAGATAGGTTTCCGACCAATGGGGGAACTGAGGTTCTCCTAATGGAGCTTCAACGCTATTCACCTCTTGATGAACAGCTTTAAAGAATAATAAGATGAAAAACCACTAAAAATGACATTAACAGGATTTCTAGGTACCTGGTACGGCATTACCTCATCTCTGTCGGCGTCTTTAGTTCTGTGAGATTGTCCGTTTTCTAGTATAGTAGGCATGGGTCTGGTTCCTAGATAGAAATTGTCCAGGCTCTTTAACTAGGTGCGGCAATTCTTAAGGTCATGTCCAGAAGCATTATGCAATGAACACCATTTTTTGTTTCCCAGCATGTTAGTCTGTTTTTTCGGGCGGTCGCGAGTGCGACCTCCGGAGGGAAGCTTAGTGGATTTGGATGGAACTCTTTTACCTTTCTCTTGTGGTTTCTTGTCCAGGACTGCGAACTCGCGGAATCGGCTTGCTCCATTCTTGTGGGGCTTCTTAGATCTTCCACCTGTAGAGAGCTCGGATTTCTTTATCGAATCTTCCTTCTTTTCAGTCTTTAGGCCAGGTTGAGGAGGTAAGTTACCTTTGTCCACCATCCTATTCCACTCTACAGCTTCTCCTCCATTGAAAAAATGATCTGCCATGCCGAATAGCTCTGACACTGATCGAGGGGGATGGATACTTAGGTCCTCTGTGAACTGTCGATATCTAACACCATGTTTGAAAGCCCTGATAACTGAAGAATCAGAGATGTTTGGAATGGAATTCCTCACTCCTATGAATGTCTTGACGAACTGCCAAAGTGTCTCCATCGAAGTCTAGCGCAAGTGATGAAGGTCATCCTCTCATAGTAGTTTTGGAAGTTGTTGAGGATAGCGTCGCACAACATCTCCAAGTTGTAGATCGATCCGTTCGGTTGGTTGAACAATTAGGTCCGCGTTGAACCTTCTAGGACCGTCGGCAAATAATTTTCCATGACCTATTCATCTCCCCTGGCCGCTTGGATGGCCGTAGCGTAGAACTAGAGAAATTTGATTGGATTTTGAGTCCCATCAAATCTCTCGATCGTACCAGGCTTAAACTTATCAAGCCAAACCACATTTCCTAGTCCAAGTGAAAAATCTTTGCAACCCACGTACGCACTGCGTGGTCTTTGATCATCGCGACTAATTCCTTGGTCACAGAAGTAGTTGACCTGAGGAGGCTCACGATGTGGTCCCAAATGTGAGTGTACCAGTATGCAGTTAGGGTTGCGGGAAGTACCTGTACGTGTGGTCTTGTTGTGTCGGGACTGGGTTACATCTCTTGTGACCTTGGAGCAAACCGGCCTGTCCTCTGGTGGTCGAACGTGAGGATGCCTCTGGAGTAAACCCGAGGGCTACCTCATCAAGATTATCTGCAAGCACTCTTGCAAATATAATCCTACCATCGTTCGCGAGGCTGGAGGGCGGATTACGAAGTGCATAAGCAATCCTCCAGAGACGATCTTCCTGATTTCACCTGGGTGCCGGTGGAGTTCTAGGTGAGGTCGCCTCTGCCAGTGGCAAATAGTTCGGAGAGGGAATGGGCGTGTAATTACGCCCACAACCTCCCGGAGAGGGTTGTCAAGATGTCCCAGGACCGGGGTCGCGAGAAACGGTACCTCGACGAGCTGTCGCTGGTTGTAGAAGATCTTCTGCGACCTTGCGAACATCATCCTCTCACTGTTCGCGTTTTGGTCCTCTTTCTGTTTATGTTCTCGTTCTTGCCTAGCATCACATTACTCTGGAGTTTCTCTAGGGATTGAGTTCGTAGACGAAGAAAACATCTCATCTTTGTCTGAGTCTGACTCGAAATCAAAGAGAGATTTCAGGTTGTCTGGGGAGAAATTCTCCAAGCGGATGTCAAGATCGTCTTCTTCAATGTTGTCTAAAGCAACCGGTTGCAGCACATACTCGTCCTCTATCGAGGGCAAGTGAACTACCTGATCCGATTCCTATTCAACAGACATGGTTGGGATCGAGGATGACGCTTCCCCAAGACAAATGTGAGGGTATTGTCGTCACCATTGATGGGGACAGCATCTTATCCATTGCATGTACATGATCCTCAAGATCGAAATCGTTCTTAGAATCATGTAAGAAAGAGAAATGATCCATGAATACAATGAATCCTGATGAAAATGTCTTCAGGGCTCCACAGTGGGCGCCAGCTGTTGATGATTGGAACTCTAGTTTCCTCTGCCGATCTTATGCAAGAAGGAGAGTTAGAAGATATCAGGCCAATCAGACAGATTCTCAAGACGTTCAAGGTATCAATGAATTTAAGGACACAGGGAGCGAGAATTATCTAGGTTCGGGCCCCCTTTAACCTGGGTAATAGCCCTACATCCTGTTCAATTCATTATGCGGAAAAAAGAATTACAGAGAGGTGGTTACAAAGTGTAGCTAGCTAATCCTATCTTTGCTAAACCTAGTCTTCTCTCTGTCGTTGATCCGTCCTATCCTGATCCCTCCCTTGAAGGCCTTCTTATACTTGCGGAAGAGGTCGTCGGTTGTTCTCCTGGAAGCACGCCCCACGATCTCTCCTAACCTCCCGGGAGTAGTAGATGTGAGGTCGTGGGTGTGGTAGTTGCTGTAGATCAATGGTACGTGGCAGTTTGGCTGGCTTGACTCGGTCGTCATGGAACCACCTTACCGTCTTAACCTTCTTCGATGGTTATAGGGTAATGTTTCAGGAATGATCGTTTAATACTGCGACCACGGTGCTAAGGTTGGTTCTTGTATCCGCGAGAGAGGATGGTCGTAGGGACTATCTCCGCGACCACGCCACCCTTGGATACAACATAAAACATAAGTTTTAAGATAACGAATGCCTTGATTTTGCGTGAAATGGATAAGATTTCGAATTATATCCAGAATGCCTTTGGATTACCCAACGTTCCTCCTTCTGACCTTTTGCGGACCATAGGGAGGGCGGCGGCCATAGTCATGTGTGACCATGTGGCGCTATCAATCCTCGTCAAAAATTTTTCGAGTTTCTGTTTATATGAGGCTAAGTGTGGTAACTCACATCGAAGACCACTAGTAGCTCCTCCATGATAGTCGGAGCAATGAAGGAAGGTTGGTAATGAACTACAGAAGAAGTTAACAGGTGGAGTTTCTTCATCCTCTTCACAAAGCTCTGCGCAAGCAATGCAAACACCACTGCTGGGAAGTACATTGGTGGAGCAGAACCACTACCTCAACACTAATCATTCCACGAATCCCGAGTTCGTGAATGATGAGGACAACAGCAACAACATTCTCATGTAATAACCAACGACGGTATTTTGTGTTATCCCATTTGACAAGATGTCTTGGTTGTTCATGTGTCAACAATGTCTTCTGAAGCAATATTTAGTATGGCAAGAAGAATAGTTGGGAATCGAAAATCGTTTCTAAGACAAGATGGTTGACGCAATTACTTGTCTCAAAGGCTAGGAAAATGCTGCCATCAGAGAACAACACAACACACTGAATTAGAAAGACTAAATCTTGATTTAGAATAATTTGTAATTTTTTCTGAAAATTTTTAATTAGTTATTATACTTTTTTCCTTACAAAGATTTTATCCCAATGAGTTTTACTTAGTAAGATTTTAACAAGGCAGTAACATTTCCATCCCTTTAATAAAATAGTTCCCCCTTGCAATTTTCATATATGTGTACTTGTCAATATGATACAAAATTTTTAATAAAATCATTACGTCTCATTAAAATTTTTCTTCTTTTTTTTAAAAATTGTGCCATCTCACTTGCATATTATTTCCATCTAATTAAAATTTTTCTAACTATTAAATTGTTGTGTTTTTTTAATTTTTATCCTCTACATTTTTTTCAAATTTTATATAATATTTCCCATCACTATGTTTTTTTAGATTTTTTTACAAACATATTTTCAGATTTTTTTTCCAAATTATATAACTTTTTCCTATTTATTTTCAAAAATTCAATTTTTTTCAAATTTTTTATTTCCTCCATGCCATGCCCGGGCCAACCCGGCCCGTTAACCGGCACGTGGGCTAGTGGGCCGTGCCGTGCCTTCTCTATATGCTAATGTGCCGACACACATCGACCCACCGGCCCAATGGGCTAGACCGGCACGACACGGCCATTTGACAGCACTAGCCAAGATAGAGTAAATTTGGCAGTTGAGTTGGGCTTCCAGAAGGTGATGGTGGAATTTGACAATCTAACTCTTGTCGACATGTGGAAGTCCTAGGAAGAAAACAAATCGTTGATAGCTGGTATTTGGCATGATATACAAGAACTCAGCAGGAAATGTGTTTGTTTTAATGTTTCTTATGTTTGAAGAGATGCAAATGCTGTAGCACATGCTTGCACCAAACAAACAAATGCAA
This sequence comes from Pharus latifolius, assembly GCA_019359835.1. Taxonomy (NCBI): domain Eukaryota; kingdom Viridiplantae; phylum Streptophyta; class Magnoliopsida; order Poales; family Poaceae; genus Pharus; species Pharus latifolius. The sequence goes on from CM033330.1 coordinate 14,206,585, forward strand.
CTTTTCGAACGTGTACTTGGCTGAATAGAGCGCTGTAATTTATGGAGCCTATTATCAACCAAGACTGTAAATGCTATACCTGAATGATACAGCTCTTGTGTGATGCTCTCAAAAGAAAAAAGAGTAGCATTTAAAACATACCATATGATAGCACTTCTTAATATTGTTTCAAACATTGCCAAAACTTTCAATCACACCCCGATACTTTTTCATACAGTTCTTCTCATACATTGACTAGGGAATTACTTAGTGACCAAATCTTCTTATTTGATGAGAAAATTACATACTTCTTGCACATTAAACAAAAAATATTAACATTCTAACATAATCTTCTTATTAAACCGTAACTTTCTTCCTTGAAGGTGACTTCATATCTTCTCTAGTTTGGATTCTTGAGCATTAAACTACAGCTTGCTTCCTTGAAGGTGACTTATCATCTGGAGTTTGGATCCTTGTATCATGCCTGTATGCATACTTCCATGCACAGAACAGATAAACAAAGAACGACACCAATCCAAGAGCTGCGAGAAGCCAATAGAATCTATCGAGGTGGCTCTTGTTCAAGTTGACACCATCCAACCACCCTCCCCTTCCATCACCACCATCTGTAACCCTATTCACCACTTGAATCAAGAAGCTACCGAGCCATGACGCTAGCCCTAGAACGCAGAAGAAGACGGAGCTTCCGATCGACTTCATCCCGACCGACGCCTCGCTGTAGAAGAACTCTAGGAGCCCGACGAAGGAGGTGACATCCATGACGCCGAGCAGAAAGAATTGCGGTGCCAACCAAAACACAGACATGGGGATGGTACTCGCACCAGCTGAATCGATCAGAAGGTTCTCTTCTGCAACCTTCTTCCTCTTTGCCTCCACTGTTGCCGCCACCGCGAGGGCTATGATGGAGGATACAAACCCTACGCCAACACGTTGGAGGTGTGTGATGCCACCGACCTTGCGGGTGATCCTACGCAAGAATGGCACAACCATCTGATCGTAGATCACCAAGATTACCATTTGGAAGACAATTGGTATCACAAAGAGGGTCGCCGGAGATATGTTGATTGCTCCAAGATTCGTGTTCATGGTGCTTCCTTGTTGCACGCTGAAGGTTAGGAGCAACGGGATTGGTAAGTATCCTATGATTGAGGTGAGGAAGATGGGGAGCATCCTGAGGATGATCTTGGTCTCCTCCACTTGGGTCACTGTGCAAAGGGACCAGGCTCGTGTGTCTCTGTTATCTATAGAAGCTTTATCAAGGAACCTATGTATATGGATGCGAATTAATGTTGTGTCAGTTCAGATGTTTCATGTTGTGTTATAAACAACTTGATATAGTTAATGCAAACTACTAATTAGTTGTTAGCATGTCGGTTAGCTAGGCCAGCTAATCATCAAAAAATTCTAAAAAAAACTTGTTTAAATAGTAGTCAGAGTAATGTTTATCGAGGAACCTATGTATGTGGATGCAAATTAATGTTGTCAGTTCAGATATCTCATTCTCCAAAATTATGAAAAATTCTAAAAAAAAACTTGCGTAGATAGTACTTGAGTAATGTTGTATCAGTTCAGATGTTTCATGCTGTATTATAAATAAAGCGTCATATTTAGTGCAAACTTGCTAACCACATTTGATTAGCTAGGCTAGCTAATCGTTAAAAAAAATATCAAAAAACCTTTCTAGATAGTACTCGGACTAATACAGCGTCCTATAAAATTTGAATTCCAAACTAGATAAAAATTGAGTGGCAAAAAATGATTTCAATAAATAGTGACTTTTGTTGTTTTTTTATTTTCTATTTTATTTTTCATGCGTCAGAAATTTCCTTTTTTTTTTCCTTTTTCGTAGCAACAATCGAATTTGGACTTGATATTTTATATGATGATAAATTTAATCATAGGACTATCTACTCTACGTTTTTTGAAGAAGTTTTCAACTTTTTATGATGAGTTGATGGCTTTAACTAGTGTGATTATTAGTTAGTATATTAACTTGAATTGAGAATTTGCACTAGATATATCTTTTTTATAATAAAATATTTTCCTAAAGCAGTTTTCCATGATGGCCTACTTACTTCAAGCCCAATGTTCTATCCAAAACTTCAATACTCTTGCTGCTGCCTTCAGTACTTTCATATAATTCCCTTGAGTTCTCGGACAATGGCAGTTTTCTCTTTCTAAAGGCAGCCACAAAAACCTATAGTATAAAAAGTAACTTGTGGTCATCTGAAATAAACTCCAAATTTATTAGTTTCAAATAAGATTAAGATTTCTACCAAGGTTTTCATGATTACAATATGGATAATATAGTTATATGATCACACGGAAACCCTAAATGATTCGCATCTAGAATAGAAATCTCATATGATCGTGATCACAATTTTGGTATGGTACAATTATGTGCCTAATCTAATATTTTTTTATGAAAATTGAATAAATGAATTTATATAAAATAAAATGTTATGTGTAAACAAATACTTCAATGTGTGCAAATGTAATTAAATATCTCAAAATTTACTATAATAATGTAAACTCTCAATATATGTTGGATTTTACTACTAAAATGCATGCATTTTTCAAGATATATGTATTTTTCAAAATTTGGTAGAATCATAATCCACAATTTGAGCCTAACAATCTGATTGATCCAATCAAACAAAAATTGATACTATTTAGAATTCCCGATTCTAACAACCTTGATTAATACAAACATTTATCCGATGAAATCTATTTAGCAGAGGCACTAGATTGTTGTAGAAAAGAAGGCCACCAAAGGACCATCCCAACAAAAATCGATCGTACCTATAATCATGACCTTAACAAACTTGAATTATTATAGACATTTACCTGAAGAATTCTAGTTAGAGGACTCCCCATCGGCACTTGATTGCGGAAGAAAGGAAGGCCACCAACGATGACCACCATCCCAATAAAAATCATGAGGGCAGAAAGCACAAAACCATAGTCCCAACCCTCATTGTTCTCAACCCACACAAGGAAGATGAGCCCTATGAAGCCTCCCATAGAGATGCAGAATGTGAACCAGTTGAAGAAGCTGATCTTTCCCCTAAGCTCGTTGTCATCCTCGCTGTCAAACTGGTCACCGCCCAGTGCCGCCATACAGACCCGCAGAGCCCCTTCTCCTATGGACTCCACAATAAAGTATTAGATTAGGGGCCTTTTTGCAAACATATGTAAACTGAGTGAGGAAGAATCTCATTCGAACTTAGACTCATTAAGGTATTGAGCTAATAGACCGGTTTGAACCCAACTCATTTTTTTTACCGAGTTGAGTTCTAATCAAGTCAAAATTTTCACATTACTTGCGAGACATGAGCTGAAGTTCCACTGTACCTATAGGGATGATGTAGAGGCCTAGGTTGAGAAAGCTCAAGTTTCTTCCACGCACTTGCTCACAGTTGTTTGGGTGATTGTCGATGTCACATTTTGGTGGATGTAGTGATGGAATGTGTGCTTGAATTGCCAAGAGCATATATCCCTAAAACACCAAAATGCAAAATACACATTTAATGTGCAAAAAAATCGCATCTTAAATATCTAAACTTAGAGAAATTATATATCCATATCTTTGTTTTTTTTCTTAATTTGTCATGTTAGTCATAATATTATGTAGAAATTATTCATTTTTTTTCCTTTCGTCAGTTATACCTATCAGATTGTGAAATGCACGAAGTACAAAAGTCTGAATAAATAATTTCTCGAAGCACAGAACCCCAAAGGGCAATTTTTGTCAATTTAACACAAATGTGCATTTAAAAGTTTCTCCCCCTTACTTTTTACTTGCCTTTTTTGACTTTTCAGGTTTTCTATGATAAAATTTTTATCATTTATTTTATAACTACATGCATGTGCAGTAAAAATTACAAAAACAACAATAATATAAAAATGTTTCAGACGATAATTCTACTAATATTATTTTAATATGAAAAATTCTAATACTTTCTGAATATACCGCCAATCAAAATAAAATAAAATTAACCACACATATACCAAAAGGACAAGTAAAAGATACTTGCCAGGATCTCCAAGGGACCTAAGATGAGGATGGTATAGAAGCGGTTGATATATGAGTCAGACAGGAAGGCTCCAAGGAAGGAGAACATGCAAAGTGCTCCAAAGAAGTTGGTAGCTGTTGTTGAAGCACTGGCAATGCCCATATGCATTGTTCCATGAAGATAACTCACCAAGTTCAGTATGGTTGGTATGTTTGCCACATTGGTCAGCACTACCAAGACTGCAAATTAATGCAATGCCCTGTTAGTATTATTCTAGTACAATTTGTTTTGTTTCTCCAACAAACGTGTTCAACAATGAAACTTAAAATATGTTGTAATTTATTTTTGTGTGAAGTGTAATTTTGGTCTCTCTATTTTGTATTCATATTTATTTTGATCCATCTACTTTAAAATAGCTTAAATTGATCTTCTATTTTCAAAATTTGACCTTTTTGTCCCTAAATTGTATTATAAGTTGTTTTGATGATGTGAATTATTATATATGCTAATGTGTGAAAAAATACAGCAGGTATGAACTAATTAAACATTTCAATAAAAACCTAGGCATCAATACAGACAATACGGCACCTTGCATGATGTTTAAGTTAGCATTTGTATTAACGAGTTGTATTATCTATAAGTTGGGGAAAGAAAAAATTGAAATGATTTTGTGTTACAAATTTGTCAGTGTGGAGAAAATATCATATCATCCATACACCTAAAACCGTGTCACTGAAACAATTCATAAAACTATTTAGAAATTAAAAGATATCTGATTTTCAAAGTAAAGATATCAATTTGATCTAATTTAAAATATAAGGTTAAAATGAATCCGACAATAAAATAGAGAAACTAAAAATACACTTTATCTTTTAAAATGAAATTATCACATTGTGCTTAGGGCGCATATATTCATAGTTCCGAGTAACTAAATACTTCCCGCGTTTTTTATTTTGGTTCAAATAATTTTACATCAGTATATTAGTACATTTGCCACATTGGTCAACACTACCAAGACTGCAAATTAAAACAATACATTGTTAGTATTGGAGTACAACTTTCTTTTTTGTTTGTTTTCTTTTGTTTCTCAAGGAAGGAAGGTGTTCAACAAGAAAACTTAAAATACATCGTAACCTCTTTGTCATGGATTAAGAATGTTGAATGTTTTAAATAGTAATTATGAAAATAGCTATATCCATAGTTCCTAGCTAGCAGTTAAATATTTTTTGTAGTTTTTATTTTGGTTCAATAATTACACATTTGTATATGGGTTTAGGCAATTAAATAATATTATAAATATGGTGAGGGAAGATATCCATGTACATTGGAGAGAATAGTGGGCACATACATACAAGAAACTTTAGCTAGACTGCGCATGTAATAATGCTCTAGTCTCTATGGCAATATGCTCCTTGCAATTGAGAGAAATACAACTTCATTATAATTTATCTGACTTCACGCCTTGAATTAATAGTGTAGATAATCTTACTATACTTCTTTTTCTTTAAATTTGTGCCTTCTTAACGTCCATATAGAAAGAAGTCTATATTACAAAACAGAAAGAATATGTCTTTCTGAAACCAAATAAGATGGTGTTACTTACAATAAATGAACATTGTAGCTTTTACTCCACCATGCCTCTTTGGGTTAATTGGCCTTCCCCTCCAATCTACAAGGCCTTGTAAAACCATGGTTTATGCAAGTAGCTAGGCTTCCCTTGCCTCCCTCGATGTCACTCTTATCTCTCTCTGAGTAATAAGTGTGCCATGACCTAATGCTTTTATAGCCTTAGTCAAGCACCCCGTTGCATCTTATCACTCAAGTGGACAAGATACATATGCCAGTTTTTCTTCATGACATTGACTCATTTGCCTAAGAACAGTTCTTCAAATTGTAGTCCAATCAGTGTGACAATGCAACTACCTCATCACATGTTTGATACATAGGAGTGTTTGTCGTATACTACCATTTTCCTTTTTATTTTATTTATTTATTTATTTTTTTTTTGTAATGGGGCATATGTCCATCCCATATTACTCACCAGTATTCTTAAGAAGAAAAGAATACTTAATGAAACATTACTACCAACCATAAGAAGAAACCATAGTACATAGCAACATATCATACAAAATAAAACAATTTACTACCGAACAATACTTGGTTAAACATTACTTATTAATTTAATATACACTAATTTGGAAAAATAAAATATCGTGCGTATGTATTTCTCTTTGACATTGGTCCTCACGGCGTCCTTCCGTGTTTACTTACTACTGGATCTCTCAGTAAATATGGTGTGTCTAATTTCAAGACTTTACTTCACTAATCTCTAATTGATTTTATCTCCCTCTGAGTATATCCAATCCTTCAAAAACTGAGAAGAAACTTAATAACATAATACTCCCTCCATTGCAAATAAAAGACATAATTTGATAAAACACATATTAAGAAAGTTTTAAACTCAAGAGAATATTGGGTAAAATGACTAATTACCATTATTTATAAATACCTTGGAAATGAGAATATAAATACTATTGTCAGGAATTAATCATAAATAATAAAGAGTGAAAAAGTAAATAAGAGTAGAATAAGAAAAATAATAATAAATTTGAATGTGTCTTATATTCCGTAACAAGATTAAAAAATTATATGTCTTATGTTATACAAAAAAGCGTAAAGAAAAAGTTGAGAAATTTCCAACTACAAGATATACAATCCAAATACTCACTCGTCCCCACGTTGCACCACGTCCACGCCGCATTTGTGGCCGTTCGATCGGCGGTTTTGCTTCATCTGCGCCGTCTGTGTGGATCCCACTACTTTGCGTGCGTCGTTGGTGTGTTTCTGGCTACCAGATCGCTGTCTTCACTTCATCTGGGCCGGCTGCGTGGAATCCACTACCGGACTTGTGAGTTACTGTTTGAACACAACCTCCATGTTGAGCCACGTCGTCTCTTCATTCGTGCCTGTTGGATCGGAGGTTTCACTTCATCTGGGCTGGCCACGTCGATGTCGCGTTTATGCCGTACTGTTTGAACGCTTGGTCCACGTTGAGCCATATCGTTCTTTCGTTCGTGCCTGGATCGGCGCGTTTGCTTCACGTGGGCCATCAAACGTGCTCCCTATTGTCCAACTATTTCCCACTCGTCTGCTGTTTCCCACATTCGATCAAAACTGCCAGCTATTCCCCACATTCGAGCAAACTAGGTCTTCTGATTCGACCAGCGGAAAAATCACTAGACACACTGTCTCATATTGTCACGTTTTTTGCCACATTCGACCACAAACCATAACAGATGATTCGACCAAAAAAACCAAAATGTGACCATCATAGAAACAAAACCGGTGCTTCGACCGAGCACCACATTTGGCCACAACCAAGCCTGCTTATTCAACCCAAAAAAATTCGACCAAAAAAATAATTAACTCTTTCGGCCAAAATAAATCGACCGAAAACAATCAACCAAGATTTACAGCCAAGTTTTTTTCTACCACGACCACACTGTTTTGTACTATCAAACTGTTTTACTGCATTTGACCAAAAGTCATGATAGCTGATTCCGCCAAAAAAACCAAATGTGACCAACAAACAATTAACTCGTTGGCCAAAATTAATTGGCCAAAAGTAATTGATCAGAGATTTTACAGGTGTGACTGCTGTTTTTTTTGCCTCGACCAAATTTATGTTTTTCTGAGATCAGGTCTTTTTACTGGTGCGACCAAGATTTATGCTGATGGACCCAACTTTACGACCAAACATTTTGCTACCACAACTAAGGCAGCTGATTCGACCCAAAAAACAAAATGTGACCATTTTTTTGCTGCCACAACCACATTGTTTTTGTACTATCGAACTATTTGCCATATTCGACCAGAAGCCATGGCAGCTGATTCGGCCAAAAAACAAAACCACCATTTCAACCAGAAGTCATGACATTAGTTTCAGTCAAAAAACCTAAATGTGACAAAAAAAACAATTTACTATTTTGTCCAAATATAATCGATCAGAATCAATTGACCACAAACCTGGACAGCTGATTCTACTAGAATTAGCCGACTATTGTTTTTGCTGCCTCGACCACCAAAATAATTTATGTTGATGGTCCAACTTTATGACCAGAATTTTTGTTACCCCGACCACAGTGTTTTGTACTATCGAGTTGTTTGTCCCATTCGAGCACAAAGCCATGATCAAGTTTTGTGCAACTATCATAAAAAACCAAAAGCGCTGGTTCGACCAGGCATAAGACCAGTGGATCTTGAAACTCTTCCCCACAATTGACCAATCCTGCTGATTCGACCAAAAAACCAAAATGCCTACTCTTTCCTGAATCGATCGGGGTCTTTTGCTGCTGTGACTAAGATTTATGCTAACTAAAATTTTTGCTGTCACGATCATAAAACAAAATGCGACCATCCTAACAAAAAACAAAATCACTGCTCTGACCAGACATAGGCCCAGTGGACCTCTAATTCGATCATCATAAAAACAAATTGGCCGTATCAGCACAAACTCTGTTCTGGTCGTAGTCTGCCAATTCAAAACTTGTCGTACCAGCACAAGCATTGTTCTAATCATGATCGTCCAGTTCAAAACTAGTCGTAGTCGTGCAGTTCGATAATCTCAACAATTATAACTAATTTGTAAATATAATATCTTATCATCTACAAATCTATTCTCTCAATACCCGCAACAATACACGGGTTCCACCTAGTTTTAAAGACAAGTCAACTTGAGGTGTGAAAGAACCATAAAACATGTCTAAAATATAATAATTATGAAATGTATGAATAATCTCAGAACTTTAAGTTCACGACAGATTCATTTACATTAGAACTATTAAACTCGGAAAGACTTCACGTATAACAAATTAGAAACTCCTTAAGAAAACTAATCCACGTCCTTAATAACTTCTATATATATATATATATATATATATATATATATATATATATCTTGATGTGCATCTCCTACCTCTGATCTATACCACACTCGAGGCGGTCTAGTACAAAGATATTCCAAATTCGAATGCCGAAATTTAAAATTTCTGATTAAATCCAGGGGGTAAACAAAACCAATGTTTGTACATATAGCTCACTTAAACAAGGCTAAAAATATTAGGTGTTATGTAAAGTTGTTATTTAATTATATTTTGTTAACCTACGTCTTTTATAAGTCATATTAACAATGCTAGGTACAATATTTTGCTGCCCTTTGAGTTGGTAAACTGTCAATTACATTGATGATACACAGGGCAACGGTGTCAAAGCTAACAATTGTTTACTGAATATATACTACACAATTGGACCTGCATACTCCAATTTTTAATCAAAATATCTTTGTTTAATTAACTTTCTCTTGTGTTGCGAACTTCTGTCATCGGACTCTATTATTGCTTCCTGTCGAATAAAGTTCGGACTAATTGACCAGTTGTATGTCCGAATTATTTCTAGTATGATAATGCCAAAAAGGATATTAAAAGGTGAATTAGTATATCGCAATTAGAAAACAACTAGAAAATAAGATCCTTAACCTTTATTCTGACAGAGAGCCATCAATGAGCCCCACACCTTCTCTCTCACCTCAGTGGGCACACCTAGGGATGAAAATAGATCGGATCCGGATCGGATAATGACTGAACCATATTCGTATCCGTATTTTTTTTCGGATCCAGATACGGATCCGGATAGCTCGGATACAATATGGATATGGATAGTATCGGATACGAATACGGATCGAATACGGGTCGAAACGGATACGGTTATGGATAATGATCGAAACATTGATACCCCACAAACTGTACGTCCAAAATCAATTAAAGCACATAAATGATTAAATTGATTAGCACATTTATAAAATTTACACAGTCTATCACATAAATTAAACTTTTGCATACATAGCCACATATACATATGTTGACATATCACATAAATACATAATTCAAAATTCAAATAGACCATCAGTCCATCACATAGATATAGTTCAAAGTTCAAATAGACATCAGTCATCACATAAATATATGGTTCAAAGTTTGGAGGTTCTGAAAACGAAGAGACTCAAAAACATACATCTTAATACTAGAATATTAAGAAAACAAAGAGACTCAAAAGAAGCTCCTTTTACATTGGGGAGGTTCTGATTTTGAACATCAGAAAAGAACTCTGAAGCAATGGTTTGTCATGTTACACATCAAAAAAGAACTCACGCATAGCTTATCTAGCATCACTAGAAATTCCAGAGCTTCAAACAATTGAGTAGGACCATTTGCTACTCCATTAGACCACAAAACGAGCAAGTATCAAAGCACAAATCCTCCAATAGAGCAAATATCAACCACTGAGTAGATCAATCACACATTGGAAGCTAAAATAATGCAAAACACAACAAATCTACGGACCAAATAACTAGTCCCATGATAAATCACAAAGATCTACAGATTGAAGCTTCAATCCAAACCACCACTCAAGTACACAGATAGAAACGTCCCAGATCTCACATCGCATCACAAGTCACATGACTAAGCTTAGAAGTCCTCACCTTGCTTGTGGCCGGCACCCTTATCGACGGTGTGGCACTTCACGCACTTGGTCCTGAAGATCTTCTGACCAGCTGCCGAGTTCCCAGGGGGAGCCTTCGAGAATGACGCCATTGCCGTCGCACACCGAGCACCAGAGATCCGTGGTTAGGGTTTCACTGCTTCTCGAGATGAAGGCGAGGAGGGGACTAGAAGAGGAGACGAATTGGACTTTGGCTTCTAATGTGTGATTGATACGACGGCGAGAGGAGGAGGGGCGCGAGGACGGGCGGCCGGCGGGCAAGAGAAGGGGTGGGGCGGCGTTGCAGCGAGAGGAAGAGGAGGGGTGTGGTAGGCAGCGATGCGGCGAGAGGAGTGGCAGGGTGGCGGGCGGCGAGAGGAGGACGGGCGTGAGGACAGGCTGCCGGTGGGCGGTGGCCATGGGGTGGACGGCGAGGTGGCGAACAGCGTGAGGAGGAGGGGTGCGGCGGGCGTCGTTGCAGCGAGAGGAGGGCGGCCGGCGCCGGTGAGAGGAGGGGCGAGGCGGCCGGCTGGGCTGGGCTAGGCACTTGCACCTCCGGTGTATCCTGATATCCGGATAAGCACAATTTCGGATATCCGGATCCGTCGGATATCGTTTGAGCCGGATCCGGATCCGTATCTGTCGCGCCCCAAACAGGGTACCACGACTACTCCCGTGGAGACCTAGCTCGCTGCAGCTGGCCTCATACATACATACCACTGACTTCCCAAGATAAGTCAAGCACAGGAGTTCATTGCAGCAGAGTAGTTTACAAAATATCATTCATAAATAGTATGGCCTGCTGGCCTGGTACAACAAAAGAGTAATACAATGCCTTCACGGCACAAATGGTCTAATTAAAACAAAAAGACAACTAGTCGGCGGAAACTAGGCGAAACCCCCACAGTCATAAGAAGTTGACAGCAGAACAACACACATCAAGGCTCTGGCAGAATTGGCTCTCCTCCTTCTGGATCCACGAAATCTTCCCAGCCTTCGTCTTGGTCATGAAGCACTCCATCTATTGTTGATAAGTTGCAAGGGTGAGCACTTACGTACTCAGCAAGTCATAGGTAAGAGTAGAGATACGTATAGTAGAGATGACATGATCCTATGCTATTGAGGGAAAAGAGGTGAGAGGGTTTTTCCAAAAATACTTTTCTTCCAAGCTTTTCAAATCTCATGCTCATGGCAGCATTTCATGTACTTAGGGCACAATCCACGTGCCTCTTAGCTATTATATGATCACTAAATTATGGTACTACCGCGACACGTCAACACATGACAGCCCACGGTAGCACCCCTTATCATGACAACACATGTCATTTGGGTAATCTTGACTTAACAAATTTTAATTTTTAAAACAATACTTGTGTCACACCCCATGCATACTCCTAAAACTCGGGAGCACGAAGTATTCAAATACATTTTTAACTTTGTAGAGGGGTACCAATTTACCCGCAAGATATATCCACTTTCATGCCCTTCCTATCACAAGGATTGGACCCCTGACTCACTTCATACTGTGAGTGGTAAGGTGGAGATAACAAGAACTTTTGCCATGTTTCACACACAATTCACCCCAGACCCCATGGTTTTCTTCACGCAAACCACAGTTGTGGCAGGGTTACACAACCCCCACTAAATTAGCATCTTCCCCTCAGGGTGAGCGTGCATGATCACATCCTGTGATATGTGTTGGAGCGCACCTCGTGTAAATCGTGAGTTTGTCCTATTGGGGTTTCATGTGTGATCCACATACTACTTGTTCAGGCTGTCCCATACCAGGCTTACGGTCAGCACGTTAATCATGCCACTAGACGCACAACACAAGGTTCTAGGTCATTATATGCCAGTGACCAGATCATACCATAATCCATGCATGGTTCACTGCTAAACAATTCATGGTTCACTGCTAAACAATTCATTTTTCCACAGGCAATCAGTCAGATGCTGCCATTTCATCTCTTTTCTCAACACATGCAATACTACTTTATAATCAAGGTATATTCTAGCAATTCATAAGATATAGGTTCAAGATGTTCAAGAATATGACTTGTCTTCCGCGTCGTAAGAAACAGCAGTTGATGTCGGATCTGCGACGAAGTCTTCGAACTCGGACTCTTGCTCTGAACAAGGATCAAACAAGCAAACAGGCATTACAATCAATCCTACTCTTACTAATCCACTATATGCGATAATGCAAGGTGAAAGCGTCTCGGTGATACAAGATTTGGGGTTCTAGGAAGCGATTAGGGTTAAACTATGGAAACCAGGGTTAAGATTAGTTGTCAAAGGTTTACAAGGTTCCAAATGTTCCAAAATATCAGAATGATATCAAGGCTGCGACTGGTTCGCCCAAAAACAGCATACGTCTTTAGGTCGACATTCGGTTCAAGGCATTGACATAGGGTCGATAGATGATAGAAGGCTCAACTCAAGTTGTGACAGTAGAATAAAATGTAGATCACAACATCAGGAGTCTAAGGGACAAGGTTATGTTCAGTTTGCATACCCAGAAGGGGTCAAACTGGCCCAATGCCATTGGCTGACAAGGGTTGACAATGCCCAAGAATGGCATTGACATGGTTTGAATAGTTCCCAGTGGCCAAAATGGGTTTTGATTCAAGCATATGGTGCAAAAAGTAGTGAGGCAACTGTTTGACAAGGTAGTTTTTGGTTTGCATGACCAGAGGTGGGTGAACAGGGCTAATGCCACTGGCTGGCATAGTTTGGCATAGAGTTGACATGGCCAGAACTAGGGTTTGCCATAACTTTTGATCTAGGGCTCCAAATGATACACCACTTTATCTGGTAGTTAGACATTTGTAACAGGAACAAATGACTCAACAGGATCTAGGGCATGAGATGGCCGGAAAGTGATGAAAACTGGCGAAGAAGTTGACTGGCCTGGAGCACATGCAACATAAACAGTACAACAACTAGGGCATAGCTATATCTTACAATCTAGGCCGAATTAGAAGTCGTGATAGAAGACAAAGTTGCTCCAAATGGTCCAAAACATCTAAATGGCAAAGTGGTTTGAGCTGGAGTGGCTGGATTTGGAAGATACTGGCTAGAGAAAAGATGAACTCAAATCTGATTTGGGCATTTCTGATTTAAAGTGATTGAGCTTAATTCCTTGCTTGTGGATGGTCTCTAGGGCATAAGAAAGCTACTGGTGAAGTTAGATTGGCTAGAGATGCACCAGAAAAGCTTAAACAACAAGCTCAGTTCACAAGCAAAGTTCCAATTTAGGGTTTTCCAGACTTTAGCAAAATTGATGATTCTGGTTGCTTAGGGATGTTAAGCAAGGTCTACTGAGTATGTTTGATTACTAGCTCGAAGGTTGAATCGATCTGGTTGAGGATTAATTGCTCATCGGAGTTCTAGATGAAACACGACGATTGCCGGTGACAGAAAGTATTTAAACTAAATTCCAAGCTTGAGAAGTATGAGGGAGATGAGAGAAGCTCACTGGGGGTGCTGGATCAAAGAAGGGGGCAGTGGAGAAGCTTGGCACCGTGCTCCCTCTTTGCTGCTCACCGGAGAAGAAGAAGGCACAGTGAACTTGCTGGTTTTCTGGTGTTTTTGCTGTGTGGTGAAGTTGGCTAAGTCCCAGGGGGTACAAATAGGCAAAGCTGGAGGCTCTCAACGGTTAGATGTGCACGGGGAGTTGAAGCCAGCAAGGAACTGACTGGATGTGACTTCACGGCGAGCTGGCGTCGAGGTGACTTGGTTCAGCGGCCGTGAGGGCTTTTGCAGCTGGAGCTGCTGCGATGTGAAGGTGAACTGACGGCTAGGCGCGGCGAGGTCTCCACGTGGCTATGCTTTGCTGCTGGAGCCGTTGCTGGTGGCGTGCAAACGGGAGAAAATCAGCTGACTGTGATCCTCGCTAGAGAAGATCCGCAGTGGCCAACGCCGAGCACACACGTGGCAGCAGGTGAGGTGGTCGAAGCTTGAAGCAACAGCGCGTGCTCAAGGTCGAAGCAAAGACGAGCACATCAATGGCGAGGTCGAATCTCCCATGTTCGTGCGCTGGATCCTGGTCATGGTCGAAGACAGCAGCTCGAGGTCGAAAACAGTAGAGCTGGTCGATTGCACTGGTTGTGGTCGTGAACTGAGGTGTGGTCGAACCAGGGACTAAATTGTGAGAGTTTTGTTGAAATCTGGACTGATTTGTAATTCTGATCTTAGAGAGGTTTAAATTTGGGATTTAATTGCATGGCTGAGTATAAATTTCTATTAATACTCATTTAGCACAAATTTGGAGAAAGTTTGATAAGATTTGAGGGATTTCACCTATGTTTGAAAATAGGGTAAAAGAGATCTGGATTTTGTCGATCTCGAATTCTGGTAATTGGAGTGAGATTTTGAAGTTTGATCAGAAGGGAAATCTGTATCAAATAGCATTTGGGAGGTGTTCCCAAAAGAAATTCTGGAGTTGGAGTTGATTTGTCGATTTTAGCCTTTTCAGGCTTCCAGGTAAACGAAAAGGACTTATTCGCAGTAAAATTTGGACTAATATGCGGAAAGTGCTTAGATGAAACAATATGTGACGAGGATTGTCACCCGGGTCACTTCTAATAAACTTTTGGTCCAAGACAGGTTCGAACCAGACATGTATCTGGCAATGCAAACTCAAGCTATTCTGAGGGGCATCGCCATGAGGTCGCAAGCTTCGTGCGATCAGGCCGACAGCTTTGCGCGGTCAGAAGTTCGTATGCTGTACGCGAACTGGATATCCGGGATGTTGCGCAGTCAGCCCACATTCCGCGGTCAGAACATTCTCGACCAGGGTGCTTGGAGTTCATTCGGTTATCCATATAACAGGATATTCCAAGCATCCCGAGGATTCCTCCACGTTGAAGACCAACCGTCAGAGGTTAATATATACGGTTATTCGTGATTAACATGTGTTAATAACCTCCGTGGAAGTTAACAGCAGTTGTCCAAAAACCGCATCCAACCGTTTGATGCAGTTTCTTCATATGGCACCCTTTCGACCAGTATAAAAGGGTGGCATAGAGGTCCGAGGAAAGGGGGACATCCGATCCATTTGGAAGAACAAGACTCCTGATACAACTGAGACATAACACATCTCAAGTACGAAAAACAGCCAAGTCTACGACCCAAATTAGATAGTTTCTACAAGCCTCCCTGGCTTCATTTTGTACGTTTACATAGGAGAAATCCTTCGCCTGTGAAGGAGTTTTTCTGCTATCTCTGTAACCTTTTATCACCTATAGTGAAATCCTAGCAGGATGTAGAGCTATTACTCCCACCATCGAGGGCCCAAACCTGTATAAATCTCCCTATGCTCCTGTTCACCATTTTTCTACATACCTTCCCGGAGGGTCATCTTGAAAGGTCTCACCATTACAAATTTTGCATAACTTCGGCTGAGGACTCCGAGTCCGAATCGTTGACAGCTGGCGCCCACCGTGGGGCCTTTCTCAAGGCGTCCTAATTGAAGTCCGGAGGTTCATTGAAACATGGCTGGAGCATATGATTCCGAGAACGATTTCGATCTCGAGGATTATGCCCATATACCAATGCCTTCTCCAAGCGATCCTGTCCCGATGGAGGAGGTCGAAGGCCAGAATCTTCCACAAGTTGAATCGTCTCTCCAGGTCATGTCGATCGACCAGGAAGCAACGGGCGCAAGGTCAGAACCCACAGAGGTTCTTAATGCGCTAGATGGTGAATCCGGCCCGTCATACGACCCCCGCTGAGGGAAAGTACGATGATGACCCAGAAATTAGCCCTGGAAGGTTCGACCCTGATAACCTTCACCGTCTCTTTCATTTCGAGTCCGACTCGGAACAAACTGAGATGTTTTCCCCATTGGCAACCTCTCTCCCTAGGCAGTTTGCTGCGCTGTCAGAAGAAACTCCCGATCAACAGGCTGCCAGGGAAGAACAAGATCGCAAACAGAAGGAGGATCAAGATCTTGAGCAACAAAACAACGAATTGCGCAGAACTGCCCTAGAGGCTCTTCAAGATGCGCAGGCTCGTTACGATGCTGCTCCGAGTTCTTCTCGACGGTCGCGTGGTCGAAAACGTGACCAGACCCCTTCTTTGCCACCGGAGCGTTTCCCAGTGGACGAAGAAACAATAACACCTGGTGCCCCTAGGAGAAGTACCCATGGTCGATTGCGATCCATCGCGGAAGTCATGCGTAACTTTCCTCCTACGGTCACAGATGCGCAGAAATGCGGAGAGACTGGATGAGGTTGCGTCCGAGGCAACCCCAACGGCCTCCTCCCGCTCGGTAACGCATTCCCGCGAGCGAGAGGGTCCTCATTCTGGTCCCGGCCGACGGAGTTACCCGCCGCCCGTACCATCCCGACAGGACAAATACTGGCGAATGCAGGATTCCCGTAGCAGTGATCGAGTTCCTGTTCACTCTCGTTTGGGACCATGAGTAACCTCGCCATTGCGTGAGGTCGCCCGAGACCCAATCGACAGTCACAGGGTGATTCACGGTCCTTACGTTGGTTGTAAAGCTTTTTCGCCTGGCCTGCGAGCAGTCGCTTGGCCCGATAAGTTTCGACCAGGGGCCATTGAGAGGTTTGACGGAACTCATAACCCATCCGAGTTCCTTCAAATTTATATTACTGCCATCCAAGTGGCAGGAGGCGATGACAAAGTCATGGCCAACTACTTGCCTACAGTCCTCGCAGGACCAGCTAGAACCTGGCTGTTTAATCAGCCCGAGGGTTCCATCTACAATTGGGAAATGCTATGCGATGCCATCCTCAGCAATTTCCAAAATTGTTACCAAAAGCCGGGTAAGGAGGACGACCTGCATCGGCTGCGGCAAACTTCAACCGAAACACTTCGGCAGTTTGTCAAGAGGTTTGTCGGGGTGAGGAATACCATCCCGAACATATCTGATGGCTCCGTAATCAGGGCATTTAAGCATGCCGTTCGATACCGGAGATTCACTGAGGACTTGCTTATCCACCCTCCTCGATCAATGGCCGATCTGTTCGACATGGCCAATCGATATTCTGATGCAGCCGAAGCGGTCGAATGGAACCGAATGGTCGACAAGGGGGACCTACCACCCCAACCAGGCTTCAAGGACGCCAGGAAAGAAGATTCAAGCAAGAATCCAGAATCTTCATCGGGTGGGAAGTCAAAGAAGTCGAAGAGGAACCGCTCTGGACAGTACCGCGAGGTCGCAGTCGCAGAGAAGCCACCTTCGACCAAAGGTAATAAGTCTTCATTCAAAAATAAAACTGCCTCTGGTGGTCAAAATGTCGACCAGCCATAAAAGTCAACTAATCCGCAGGAGGGCAAGAGGTGGTGTCCACTCCACAACTCCGCAGGCCACGATCTCAAGAACTGCAGGAGTTGGTTGAAGCAACTGGATGACTTCTACCAGGGAGTTGGGCCAATGCCAACCTTACCGCCTAAAGAACAGGCGTGCAGACTTAGGGACGCCGACGGAGACGAGGAAATGTCCTACCAGGTACCTCAAAATCATGTTAACGTTATTTTTGGAGGTTCTTGTTCTTTCGTTTCCAAAAGGCAGTTTAAGGCCTTTTACCGAGAGGTTAACCAAACGGAGACATCCCTTGGCGAACCTCAGTACCCCCGTTGGTCGGATACACCTTTAACATTTGATCGCGCTGATTGTCCGGCGGGGTTAACACGACCCTTGAGACTCCCTCTGGTCATTACCCCGATCATCAGTAACGCGAGAGTTGAAAGGGTCCTGATCGACGGAGGAAGCTCCCTTGACATTTTGTTGGTCAAGGCACTCGACGAGATGCAAATTCCTCGTTCGAAGATTAAGCCCATAATCCATCCGTTTTATGGGATAATCCCAGGCCCCTCCATGATGCCATTGGGACAAGTGGTCCTCCCGGTCACTCTGGGAGAACCAGACAACTTCCGGACAGAATTGGTTACTTTTGATGTAATCGATTGTGACCCAGCTTATAATGCAATCTTTGGCAGGCCAACTCTTGCTAAGTTCATGATGGCAACGCACTATACTTATCAGTGCGGGAAATTACCTGGCCCCAAAGGTGTCATCTCGGTCCGAGGCAGTCGCAACGTGGCACTCACGTGCGACCGGCTATCTTTGGAGATGGTCGATCAACTTCCCCTCCGGGACGCTCAGGTCGCCACTGTTACCACCGATGCGATCAAGGCTGTTCCTCGACCAGATGAAAAGCTCAAATTGGTTCCTTTGTACCCAGATGATCCATCCAAGACAGTTCGGGTCGGATCAGCTTTGGATGACAAATGGGAACTCGACCTCGTTGCTTTCCTCCGGGCTAACGCAGACGTGTTTGCGTGGAAACCGTCCGACATGCCCGGTGTCTCAAGGGAAGTAATTGAGCACAGGTTAGCAATTCGACCTGGACAACGACCAATAAAGCAAAAGCTCAGGCGTTTTGCTGCTGACCGACAGGAAGCCATCCGAGAGGAGTTGGACAAACTCCTACAGGCCGGGTTTATCCCCGAAGTGGATCACCCGGAATGGCTCGCCAATCCGGTCATGGTCCGCAAGTCAAATGGCAAGTGGCGCATGTGCGTCAACTATACTAGCCTCAACGCTGCCTGTCCGAAGGACGACTTTCCCCTTCCACGCATCGACCAGCTGGTCAACTCGACTGCGGGTTGCGAGCTGATGAGTTTTCTGGACGCTTACTCAGGATATCATCAAATTAGCATGGCAGAAGACGATGAAGAGAAGACTACCTTCATCACCCCGTTTGGCACATACTGCTACGTCAGAATGCCGTTCGGTCTCAAGAACGCAGGTTCTACGTACCAGCGCTTGATGCAAAAGACCTTTCTTTCCCAGATAGGGCGTAATCTCAAAGCATATGTAGACGATTTGGTTGTAAAAAGTACCAAGAGATTGTCTCATTTGGACGATCTCGCTGAAACCTTCTATAATTGATCCATTTGAGACCTAGTCTTGGTTTTCGCACTAGGCTCGCCCAGATTCTAATATGCGGAATAACTAAACGTATGAGTACGTATCAGACTTAGTAATCCTAAACGTATTAGACTCATATAACTAACTTAACTAATCCTAAACAGATAAGCTTAGTTATATATATAGGATTACAATTCCGAACAGGGAACGAATTCCTTTTCCTGGTCGCCAACCAATCCATGGTCGCAAAACCTTTCCGAATACGGTTAAGGTCGCAAAGCCGTATGCGATCAGGACTTGGTCGCGAATCCGTATACGATCAGGACTTGGTCGCGAATCCGTATGCGATTAGGACTTGGAGATCCTCCTGGATCATGACTCCCTTGTTGAGAAGGAGCCAACCCCCGTTGCGACCTCTCGATCAAACTGGAGATATGGAAATTGGGCTTGTCCATCTTCTTTTGTGTACCACTTTGCCGCACGTGCTCGTTGATCTTTCCGACTGATTCGAAAAGTCTCCTTTGTGCCACTGCGGGTGGTAGTCACCTTCCTCTCCAGAATCACATCTTCACGTAAAGGTTCGCCTCGTTGATAGACCAAGTCTTCAACAGATGGTACTATGGTATCTGGCTCATCATCCAACATTGAAGGCTCAAAGAGTTTGAGGTGCTCAACATTGACAACCGAGTAAATATCCATGTATGGAGGTAACTCAAGCTGACAAGCATTATTACCCACTTTCCGTAAAATCCGAAAAGGACCATAACGAATGGGTTTGAGCTTTTTACCTTCACCTTTAAGTCTCTCCTTACTCAAATGTAACCATACCCTATCACCTTCTTGAAATTGCGCATCAACTCGGTGCCGATCATGTCGCGCCTTGTACTTGAGTTGGGCTTTCAGCAAGTTCTGTTCAACCTCACGATGGAGTCGTTGAATACCTTCCAGGAGCTTTTGTGCTCGATCCTGATCAGATGCTTCCTTGCTGTTCTGTGCTGAGGTAGGGATCACAAACTTCAGGTCAAATAGACTCTGTGGTAGAAATCCTAAACAGACCTCAAACGGCGACTTTCCAGTCGAACCATGCACTTCTGGATTAAAAGCAAACTGTAGGTATGGTATGCTTTCATCCTAGGTCTTCGGGTGCTTCGAGTTATATCCTCTCAAGAGATTAACGACTGTACGATTAACCACTTCGGTTTGACCATCAGTTTGCGGATGAAAAGCAGTACTCCTCTTTAGCTTTGTGTCCTTCATCGTCCAGAGCGATCACCAAAAGTGACTAAGAAACCGGGTATCGCGATCAAACACAATAGAAGTCGGCAGTCCGAAGTGTGTCCAAACGTGTTGAAAGAATACCCGAGCTGCTTCTTCTCCCGTGATAGTCTTTCGACAAGGTATAAGAACAATCATTTTGGAGAACCGATCAACGACCACGAATAGATAGTCGTTGCCACGTCGGGTCTTAGGCAATCCTCCCAAGAAATCCATGGATATGCTCTCCCATGGTCGTGATGGAACTGGCAAAGGAGTGTACAAACCTAATTTTCGGTTTGCCAGTTTCGAGATGCTGCAGAGACCACAGCCTCGAACGAAACTAGCCACATCTTGCTGCATACGCGGCCGGAACACATGCCGGTGAAGATTTTGCAACATCTTTGTAACCCCAAAGTGACCAGCTACCTTCGATGTATGCGCTTCTCGCAACCATTGAATTCGAGGTGCTCCACGAGGTATGCAAAGTAAATTGCCTTTGTACAAGAGTCCTTCTTGACGAACGAACTCCGTAGGTTTCCCTGTTTCGAGCTCAGTCAGTACTGTTTGGAAAACAGGATCTTCACTGTACATAGTGGCATAGTCATCATGACATGAGGGCTCGATCTGCATGAATGCTGATAAACAGAGGGCCGTAACTGGTGGTCGCGACAACATGTCCGCCAATTTGTTGTGTACGCCCTTCTTGTACTTAATCACCAGATTGAACTGCTGCAGATACGACATCCACTTCATGTGCCGAGCTTGCTGTAGCTTGGACTGAGTTTGCAAATATTGCAATGGTTGATGGTCGGTGTGGACAACCGTCTCTTTACCCAAAAGATAACACCGCCAATGTTTCACGGCCTGATGCAGTGCGCATAACTCCTTATCATAAGTCGGGTAGTTCTTCTGAGCTCCCTGGAATAACTCGGAGTGATATGCCACTGGTCGACCTTCTTGCATGAGCACTGCGCCCATCGCATAACCTGAGGCATCGGTTTCTAGCTCGAACGGTTTCTGGAGATTCGGCAAAGCTAAGACAGGCGCCTCGCTGATCTTCCTTTTCAGCAAGAGAAACGTGTCCTCATGTTTCCCTGTCCACTCGAACTTCTGATCGATCCTGGTTAATGCATGCAACGGAGAAGCCATAATCGAGAAGTGTCGGATGAACTTCCGAAGGTATTGGCATGCTCCCACAAAACTACGCACATCCGTAACTGTTCGCGGTCGCGGCCATTCGCGAATCACTTTGACCTTGTCCGGGTCGATTTGCAACGTACCGTTGCAGATTATGAATCCGAGGTACAGTAGGGTTTGCTGACCGAACTCGCACTTCTTACGGTTGAGGCGAAGTCGATGTTGCCAAAGCTGTTCGAACACTTTTTCGACATGAATGAGGTGCTCATCCCACGAACGACTATGAACCAATATGTCGTCGAGATACACGATCACAAAGTCGTCGATGAACGGTCTCAATACGTCATTCATAAGACGCATGAAAGTTGCCGGGGCGTTGCAGAGACCAAACGGCATGACCAGCCATTCGAACAGACCTTGCCGTGTTTTGAACGCGGTCTTCCATGTATCCTCCTCTCGGATGCTGACTTGATGATATCCTGACTTAAGATCCAATTTGGAGAAGACAACAGCATGCTTCAATTGGTCTAGCAGGTCATCAATACGAGGAAGGGGGTACCGGTTCTTGATGGTGATCTTGTTCAGTGCTCGATAGTCGATGCACATATGCCAAGTCCCATCTTTCTTTGGTACTAACACCACAGGAGATCCACAAGGTGAACTACTCGGTTGAATGACACCATTGTTCAGCAACTCACCAAGTTGTCTCTTGATCTCTTCATTCTCCAATACTGAGTTGCGATACATACTCAGATTGGGCAGTGTCGCATCGGACACAAGCTGAATTTCGTGCTCGACTGGACGTTTCGGCGGACGACCCTGGGTAGTCTCGAACAGATCACTGTATTTCTCCAGCAGTCCCGACAAACGACCATAATCCTCTCGGCACGCTAGCGACAATGCTGGTCGAGTACCCTCACCTTGATCAATGGGTCGAATCATGACGAGCACATACTTGTGACATGCATTAACAATTCGTTTGGCTTGATTTGCGGTAATCAAGTTCGAAGTGTTGACGTGGATGTCTCTACTGATCACGAACTTAACTCCATCTTTGGTGAGGTCGTACTCTTGCGCTCGCCGATGGAAGTGAGCGTCTCGATCATACAGATACGGACTCCCAAAGATCACCTGACAAATATCGATAGGGACAACATCGCATTGCACCTCATCGATATATCGTGCAGAGATAGCAAACTTCAACACACACTGACTCGTAATCTGTTGGTTCACGTCAGATATAAACCAACCCAGCGGATATGGTCGCGGGTGTGTGGTTGTCTTCAAACCAAGTTGCCGAACTAGTCCAGCGGAGACTAGATTCTTCTGACTTCCTGGATCGAATATCGCTGCGACCACTTCGTGCTTCACCTGGATGTTGATGGTGAACAAGTCCTCCGTTGGGTGATGGTCGTTCGGTGGATCGGAACCCTTCTCCTTCGGCATTGCCATCAGAGACAAGGTCGTATCCGCCTCATTAACCGAATTCACTCGGACAACTTCTTTGTCGGGTGAAGTCGCAGTAGCTGTGGCTGGTCCGTTTTTCTTTGGTCGAAGTTCAGGATGAAGCTTGTAACATTTGTCCTTGGTATGCCCCGCGACTTGACAATGTTCGCAAAAGGCACCCGTGCCCGATTTTGAAGCGTTCTTCTTCGGACTCGGCTTTTTCTTTGTCGAGGTCACACTTTCGTTCGTGCTTTTGTCGTTGCGGGATTTGTTCTTCTTCTCGATCGCCATAGCAGTTGTGCTCGCGGTCGCAATGTCTTGGACACCGAACAGACTTAGCTCAGTACTGATCGATTTCTGAAGTCCAGATATGTACTTCCGAAATACCTGAGGGTCGGATAGTGAGATGCCAATGACCATTGCTTGTCGCCGAAACTCTGTCGTATAGTCTTGGACGGTCTGGTCGCACCGTTGGTACAATCTGTGCCAACGCTCCCATCTCTCCTCAAGGTAACCCATCGGATAGAATTCTTGTCGCAGAAGTCATTTGAATTGACCCCACGCAAGGTCGTCAGCTTCACCACTGGCGACAAGGGCCTTCCACCATGTCTTGGCGTGGTCCTTCATCTTCAAAGGTGCAAATTTGACCTTTTGAGCGCTACTAAACCCTTTCAGGTCAAAGTAGGTCTCAAGTTGGTCGATCCAAGAATCCAGCTTCTCGGCATCGATCGCCCCATCATATATGGGTATATCAATCTTAGCGTCGACTTTAAAAGATCCGACAGCTAAGGAGGTGTTGGCGAGGTCGTCGGTCTTGTGGTCGCCTTCGTCCTCACCAGTCTTCTCACCCATAACCTTCCCTACTTCAGGAGGTACAATCATGGCTTGCTGCTTAATCCAAGCAAGCACGGTTTCCATGTCGGTGGAGAGCTTAGCCACTTTTTCGGCTAGGTTAGCTTGAACGGAGGTATCGTCAGACATTGTCGGAGACGTGGCTGTAGGAACCGTCAATTGATCGCCTGGAATTTCGCCGGAAGTTTTGTAACCCTGGCGAGTCTTCACCAGCCACAGGATAGGAAAGTTGCTCTGATACCAACTTGATCCGTTTGAGACCTAGTCCTGGTTTTTGCACTAGACTCGCCCAGATTCTAATATGCGGAATAACGGGATCTTACTCAGAAATACCGAAACCCAAAGTAATTGTACAACTCTTTATTTCAAAGAGGGCTTTGCACGTCGAACGTTAGGCACACTTGCCTACGTCGAAGGAACTATAAGTGTCTAAAACTCAAATAAGTTCTATGACTCTTCTCGATGATCCAAACTAGACCTATTACAAGGTATTTATAGTCCAATCGTATGAGTACGTATCAGACTTAGTAATCCTAAACGTATTAGACTCATATAACTAACTTAACTAATCATAAACAGATAAGCTTAGTTATATATATAGGATTACAATTCCGAACAGGGAACGAATTCCTTTTCCTGGTCGCGAACCAATCCATGGTCGCGAAACCTTTCCGAATACGGTTAAGGTCGCAAAGCCGTATGCGATCAGGACTTGGTCGCGAATCCGTATGCGATCATGACTTGGTCGCGAATCCGTATGCGATCAGGACTTGGAGATCCTCCCGGATCAATAATTTGAATCGCTTTGGAATAAAATTAAACCCGGAGAAATGTTCTTTCGGGGTTTCTTCAGGAAAATTCCTCGGTTTTCTTGTGTGTTCCAGGGGCATTGAAGTTAATCCTGAGAAAATCAGGGCTATTGAACAAATGAGATCGCCCTCAACCATGAAGGATGTTCAACGCCTGGCTGGTCGCATGGCGGCTTTAAGTCGTTTTATATCACGACTAGGCGAAAGGGGATTGCCTTTCTTCAAAGCCTTGCGGAAGCATCATAATTTTACATGGTCAGATGAGGCCGAAAAAGCATTTCAGGAGGTAAAAACATATCTATCCAGTCCGCCAGTATTGGTGTCTCCCGACAAAGGAGAACCACTGCTTCTTTACCTGGCGGCCACACCGCACGCGGTCGGCGCCGTTCTGATCGCAGATAGAGAAGGAATACATAGACCCGTCTACTATGTGAGCGAGGTACTTCATGGTCCTAAGGAGCGCTACCTTGAGGTCCAGAAGATAGTTTACGCGCTATTGATGGCTTCCCGTAAGCTATGACATTACTTTCAAGCGCACAAGATCACAGTACCCTCCTCTTTTCCTTTGGGGGATATTGTCCGAAACCCAGAGAAATCTGGTCGAATCGCCAAATGGGCGGTCGAACTCGGTGCCTTCGAGATCCATTTCACGCCCTGCACGGCGGTTAAGTCTCAGGGTTTGGCCGACTTTGTGGTCGAATGGACCAACCCTGAGCCACCCGAGCAGTTGGCAGAGGAACTGGAGTGCCCCGATTACTGAACAATGTACTTTGACGGCTCTCGCAGTTTTCAACACTCGGGGGCTGGGGTGGTCTTATTTACGCCTCAGGAGGCTGAGGTGATTGATGCGACGTCGAAGAAAGAAACTCGGGTCGAAGCTCGTTGCTCAATACTGTGGTCTCTCCGTGAGGGTCTCCAAGATAGGTGTCATGGGCGGGCTCCGGGACACTCAACGGAGGTGTGATGGCCTCAAATGTAGGTACTTGAGATGGCAAGATGTGGACTGGATCTCGATATCCTCTGAACTCAGCTATGCAAGATCGCACACCCTGCATCTCAGCCCGCAATAGTTCCACATCCCTTGAATGCTGGGTCATGAGTCGCTCAGATTGCTTAACCAAGCCCTCCATCAGTGCCTCAAGTCTGGATGTATCCTCAACTTCGGGAGGCGACTGTGGAGACGGATGTAGAAACTCATGCACCTTTTCCAAATGACGCTCAAACATCACCTCAAGCCTAGATGTGTCCTCGTATGCAGGAGGCTGCTGTGAGTACTGCTGATGTGACAAGTACGGAGCCTGATGTGATGTACATGGAAGCTGCTCTCCGTACCTAAAACCCTGCGAAAGATGACTAGGAGAAGATGATGAGATAACAGGGTGGTTGTTCCTATATGATGAATTTGGGTATGTAGGCCATCCAGGATGATATGTAGTGGATGCTCGACCACGCTGACAACCGGCGGGCAAATGACCTCGAATACCACAAATACAACATATAGGAGCAACACTAATATGAGCAAATAATCTGCGAAGGGCTGTATCCATCTGACGAGGCAAATCATCTAGTTTAGCACTGAGATTGTCACAAGCATCACAAAAAGACTGCGAACCATCCATATCCTCAATCAGCAAAAATCAATCAACGAGAAAAGGACAAGAGGAAAGGCGAGAAATAAAAGAGCTGGGAGGGAAAAAAGGGCGGGAAAAGATGCAAACAAAAACCAAAAACAAAAACAAAAACAAAAACAAATTGATTTAATCTAGTTAAACACATTCACTTTCATCTAATCCCCGGCAACGGCGCCAAAAATTGATACCGGCCTAGACCGTCTCGCAATAGAACGAGGACGATGCAGTAGGCGAGTATTCTATCGTTCTTTCCACAGGGACTAGAGAAGCAAAATCGTGTAAAACTAGACTAAATCGATGGCAAGCGAAACTAAAATAGTCGAGAGAATGAGAAAGAGAATGTCAGAGGAAAGGCCAAGAGAGGAAGAGGTGGTCATCTCGACTATCAATCGATGCTTAAATCCGTACGCGTAGTGATGAGTACCAGCGATAAAGCGGTATCGTTCAGCAATCTCACAATAGAGAAGCGAAACACTGAAACGCACACACCTATCGACAGTATCAACGAATTTAGCATGCAAGGGATTAACAAAGACCATTCTCCAACAGCCTCTCAGCTACAACCTACACGACAAATCCGGAGAATAACCACACCAACTCAAGACAACAAGAGCAAGACAAAACAATTCATGACAGAATAAGAATTTAATACACAGCTTCAATCACCCCAGAATCTCCCCCGTCATGTCCATTCACACAGAAACAACACAAAATATAGAAATTGAAGCACAACATAAGACTCAATCACTGAAATAACCAATCTACCATTGCAGTTAGTAACCAAAACCCTGATTTTTGACATCAAAGTCTACACATAGTTTTAGAATTGGTATCAGATAAACTGCCTTATATAAACTGCAATCAACTGGAACTTAACTTCTCCAAAATTCTAATTCTCAGACACCTCACAAAGCTGGAACAGGACATAATGCTATCAGAGATGAACATTCATAAGACTTGTCAATTTCAACACACAGGAAAGACCCACAATCAAAACATTATCCTAATTCGTCTCTGCAACAACAGAACAGCAACTGAAATAGAAACAGTTTCCCAACACATATTTATCACAATAAGCAAACAGGAAACAATGTCCCCAGAAAGACAATTGCAAGCGTAGTCCATTCAGTTAGAATAACTCAACTCAGTACATTATAACCTCATTGATTTCAAACAAAGATTGTTCATCATGTGTTCATATGGTGAAGTTTGGAACAAGGTAGGGTAGAGAGAAATTGAACCGGAAATGTGTCTTGTGATGGAGCTTGTTGAGGTAGCCGGAGATCGAGGAGGTTGCACTGCAGCCGTTGTCGAAGTGGACGCTGAAGTACAAGCTCGCTGCCAAGCTTGAGGAAGATGGCCGGTGAAGGTGCTCTCGTAGCAGTGGTCGTCGTGGGCTGTAGTGACCGTCGGAGCAGAGGAGGCAGTGGCGCGCGGATGAGATTGGCGGTGGTGGCTCAAGATCGGCCGTGGAGAGGAAGGGCGGCGGCGCAGGTTGGAGAAGCTGTGGCCGAGGAGATGCCGCCGGCTGGAGTGGTGGCGGCGAGGCGCATGGTGGCGCTGGGTGAGGCACGAGATCGTGGGTGGCGCGAGGCGGATCAGACAGATCTGCCTGGCGGCGGCTCGTCGGGATGATGGCGCTCGGTGGAAGTCGGTGGTGTCGGCGCTGTGGTGGTGGCGGCGCGTGGTTCTGGGAGAGGGACAGATCTAGTGGTGGCGCGGCGCAGGATGGCCGGAGGCGCGGGATGGAGGCGCGGCGCGGAGGTGCAGCGCGGCGGCTCCGGTGGAGATGTGGTGGCGGTAGCGCGGGCTGCTCAAGCCGTGGAGGCGAGGATCACCGGCGTCCGGCGTGGTGGCCGGGAGGCGCACGGCGACGTGGGGGCGGGAGCTTTGAGGGCGGCTATGGCGGCGCAGGAGCCAGATCTGGCGCGAGGTGCAGTAAGCAAAATGACAGGAGGAAGCAAAAGAGGAAAAAGAAGAAGGGAAGGCAGAGAAGAGGTTCGCCGTGGAAGAAAACAGGGAGAAAAGTGAATGGAGCACCGCCGGCGTATGGCCCGGCCGCCGGCGGCGAGGTGGAGGGAGGTGTGGAAGAGTGATTCGGGGAAGAAGAAGAAAGGAGTAAAAAACTAAATGTCGGGCTCAAAAATCCTCAGATGGCCGGCGGCTGGACAAAAAAGGAAGAAGGTCCTTTTGCAGAAAAGCCCTCGAGGTTTTGGAGATTTAGAACTGAGACCTCGTGGCTAGGGTTTGGGATTCCGGGCCCCCGGAGACTCCGATTTCGGTGCAGTCAGGTCCTACGCGTTCGCGAGAACGCGCACTTCCATCAGGAATCGTCCGATGGCCGGATTAAGTCGAGGACGCGTGTCCACTAGCCGAAAATCCATCCAATCCTCGTCGACCTGCGATAAAAATTGGAAAAACGAGTAATCCGGTCGATTTGGCTATTAATCTGGAATAATCTAGGTATATATGCCGAGGTATATGACTAATATGTGCAAAAGCATGGGGAAAATGTACACAAAAATGAGACAAATCGAGTAAATATCAGGCGGCGTTGGTGCTCTTCGACCACGCCGAGAAGTAGAATCGCCGGAAAAGATCCACGCTGGGATACACTCCGACGAACGCCTCACAGAGATGCTGAAACACCGCAAGGATCAGCATCACGTTGGGGTGGAGGTTAATCAATTCCCACCCATAATGTTCAAGGACATCCTTCAGAAACTGACTCTCGGGGAATCGGAACCCGCAGCGCAGATACTCCTAAAAAACCACCAACTCGCCCTCTCGGACGGTTGGAATTTCTTGATCTTTCTCCGCGGGCCGCCAGTTGATTAGCAGCCGTGAAGGAAGAATCTCCTCCTTCTCCAATGCCAGTAAGGTCTCCTCGGAATAGTGGGTGGATCGGCTCCAAGACGCCATTTTTCTGGAGAGATTGAAGGAAAAGCTGATAACTTTTTGAGGATGAAGGTTGAGGAAGAATGAGGGTTTTGTGCGGCGGAAACTCTAAGGGTTTCTTGGCTGAGTAGCTTCCTCAGAAAGCTACCTACTCCTTTTATAGACCCGAGGAAGCGCACTTCTGTGAGTAACATTCCACTCAAACGTTGCATTGAATATTTTATTCATTTCTCATAATGGATACTATATTCAGTGGACCCTATAAGGCATTCCGGGTACCGGATCTCAAAATAAAAAGACTTCTTTATTTCAGAAGCCAAAAGGGCTAAAACCTGAGAAGTTTTTCAAAAACTTTTCGAAGGACATTTTCCCTTTATATGCCTTAGACATTTTTTATGGAAATGCTTTGCAACTCAATTTTTGACGTACTGGTATATTTCTAATTGGGTTATGGTTTGATCGAAACCATGTTTTAGACTAAACTTCGATTCTAATCGGAGTGACAGTCTGACCGAGTTCCAACTCTGGTCGCAATTCAGTTCTGATCGCGGCCCTAAAACTGATCGCGGCATCAGGGCAGGTCGCGATGCTTTTGGAAGCATGATTCTGATCGTACAACTAAAGTTTCCTGTGTATGAGTGGTCGCGAACATAAAGTTTATGGCCATATTTTCTCACAGAAGATGTGAAGAATATTCATAAGAGATAAGAAACTTTTATTTCTTACATTCTTTACATACAAAAGGGATACAGTCGATCAAAACGTCGACTTGCTCCGAAAGAAGTTTACAAAGTTCCCCAAGGGACATGTCGTTGTCAGTAGGATCTACACTGGCAACCCCCAGGGAACTAGCAACTACCCTAAGTCTATCTACATCGTCCCTAACAACAGACGCACTCTTGTCCCTAATCAAGTCAAAGAGTTCTCGCTGTTGCTGAGCGTGATCCCTCTCTCGACGGAAATGGCGCGCCTCTTCTCGGGATCGATCAAGACATTCTGCTAGATGCAGAATCTTTGAGGCCATCTCCTCGGTCTTCTTCTCCAGGGCATTCTTCTCCTCCAGAAGAGTCTGTCCGGAAGGAAGAGATGGAGCAGCAGAAGGCTGATCGCTGGAGCCTCCAATCTCCTGCATTTTGCAAAAGTTAGTCGTACTAACTATAATTATCAGCAAAAGGGGAGAAGAATTATTACCTGTCCCAGTGCATGACCCGTTGATATACCCATCTTGGGAAAAGGATCATCAGATGGTGGAAGTGCAACCTTCCCACTAGATGATTGCTTCGCCAACCCAATATGGCAATCATCTGATCGAGGGATAGTCGCTGCTTGCCGACCAGAATATCGATCACCCAAAAGGATGGGAGCATTGGAGGGAAAAGGAGAGAGTTGAGAAGAATTCCTCCCCAGGGTTAAAGGCCTAACTTGCCGAGATGCATGAACGGGGAGAGTCAAAGGAACTGAAGGAAGAAAGAGACTTGCTACATTCTTCACCTTTGTTCCACTGGAAGATCCTTCGTCAACCTTGGGTTTCTTCCTTAAGGGAGACAGGTCTTCAATCGTTTTAGGCCCTTGTTCGACAACTTCCTCTTCATCACTGTCAATCTCGATGATGTCGTGATCTGCCATCAGGAGGAGTATGTGAAAAGGAAGAAGGCAGAATGACAAGAAAAGGACTTAGGTGTGGGGAGAAATTGTGAAGTTTTACGAATCTAGGAGCCTGGTATTTATAGCCGCCAGGGTGACGGTTTGCATTCCAGACGTCTCGGGTTTCGTCAAAGCATTTACAATTTTACCTCGAGATAAAAACAGTTCTATGGCGCTATCATTACCCGTCACATAATGTCAGAACCCGTCTTGGGAAACCAACCGTTTTTCACTTAGTGCGCCACTAAGTGGAAAAATTGAAGAGTCGGGTTAAAAATCCAATGCATGGTCTTAAAATTTGAAATAAACACGTCTCTTCGTTTTCTTCGAATTTGGGGGCTAGCCGACGAGGATTGTCACCCGGGTCACTTCTAATAAACTTTTGGTCCAAGACAGGTTCGAACCAGACATGTATCTGGGAATGCGAACTCAAGCTATTCTGAGGGGCATCGCCATGAGGTCGCAAGCTTTACGCGATCAGGTCGCGGGCTTCGTGCGATCAGGCCGACAGCTTTGCGCGGTCAGAAGTTCGTATGCTGTACGCGAATTGGATATCCGGGATGTTGTGCGGTCAGCCCACATTCCGCGGTCAGAACATTCTCGACCAGGGTGCTTGGAGTTCATTCGGTTATCCATATAACAGGATATTCCAAGCATCCCGAGGATTCCTCCACGTTGAAGACCAACCGTCAGAGGTTAATATATACGGTTATTCGTGATTAACACGTGTTAATAACCTCCGTGGAAGTTAACAGCAGTTCTCCAAAAACCGCATCCAACCGTTTGATGCAGTTTCTTCATATGGCACCCTTTCGACCAGTATAAAAGGGTGGCATAGAGGTCCGAGGAAAGGGGGAGGTACATCCGATCCATTTGGAAGAACAAGACTCCTGATACAAGTGAGACATAACACATCTCAACTACGAAAAACACCCAAGTCTACGGCCCAAATTAGATAGTTTCTACAAGCCTCCCTGGCTTCATTCTGTACGTTTACATAGGAGAAATTCTTCGCCTGTGAAGGAGTTTTTCTGCTATCTCTGTAACCTTTTATCACCTATAGTGAAATCCTAACAGGACGTAGGGCTATTACTCCCACCATCGAGGGCCCGAACCTGTATAAATCTCCCTGTGCTCCTGTTCACCATTTTTCTACATACCTTCCCGGAGGGTCATCTTGAAAGGTCTCACCATTACAAATTTTGCATAAGTTTGGCTGAGGACTCCAAGTCCGAATCATCGACAATATGGTTCCTAACTTTTTGGAGTAAGTTGAGGATATACCTAGGAACATATTCCAAAAGACACTTGAGTCTGGATAGGGTTAAATCATGATAACTCAGTTATCTGAAAACTGGGGTACTTAGGGTAAATCTGAATTTCCTGTTTTCGAAAACGGAAAGAGACTTAGATACTGGGAGTTAGGGTCAAAATTCGATCTGGCTCCTGAAGACTTTTATCTTGAGGGTAACTAGTAAGTTAAATCTAGATGGTCAGATCTTGATCTGGATCTAGAGAATAGATTTGGAGATTTTTAGAGTTTAAGAGAGATTTAGGGTTCAACTGATTTGGCTACAACTACAGAGATACATGCATGCAGGATTTTTATGCAAAAACTTTTCACCCCCAAAACCAGGGTTTTACAGTATCCATATAAAAATTATCTGGATCTGATAGGTTCTGTATCCGGATCAGAAAATATCTGAGCTGATAGGTTCTGTATCCAGATCCGACTGGTCCAAACCGGGAGGATCCAGATCCGTTTTCATCCCTAGGCACACCACTATACTCATACAAGTTTACCCGTCTCCTATACCCTTATATGTCAGTGGTGTTCAGCGGTGGGATGGTAATAGCAATATTGGATATGAATGATGGCCATAGACAGTGTCATGGTATTACAAATACCATGGCAGGTTTCTTCGGACATGAGTAACACGTGTACAGCAGTGCGAGTTGACCTAGTGACCGGTCACTTCCCGCTGGGCAACATAGAGACTGACACAGTGATTTTTATACAGGTTCGGATCCCTGTGGGAGCCCTAGTTCTATCGGCACCTCCGGACGTGAGACCGCTGGGGAGGTGTTCTGTCGGGAGAGAGGTCTCCAAGAGAGCCTGTTATTTGTGTGCTTGAAAAAATGAATCCGATCCTCTCAAATGAGATACAAGGGGGACTATTTATAGGCTCCAAAACATGCAAAAGACCAAAAAGCCCTAGCTACGTCTGTTGGATCGAGGGACGTTGGCATCATTTCACTGGCTGAAGGGCTTGGATGCTTGACAAGTGCCCTTGCCGGTTCCCAAGGCGCTCCTCACGCCAGCAGCACGTGACCCCACGTGTCCGGGATCGGCCCCAGGAGGCGCTCGGGACTCCCCCGAGAGCTCTCTGGCTTCCTGGTGACCCTCGGGGATTTTCCCCGGTAAGCCTCCGGGAGCTCTCCGGCCCCCCGTGACCCTCCGGGATTTTTTCCCCCGGGAGCTCTACGGCCCCCCGGTGACCGGAGCCCCAGGAAGCCTCCGGGATTTTCCCCCGGGAGCTCTCCGGTTCCCCAGTGACCCTCCGGAATTTTCCCCGGGAGACACCTGGAACTTCCCCCAACAACAGCCCCCCAGGCCCTCGGGGACACGAAGTGACCGCAGAGGGTATGCATAGAAATTGCCCTGGGTGACGTTTCACCTTCCGGAATGTACCCCGAGCCGCGCACGATGCTTCGGCTCCCTGGTCATTTTCCCGCGGGAAGCCTTGGTTCACGGATGTGCGCACCGTTTCGACGCGTCGATCTTCGTGCGACCCCTCGACGGGCACGCGCGATGGTTCGAATCAACGATCCAGATGGGCCTGGGGACACATGGCGCCCATCCAGGTTCGCCCCCATCACTTATAAATAGGCAGAGGAAGCCCTCCAGTCCAGGACACTTCACCTCAGCCCACAAAACTCTCTCCTGGTGACCTCATTTCCGGTAGCTTCTGGTGACCTCATTCCCAGTAGCTGCCAGTGACATCTTCCCCGGTAGCTCCCAGTGAGTTCATCCCGATGGCGCCGAAGAGCCATACCAAGGCATTTGAGCTACCCCAGAGGAGGTGACATCCGACTTCCTCGGGGCTACAAGTTCTCCTCCGGGGACCTCGAGGCCTTCTTGGAGCGGAGGTTCTTCACGGCCGGGGACATCAGGGTCCTTGGGCCAGAGGTGATGTGGACGGTGTACGGATCTTCCGATAGGTAGAGGTAAATCAATTGATGGAGAACTTGACGTTGACGGTCCGACTTCCAATCAGAACTGATTCGAACCCCTGCAATCACTACGCTACGGCTCCGTTGGTTATCAACCATGTTGCATCTAGGCCTTCATGCCTAACCCTAATTTTGATGATTAATGAAAACAAAGTGTTCTGGACTAATTGTGCTTCTGAGATTGTTGATACAGAGTTTGTTCGGGAAGAAATACAAGATGGTCAAAATGAACCCGACTTGAAGTGAAGCACAAGATGCAGAAGAGCAAAGATAAGACGCAAAACGTGAAGCTGCAAAAGACCTAAGGTAATCTGTTTTTTTTTTTACCGATCTCGGTGTTTGGAGATGATCGGTTAGGGAAATTATTTTTTAGTTTTAACCGTACTATAAAGAGGGGTGGCGAAAGTCCTCTCTTTATCTCCAACATGAACCGAGAAATATAGGTCATTGCATTGCATCATTTTGGTTGGATTTGATTTGAACTTAATTTGAATAATCTGGTTTTCAATTCAGTTTTTGACAGTAGAAGAGTTTTTCGATTTTCTAGAAAGGTCTAGGCAGATCTGGTTTTTACTTCTGTTGACAAAAATGTAGCCCTTGAAATTATCTTTCAAACGAGCTATTAAACACCTCTTTTGAATTTCTGGATTAAAAGTTATCTCTATTTTTGTTCAGGATGACTGTCAGTTTGCTAAACTGACTGTCAGTTTAAATGTCAATGTGTTTAAACTGACAATTGTCCAGAGAGGGTGTATTTTGGGCTCAAAACTTTTGTACTAAAATGACTGTCAGTTTGTCCATACTGACTGTCAGTTGGGGTTTCGACCACAGTGCTTTTAACTGAGTTTCTATTTGATTCTGGTCGAGTTTGTGGTCGAACTGACTGTCAGTTTACATAACTGACTGTCAGTTGTGGGTTTCAGCTTTCCATAAACGACCACGAACGGCTAGCAAAGTTTTATCCGTAAATTTTGTCGGCCGTTGTGCACTGAACTGACTATCAGTTAGGCAAACTGACTGTCAGTTTGGGTTGCTGATTTTCAGCCCTAGCTCCAACGGTTTATTTGATTCTTGAGGCTATAAAAATGGGCTTTGGGCATAAGTTTTATACAACAAGCAGTAGCATTTCTTATACACTCATGAGCTTTAGTTTTCCACTTAAAATCTTGGTCTTTTGATCAAGTCGAGTGCTTTCCGGTCCACCGAGAGTTTCAGTTCTTTTGCATTTGCATTCACTTAGCTTCTCGGTGCGTGTTTGGAGGTCTAGAGAAGACCTCGCTGCCTATTACTCTTAGTGAGCGCCCTCACCTAGACGGTTCGGAGGCGTGGCCATTGACCTCTAGACGGTTCAGAGGCGTGGCCATTGACCTCTCCAAAGCGGAGATTGTTGGAGAGGCTCGGCAAGCTTGTACAAGGCATCGGTGCTTGCCTTTCCGGAGTGGACAAGGAGCAACCACTAGTGATAATATCCTTTGTGGATATTGAGGCAAAACTCAAGTAATTTGAGTGCTTCAACGAGGATTAGTGGAGACTGGGCGAGTCTCCGATACCTCGGTAAAAATCGTGGTGTTTGTTCTCTGTCTTCTCTCTTTAAATATATTAAATTGCATTTGGTTCTTTTTGGTATAAAAATTTGTTTTTATTTGAAGTTTTTAAAGCCTCCTATTCACCCCCCCTCTAGTCGGCATCCTTGATCCAACACGTGATATCAGAGCACGGTCTCTCGATTCATTAGGCTTTACCGCCTAGAGAGAGGATGTCGTCAAGTGGAGATTTTCTTCTTGGTCATACCGGTCGTGCGCCTATCTTTGATGGGACAAACTATCCGTATTGAAAGTGCGCATGTCGATATTCCTAGAAGCTATGGGGCTTGATGTATGGGATATCGTTAAACTCGGTTTCACTCCTCCGGATGATCCGGCAAGTCAGTCTGAGGACGATAGGGGAAAACTGCATTTAAACGCCCGTGCGAAAAATGCACACTTTGCCGGTTTATCCTTGAATGAGTTCAACCGTGTGAGCAATCTCACGACTACTCATAAGGTTTGGACTACCCTCGAAGAAATTTACGAGGGCACAACAAAGGTTAAAGAGGCAAAGTTGCTAATGGTGAGGCAAAAATATGAGACATTCACCAAGTCATCAACTGAGTCCGTGGATTCCATGTTTACTCGGTTGAATAACATTGTGAATGAACTCAAGGGTCTTGGTGTTGTTTTTACTGACATTGAAATTGTGAGAAAGATGCTTAGGGCTTTACCTGAAAGCTTCGACACTCTTGTGACGGTTCTCACAAACTCCGATTTATGGACCACAACACCGACCGATCTTTATGGGAACCTCATCACCCATGAGATGCACAAGAAAGAGAAGAAAGAAGCAGCTGAACCCTCTGAGACAAAGAAGAAAGCTTTGGCCTTCAAAGCCAATGCAAGGAACGATTCAAGCGATGCCTCCTCCGATGAAGACCTTGCACTCATGGTAAAGAACACTCAAAAACTTCTTCGCAGGTTGCATAAGAAGGGTGTCAACCTTGACACACGACCAAAGGGACCAAAGCAAAACAACTTCAAGGGCATCATTTGCTATGGATGCCATGAGAAGGGACACATAGCATCAAGATGTCCAAACAAGAACAAGGCGTGGAACAAGAAGAAGAAGTTCTTCAAGAAGAAAAATGAAGAAATCAAAGAAGCTTGCTTTGGAGAGTGGATGTCCGGCGGAGAGAGCTCCGACTCCGACTCCGACAACGAAAGAAGTTGCTCCAAGAAGATGGCTGGATTAGCTCTCGGCAACATCAACACCTCAACTAGTTCATTCATTTGCCTTATGGCCAAAGGCGATGAAAAGGTACACTCTAATGATCCATCATATGATGATTTAGTTGAAATGATAACCGAATTAAATGAAGTTTTTGGAGAAACTAAAAGGAAGTATAAGGCACTTAAGGAAGAACATTCTTCCCTACGCGCTCAATACTCCGAGCTTAAAGATTCTTATGAAAGCATGCTCATAAAAGATGTTACAAATACCTCATCTAAGGTAGATGCTTCAACTTCATGTAATTTGGATGATTCTCCCTCTAATAGTCATCACATTCCATGTGTTTCTAATGATAACATCTTAAATGAAAATAATGAACTTAAGGCACAAGTTGAAAAACTTGGAAAAGGCTTAGAAAACTGCTACAAAGGCAAAATATCTCTTGATCTAATCCTTAGTAAACAAAAATGTTCTTTTAGAAAAGAAGGATTAGGATATTTTCAAAAGAAAGGGAAGAAACCAAACTCTAAAACTATATTTGTTAAAGCATGCAACACATTTTGTTATAAATGCCATGAAACTGGTCATTCGCATGAAGCATGTCCCTTAATGACTCCTAATTATTTTGATACTTGCTACATGTGATGAGGACATCATTAGCTCGGTTATGAACAAGGCTCCATCCACTCCTTCCACTACTTCCACTACTTCCACACCGCCACGAGAAGATCAAGGAGAACATAGCTCGGTTATGAACAAGGCCCCATCCACTCCTTCCACTACTTCCACGCCGCCACGAGAAGATCAAGGAGAACGGCGAGTCGGCATGAATCCATGTGCTGAGCCACTCACTACGCCCGAAATCGACGAAACAATTCGCGAACAGATTCTGCCGGGTGCTGTGCCACCTCTAATTTGGGCCCAAGGCCCGTGTACCCCTAGGGTTTCACGTCCACCTCCTTGGCCACCACCCCTGTTATATTTAGCCTTCACCCTTCCCTTTGCAGATTTGAAACCATATTTGGGAGAGGAAGATGAGTTTGAGTCGAGGAAGACTCAAATGCAAGTAGGGGAGGATGATGAGGACATCACTTCTTCGGATACACGCACCAACCAAAATCATCCGCTTGTTACACAAGGACCAATCACGCGCGACAGAGCCCGATTATTGTATTACCAGGTGAACTCGTTCCTAAGTTTATATATATGGTTTTGATAATAGTTTACTATCTAATAGTGATAATATTGTGCTTAGGAACAATGAAGAGGACCAGCAAGGACACAAGGACCATCAAGGAGTCCAAGTCGAGTTGGAGTCCGAGATGAATTCGAGTTAGAGTTCGGTTCGGCCATCTAGGAGCACCCCGCCTTCAAACAACCATAACTCCCTCATACGAAGTCCGATTGGGACATTCTTATAGTCCATGGAGAAGCCCACGACGAGATATTTCCAATGGATCTAGCCCCACATCCAAATTCCTTCTGGATCGCTGGAAATTAACAAAACAAGTTTCGACCAGATTCTGATTGGACCGAGTCGGTGCTGCGTCACCTTTTTGGTTGGGTCAAGTCCCATGTATTGAGTTCTAGTCCGAGTAGGGAAAGTGTCCATGTCGGTTTCAGGTTTCCTTACCTGGCCACCGATCTCTTTTACCTCCTCTATATAATCATACTGAACCATTAGGGTTCCACGGGTTTTGTTTAGTCATAGTCTTTCCTTCGTGAAGCTATTGAGATATTCTTCTCGGTCGGCTAGATCAACATCAATATCTGTATTCAGAACCCCAACTCTTTTTCGTGATTCAATCTATATTTGCAATTTCAGATTGCTTGTTTATCTTGTTCTTGCTCGTTCTTCGATTGCTTGCAGGAATAGATCTTCGTGATTAGGTCGATCGTGCTTCTAGTTCGGTCGATAACAATCCGAAGTTGGTTCAGCGATTTCCAGGGCGTATCAGTCGTGTACGGTTGGTAGCCGGATCGTGAGAGTCATCTTCATAAATCGATAGTTATTGTTCTCATCGAAAGATCGGACCGCCCGTGTCACATCAACATGCTTCAAAAGTCGAGGAAAGGATATGCTATAGCAAAGTATGTTGGTGCACATATGTTAAAGAAAAAGAAGAAATTTATTTGGGTGCCCAAAGCTTTGATTGCTAACATTGAAGGACCCAAAAAGGTTTGGGTACCTAAAACAACTTAATTCTTTTGATCCGGGAGGATCTCCAAGTCCTGACCGCATGCGGCTTCGCGACCAAGTCCTAATCGCATATGGCTTCGCGACCAAGTCCTAATCGCATACGGCTCCGCGACCATGGATTGGTCCGCGACCAGGAAAAGGAATTCGTTTCCCTGTTCAGAATTGTAATCCGATCCGAATATATATAACTAACCTTATCTGTTTAGGATTAGTTATATGAGTCTAATACGTTTAGGTCTCTAAGTCTGATACGTACTCATACGATTGGACTATAAATACCTTGTAATAGGTCTAGTTTAGATCATCGAATTCATCGAACTCAATCGAAGAGTCATAGAACTTATTTGAGTTTTAGACACTTATAGTTCCTTCGACGTAGGCAAGTGTGCCTAACGTTCGACGTGTAAAGCCCTCTTTGAAATAAAGAGTTGTGCAATTACTTTTGGTTTCGGTATTTCCGAGTAAGATCCCGTTATTCCGCATATTAGAATCTGGGCGAGCCTAGTGCGAAAACCAAGACTAGGTCTCAAATGGATCAAGTTGGTATCAGAGCAACTTTCCTATCCTGTGGATGGTGAAAACTCGCCAGGGTTACAAAACTTCCGGCGAAATTCCAGGCGATCAATTGACGGTTCCTACAGCCGCGTCTCCGACAATGTCTGACGATACCCCCGTTCAAGCTAACCTAGCCGAAAAAGTGGCTAAGCTCTCCACCGACATGGAAACCGTACTTGCTTGGATTAAGCAGCAGGCCATGATTGTACCTCCTGAAGTAGGGAAGGTTATGGGTGAGAAGACTGGTGAAGACTTGCGCAGGGCAGACGAAGATGAAGACGAAGGCGACCACAAGACCGACGACCTCGCCAACACCTCCTTAGCTGTCGGATCTTTTAAAGTCGACGCTAAGATTGATATACCCATATATGATGGGGTGATCGATGCCGAGAAGCTGGATTCTTGGATCGACCAACTTGAGACCTACTTTGACCTGAAAGGGTTTAGTAGCGCTCAAAAGGTCAAATTTGCACCTTTGAAGATGAAGGACCACGCCAAGACATGGTGGAAGGCCCTTGTCGCCAGTGGTGAAGCTGACGACCTTGCGTGGGGTCAATTCAAACGACTTCTGCGACAAGAATTCTATCCGATGGGTTACCTTGAGGAGAGATGGGAGCGTTGGCACAGATTGTACCAACGGCGCGACCAGACCGTCCAAGACTATACGACAGAGTTTCGGCGACAAGCAATGGTCATTGGCATCTCACTATCCGACCCTCAGGTATTTCGGAAGTACACATCTGGACTTCAGAAATCGATCAGTACTGAGCTAAGTCTGTTCGGTGTCCAAGACATTGCGACCGCGAGCACAACTGCTATGGCGATCGAGAAGAAGAATAAATCCCGCAGCGACAAAAGCACGAAGGAAAATGCGACCTCGACAAAGAAAAAGCCGAGTCCGAAGAAGAACGCTTCAAAATCGGGCACGGGTGCCTTTTGCGAAAATTGTCAAGTCGCGGGGCATACCAAGGACAAATGTTACAAGCTTCATCCTGAACTTCGACCAAAGAAAAACGGACCAGGGAAAAGAACCACCACGGCTACTGCGACTTCACCCGACGAAGAAGTTGTCCGAGTGAATTCGGTTAATGAGGCGGATACGATCTTGTCTCTGATGGCAATGCCGAAGGAGAAGGGTTCCGATCCACCGAACGACCATCACCCAACGGAGGACTTGTTCACCATCAACTTCCAGGTGAAGCACGAAGTGGTCGCAGCGATATTCGATCCAGGAAGTCAGAAGAATCTGGTCTC
Organism: Pharus latifolius; assembly: GCA_019359835.1. Classification (NCBI taxonomy): domain Eukaryota; kingdom Viridiplantae; phylum Streptophyta; class Magnoliopsida; order Poales; family Poaceae; genus Pharus; species Pharus latifolius. The sequence continues at coordinate 14,247,723 of CM033330.1, forward strand.
CGCTGGACTGGTTCGGCGACTTGGTTTGAAGACAACCACACACCCGCGACCATATCCGCTGGGTTGGTTTACATCCGACGTGAACCAACAGATTACGAGTCAGTGTGTGTTGAAGTTTGCGATCTCTGCACGATATATCGATGAGGTGCAATGCGATGTTGTCCCTATCGATATCTGTCAGGTGATCTTTGGGAGTCCTTATCTGTATGATCGAGACGCTCACTTCCATCGGCGAGCGCAAGAGTACGACCTCACCAAAGACGGAGTTAAGTTCGTGATCAGTAGAGACATCCACGTCAACACTTCGAACTTGATTACCGCAAATCAAGCCAAACGAATTGTTAATGCATGTCACAAGTATGTGCTTGTCATGATTCGACCCATTGGTCAAGGTGAGGGTACTCGACCAGCATTGTCGCTGGCATGCCGAGAGGATTCTGGTCGTTTGTCGGGACTGCTGGAGAAATATAGTGATCTGTTCGAGACTACCCAGGGTCGTCCGCCGAAACGTCCAGTCGAGCACAAAATTCAGCTTGTGTCCGATGCGACACTGCCTAATCTGAGTATGTATCGCAACTCAGTATTGGAGAATGAAGAGATCAAGAGACAACTTGGTGAGTTGCTGAACAATGGTGTCATTGAACCGAGTAGTTCACCTTGTGGATCTCCTGTGGTGTTAGTACCAAAGAAAGATGGGACTTGGTGTATGTGCATCGACTATCGAGCACTGAACAAGATCACCATCAAGAACCGGTACCCCCTTCCTCGTATTGATGACCTGCTAGACCAATTGAAGCATGCTGTTGTCTTCTCCAAATTGGATCTTAAGTCAGGATATCATCAAGTCAGCATCCGAGAGGAGGATACATGGAAGACCGCGTTCAAAACACGGCAAGGTCTGTTCGAATGGCTGGTCATGCCGTTTGGTCTCTGCAACGCCCCGGCAACTTTCATGCGTCTTATGAATGACGTATTGAGACCGTTCATCGACGACTTTGTGATCGTGTATCTCGACGACATATTGGTTTATAGTCGTTCGTGGGATGAGCACCTTATTCATGTCGAAAAGGTGTTCGAACAGCTTTGGCAACATCGACTTCGCCTCAACCGTAAGAAGTGCGAGTTCGGTCAGCAAACTCTACTTTACCTCGGATTCATAATCGGCAACGGTACGTTGCAAATCGACCCAGACAAGGTCAAAGTGATTCGCGAATGGCCACGACCGCGAACAGTTACGGATGTGCGTAGTTTTGTGGGAGCATGCCAATACCTTCGGAAGTTCATCCGACACTTCTCGATTATGGCTTCTCCGTTGCATGCATTAACTAGGATCGATCAAAAGTTCGAGTGGACAGGGAAACATGAGGACACGTTTCTCTTGCTGAAAAGGAAGATCAGCGAGGCGCCTGTGTTAGCTTTGCCGAATCTCCAGAAACCGTTCGAGCTAGAAACCGATGCCTCAAGTTATGCGATGGGCGCAGTGCTCATGCAAGAAGGTCGACCAGTGGCATATCACTCCGAGTTATTCCAGGGAGCTCAGAAGAACTACCCGACTTATGATAAGGAGTTATGCGCACTGCATCAGGCCGTGAAACATTGGCGGTGTTATCTCTTGGGGAAAGAGACGGTTGTCCACACCGACCATCAAGCATTGCAATATTTGCAAACTCAGTCCAAACTACAGCAAGCTCGGCACATGAAGTGGATGTCGTATCTGCAGCAGTTTAATCTGGTGATTAAGTACAAGAAGGGCGTACACAACAAATTGGCGGATATGTTGTCGCGACCACCAGTTACAACCCTCTGTTTATCAGCGTTCATGCAGATCGAGCCATCATGTCAGGATGACTATGTCACTATGTACAGTGAAGACCCTGATTTTCAAACAGCACCGACTGAGGGGGAAACAGGGAACCCTACAGAGTTCGTTCGTCGAGAAGGACTCTTGTACAAGGGCAATTTACTTTGCATACCTCGTGGAGCACCTCGAACTCAATGGATGCGAGAAGCGCACACATCGAAGGTAGCTGGTCACTTTGGGGTTACAAAGACGTTGCAAAATCTTCACCGACATGTGTTCTGGCCGCGTATGCAGCAAGATGTGGCTAGGTTTGTTCGAGGCTGCGGTCTCTGCAGCATCTCGAAACCGGCAAACCGAAAATTAGGTTTGTACACTCCTTTGCCAGTTCCATCACGACCATGGGAGAGCATATCCATGGATTTCTTGGGAGGATTGCCTAAGACCCGACGTGGCAACGACTATTTATTCGTGGTCGTTGATCGGTTCTCCAAAATGATTGTTCTCATACCTTGTCGGATGATTATCACGGGAGAAGAGGCAGCTCGGGTATTCTTTCAACACGTTTGGACACACTTCGGACTGCCGACTTCTATTGTGTCTGATCGCGATACCCGGTTCCTTAGTCACTTTTGGCGATCGCTCTGGACAATGATGGACACCAAGCTGAAGAGGAGTACTGCTTTTCATCCGCAAACTGATGGTCAAACCGAGGTGGTTAATCGCACAGTCGTTCATCTTTTGAGAGGATATAACTCGAAGCACCCGAAGACCTGGGATGAAAGCATACCGTACCTGCAATTTGCTTTTAATCGAGCCGTGCATGGTTCGATTGGAAAGTCGCCGTTTGAGGTATGTTTGGGATTTCTACCGCAAAGTCCATTCGACATGGAGTTTGTGATCCCTACCTCAGCATAGAACAGCAAGGAAGCATCTGATCAGGATCGAGCACAAAAGTTCCTGGAAGGTATTCAACGACTCCATCGTGAGGTTGAACAGAACTTGCTGAAAGCTCAACTCAAGTACAAGGCGCGACATGATCGGCACCGAGTTGAAGTGCTATTTCAAGAAGGTGATATGGTATGGTTACATCTGAGTAAGGAGAGACTTAAAGGTGAAGGTAAGAAGCTCAAACCCATTCGTTATGGTCCTTTTCGGATTTTGCGGAAAGTGGGTAATAATGCTTGTCAGCTCGAGTTACCTCCATACATGGATATTTACTCGGTTGTTAATGTTGAGCACCTCAAACTCTTCGAGCCTTCAATGTTGGATGATGAGCCAGATACCATAGTACCATCTGTTGAAGATTTGGTCTATCAACGAGGCGAACCTTTACGTGACGATGTGATTCTGGAGAGGAAGGTGACTACCACCCGCAGTGGCACAAAGGAGACTTTTCGAATCGGTCGGAAAGATCAACGAGCACGTGCGGCAAAGTGGTACACCAAAGAAGATGGACAAGCCCAATTTTCACATCTCCGGTTCGATCGAGAGGTCGCAACAGGGGTTGGCTCCTTCTCAACAAGGGAGTCATGATCCGGGAGGATCTCCAAGTCCTGACCGCATGCGGCTTCGCGACTAAGTCCTAATCGCATACGGCTTTGCGATCAAGTCCTAATCGCATACGGCTCCGCGACCATGGATTGGTCCGCGACCAGGAAAAGGAATTCGTTTCCCTGTTCGGAATTGTAATCCGATCCGAATATATATAACTAAGCTTATCTGTTTAGGATTAGTTATATGAGTCTAATACGTTTAGGTCTCTAAGTCTGATACGTACTCATACGATTGGACTATAAATACCTTGTAATAGGTCTAGTTTAGATCATCGAATTCATCGAACTCAATCGAAGAGTCATAGAACTTATTTGAGTTTTAGACACTTATAGTTCCTTCGACGTAGGCAAGTGTGCCTAACGTTCGACGTGTAAAGCCCTCTTTGAAATAAAGAGTTGTGCAATTACTTTGGGTTTCGGTATTTCCGAGTAAGATCCCGTTATTCCGCATATGAGAATCTGGGCGAGCCTAGTGCGAAAACCAAGACTAGGTCTCAAACGGATCATCTTTTTATGCAGGTGAACTACAAGACCAGTGGGAGGCATTGGGTGCTCGATAGCGGATGCTCCGAACACATGACCGGTAACAAGAAGTTGTTCACCTCACTCAAAGACAACTCAAGCGAGAACCAAAAGATTACCTTTGGCGACAATCGTCAAGGAAATGTGGTAGGCTTGGGTAAAATTGCAATCTCTAATGATCTTTCTATTTCGAATGTTTTGTTGGTCGAATCTCTGAACTTCAATTTGCTTTCCGTTGCACAAATTCGCGATTTTGGTTTTAGTTGCACATTTTTCCCAAAACAAGTTTTGGTTGAAAGTTTAAAAGATAAAACCTTGATCTTTAAAGGCTTTCGTTTTGGAAATCTTTATTTGGTTGATTTTCATTCAAAAGATGCATCTCTTTCAACATGTCTTGTCTCTCAAACCTCAAAAGGTTGGCTATGGCATAGACGAATTGCACATGTTGGAATGTATCAATTGAGAAAACTTTTAAAACATGATTTGGTTGTTGGCTTAAAGAATGTGAATTTTGAAAAGGACAAACCTTGTAGCGCTTGTCAAGCTGGCAAGCAAGTAGCTACTTTACATCCAACTAAGCGCATTCTTTCTACTTGTAAACCTTTGGAACTCCTTCATATGGATTTATTTGGACCTTCCGAGTTCCAAAGTATCGGGGGTAGCAATTATGGTTTTGTGATTGTTGACGATTTTACACGCTACACTTGGGTTTTCTTTATTCTCAAAAATCTGAAACCCCCGATGTTTTCAAAAGTTTTGCAAAACATGTTTCTACCGAATTCGAATTATCCATCAAGAAAATCCATAGTGATCATGGTGGAGAGTTCGTCAATTCAACTTTGTTTGATTTTTGTGACTCTCTTGGAATCAAACACGAATTTTCCACATCCTACACTCCACAGCAAAATGGAGTCGTTGAAAGGAAAAATTGAACACTTATAGAAATGGCAAGGACTATGCTGAGTGAGTATGATACTCCTACTCGCTTCTGGGCTGAAGCCGTGCATACCGCTTGCTATTCTATAAATCGGCTTTATTTGCATTCCCTTCTAAATTTGACTCCTTATGAACTTCTTATTGGGCGTAAGCCAAATATTTCTTATTTTTGAGTGTTTGGATGCAAATGTTATATTCTTAAGAAAAGAAATTTTGGTGGTAAATTTCAAAGAAGAGTAGATGAAGGCTTTCTAGTCGGATACTCCACCACTAGTAAAGCTTATCGTGTTTTCAATAAAAATATAAGTTGTATTGAAGAATCTGGTGATGTTGAATTTAATGAAACTAACGGCTCGCAAAAGGAGCAAGTCTCTCATGAAGTTTTAGGTGAAGATCTTCAAGAAGCAATGAAGAACATAACCATTGGAGACATCAAGCCAACAGAAGAAGATCAAGAAGAAGATGTCAACATTGAGAATGTTGATCAAGACGCATCATCATCTCATGTTGATCCTCCATAACAAGATCAAGATGAATCGCCAAGGCAACATCAAACGATCACCAAGGATCACCCTCTAGACCAAATATTGGGTGATGTCAGTAAGGGTGTTCAAACTCGATCTCGTATTGCTGCTTTTTGTGAACATCACTCTTTTGTATCTTCTTTAGAACCTAAACATGTTAATGAAGCTTTAAATGATCCTGATTGGGTTAATGCCATGCATGAAGAACTTAATAACTTTGCTAGAAATGAAGTTTGGACTTTAGTAGAAAGACCCAAGGATCATAATGTTATTGGAACAAAATGGGTTTTTAGAAATAAGCAAGATGAAAATGGTGTTATAATTAGAAACAAAGCTCGTCTTGTTGCTCAAGGTTTCACTCAAGTCGAAGGTCTAGACTTTGGTGAAACTTTTGCACCAGTAGCAAGACTTGAAGCTATTCGCATTCTTCTTGCTTATGCATCATGTTTCAATATCAAACTTTTTCAAATGGATGTTAAAAGTGCTTTCTTAAATGGTGAAATTTCTGAACTGGTGTTTGTTGAACAACCTCCCGGTTTTGAAGATTCAAAATTTCCAAACCATGTATTTAAATTGTCAAAAGCTCTCTATGGTCTCAAACAAGCTCCTTGGGCTTGGTATGAGCGTCTTAGAGACTTTTCTTTTATCAAAAGGTTTTAAATTTGGGAAGGTTGACACAACTCTCTTTACAAAGAAAATTGAAAAGGATTTGTTCATTTGTCAGATTTATGTTGATGATATTATCTTTGGATCTACTAATGAACATTTCTATCATGAGTTTGGAGAGATGATGTCTAGGGAGTTCGAGATGTCCATGATTGGTGAGCTGAGCTTCTTCCTCGGACTTCAAATCAAGCAACTCAAGAACGGTACGTTCGTGAGTCAAACAAAGTACGTAAAGGACCTGCTCAAGCACTTTGGGATGGAAGACGCTAAAGCAATCAAAACTCCCATGGCGACCAATGGACATCTAGACATGGACATTAGCGGCAAATCGGTCGATTCTAAACTGTATAGGTCTATGATTGGTAGTCATTTATATCTTACTGCATCTAGGCCTGATATCATGTTTAGTGTGTGCTTATGTGCTAGATTCCAATCTGATCCTAAGGAATGTCATTTAACTGCTCTTAAAAGAATCCTTAGGTATTTAAAATGCTATCCCAGTTAAGGCCTTTGGTATCCTAAAGATGCAAATTTTGAATTAATTGGTTATTCTGATTCTGATTATGCTGGGTGCAAGATTGATCGTAAGAGCACATCTGGTAGCTGTCAGTTGTTGGGGAGATCCATAGTATCATGGTCATCTAGGAAACAAAATTCTGTAGCACTCTCCACAGCTGAAGCTGAATATGTGTCTGCAGGCAGTTGTTGTGCTCAATTATTATGGATGACGCAGACATTTTTGGATTATGGAATCATTTTTGATAAAGTGCCACTATTGTGTGATATAAAGTGCCATTAAAATTGCAAATAATCCTGTTCAACATTCTAGAACTAAGCATATTGAAATACGGCACCATTTTATTAGAGATCATGTGGCTAAAGGTGATATTGATGTGAATTATGTTAGAACTGATATGCAACTAGCAGATATCTTCACTAAACCGTTAGATGAATCAAGATTTTGCTTTTTAAGGGATGAACTGAACATTATTGATATATCAAATGCTGGTTGATGTGCTAAAAGTGTTGTTTGTATAAAAATATTATTATTTTATTCCCTCTCTGGTCTTAGACTACTTCTGGTCGAAATTGACCAAACTGACAGTCAGTTCCTATAACTCACAGTCAGTTTAGTGCTTAGGAGCCTAGCCTTAGTCTCTAGTCGAAGTCATTGTACTAACTGACAGTCAGTTACGTGCAATTGATTTTGGTCATAGCTCCTGGTCGTATTCGAGTCTCAAACTGACTGTCAGTCTCATACACTGAGTGTCAGTTTCAAAACTCAGTTCTGTGAACTGACTGTCAGTTGGGGTCTCCAGAACCCTAAATCCCCCGTTTTATTTCCTTGTCTTCTCGACTTCTCTTCGCCGCCGTTGTTCATCTCCTCTTGTCGCCGGTGTGTGTGCCCAGTTCCTCGTCGCCGATGTCTTCTCCTCACCGTCGACGTGCGCCGCCATTTCCCCTTTGTGCCGCCACCTCCACCGCATCTGCGCCATCGCCGTTCTAGCCGCCGCCACCAACACCGCATCGCACCGGAGTCTTGTTCGTGAGCCGTTGTGCTGAGGCTCGCCGGCGGTGACTCTTCTTTCCCTCCTCGTGGTGTGTCTCCGTGCAGTGTTTTGCCGTCTACGACCTCGTCTGCTCTGTTCAGCTGTTCTGTTCAGGTCGTTTCTTCCTCTCCTCTGTTTTCAGTCTTTTCTTAGACATGTTTGATCAGTCGTCGTCTTCGCGACGCGTGGCCCGACGGAAGAACGCGGCAAACAGCCAGCATTCATCAGGTCAAACGTCTGAGACCCGTCCTTCGCCTCCGCCTGAGCGCGTGCCCGTGGATTATTCACGGTGGCATGCTAGCCGCCTTCGCACGCTCCGCTCCACAAACCCGTACCTCTCACCGCGTCCCACTGGTCGCGACGCATGCGAGGTCCTCACTTGTTTCACAAACCTCCACCTAGACCTGTTCAGCAGCGTCTATAGCCGCACACCCATCTTCGCCCACCGCTCTCTGTCGTGGGGTACGATCGCCTCTCGCATAGGCATCGCCACTCACGCAGAGCTTTTTGGCACTGTAGGGATCCGCGACCTTGTCACCGATTCCTCTTTGCACTGGGCTGAGGGGCCCATTCGCCAGTTTTATTCTACCGTCTTCATCTCCCCTTAGCGCGACTTCATGACCTTCATGACGGGCCTCCAGGTCTACACCGCCACGAAGGAGCAGTTGGAGTCCGCGCTTGGACTGGTTCGCCCTCCTTCTGGCCGCCAGCTCCATACACTTCCAGACCTCGAGCGTCGGGAGGTGGCCATGCTCTATTCCGGCCCCTTCCAACTCCGTCACATTGCTGGCTTGCGCCGCGATGTTGATCTGGCCCTACGGATCCTCCGGCTCACTTTAGTCCCCATGACCGGAGATAGGGCCAGAGTCACCTATCTTGGGCTCCACGTCCTGATTTCTATCTTCCAGGAGGAGCCCTTCGACGTTGCTGATCTCATCATCAGTGAGATTCAGCACGTCCTTCTTTCCCCGCGCCGTCAGCTGATATACGCTCCGTATATCATGGCGGTGCTTCTTCATATCCGGGCAGTGGATTCTGAGCTCCCACGGCCCCATCATCCTTTGCTCTTCTATCCTCTGGGCCAAGTTGATCGCCGTCTTGGTGCCCGGCCTGCGGCTGCTGTGGACTCTGGTTCTCCCACATCAGATGATGATGCTGCGGGGGAGTCAGAGGACGAGGCTCCTGCTCAGGAGACTGCTCCAGCTCTAGCTGCGGGGACAGGCACCGGATCGGCTTCTTCCTCTCGGCTTGATCAGGTGATCCAGGTGCAGCAGCAGATTCTCAGCACCCAGGCGGAGCATCATCAGATGTTGCTCCGTTTGCTTGCTCAGCAGGAGGAGATACTGCGTCGCCTGCCTGCTCCTGGATCTTCGGTCCCTCGCAAGAGGGCCCGCCAGGCTTCGTCTTCTCCGAGCACACCTTCAGGACCTGCTGATCCAGCTCCTGCGGTACCTGCTCCGGCTTCAGCTGCTCCTGCTTCAGCAGCTACTCCTCCGGCATCTCCAGTCATCGGCACATCTGGATCTCCAGCAGGTTCCGGAGATACAGATGTTTTAGGAGTTTCTTCAGATGATGAGCCTTAGGCTCTGATTTGTTTTTTGCCTCCCTTTTTGTGCTTGATGCCAAAGGGGGAGAAGTATTTTGGATATTAGTAGCTATTTTACTGTTTTGGACAGATATTTATTTTATATTATGGAGATATGTCTTTGTGACTTTGGATATGATGTGTTTATTCTGTGTAGCTCTGATATATATATATGATGACTTGGTTTTTGAGCTCTGATATTATCTTGATATATATATGATGTCTTGACTTGGAGATTTGTATGCTCTGATATGACTTGGCGATATATGTATATCTGTGTGCTTGTATGTATGAGATGCCCTGATGTATATGTGTTGGTTTATGCTCTGATATGATGAGATGCATATACTCAGGGGGAGTTATTTTGTTTATTTTGTGGTTGAACACTTGTTGTCATCAATCATCAAAAAGGGAGAGATTGTTGCATCTAGGCCTTCATGCCTAACCCTAATTTTGATGATTAATGAAAACAAAGTGTTCTGGACTAATTGTGCTTCTGAGATTGTTGATACAGAGTTTGTTCGGGAAGAAATACAAGATGGTCAAAATGAAGCCGACTTGAAGTGAAGCACAAGATGCAGAAGAGTAAAGATAAGACGCAAAACGTGAAGCTGCAAAAGACCTAAGGTAATCTGTTTTTTTTTTTTACCGATCTCGGTGTTTGGAGATGATCGGTTAGGGAAATTATTTTTTAGTTTTAACCGTACTATAAAGAGGGGTGGCGAAAGTCCTCTCTTTATCTCCATCATGAACCGAGAAACATAGGTCATTGCATTGCATCATTTTGTTTGGATTTGATTTGAACTTAATTTGAAAAATCTGGTTTTTCAGTTCAGTTTTTGACAGCAGAAGAGTTTTTCGATTTTCTAGAAAGATCTAGGCAGATCTGGTTTTTGCTTCTGTTGACAAAAATGTAGCCCTTGAAATTATCTTTCAAACGAGCTATTAAACACCTCTTTTGGATTTCCGGATTTAAAGTTATCTCTGTTATTTTTAGGCTGACTGTTAGTTTGCTAAACTGACTGTCAGTTTGAATGTCAGTTTGTTTACACTGACAATTGTCCAGAGAGGGTGTATTTTGGGCTCAAAACTTTTGTACTGAACTGACTGTCAATTTGTCCATACTGACTGTCAGTTGGGGTTTCGACCACAGTGCTTTTAACTGAGTTTCTATTTGATTCTGGTCGAGTTTGTGTTCGAACTGACTGTCAGTTTGCATAACTGACTGTCAGTTTGCATAACTGACTGTCAGTTGTGGGTTTCAGCTTTCCATAAATGACCACGAACGGCTAGCAAAGTTTTAGCCGTAAATTTTGTCGGCCGTTGTGCACTGAACTGACTGTCAGTTAGGCGAACTGACTGTCAGTTTGGGTTGCTGATTTTCAGCCCTAGCTCCAACGGTTTATTTGATTCTTGAGGCTATAAAAGGGGCTTTGGGCATAAGTTTTATACAACAAGCAGTAGCATTTCTTATACACTCTTGAGCTTTAGTTTTCCACTTAAAATCTTGGTCTTTTGATCAAGTCGAGTGCTTTCCGATCCACCGAGAGTTTCAGTTCTTTTGCATTTGCATTCACTCAGCTTCTCGGTGCGTGTTTGGAGATCTAGAGAAGACCTCGCTGCCTGTTACTCTTGGTGAGCGCCCTCACCTAGACGGTTCGGAGGCGTGGCCGTTGACCTCTCCAAAACAGAGATTGTTGGAGAGGCTCGGCAAGCTTGTACAAGGCATCGGTGCTCGCCTTTCCGGAGTGGACAAGGAGCAACCACTAGTGATAATATCCTTTGTGGATATTGAGGCAAAACTCAAGTGATTTGAGTGCTTCAACGAGGATTAGTGGAGACTGGGCGAGTCTCCGATACCTCGGTAAAAATCGTGGTGTTTGTTCTCTATCTTCTCTCTTTAAATATATTAAATTATATTTGGTTCTTCTTGGTATAAAAACTTGTTTTTATTTGAAGTTTTTAAAGCCTCCTATTCACCCCCCCTCTAGTCGGCATCCTTGATCCAACAAACCACACCAAGACACAGTTGACCCCGCCACGAAGACTTGTTCCTGCTGCAAATCGAGAACACAAGCAAGAACGAAGAAGAAGCAACTGAATTGCGAATTGTATTAAGCTCACGAGTTGGGATTTCACAAACCGAGTTTGGCGAAACTGCAATAGCAGAATAATTTAAGAAAAATCCAAATCTAAACAGTGACGGCTATTGAGTATATGAAGAGGCTGCGTGGCTAGGGTTTCTCATGACCTACTAGGGAATACATGGGCCGAAGGCCCGAAACAAGGTGTCGCAACACCGACTTGGCCCAATCAAAATCTAGTCGAAAATTGTTTTGTTAATTTCTGGCGATCCAGAAAGAATTTAGATATGGCGCCAGATCCATTGGAAAAATCTCGTCGTGGGCTTTTCCGTGGACTATAAGAACGTCCCAATCGGACTTCGTATCAGGGAGTTATGGTCATTTGAAGGCAGGCTGCTCCTGAATGGCCGAACCGGACTCCAACTCGAATCCGTTTTGGACTCCAACTCGACTTGGGCTGCTTGCTGGTCCTCGCGTCATTGCTGGTCCTCTCTATGGTTCCTAAGTATAATATTATCACCATTAGGTAGTAAACCATTCTCCAAACCATATATATATAAACTTAGGAGCGAGTTCACCTGGCAATGCAACAATCGTGCTCGGCCGCACGTTATTGGTCCTTGTGTAACAAGCGGAGGATTATGGTTGGTGCGTGTATCCGAAGGAGTGATGTCCTCATCAAGAGAAGCTGGTGCTGAGCCCCCGGGAGGAGGAGGTGGTGGCCTCGAGGCATTTGTGGAGGTGGTCCCCCGACTTCACTTGCATCCACTGCTCCGGGAGTTCCTGCAGGTATACGGCCTCTTGCTCAACCATCTCACCCCAAACACCCTTGTCCGGATGGGAATGTTTGTGTGGCTGTGCGAGACAGCCGCCAGGTGGGAGCCCACCCTCCGGCTTCTTTGGTACTTCTACGAGCCCTTAGTGAGAGGCCCGTTGGTGATGAGGGAGGACCCAGGTCGACCTTTGGCTCGATCATGAGCCAACTGATGTTGGGTCGCGCCGACGAGTACCCGGTGCTGGCCTCCCGGGACCACTGGGGGGACTGGCTTCGGCGATGATTTTACCTCCGGGTGGGCGACTCGGGGGTAAGATATTCCCTGGAGCCCTCTTCATATTGTCGGTCGGGCGGCCCGATCACCCCCGAGTGGACCGAGGGGGCGATGGACCTCCTCACCGTGATGGCGGAGGCCTGGTTCCAGAGGTCTATGTGGGATCTCGCATGGGAGATGGCACTCCTCCGGGTGGCGCCCATTAACCCCCACCGGGGAAGGGGGATGTCTGCAGCGCACCAGCCCCTCAGTTGGCGGCGACAGAGCGTAAGTTTTTGGGCTTGTTCTTTTTGAAGTGAGGCATTTTCTAACCCCTCCCACTCTTTTTTTTCTTTTTGCAGTTAGGTCCTATGACTGGGCCCAGGAGATCGCGGTGACTCTCCTTGGGCGATACTTCGGGGACGAGCACGAGCGGGTCGTGCGCGTTATCGGGGAGGGTCCTCCCCAGAACATTGATGCTGAGGCGTTCGGGCTGAGGCTTGCGGCCCGGATGCCTCTCCCCACTCCCGCTTCGCACAAGCGGGGAAAGGAGGCGGCCGAGGGGTCCTCACAGCGCCCCCGGTCACAGAAGAGCCCCACGAGGTCTCGAGCTTGGGGCATCCCCGTGAGGGCCTGGGTGTCGCCTCCGGCTTCGCCCACTGAGGCTTTGATCAGGGCCCCGGCGAGCACGCCGGGTGCCGCCCCAGCCACCCCTTGCGAGGCGGGTCCCTCTGATGGCGCGACGGCAGGGGAGGGCCAGGGCTCCGACTCGGAGATGTACACTCCGAGCCCCTCACCGGCCTCGGCCCTCGCGGGGGTCCAACCGCAACCATCATCGGGTGAGGTCTCCATCTGGTATAAGATGCCGGGGGGCCTGCCGGTAGTCTCGATCTTGGCACCAGAGGCAGGCCCCTCGGTGGTTCGGTTGGTGGTGGTGGCCCCCCCTCCGCCGGGGAGGGGCAAGGGTCTCTTCATCCGCCCCGGGGTCCCAGCCGTGTCGATGGACCTGACCTCCGGTTCATCCAAGGGTGAGACCCCGGAGGATGGCGCCTAGCTGGGTGGAGAGGTCTCCCAGGGGAGCGACCGAGGGAGCGATGTGGGAGATTTCGAGGAGGTGATCTCCTCTGGAATTCAGGTGAGTCGCCCGCGTCTTGTCTTCGCCTTTGCTTTCATTTTGTAATCATTTTTTCTTCTAGACGGTGGCATTGGCTCGGGGCCTCCGGGCGCGGTTCGCCACGCGCCTCGGGGCTGCCAAGGAGATGGCAGCCTTTGAGCACTCCGAGAAGGAGAAGGCGCTCAGAGACCTAGCCTCTGAGCGCTCTGAGAAGCTACGGTCCAGGCTCGTCTCACGATCGTCGAGGACGCCGCTTCCCGGCTTTGGAGGGAGTTCTAGATGGAGCGGGGTGTTGCTCGGGAGGCCCAGAGCTCAGGTGCACGGGCCGTCATCTCCGTCGAGAGGATGATCCGCTCAGCCCTGGAGGAGCTCGGGGTCGAGCTCGGGCAGGAGGCGAACCCCGACCCGACGCCGGCATCGATCAGGGAGGCCACGTATTTACATGATATGCAGGTCTCCCTCATACCAATCGTGGCGGACGCTTGGGCGCGAGGGCTCGCTGTCCCAGTCATCGCCTTGGCAGCGGCTCTCGTCGAATTTCGCGGAGCGAGCGCTCGGGTCATCGAGGAGCTGGTCCCCCGGAGCTTTCCCGCCTTCTTCGACCCCCAGCGGGCGGTGCTGGAGGGGTTCACCGCAGCCCTCTTCGATCGGATCACCGGCGCGATGGAGGCGGGTGGCAGGCGCCCGTCGTAGGAGGCGGCAGCCGCCGCGAAGGTGCCCTCGGGGGGGGGGGGGACAAGAATGGGCAAGTATGAGGTCCCCCCCGGTCAAATTAGATTTTGCTTTTTAATCTTTTTGCTCCTGCCAGCTTCTTTAGAAGAAGCCCCGGCCACTTGTAAATATTTGATCATTTGAAATGAACATATCTTTTTGCTACGTGTTTTCCGCTTGCCAGCAGTATATATCTCTGGATATTGCTCCTGGGGGGTTTTCGCACCTTGGGAGGCGTAACCCGAAGAGTGCCCAAGCGGCCTCCGGGAGACATCGCCCGAGGAGTGCCCGAGTGGCCTCTGAGGGGTGTGAGTGCCCGAGCGGCCTCCAGGAGGAGTAACCCGGGGAGTGCCCAAGTGGCCTCCCGGAGGCGTAGCCCGGGGAGCACCCAAACGGCCTCAATTTTTCTAAGTCTGCCACCGGGGGAGCAGCCAGCGGGCTAGCCCCCAGGTCTGTTCTCGATGTTTCCGCGACGGGGGGCGCCCTCTGGGAGCCAATTCGGTTGCGGTGGCTCCTGGAGTGGCAATTAGACAACTTCGACAATTGCTGCGCCAAGTTGTCCCCACCGAAGTTGGGGTCTTGGAAGGTCCCCCCGCTCTGGATACTCCCCCCAACCGGTTACTTCGACAATTGCTGTGCCAAATTGTCTTCAAAATTTTTTGAAAGTTATCATCTCTTGTCCAGGCCCAGGTTATCTCCCCCCCCCCCCCACAGCGGGGTGCAGCTCAGCTCCACGCGCTGTGGGTAAGGAACAAAAGGCCCCAAACGTCTACCGGGAAAAGTCCCAGAGAACGACCGGGGAAAATCCTGGACACTGATAACTAGCATGGTCACATAGCACCCTGTCAAAGAGGGATAAGGGTGGAAATTCCCCGGTCGCCGTGAAAATAGGAGCCAGTCGAAAGTTCGACGCACGATCATGAATTTACCCGACTGACAAATTCCAAGGCTATCAAAAATTTCCCCAGTCACCGTGAAAACGGTGAGCCGGTCGAGAAATTTGACTTGGCCGTGGATTACCCAGGTCAAGGAATTCCAAAGTCCGGTAATTAATGCTTCTAGTCACCATGAGTACGGGGAGCCAGGCGAGAAGTTCCCGGTCGAAAAAATTCTGGAGATAATCGAGAATTCCAAGAACCAAGAGTCCCATGACCCGCAGAGGGGGAACCCACTCCCGGAGGAGGATGATGAGCCCAAGGCCCGCAAAGGGATAGAGCAGCTCCCGGAGGACGGTTCCATGACCCGACAGCGGGTGTAGAGTATTTGACGGTGGACTAATCTCTCAAATTGAGTCGCTACAGCAGTTCATGAGAACTTGCTTGCCGCTTACCCCCTCAGTCCATGAGGGGTTACTGTAAGCCGGCCTACGGGAGCGGGGCTCCCATCCTAGGGACTTTTAGGCTTTGATAGCCCACATCCTCACGGAGAGGGCATCGCCTTAGAGGCAGAGAGGTAAAGTTCTACAAAAATTCCAGAGTTTGAACAAAAATCCCTTTGTATTATTGAACATGAAATACAACGCCTCCCCCACAGAACCGCGGTGGGGGAGGGAACAGTGAGTACAGCACCTCCCACTGCGAAATCGCAACGGGGGAGGGTGAGCCCGGATGCTAGATGTAGAACTTATGGAGCAAGTCTTCATTCCAAGTATGTTTCAGCTCCTGGTCTTCAAGGTTGGAGAGGTTATTGTAGGGTCAAGGATGCCGACTAGAGGGGGTGTGAATAGCAGGCTTTTAAAAACTTCAATTTAAAAGAACTTTGGCAAAGAAGGAACAAAAGAATATATATATACTGTAAAATAAAAGAGAATACAAAACAAACACAATATTTTTTCCAAGGTCTCGGAGACTCGCCTGGTCTCCCCTAATCCTCGTTGAACCACTCAAATGATTGAGTCTTGCTTCAATATCCACGAAGGATATTACTCACTAGTGGTTGCTCCTTGTCCACTCCGGAAAAGCGAGCACCGATGCCTTTTACAAACACGCCGGGTCTCTCCGACAATCTCTGAACTGGAGAGATCTACGGCCACACCTCCAAACCGTCTAGGTGAGAGCGCTCACCAAGAGTAATAGGCAGCAAGGTCTTTTCTAGACCTCCAAATAATCACCGAGAAACTCTAAGTATGCAAAATGAAATGAACGAAAGCACTCGATGGATCTGAAAACTCTCGACTTGATCAACAGATCAAGATTTTCAACTAGAAAACAAATGCTTAAGTGTATAAGAGAGAAGAGGACTGAATGTTGTAAAAAATATCAGCTCAAAGCCTCTATTTATAGCGTCAAGGATCAAAAGAACCATTGGAGCTCGGGCTGAAAATCAGCAACTCAAACTGATAGTCAGTTACATACACAACGGCTGACAAAATTTACGGATAAAAAATAGCTAGCCGTTTGTGGTTGTATATGTAAATTGAAACCCCAAACTGACAGTCAGTTCGACCAAAACATCGACCAGATCAAATAGAAACTCAGATAAAACCAGCTGAGGTCAAAACGCAAACTGACAGTCAGCATGGGCATACTAACAGTCAGTTTAGCACAAAAATTTCAGCTAAAAAAAACATACTCTCTGGACAATTGTCAGTTTAACTTAACTGACATTCAAATTGGTAGTCAGTTTAGCAAACTGACAGTCAGTATGAATAAAAATAGTCATAACTTTAAAACCATAAGTCCAAATTGAGTGTTTAATATCGCCTTTGAAAGATAATTTTAAGGGCTACATTTTTGTCAACAGAAGCAAAAGCTAGATCTGCCTATATCTTTCTGAAAAATTGAAAAACTCTTTGGCTGTCAAAAACTCAACTGAAAATCCAAATCTTTCAAAACCAAATTCAAATCAAATCCAACCGAAAATGATGCAATGCAATGACCTAGTAATTTCTCGGTTTATGCTGGAAATGTAGAGAGGACTTAAACCCCTCGTTATAGTACGGTTAAATCTAAAAGAAAATTTTCCTAAACCGATTAACTTCCAAACGCCGAGATCGGTAAAATAATAACTCAGATTACCTTAGGTCCTTTGCATCTTCAAGTTTGCGTCTCGTCTTTGCTCTTTCGCACCTTGTGGTTCTATTTAATGTCGGGTTCATCTTGATCATCTTACGTGTTTTCCCGAACAAACTCTGTATCAAATATCTCAGAAGCACAGTTAGTTTGAAACGCGTTGTTTTCGTTAATCATCAAAATTAGATTAGGCATAAAGGCCTAGATGCAACAATCTCCCCCTTTTTGATGATTGATGACAACAAGTGTTCGATAAAAGATAATAAATAAAATGCTCCCCCTGAGTGTATGGCATCTCAAATAATAAGTATAACTACTCATGTAAGTCGAGAGCATATACATATATATCATATCATACTCATAAGACAACACATATATCAAAGCATAAACCAATCATAAACCAACACATAGATAGATATCAGAGCATCACAGACCATCATATATAGAATCAAGTATCAGAGCTTCACAATCAATCCCAAAATATCATATCCATATCCAAAACCACAGAGATATAATAAACCAATATGCAGACATCCAATAAAACATATCCATAACTGAAAATATCCAACCATAACACAAATATATATGCAATACTTCTCCCCCTTTGGCATCAAGCACAAAAAGGGAGCAAAAACAGGAAAGTAGAGCCTAATGCTCATCATCAGAAAAGCCTAGCACGGCTGTATCCCCGGAGCCTGTGGGAGATCCAGTCACGTCGACGGCTGGTGAAGCTGGAGGGGTGACAGCAGGGGTTGCGGAGGCCGGTGCAGCAGTAGCTGGAGCCACAGGGACTGAAGCTGAGCTCGGTGAAGATGCAGCTGGGTGGGCCCTCTTGCGAGGAGCCGGAGAAGTTGAAGCAGGTAGACGGCTCAAGAGCTCTTCCTACTGAGCAAGCAGTCTGAGCAGGATCTGATGGTGCTCTGCCTGGGTGCGTAGTATCTGCTGCTGCACCTGGATCACTTGATCGAGCTGAGAAGCTGAAGTGGAGGAAGATCCGATGCGTATCTCTGCAGCCGGTGCTGGATCAGACTCCTCAACTGGAGCCTCGTCCTCTGATTCCCCCGCAGCATCATCATCAGATGCGGGAGAGTCAGGGCCAGCAGTAGCCGCAGGCCGGGCACCAAGACGGCGATCGGCCTGGCTCAGAGGGTAAAAGAGAAGGGGATGATGGGGCAACGGGAGCTCAGTGTCGACAGCTCGGATATGAAGAAGCACCGCCATGATATACGGAGCCTATATCAGCTGACGGCACGGAGAGAGAAGGACATGCTGAATCTCACTGATGATAAGATCTGCAACGTCGAATGGCTCCTCCTGGAAGATGGAGATCAACAAATGGAGGGTGAGATAAGTGACCCTGGCCCTGTCTCCGCTCATGGGGACCAATGTGAGATGGAGGATCCGCAAAGCCAGGTCAGCATTGCGGCGCAGGCCGGCGATGTGACGGAGCTGGAAGGGGCCGGAGTAAAGCATGGCCACCTCCCGATGCTCTAGGTTAGGGAGAGTATGGAGTTGGCGGCCAGAAGGAGGGCGAATCAGTCCAAGCGCAGTCTCAATCTGCTCCTTCGTGACAGTGTGGACCTGGAGGCCTGTCATGAAGGTGATGAAGTCGCGCTGGGGAGAGATGAAGACGGTGGAGTAGAACTGGCAGATGGGCTCATCAGCCCAGTGAAGGGAGGAGTCGGCGACAAGGTCGCGGATCTCGTCAGAAGCAAAGGAGTCCGCCAGGGACACGATACCTGTGCGAGACTTTATCGTCTGCCAGGAGAGGGAGCGATGGGCGAATATGGGGACGTGGCTATAAACACTTGTGAAAAGGTCTAGATGGAGGTTTGTGTAGAAGGTGAGGACATCGCAAGCGTCGTGACCAGTGCGACGCGGTGAGAGATAGGGTTGGTGGAGCAAAGCGTGCGGAGGCGACTGGTGTGCCATCGGGAGTAATCCACGGGCATGCGCTCAGGCGTAGGTGAGGAGCGGGACTCGGTTGGCTGACCCACTAAACGCTGGCTGTTTTCTGCGTTCTTCCGTCGGGCAACACGACGAGAAGATCCCAGCTGATCAGACATGGCGAAACGAAAATAGAGAATTGAAAAACAGAGGAGAGAAAAAAAACAATGACCTGAACGAACAGAACCGAACAGAGGAACCGAAGAGGGGATCAGATTGTCGACGAAACGACGGCAGAGATCAGAGCCAACGAGCAAGGGACACGGCGAGGAGGAGGCACGGGTGCGGCTCAACTGCGGCGAGCCACGACACGGCAAAGGAGGCGACGAGGTGCAGCTAAAACGGTGGCGGCAAGATGCGGTGGTGGTGGTGGCGCAACAAAAGGCGGCGGCGCACGGTGAAGGCACAAAGAGGTGCCGGCGATGAGGCTAGGGACAACGGCGGCGAGATAGCGACGAAGGGACGGCAAACAAAGCGGCACCGAGAGGAGGAGGCGAAGGGACACGAAAAAGAAACATGGTTTTTAGTGTTTGGTACCCTGCAACTGACAGTCAGTTTGATATACTGACAGTCAGGTCCAAACCCAGAAACATGGAACTGACAATCAGTGTACAACACTGACAGTCAATTCACAGAACTGAGTTTTGAAACTGACAGTCAGTGTATGAGACTGACAGTCAGTGTGGGTCACCGATTTTGACTGGGAGCTACGACCAAAAGTGATGCACATAATTGACAGTCAGTTTGTGAAACTGACTGTTAGCATGGTCAACGACTTCGACCAGAGGCTACGACCAGGCTCCTAAACAAGGGGACTAACAGTCAGTTTGTCAGATTGACTGTCAGTTTGGGCAATTTCGACCAGAAGTAAGATATGACCAGAGAGAGAATAGAAATATATTTTAATACAATTATCACATCAACTAGCATTTGAAATATCAATAATGTTCAGTTCACCTCTTAGAAAGCAAAATCTTGATTCATCTAAGGGTTTGGTGAAAATATTTGCTAGTTGCAAGTCTGTTCTAACATAGCTCACATCAATATTTCCTTTTACCACATGATCTCTAATAAAATTGTGCCGTATTTCAATATGCTTAGTTCTAGAATGTTGAACAGGATTATTTGCAATTTTAATGGCACTTTCATTATCACACAAGAGTGGCACTTTTTCAAATTTAATTCCATAATCCAAAAATGTCTACTTCATCCATAATAATTGAACACAACAACTGCCTGCAGACACATATTCTGCTTCAGCTGTGGAGAGAGCTACTGAATTCTGTTTCCTAGATGACCAAAATACAAATGATCTCCCCAACAACTGACAGCTACCAGATGTACTTTTTCTATCAATCTTGCACCCAGCATAATCAGAATCCGAATATCCAATTAATTTAAAATTTGCATCTTTCGGATACCAAGGTCCTAAACTGGGATAGCATTTCAAATACCTAAGGATTCTTTTAAGAGAAATTAAATGACATTCCTTAGGATCTGACTAAAATCTAGTACATAAGCACACACTAAACATGATATCAGGCCTAGATGCAGTAAGATACAACAAGCTACCAATCATAGACCTATAGAGTTTAGAATCGACCGATTTGCCGCATTTGTCCATATCCAGATGTCTATTTGTCGCAATGGGGGTTTTGATTGCCTTAGCGTCTTCCATCCCAAAGCGTTTGAGCAGGTCCTTCACGTACTTCGTTTGACTCACGAACGTACCGTTCTTGAGTTGCTTGATTTGAAGTCCAAGGAAGAAGCTCAGCTCACCGATCATTGACATCTCGAATTCGCTAGACATCATCTCTCCAAACTCATGACAGAAATATTCATTAGTAGATCCAAAGATAATATCATCGACATATATTTGACAAATGAACAAATTTTTTTCAATTTTCTTTGTAAACAAAGTTGTATCAACTTTCCCAATTTTAAAACCTTTTAAAGTCTCTAAGTCGTTCATACCAAGATCGAGGAGCTTGCTTGAGACCATAGAGAACTTTAGTCAATTTAAACACATGGTTTGAAAATTTTGGATCTTCAAAACTGGGAGGTTGTTTAACAAAAACAAGTTCAGATATCTCACCATTTAAAAATGCACTTTTAACATCCATTTGAAATAGCTTGATATTAAAGTTTGATGCATAAGCAAGAAGAATACGAATAGCTTCAAGTCTTGCTACAGGTGCAAAAGTTTCGCCAAAGTCTAAACCTTCGACTTGAGTGAAACCTTGAGCAACAAGACGAGCTTTGTTTCTGATTACTACTCCATTTTCATCTTGCTTTTTTTCTGGAAACCCATTTAGTTCCAATTACATTATGATCCTTGGGTCTTTCTACTAAAATCCAAACTTCAATTCTAGAAAAGTTATTAAGATTCTCATGCATGGCATTAACCCAATCAGGATCATTTAAGGCTTCATTAACATGTTTAGGTTCTAAAGAAGATAAAAGAATGATGTTCACAAAATGCAGCAATAAGAGAACGGGTTTGAACACCCTTACTGACATCACCCAATATTTGATCTAGAGGGTGATCCTTGGTGATCGTTTGATGTCGCCTTGGTGCTTCATCTTGTGTTGCTTCTTCTTGACTTGATTATGAAGGATTAATTTGAGGTGATGAAACATTTTGATCATAATTTTCAATGTTCTCATCATCTTCTTGATCATCTTCTCTTGGCTTGATGTTTCCAATTGTGATGTTCTTCACGGCTTCTTGAAGATCTTCACCTGAAACTTCACAAGAGACTTGCTCCTTTTGAGAACCATTAGTTTCATCGAATTCTTGTCGACGATTCGGACTCGGAGTCCTCAGTCGAACTTATGCAGAATTTGTAATTGTGAGACCTTTCAAGATGACCCTTCGGGAAGGTATGCTGAACAATAGTGAACAGGAGCACAGAGAGTTTAGACAGGTTCGGGTCCTCGATGGTGGGAGTAAAAGCCCTACGTCCTGTTGAGATTTCACTAAGTGTGGTAAAAGGTTTACAAATGGAGGGAAAAGTCCTCAGAGGCGAGGATTTTTCCCTGTAAGAGTGTACAAGGATAAGCCAAAGAAGGCTTACTAAAATGCTATATGAGGTGTGCTGTAGACTTGGCTAACTTGGATGATTTTGGGTTTTTTGATCTTCCAATCTCTCGGTTGATGTTTCGGATGATCCCCCCTTCATTGATGCTCCATGCCATCCTTTTGTACTGTTTGAAAGGGTGCCATGTAGAGGAAACTGCATCAAACGGTTGCACGGACGGTTGGATGCGGTTTTTTTGGAACTGCTCTTAACCTCCACGCAGGTTAAACACGTGTTATTCACGGATAACTGTATGTGTTAACCTTCTGACGGTTGATTCTCCACGTGTAGGAATCTTCGGGATACTTAGAATATCCTGTTGTTCGGGCAACCGAAATAGATAGATCCCAAGTATCCTGATTGGCAGATGTTCTGACCGTGGGATATTGGCTGACCGCGCAATATCCCGAATGTGTAGTTCGCGTATAGCCTACGAACTTCTGACCGCGCAAGGCTTACGGTCTGACCGCGTAAAGCTGCGACCTGATCGCGTAAAGCTTGCGACCTGATCGCGTAAAGCTTGCGACCTCATGGTGATGCCCCTCAGAATAGCTTGAGTTCGCATCACCAGATACATGTCTAGTTCGAACTTGTCTTGAACCAAAAGTTTATTAGAAATGACCCGGGTGTCAATCCTCGTTAGCTAGCCCCCAAATTCGAAGAAAACGAAGAGACGTGTTTATTTCGAATTTAAAAACCGTGCATTGGATTTTTAACCCGGCCCTTTAACTTCTCCACTTAGTGGCACACTAAGTGAAAACGGTTGGTTTTTCAAGACGAGTTCTGACATTACGTGACGGGCAATGATAGCGCCGTAGAATTGTTTTTATCTCGAGGTAAAATTGTAAATGTTTTAGCAAAACCCGAGGCGTCCGGAATGCAAACCGTCACCCAGGCGGCTATAAATACCAGACCCCTGGACATGTAAAGATCTACAATTTCCCTCTCACGTCTAAGTCTTTTTCTTGTTATCCTGCCTCCTTCTTTTTCACATACCCCTCCCAATGGCAGATCATGAAATCATCGAGATTGAGAGCGATGAAGGGGAAATTGTCGAACAAGGGTCTCAAACGAATGAAGTCCTGTCTCCCTTGAAGAAGAAACCCAAGGTTGACGAAGGATCTTCCAGTGGAACAAAGGTGAAGAACGTAGCGAGTTTCTTTCTTCCTTCAGTTCCTTTGACCCTCCCCGTTCATGCCTCTCGGCAAGTTAGGCCTTTATCCTTAGGAAAAGATCCCTTCACATCCAATTCTCCCATCCTTTTGGGTGATCAACATCCTGGTCGGCAAGCGGTGACTATCCCTCGATCAGATGATTGCCATATTGGGTTGGCGAAGCAATCTTCTTCTGGGAAGGTTGCTTTTCCACCATATGATGATCTTCCTCCCAAGATGGGTGTATCAACGGGTTATGCACCGGGACAGGTAACAATTCTTCTCCCTTTTTGCTGATAATTTTAGTTAGTATGACTAACTTTTGCAAAAATGTAGGAGGTAGGAGGCCCCAACGATCAGCCTTCTGCTGCTCCATCTCTTCCTTCCGGACAGACCCTTCTGGAAGAGAAGAATGCCCTGAAGAAGAAGACCGAGGAGATGGCCTCGAAGATTCTGCGTTTAACAGAATGTTTTGATCGATCCCGAGAAGAGGCGCACCATTTCCGTCGAGAGAGGGACTTCGCTCAGCAACAGCGAGAACTCTCTGACTTGATTAGGGACAATAGTGCGTCTGTTGTTAGGGACGATATAGATAGACTTAGGGTAGTTGCTAGTTCCCTGGGGGTTGTCAGTGTAGACCCTACTGACAACAACATGTCCCTTGGGGAACTTTGTAAACTTCTTTCGGAGCAAGTCGATGTTTTGATCGACTGCATCCCTTTTGTATGTAAAGAATGTAAGAAATAAAAGTTCTTTATTTCTCATGAAATGTTCTCCACATCTTCGGTGCGAAAATATAGCCATGAACTTTACGTTTGCGACCATTCATACACAGGAAATTTTAGTTCTACGATCAAAATCACTTTTAAGAAAAAAGCACCGCGACCTGCCCTGATTCCGCGATCAGTTTCAAAGCCGCGGTCAGAACTAAGGTTCGACCAGAGTTGGGACTCGGTCAGGATGTCACTTCGATTAGAATCGAAGTTTTAGCCTAAAACACGATTTCGATAAAACCATAACCCAATTAGAAACACTCCAATACGTTAAAAATTGGGTTACATGATTTTTTCGAATAAAGTGTTCAAAGTATAAAAAGGAAAAACGTTCTCTGAAAAGTACTGAAAATTTTTCAGTCCTTTTACGCTTTCAATTTCCAAAACAAAGAAGTCTTTTTGTTTCAGATCCGACGCCTGAGTACTTTATCGGGTCCATCAGAGACAGTATCCATTATGGGAAATGAATAAAGCATTCAATGGAACGTTTGAAATGAGCCGTTTACTCATTAATGCGTCGCCTTGGGTCTATAAAAAGAGCAGATGTCTTCTCAAAGAAGCCACACAGCTAAAAACCCTTATTATTCCCGCCGCTCAAAACCCTCATTTTCTTCAGCCTTCATCTTCCCCAAATCGCCAGCTTCCCCTTTGATTCTACACCAAAGATGGCGTCCTGGAGCAGATCCATTCACCATTCTGAGGAGAGCTTGATGGCATTAGAGAAGGAGGAGATCCTTTCTCCGCGGCTGCTCATTAACTGGCGACCTGCGGAGAAGGACCAAGAAACCCCAACTGTCCAAGAAGGCGAGTTGGTGGTTTTTGAGGAGTATTTGCGTTGCGGGTTCCGATTCCCTGAGAGTCGGTTCCTTAAGGATGTCCTTGAACATTACGGGTGGGAACTGATCAACCTCCACCCCGACGCGATGCTGATCCTTGCAGTATTTCAGCACCTTTGTGAAGCCTTCGTCGGAATATATCCCAGCGTAGATCTTTTCCGACGATTTTACTTTTCGGCGTGGTCGAAGAGTACCAACGCCGCCGGATGCATCTACTTCCGGCTGAGGGATAAAAAGGAGTATCCCTCCCCACCCCTACGAGATTCTGTGCATGGGTGGCACCAAAGGTGGTTTTACTGCTCTCCACCATCCGAAAGCAGTTTATGGTTTGAAAACTCGCGACAGGAGAAGTCGAGCGAGTTAGACATTCCTCCGGCGATGAACTCGGAGCTTTCGAAGCATGCCGAGGTGATTCTTCACTTGGTTAATGAAGGATTGACGGCTCGAGATATCATTCGAGACTTCGTGAAGAACCGGGTGAGTCCTCTGCGTGAAAGGGCTCATCCGGCGTGGGAGATTAGGTCCATGGGTGATAGCACCCTGGACTACAGTCAAGGTATTTATTTCATTGGTGCTGAACTTTCTCCTTTTTGAATTGTACAAATTCTGACTTGAGTTTGGGAACAGTCCTGCCTTCATCCGAGATTGAAAGGCGGACCAACTCCCTCCTTAGGACCTACAATTCCGATGTAGAGGGCCCTAAGGGATCACCTCGCCCGCAGAGCTTGATTCACGCTGGTGATGACCTCAGACAGGAGCGCCGAAAGGTAATTTCCTTGTCCAGCTTTGGCTCTGCAGGTCTTGTGTGTGTCCAGTGCTAATCCCTTGTAATGGACTGCGAACCAGCTCCTAGGGAAGTTTGCGGATGCGACGTTCCCAAGTGAAAATGTCGGCTCTCCGAAGAAGCCGACGGCGAAGAATGTGAAGAAGGTCTCTCAGAGACCCAGGACAAAGAGTCCTGCCCCTAAGAAGACCAAGCTAAACCCTGGGGAGGGGTCTTCACGAAGCATTCCTCGTCCCGCAAGAAAGACTGCGGTAAGATATCGCATTCCTACTACTTTTTCAGGCGCGACATGGAATCACTTCTTCGTCGTACAGGGAGAGGGGAGCGAGGAGGAAGAGGATGACGTTCCTCTGATCCTTCGAAGGAGGAAGATCGCGGATCTTCCATCCAGCGATGCCCCAAGCAGCCCCACCAGTTAGCCCGGTGGCCCAGGTAAAGATCTTTTTATGTGTTTTTACCTGTTCCCTAAGAATATGCCTATAACATGACATTTCCAGGGGGGTGCTGCCTTGTTTACCATAAGGAAGGCGAGAACCGGAGACGGCTCTCCTTCGCAAGGGGAATTTTCCCAGAAGTCCCAGGAACGAATGGGATTTCAAATAAGGTAAGAGCTCTTACTTGACAGTAATCTTAAATAAAAGTTGCCTGACCCATTCTTCCTGTTAGGCAAAAGAAGACAGCGCCTAACCCTTCAACCGCCTCTGGGGAGGTTGAAACTAGGGCTGATGAGGGAGCCTCTAATGAAGAGCGCTCTACTCCCGTGGTTCAGGAAGTCGTCCGGACCGCGGGAGGTGAAACAAGTATAGGGATCGGGTCACAACCAGTAGCCTCTGGGGGTGGCGTCCGGCCGGCACTCCCGCCAACTATCCCTGTAGTGAGCACGTCGGAGGCTCTAGCGAGGATTCCCGCTGAACTGAATGATGCCATTTTACAAAAGTTTATGAAGGTATAATAAGACTCTGCTTCCGTGCCTGAATTATACTTAGGACACCTTTGACCTTCTTCTTTGGCACCACAGGGATTGTCCTGGCTAACAAGCCATTCGCGTGTTGTGATGGCTAGCACAGAAGCCATTCAAAAAGAACGCGATAGCTTGCGCATGTGAGTACCATTACCCTCTGGTTAACATGGGTATATCTTGGTTGTGACTGCCTTGATTTAGTTGCAGAGAGGTTGCATTCTTGAAGAAGGAGGTGGCCGGTTCAGTCTCAATGCTTAAGAAACAAGAAACTGAACTCAACAGACTTCGATCAGAGAATGCTGGTAAGCCGATTCCTGACTAGGAAGACTTGAATCCATAATATGCGAATAATCTTCTCTCTCTGTACAGCGCAAGCAGGTCGAATTACGCAGCTCAGTCGAGACAAGGAGATTCTTGAATCCTCGATTCGCCACACTGATCGGGCAATCAAAGAACTGAGCCTCCGGATCTTCGAAAAACTAAAGGCCGTGGCTGATCTTTTGAAGACCGATGTGGTTGAACTGAGGCAAGACAACCTCAGTATAAATGACTGGACATCGCTGCTTACTGCCCAGGCGGATTCACTGCTTGAGTATCTCCCTGGAGATACACGGCGACGCGAAGAGGCGATCAGAACCAGGGTTCGATCAGCCGCAGCAGCCGTACTCAGCCGGGTTCGACTTCACCATGGCCCAGATGCAGATCTGAACGCATTGGTGGGTCCGGTTGAGGTCGAGAGTGAAGAGCTGCTCGATGCAGTCATAGAGGAAGTCCAGCCCCTAGTAGATAGACTCCTGACTGAGCTGGGGATCGAATGATCCTTATTTTTGTAACCAAACAATTGTAATTACAATGCAATGTATGTAAAACTATTTTTTTTTTTCAAAAGAACGTGCATATTCACATCATAAGTTTCATACTATAAGTATATTCCTCTGGCCCCCGCCTCTGTTTTGTGAATACTGGAGCCTTAGTATTTTAAGCAGAGGGGAAAACATAAGTATGATGACCAGGGATATGCGATTCAAGCCGATGGTCAAGATTAAAGTAACATTTTAACCTTATTGCAAACTGGTAGCCACCCAGATGACCGAAGACTAGCCAGATAGTCCCGTGTGCGTTGAGAAACGGCTTATTTAGGAGTGACTTATCTGGAAGTGATCATGAGATCGACCAGCGAATCCGGTTGAAAAATGCTGTAATAACCTAACCGCCGGCGATCAGCCCCCAGGTCGAATTTGTATAATTTGGGCTTAAAGAAAAATACTCATTGTATGAAAACAAGACATACTTTTTATGAAAAGATGCTAATTGAACAGGGAAAAAGTGATTGGAATACTTACACGTAAAACTTGCGAAGTTGATCGATGTTCCAAGTATTGGACAAAATCCGACCATCCTCCATGGCTAACCGCGCAGATCCTGGCCGCGGCATTGAGACGACAGTGTATGGCCCTTCCCACTTTGGGGAGAATTTATTGCGGTTAGACTGGTCTTGAATTTTTCGTAAAACCAAGTCGCCAACGATGAGATCACGTGGTCGCACCTTTTTACTGTGATACTTGCGTAGAGCCTGCAAGTATACCGCGGACTTGATCAGGGCGCGATCACGCCGTTCTTCCAGGAGGATGAGATCTTGCGATCGTTGTTCGGATTGATTGACCTGTTCGAATTGATTCGTGCGAACAGATCCAATACTAACTTCCATAGGCAACACAGCCTCGGCCCCATAGACCAAATGGAAGGGTGTCTCACCGGTGGCTCGACTAGAGGTAGTCCGTAGTGCCCATAGAACAGTATAGAGCTCGTCTGACCAAGCCCCCGAGCGGGTCTTGAGGCGATCAAAAACACGTTTTTTGATGCCTTGCAATACTTGCCCATTGGCCCGTTCTACGGCACCATTGCTTTGTGGATGTGCCACGGAAGCAAAGCACACCTTGGTCCCAATCTGATCGCAGTAGTCTAGGAAGAGACCGCTAGCGAACTGAGAACCGTTGTCTGTGATGAGACGGTTTGGAACACCAAATCGTGCCACAATGTTCTTGTGAAAGAACTTTTGTGCAGCTGATGCAGTAATATTTCGTACTGGTTCGGCCTCAATCCACTTTGTGAACGTGTCAATGGCTACGAACAGAAACTTGTACCCATTGACCGCTTGTGGCATAGGACCGACGATGTCCATTCCCCAGATCGCGAAGGGCCATGCGAGAGGAATAGTTTGCAATGCATAAGCAGGTTGATGAACCTGTCTTGCATGAAACTGACACTGTGGACACATCTTGACCATAAACTTGGCATCATCGAGTGCCGAAGGCCAGTAGAATCCCTGTCGAAAAATTTTTCCGACCAGTGTTCGGTATGACGCGTGTGCACCGCATACACCGTCATGTATTTCTTTCAAGAGGGATTTTCCTTCCTCCTGAGATATGCAGCGCATGAATACTCCTTGAGTAACCTTTCTGTACATAACCCCATCTATGAGTTTGTACAGACGCGCCTTTCGAATTAATCGATCGCTTTTGGTTTCGTCCTCGGGTAGGGTCCCATGTTCAAGATAGACCCTCAATGGATGAGTCCAATCTTGTTCCTGACCGAGGTTGGCAACGAAGGCTATTGCCGGATCATCCTCGACCGAAGTCATGATCGAAGGATGGTCCAAGTGTTCAATGAACACTCCTGCCGGAGCGGATGAGCGTGAGGATCCAATTTTGGATAATTGGTCTGCGAGAATATTGTCCTTTCGCGGGACGTATTGGACTTCGAAGTGACTGAAGTGTTTTTCCAATCTCCTCACTTCCCCCAGGTAATGAGCCATTGTCTCATCGGAGGTGCTGTACTTCTTGTTTACCTGGTTTACGACTAGCTGTGAGTCCCCCCTCACCACTAATCGACGGACTCCGAGGAATTTTGCTGCTCGGAGCCCTGCAAGAAGACCTTCATACTCTGCTGCATTGTTGGTGGCAACAAAGTGTAGTTGAATAACATACTTAAGCTGTTCGCCCTGAGGTGTAACTAAGACCACTCCAGCCCCCGAGTGTTGAAAACTACGGGAGCCGTCAAAGTACATTGTCCAATAATCGGGGTACTCCAGTTCCTTTGCCAACTGCACGGGTGGCTCAGTGTTGGTCCATTCGACCACAAAGTCGGCCAAAACCTGAGACTTAACCGCCGTGCGAGGGGTGAAATGGATCTCGAAGGCACCGAATTCGACCGCCCATTTGGCGATTCGACCAGATTTTTCTGGATTTCGGACAATATCCCCTAAAGGAAAAGAGGAGGGTACTGTGATCTTGTGTACTTGAAAGTAATGTCGTAGCTTAGGGAAGCCATCAGTAGCGCGTAAAGTATCTTCTGGACCTCAGGGTAGCGCTCCTTAGGACCATGAAGTACTTCGCTCACATAGTAGACAGGTCTGTGTACTCCTTCCCTTTCCGCGATCAGAACTGTGCTGACCGCGTGTGGGGTGGCCGCCAAATACAAAAGTAATGGTTCTTCCTTTTCAGGAGACACCAATACTGGCGGACTGGAAAGATACGTTTTTACCTCCTGAAACGCTTTTTCGGCCTCATCGGACCACGTGAAGTTATGATGTTTCCGCAAGACTTTAAAGAAAGGTAGTCCCCTTTCGCCTAATCGCGATATAAAGCGACTTAAAGCCGCCATGCGACCAGCCAGGCGTTGAACATCCTTCATGGTCGAGGGCGACCTCATTTGTTCAATAGCTCTGATTTTCTCAGGATTAACCTCAATGCCCCTGGAACACACAAGGAAACCAAGAAGCTTCCCTGAAGAAACCCCGAAAGAACATTTCTCCGGGTTCAATTTTATTCCAAAGCGATTCAAGTTACAGAAGGTTTCAGCAAGATCGTCCAAATGAGATAATCTTTTGGTGCTCTTTACAACCAAGTCGTCTACATATGCTTCGAGATTACGCCCTATCTGGGAAAGAAAGGTCTTTTGCATCAAGCGCTGGTACGTGGAACCAGCGTTCTTGAGACCGAACGGCATTCTGACGTAGCAGTATGTGCCGAACGGGGTGATGAAGGCAGTTTTCTCTTCATCGTCTTCTGCCATGCTAATTTGATGATATCCTGAGTAGGCATCCAAAAAACTCATCAGTTCGCAACCCGCAGTGGAGTCAACCAGCTGGTCGATGCGGGGAAGGGGAAAGTCATCCTTCGGACAGGCACTGTTGAGGCTAGTATAGTCGACGCACATGCGCCACTTGCCATTTGAATTGCGGACCATGACCGGATTGGCGAGCCAGTCCGGGTGATTCACTTCGCGTATAAACCCGGCTTGTAAGAGTTTGTCTAACTCTTCTCGGATGGCTTCCTGTCGGTCGGTGGCAAAACGCCTGAGCTTTTGCTTTATTGGTCGTTGTCCAGGTCGAATTGCTAACCTGTGCTCAATTACTTCCCTTGGGACACCGGGCATGTCGGACGGTTTCCACGCAAACACTTCTGCGTTAGCCCGGAGGAAAGCAACGAGGTCGAGTTCCTATTTGTCATCCAGGGCTGACCCAACCCGAATTGTCTTGGATGGGTCATCTGGGTACAAGGGAACTTGTTTGAGTTTCTCATCTGGTCGAGGAGCAGCCCTGATCGCATCGGTGGCGACGGTGGCGACCTGAGCTTCCCGGAGGGGAAGTTGATCGACCATCTCCAAAGATAGCCGGTCGCACGTGAGCGCCACGTTGCGGCTTCCTCGGACCGAAATGACACCTTTGGGGCCAGGCAATTTCCCGCACTGATAAGGATAGTGCGTTGCCATCATGAACTTAGCAAGAGTCGGCCTGCCAAAGATTGTATTATAAGCTTAATCACAATCGATTACATCGAAAGTAACCAATTCTGTTCAGAAGTTAGCTGGTTCTCCCAGAGTGACCGGGAGGACCACTTGTCCCAATGGCATCATGGAGGGGCCTGGGATTATCCCATAAAACGGATGGATTATGGGCTTGATCTTCGAACGAGGAATTTGCATCTCGTCGAGTGTCTTGACCAATAAAAGATCAAGGGAACTTCCCCCATCAATCAGGACCCTTTCGACTCTCGCGTTACTGATGATTGGGGTAATAACCAGAGGTAGCCTCAATGGTCGAGTTAGCCCCACAGGACAGTCAGTGCGATCGAACGTCAAAGGCATATCCGACCAACGGGGATATTGAGGTTCGCCAAGGGATGTCTCCGTTTGGTTAACCTCTCGGCAAAAGGTTTTAAACTGCCTTTTGGAAACGAAAGAGGAGGAACCTCCGAAAATGATATTAACATGATTTTGAGGTACCTGGTAAGCCATTTCTTCGTCCCCATCGACGTCTCTAACCCCGCACGCCTGCTCTTTAGGCGGTAAGGTTGGCATTGGCCCAGCTCCTTGGTAGAAATCATCCAGCTGTTTCAACCAACTCCTGCAGTTTTTGAGGTCGTGGCCTGCGGAGTTGTGGAGTGGACACCACCTCTTGCCCTCCTGCGGATTAGTTGATTTTTCTGGTTGGTCGGAATCCCGGCCGCCAGAAGCAGTTTTACTTTTGAAAGAAGACTTATTACCTTTGGTCGAAGGTGGTTTCTCCGCGACTGCGACCTCACGGTACTGTCCAGAGCGGTTCCTCTTCGACTTTTTTGACTTCCCACCCGGTGAAGACTCCGGCTTTTTGCTTGAATCTTCTTTCTTGGCGTGCTTGAAGCCTGGTTGGGGCGGTAGGTCCCCCTTATCAACCATTCGGTTCCATTCGACTGCCTCGGCTGCATCGGAGTATCGATCAGCCATATCGAACAGATCAGCCACTGATCGAGGAGGGTGGATAAGCAAGTCTTCAGTGAATCTCCGGTATCGAACGGCATGCTTAAATGCCCTGATTACGGAGCCATCAGATATGTTCGGGATGGTATTTCTTACCCCGACAAACCTCTTGACAAACTGCCGAAGCGTTTCGGTCGAAGTTTGCCGCAGTCTATGCAAGTCGTCCTCCTTACCCGGCTTTTGGTAACAGTTTTGGAAATTGCTGAGGATGGCATCGCGTAGCATTTCCCAATTATAGATAGAACCCTCAGGCTGATTGAACAACCAGGTTCTAGCCAGTCCTGCGAGGACTGTTGGCAGGTAGTTGGCCATGACCTTGTCATCGCCTCCTGCTGCTTGGATGGCAGTAATATAGATCTGAAGGAACTCAGATGAGTTTTGAGTTCCATCAAACCTCTCAATGGCCCCTGGTCGAAACTTATCGGGCCAAACGACTGCTCGTAGGCCAGGCGAGAAAGCTTTGCTACCAACGTAAGGACCGTGAACCGTCCTGCGACTTTCGGTCAGGTTTCGAGCAAACTCACTTAATGGCGAGGTTACTCGGGGTCCCAAACGAGAGTGAACGGGAACTCGATCCCTACTACGAGAGTCCTGCATTCGCCGATATTTGTCCTGTCGGGACGGTAGAGGTGGCGGGTAACTCCGTCGGCCAGAGCCAAAATGAGGACCATTTCATTCACGGGGATGTGTCACTGAGCGGGAAGAGGCTGTTGGGGTCGCCTCGGATGCGACCTCGTCCAGTCTTTCCGCCAGGATCCTGAAAAAGGCCGGTCTCTGCGCATCCGTGACCGTAGGAGGAAAATTACGCATGACCTCCGCGATAGATCGCAGTCGACCATGGGTACTTCTCCTAGGGGCACCAGGTGTTACTGTTTCTTCGTCCACTGGGAAATGCTCCGGTGGTAAGGAAGGAGTCTGGTCACGTCTACGACCACGCGACCGTCGAGATGAACTCGGGGCAGCATCGTAACAAGCCTGCGCATCTTGAAGAGCCTCTAGGGCAGTTCTGCGTAGTTCGTTGTTCTGTTGCTCGAGATCTTGCTCCTCCTTCTGTTTGCGATCTTGTTCTTCCCTGGCAGCCTGTTGATCGGGAGTTTCCTCCGACAACGCAGCAAACTGCCTAGGGAGAGAGGTCGCCGATGGGGAGAACATCTCGGTTTGTTCCGAGTCAGACTCAAAATCAAAGAGACGGTGGAGGTTATCAGGGTCGAACCTTCCTGGGCTAACTTCAGGGTCACCATCATATTTTCCCTTAGCGGGATCGTATGACGGGCCGGATTCATCACCTAGCACATTAAGAACCTCTGCGGGTTCTGACCTTGTGCCAGTTACCTCCTGGTCGATTAACATGACTTGGGGAGATGATTCAACCTGTGGAAGATTCTGGCCTTCGACCTCTTCTATCGGAACAGGATCACTTGGAGAAGGCATGGGTATATGGGCATAATCCTCGAGATCGAAATCGTTCTCGGAATCATATGCTCCAGCCATGTTTCGGTGAACCTCCGAATTTCAATTAGGACGCCTTGAGAAAGGCCCCACGGTGGGCGCCAGCTGTCGACGATTCGGACTCGGAGTCCTCAGCCGAACTTATGCAGAATTTGTAATTGTGAGACCTTTCAAGATGACCCTTCGGGAAGGTATGCTGAACAATAGTGAACAGGAGCACAGAGAGTTTAGACAGGTTCGGGCCCTCGATGGTGGGAGTAAAAGCCCTACGTCCTGTTGAGATTTCACTAAGTATGGTAAAAGGTTTACAAATGGAGGGAAAAGTCCTCAGAGGCGAGGATTTTTCCCTGTAAGAGTGTACAAGGATAAGCCAAAGAAGGCTTACTAAAATGCTATATGAGGTGTGCCGTAGACTTGGCTAACTTGGATGATTTTGGGTTTTTTGATCTTCCAATCTCTCGGTTGATGTTTCGGATGATCCCCCCTTCATTGATGCTCCATGCCATCCTTTTGTACTGTTTGAAAGGGTGCCATGTAGAGGAAACTGCATCAAACGGTTGCACGGACGGTTGGATGCGGTTTTTTTGGAACTGCTCTTAACCTCCACGCAGGTTAAACACGTGTTATTCACGGATAACTGTATGTGTTAACCTTCTGACGGTTGATTCTCCACGTGTAGGAATCTTCGGGATACTTAGAATATCCTGTTGTTCGGGCAACCGAAATAGATAGATCCCAAGTATCCTGATTGGCAGATGTTCTGACCGCGGGATATTGGCTGACCGCGCAATATCCCGAATGTGTAGTTCGCGTATAGCCTACGAACTTCTGACCGCGTAAGGCTTACGGTCTGACCGCGTAAAGCTGCGACCTGATCGCGTAAAGCTTGCGACCTGATCGCGTAAAGCTTGCGACCTCATGGTGATGCCCCTCAGAATAGCTTGAGTTCGCATCACCAGATACATGTCTAGTTCGAACTTGTCTTGAACCAAAAGTTTATTAGAAATGACCCGGGTGTCAATCCTCGTCAATTCTATATCGCAAGATTCTTCAATACAACCAGTATTTTTATTAAAAATGCGATAGGTTTTGCTAGTGGTGGAGTATCCGACTAAAAAGCCTTCATCTACTCTTCTTTGAAATTTTCCACCAAAATTTCTTTTCTTAAGGATATAGCATTCGCATCCAAAAACTTGAAAATAAGAAATGTTTGGCTTATACCCAATAAGAAGTTCGTAGGGAGTTAAATTCAGAAGAGGATGCAAATAAAGACGGTTAATAGAATAGCAAGCGGTAGCACGGCTTCGGCCCAAAAGCGAGTAGGAGTATCATACTTACTTAGCATTGTTCTTGCCATTTCTATTAGTGTTCGATTTTTCCTTTCTACTACATTTTGCTGTGGAGTGTAAGAAGTTGAAAATTCGTGTTTAATTCCAAGCGAGTCACAAAAATCAAATAAAGTTGAATTAACAAACTCTCCACCATGATCACTACGGATTTTCTTGATGGAAAGTTTGAATTCAGTGGAAACACGTTTTGCAAAACTTCTTAAAACATCGGGGGTTTCAGATTTTTGAGAAATAAAGAAAACCCAAGTGTATCGAGTAAAATCATCAACAATCACAAAACCATAATTGCTACCCCCAATACTTTGGAACTTAGAAGGTCCAAATAAATCCATATGCAATAGTTCCAAAGGTTTGCAAGTCGAACGAACACGCTTAATCGGATGTGAAGTAGCTACTTTCTTGCCAACTTGACAGGCGCTACAAGGTTTATCCTTTTCAACATTCACATCCTTTAAGCCAATAACCAAATCTCGTTTTAAAAGCTTTTTCAATTGATGCATTCCCACATGTGCGAGTCTCCTATGCCATAACCAACCCTTTGAGGTTTGAGAGACAAGGAATGTTGAAAGAGATGCATTTTTGGAGTGAAAATCAACAAGATAAAGATTTCTAAAACGAAAGCCTTTAAAAATCAAAGAATTGTCTTTCAAACTTTCAACTAAAACTTCTTTGGGATAAAATGTGCAACAAAATCCAAGATCACAAATTTGTGCAACAAAAAGAAAATTAAAATTCAGAGATTCAACCAACAAGACATTCGAAATTGAGAGATCGTTTGAAATAGCAATTTTACTGAAGCCTACCACATTTCCTTGACGATTGTCGCCAAAGGTGATCTTTTGATTTTCAGTTGAGTTGTCTTCTATTGAAGTGAACAATTTTGTCTTGTTGCCGGTCATATGTTCGGAGCATCCGCTATCTAGCACCCAATGCTTCCCACCGGTTTTGTAGTTCACCTGCATAAACAAAAGAATCAAGTCTTTTTAGGTAGCCAAACCTTTTTGGGTCCTTCAATGTTAGCGATCAAAGCTTTGGGCACCCAAATTGATTTCTTCTTTTTATTTAGCATGGGTGCGCCAACATACTTTCTTATAGCATAACCTTTCTTCGACCGTTGAAGCATGTAGCAAGTACCAAGTAGTTTGGAGTCATTAGAGGACATGCTTCATGCGAATGACCAGTTTCGTGACATTTAAAACAGAATGTGTTGCAAGCTTGTACAAAAATAGTTTTTGTACTTGGTTTCTTTCCTTTCTTCGGAAAGTATCCAAGTCCTTCTTTTCTAAATGAACATTTTTGTTTGCTAAGGATTAGATCAAGAGATACTTTTTCTTTGTAGCAGTTTTCTAAACCTTTTCCATGTTTTTCAACTTGTGCCTTAAGTTCATTATTTTCATTCAAAATTATTTCATTTGAAACACATGGCATATCAAGAGGAATAGCATGAGAAGAATTGTCATTTAAATCACATGAAATGTCTACATCTACCTTAGATGGAGCATTAGTAATATCTTTCATTAGCATGCTTTCATAAGAATCTTTTAGTTCTGAGTATTCAGTGCGTAAAGAAGAATGTTCTTCCTTAAGCGCTTTATACTTCTTTTTAGTCATTCCAAAAACTTCATTTAGTTCGGTGATCATTTCAACTAGTTTGTCATATGAAGGATCGAAACAATGTACCTTTTCATCGCCTTTAGCCATAAGACAAAGGGATGAACTAGTCAAAGTGTTGATGTTGCTGAGAGCTAATTTGGCTATCTTCTTGGAGCAGCCTCTTTCATCGTCGGAGTCGGAGTCAGAGCTCTCACCTCCAAACATCCATTCTCCGAAGCATGCTTCCTTGGTTGCGTCATTGTTCTTCTTGAAGAACTTCTTCTTCTTGTTCCAAGTTTTGTTCTTGTTCGGACATCTTGATGCTATGTGACCTTTTTCGTGACATCCGTAGCATATGATGTCCTTGAAGTTTGTTTGCTTTGGCCTCTTTGGTCGAGTGTCAATGTTGACACCCTTCTTGTGTAACTTGCGAAGAAGTTTTTGAGTATTCTTTACCATGAGAGCTATATCTTCATCGGAGGAGCCTTCGTTTGAGTCATTCTTGGAGCTGGCTTTAAAAGCCAACGCCTTCTTCTTCGTCTCCGAGGGTTCGGTTGCTTCCTTCTTCTCCTTTCGATGCATCTCATGGGTAATGAGGTTCCCATAGAGATCCGTTGGTGTGGTGGTCGAGAGATTGGAGTTGGTGAGTACTGTGACCAGAGTGTCGAAGCTTTCTGGAAGTGCCCTAAGCATCTTTCTTACAATATCAAGGTCAGTAAAAACAACTCCGAGCCCCTTGAGTTCATTTACAATATTGTTCAACCGAGTGAACATGGAATCCACGGACTCAGTTGACGACATTGTGAATGTCTCATATCTTTGCCTTACCATGAGCAACTTTGCCTCTTTGACTTTAGTTGTGCCCTCATAGATTTCTTCGAGGGTGGTCCAAACTTTGTGAGCGGTCGTAAGATTACTCACACGGTTGAACTCATTCAAAGACAAACCGGCAAAGAGAGCATTTTTTGCATGGGCATTTAAATGTAGTTTTCTCCTGTTGTTATCGGAGTGACTTGCCGGATTATCCGGAGGAGTAAAACCAAGTTTAACGATATCCCATACATCAAGCCCCATGGCCTCTAGGAATACTGACATGCGCACTTTCCAGTAGGGATAGTTAGTCGCATCAAAGATAGGCGCACGTCCGGTATGACCAAGAGAAAAGCCCTCATTAGACGTCATCCTCTCTCTAGGCGGTAAAGCCTAATTAATCAAGAGACCTTGCTCTGATACCACGTGTAGGATCAAGGATGCCGACTAGAGGGGGGGTGAATAGGAGGTTTTTAAAAACTTTAATTTAAAACAACTTTTGCAAAGAGAAGAATTAAATGCAGTTCAATATATTAATAAGAAAAGATTGAGAAAACGAACACAATGATTTTTACCGAGGTCTCGGAGACTCGCCCCGTCTCCCCTAATCCTCATTGAAGCACTCAAGCGAATGAGTCTTGCTTCAATATCCACGAAGGATATTTCTCACTAATGGTTGCTCCTTGTCCACTCTGGAAAGGTGAGCACCGATGCCTTGTACAAATGCATCGAGTCTCTCCGACAATCTCCGAACTAGAGAGATCTACGGCCACGCCTCCAAACCGTCTAGGTGAGGGCGCTCACCAAGAGTAATATGCAGCAAGGTCTTCTCTAGACCTTCAAACAATCACCGAGAAACTCTAAGTATGCAAAATGAAATGAACGAAAGCACTCGGTGGATCTGAAAACTCTCGACTTGATCAACAGATCAAGATTTTCAACTAGAAAACAAATGCTCAAGTGTATAAGAGAGAAGAGGACTGAATGTTGTAAAAAATACGAGCTCAAAGCCTCTATTTGTAGCCTCAAGGATCAAAAGAACCGTTGGAGCTCGGGCTGAAAATTAGCAACTCAAATTGACAGTCAGTTTACCAAACTGACAGTCAGTTACATACACAACGGCCGAAAAAATTTATAGATAAAAAATAGCTAGCCGTTTGTGGTCGTATATGGAAATTGAAACCCCAAACTGACAGTCAGTTAGGTAAACAGACAGTTAGTTCGACCAAAACATCGACCAGATCAAATAGAAACTCAGATAAAACCAGTTGAGGTCGAAATGCAAACTGACAGTCAGCATGGGCATACTGACAGTCAGTTTAGTACAAAAATTTCAGCTCAAAAAAAACACACTCTCTGGACAATTGTCAGTTTAACTTAACTGACATTCAAATTGACAGTCAGTTTAGCAAACTAACAGTCAGCCTAAACAAAAACAGTCATAACTTTTAAATCATCAGTCCAAATTGAGAGTTTAATATCTTGTTTCAAAGATAATTTTAAGGGCTACATTTTTGTCAACATAAGCAAAAGCCAGATCTGCCTAGATCTTTCTAGAAAATTGAAAAACTCTCTGCTATCAAAAACTCAACTGAAAATCCAAAACTTTCAAAACCAAATTCAAATCAAATCCAACCGAAAATGATGCAATGCAATGACCTTGTAATTTCTCGGTTTATGCTGGAAATGTAGAGAGGACTTTGCAACCACTCTTTATAGTACTGCTAAATCTAAAAGCAAATTTTCCTAAACCGATCAACTTCCGAACGCCAAGATCGGTAAAATAATAACTTAGATTACCTTAGGTCCTTTGCATCTTCAAGTTTGCGTCTCGTCTTTGCTGTTTTGCACCTTGTGCTTCTATTTATTGTCGGGTTCATCTTGATCATCTTGAGTGTTTTCCCGAACAAACTCTGTATCAAAGATCTCAGAAGCACAATTAGTCTGAAACACTTTGTTTTCATTAATCATCAAAATTAGATTAGGCATAAAGTCCTAGATGCAACAAAAAGCTCTCGACTTGATCAGCAAATCAAGATTTTATCTCTAAAAACAAATGCTCAAGTGTATAAGAGAGAAGAGGGCTGCTTGGTGTATAAAACAATAGCTCAAAGCCTCTATTTATAGCCTCAACAATCAAAAGAGCCGTTGGAGCTCGAGCTGAAAATCGATAGTACGAACTGATAGTCAATTTGTATAACTGACAATCAGTTTGGGTCACGACCAGAAAGAAGTAAAATCCGGAGAAAACTCAGCTAGCCTTTTGAGGTCGTATATGGAAATAAAACAGTGCAAACTGACAGTCAGTATGGGACACTGATAATCAGTCTCAAACTCAATGGTTGACAAAATTTACAGATAAAAAATAGCTAGCCATTTGTGGTCGTATATGGAAACTAATACCTCATATTGATAGTCAGTATCACATACTGACAGTCAGTATGGACCACAAAAACGATCAGATAAAACAACAACTCAAATAAAACGGCTTGAGGTCGAAATGCAAACTGACAGTCAGTCTTGGCATGCTGACAGTCAGTTTAGTTCAAAAAATTTCAGCTCAAAAAACAACCACTTTGGACAATTGTCAGTTAACACAAACTAACATTCAAACTGACAGTCAATATAGCAAACTGACAGTCAGTATAAATAAAAATATCCATAACTTTTAATCTAGAATTTTGATTTACAAGTTTAATAGCTCGTTGGAAATATAATTTTAAGGGTTATCTTTTTATCAACAGAAGCAAAGGCCAGATCTGCCTAGATCTTTCTAGAAAATGCAAAAACTCTTCTGCTATAAAAAACGCAACTGAAAAACCAAATTTTTCAAAACCAAATCCAACCGAGATGAATGCAATCCAGTGACCTAGTAGTTTCTCGGTTTATGCTGGAAATATAGAGAGGACTTGCAACCTCTCTTTATAGTATGGTTAAAACTAAGAAATAAAATCCTTAATAGATCAACCTCTAAGTACCGAGATCGGTAAAAAATAAAATCATATTACCTTAGGTCCTTTGCATCTTCATGTTTGTAATTTACGTCTCGTCTTTTGTTCTTTGCGACTTGTGCTTTTATTTATTTCACATCGGGTTCATCCTGAACATCTTGCACATTTTTCCAGCTAGGTATGTATCAAACAGCTCAGGAGCACAGTTAGTCTGAAACGCTTGTTTTCATTAATCATCAAAATTAGGTCAGACATAAAGGCCTAGATGCAACTAAGTCATAAAGCCCCCAAGCCCAGGACAGTAGAGATCATGTAGGGGCCTTCCCACTTGGGGGAGAGTTTGCCCTGGGCTTGGGGGTTAGTCATGCTCTTG
Organism: Pharus latifolius; assembly: GCA_019359835.1. Classification (NCBI taxonomy): domain Eukaryota; kingdom Viridiplantae; phylum Streptophyta; class Magnoliopsida; order Poales; family Poaceae; genus Pharus; species Pharus latifolius. Next base: position 14,288,667 of record CM033330.1, read on the forward strand.
AGGACTAATCCCCTGGGCAGAAGCTCTCTCATGAACGCGCCGGTTGTATGCACACGCCATTTTGCACTCGTAGACGGCATGACGGAGGAGCACTCGATCGCGCTCTGCCTCGACGAGGTTGATCTCCAGTCGCTGGTTTGCTTCATTAGTTTGGTACGCTGCAGTCGAAGCTCCGTCTAAGAGCTCGACCTGCAGCGATCGGAAACCAAACTCCGAGGGGAGGACTGCCTCAGCCCCGTACACGAGCGAAAAGGGAGTACGCCTTGTTGCTCGGCTCTGGGTCGTGCACATGGAGCAAAGGATGCTCGGGTGCTCCTCCGCCCATGTGCCCCGCCTGGAGGCTGCTTGCTCGAGTCGCCAGCATAATCCCTGTAGGATCACCCCGTTGACCCTTTCGACGGCTCCGTTGCTCTGAGGATGAGCTACGGAGGCGAAGTAGATGGTAGTCCCCAAGGTTTTACAAAACCCCCGGAATTATGTCGAGTCGAATTGGGTCCCGTTGTCGACAGTGATTTCTTGGGGGACACCAAAGCGACATACGATGTTCTTCCAGAAGAACCGCTGTACCTCTCAGGAGGTGAAACTGGCCAGGGGCTCAGCCTCCACCCATTTGGAGAAATAATCCACTGTGACAACCGCAAACTTGTAGCCCACCAGCGCTGGGGGGGAAGGGCAAAGGAGGTCCAACCCCCAGTGCGCGAAGGGCCAAGTGATAGGAATGGTCTGCAGCGTTGCGGAGGGGAGGTTGGGGTCCTTTGCCATTTTTTGGCAGGCCTCGCATGCGGAGACGAGATCTCGCTTGTCGCGAACCACAATAGGCCAATAGAAGCCTTGGCGGAGAACCTTTGCCATGACTGCGCGTGGGGCCAGGTGAAACCTGCAGCTCCCCAAGTGGATGTCCTCGAGGAGCCAGAGTCCTTTTGGCCTCGGGAAGGATTGGAGACGGGTGGAAGCCCCCTGTTTGTAGAGCTTTCCCTCCAGCAGGAGATACACCCGTGCCTTGGCACGGAAGCGCTTTGCTTCAGTATCGCCGGGAGGCTCCCCCTGCCCCCTTATGAAGGAGATGAGGGGATCCATCCAAGACACGGCCCGGGTAATCTCAGAGACCTCCAAGGCCTGGGACTCGGGGTCTGCACCCGGAGGGGTCACCAAGGGCTTTGTGATGATCTCAAGAAAGGCGCCCCTAGGGAGGGGTTCTCGGGCGGTAGCGGCCCGTTCCAAGGTGTCGGCGCGGTCGTTATCCCTCCGAGGAATGTGCCAGGTCTCCAGGCCCTCGAAGTACTTCTCTATCTTGTGCATCTCTCCCAAGTAGAGGCTTAGGTTTGCGTCATGGCATAAATATGACTTGTCCATTTGGCAAACCACGAGCTGGGAGTCTCCCTTGACTAGGAGGTGGCGGATCCCTAGGGAGCACGCGAGGTGCAACGCCATGAGCAAGGCCTCGTACTTGGCTGCATTGTTCGTAGCCGGGAACTCGAGCCTCACCGCGTACTCCAGCGTCCTTCCTTCGGGGCTTCGGAGGACTACCCCCACGCTGGCCCTGGCGAGACACAAGGAGCCATCAAACATGAGCGTCCAATGGTCGTTGCGCCGGGGCGGCCTAGCGAGGGTCTCCCCCTCCGTCCCGGAGGCAGGGTCCATTCCACCATGAAGTCAGCAAGGACTTGTGACTTCATTGCGGAACGGCCCATGAGGGAGAGGGAGAAGGGAGCAAGCTCGGCTCCCCACTTCCCAATCTGGCCGGTGGCCTCTTTGTTCCTCAACACCTCCCCCAAGGGGAGAGATGATGGGACCGTGGTCGGGTGTCCCAGGAAGTAGTGGCGGAGCTTTTGGGACGCCATGAGGAGGGCGTAGCAAATCTTCTCTACCTCTGTGTACCACGTCTTGGCCCCTTGGAGGGCTTCGCTTACGTAGTACACGGGGCATTGCTGCCTGTCCTACTCGTTCACCAGTACCGCGCTTACAGCGACCGCGGTTGCGGCGAGGTAAAGGAGCAGGGGTTCTTCCGGAGATGGGCTCACGAGCATTGGGGGGCTTGTGGGGTATGTATTTAGGTCATCGAACGCCACATGGGCCTCGGGAGTCCACCTAAACCCCTCGAGGCCCCAGAGGACTTTGAAGAACTGGAGGCCGCGTTCCCCCAACCGCAAGACGAAGTGGATTAGCGCAGCTAAGCGGCCGGTAAACCGCTATACCTCTTTCATGGAGCATGGCGGGGGCATGTCCAGCAGGACCCAAATTTTTTCGGGATTGGCCTCAATGCCCCGCTGGGACACGAGAAAGCCAAGCAGCTTCCCCCCGCGTACGTCAAAGGCGCACTTTTCAGGGTTGAGTTTTAACCCATACTCACGGAGGTTGCGGAAGGTCTCCGCTAAGTCATAGATGTGGGTGGCCGCACGGAGGATTTTAACGACCGCATCGTCGACGTAGACTTCCACGTTGCAGTCATTCTGGTCCTTGAGGACCATCGACATAAGGCACTGGAATGTTGCTCCAGCATTTTTTAGCCCAAAGGGCATCTGGACGTAGTAGAAGGTGCTGAGGCGAGTTATTAAACTCGTCTTTTCCCCGTCCTCCTTAGCCATCCGGACTTGATGGTAGCTCGAATATGCATCAAGGAAGCTCATCAGCTCGCACCCCGCGGTCGAGTTGACCAGTTGATCGATCCGCGGGAGTTGGAAGTTGTCTTTTGGGCAAGCTCGGTTAAGGTCGGTAAAGTACACACACATCCTCTAATTGCTGCTCAACTTCTTCACGAGGACGGGGTTCGCCAGGCATTTGGGGTGCAGGACCTCCCGAAGGAACCCCACCTCTCGGAGCTTGGCGGTTCCGACTTTGATAGCCTCTTGGCGCTCAAGGGAGAGCTTCCTCAACTTCTGCTTGACTTGGGGGCAGCCAGGCGTTACAGCGAGCTTGTGCTTGATAACTTCACGGGCGATGCCTCGCATGTCCATGGGTCTCCACGCAAAAATATCAGAGTTTTTTGCGGTGGAAGGCCCCGATTTTGATGATTTTTTCCCCGTCTTCTGGGGACAGTTGGACTTTTGGGAGATCCCCCTCCGGGCGTGGTTTCGGGGGGAACTTCCTAGAGGGGACGATCGGGGCGTCCGAGGTTGGGGGGGGGGAAGCCTCTCCCACTGGGATCTTGATCAGGTTGACACTCCCGGTCGTTGCGATGGCGTGCTCGTAGAGGGCACGGGCCACATCCTGATTTCCTTGGGCAGTGATCACGCCGCGAGGCCTAGGGATCTTCACACAGAGATAGCTCTGGTGGATCGCCGCCCCCAGACGGTTGATCGTGGTCCTCCCCATAATCGCGTTGTACAAAGAGGGGAGGTCCACAATGTTGAACCGGACCATCTCCATCCGGTAGTTGTCTGGGGTGCCGAAGGTCATGGGGAGATTGATCCGGGAGGATCTTCAAGTCCTGATCGCATACAGTTTCGTGACCTTAACCATGTTCGGAAAGGTTTCGCGACCTTAACCGTGATCGGATTTGTTCACGACCATGAAAAGGAATTCATTCCCTGTTCAGAATTGTAATCCGATCCAAATATATATAACTAAGTCTATCCATTTAGGATTAGTTAGTTATATGAGTCTAATACATTTAGGTTACTGACTCTGTACGTACTTATTCGATTGGACTATAAATACCTTGTAATAGGTCTAGTTTAGATCATCGAAAAGTTATAGAACTTATTTGAGTTTTAGACACTTATAATTCCTTTGACGCAGGCAAGTGTGTCTAACGTTCGACGTGTAAAGCCCTCTTTGAAATAAAGAGTTGTGCAATTACTTTGGGTTTCTGTATTTCTGAGTAAGATCCCGTTATTCCGCATATTAGAATCTGGGCGAGCCTAGTGCGAAAACCAAGGCTAGGTCTCAAACGGATCAAGTTGGTATCAGAGCAACTTTCCTATCTTATGGATGGTGAAGACTCACCAGGTTTACAAAGCCTTCGGGAAAACTCCAGGCGATCAGTCGACGGTTCCTATAGCCGCGTCTCCGACAATGTCTGACGATACCTCCATTCAAGTTAACCTAGCCGAACAAGTGGCTAAGCTCTCCACTGACATGGAAACTGTTCTTGCTTGGATTAAGCAGTAGGCCATGATTGTACCTCCTGACGTAGGGAAGGTTATGGGTGTGAAGACTGGTGAAGAATTGCGTAGGGCAGACGAAGATGGAGATGAAGGAGACCATAAGGCCGACGACCTCACCAACACCTCCTTAGCTGTCACATCTTTCAAGGTCAACGCTAAGATTGAAATACCCATATATGATGGGGAGATCGATGCCGAGATGTTAGATTCATGGCTCGATCATCTTGAGGCCTACTTTGACCGGAAAGGGTTTAGTAGCGCTCAAAAAGTCAAATTTGCACCTTTGAAGATGAAGGGCCACGCCAAGACTTGGTGGAAGGCCCTTGTCGCCAGTGGTGAAGCTGACGACCTTGCATGGTCAATTTAAATGACTTCTGCGACAAGAATTCTATCCGATGGGTTACCTTGAGGAGAGATGGGAGTGTTGGCACAGATTGTACCAAAGGCCCGACCAGACCAACCAAGACTATACGATGGAGTTTCGACGACAAGAAATGGTCATTGGCATCTCACTGTCCGATCCTCAGGTATTTCGGAAATACACATCTGGACTTCAAAAATCGATCAGTACTGAGCTAAGTTTGTTCGGCGTCCAAGACATCATGACCGGCAAGCACAACTGCTATGGCGATCGAGAAGAAGAACAAATCCCACAGCGACAAAAGAACGAAGGAAAGTGCGACCTCGACAAAGAAAAAGCCGAGTCCGAAGGAGAAGGGTTCGGATCCACCGAACGACCATCACCCAACGGAGGACTTGTTCATCATCAACATCCAGGTGAAGCACGAAGTGGTTGCAGCGATATTCGATCCCGGAAGTTAGAAGAATCTGGTCTTCGCTGGACTGGTTCGATGACTTGGTTTGAAGACAACCACACACCCGTGACAATATCTGCTGGGTTGGTTTACATCCGACATGAACCAACAGATTACGAGTCAGTGTGTGTTGAAGTTTCCAATCTCTGCATGGTATATCGATGAGGTGCAATGCGATGTTGTCCCTATTGATATCTACTAGGTGATGTTTGGAAGTCCGTATCTGTATGATTGAGACGCTCACTTCCATCAGCGGGTGCAAGAGTATGACCTCACCAAAGACAGAGTTAAGTTCGTGATCAGTAGAGACATCCACATCAACACTTCAAACTTGATTACCGCAAATCATGCCAAACGAATTGTTAATGCATGTCACAAGTATGTGCTTGTCATGATTCGACCCATTGGTCAAGGTGAGGGTTCTCGACCAACATTGTCGTTGGTGTGCTGAGAGATTTCTGGTCGTTTGTCGGGACTGCTGGAAAAATAAAGTGATCTGTTCGAGACTACCCAGGGTCGTCCGCCGAAACGTCCAGTCGAGCACAAAATTCAGCTTGTATCCGATGCGACACTACCCAATCTGAGTATGTATCACAACTCAGTATTGGAGAATGAAGAGATCAAGAGACAACTTGGTGAGTTGCTGAACGATGGTGTCATTCAACTGAGTAGTTCACCTTGTGGATCTCCTGTGATGTTAGTGCCAAAAAAAGATGGGACTTGGCATATGTGCATCGACTACCGAGCACTGAACAAGATCACCATCAAGAACCGATACCCCCTTTGTCGTATTGACGACCTGCTAGACCAATTGAAGCATGTCGTTGTCTTCTCCAAGTTGGATCTTAAGTCAGGATATCATTAGGCCAGCATTTGAGAGGAGGATGCGTGGAAAACTGCGTTCAAAACACGATAAGGCCTGTTCGAATGGCTGGTCGTGCCATTTTGTCCCTACAACTCCCTGGCAACTTTCATGCGTCTTATGAATGACGTATTGAGATAGTTCATTGACGACTTTGTGACCGTTTACCTCGACGACATACTAGTTTATAGTCGTTTGTGGGATGAGCACCTCATTCATGTCGAAAAGGTGTTCAAACAGTTTCGGCAACATCGACTTCGCCTCAGCCGTAAGAAGTGTGAGTTCGGCCAGCAAACTCTACTTTGCCTAGGATTCATGGTCGGCAACGGTATGTTGCAAATCGACCTCGATAAAGTAAAAGTGATTCGCGAGTGGCCGCCACCGCGAACAGTTATGGACGTGCATAGTTTTGTGGGAGCATGCCGATACCTTCGAAAGTTCATCCGACACTTCTCGATTGTGGCATCTCCATTGCATGCATGAACCAGGATCGATCAAAAGTTCTAGTGGACAGGGAAACATGAGGACACATTTCTCTTGCTGAAGAGGAAGATCAGTGAGGCACCTGTGTTAGCTTTGCCGAATCTCCAGAAACCATTCGAGCTAGAAACCGATGCCTCAGGTTATGCGATGGGTGTAGTGCTCATGCAAGAAGGTCGACCAGTGGCATATCACTCCGAGTTATTCCAGGGAGCTCAGAAGAACTACCCGACTTATGATAAGGAGTTATGCGCACTGCATCAGGCCGTGAAACATTGGCGGTGTTATCTCTTGCGTAAAGAGACTGTGGTCCACACCGACCATCAACCGTTGCAATATTTGCAAACTCAGTCCAAGCTACAACAATCTCGGCACATGAAGTGGATGTCGTATCTACAGCAATTTAATCTGGTGATTAAGTACAAGAAGGGCGTACACAACAAATTGACAGATATGTTGTCGCGACCACCAGTTATGACCCTCTGTTTATCAGCGTTCATGCAGATCGAGCCCTCATGTTATGATGACTATGCCACTATGTACAATGAAGACATTGATTTTCAAACAACATTGACTGAGCTCGAAACAGGGAAACCTACGAAGTTTGTTCATCGAGAAGGACTCTTGTAGAAGGGCAATTTACTTTGCATACCTCGTGGAGCACCTCAAATTCAATGGTCGCGAGAAGCGCACACATTGAAGGTAGCTGGTCACTTTGGGGTTACAAAGACATTGCAAAATCTTCACTAACATGTGTTCTGGCCGCGTATGCAGCAAGATGTGGCTAATTTTGTTCGAGGCTGTGGTCTATACTGCATCTCGAAACCGGCAAACTGAAAATTAGGTTTGTACACTCCTTTGCCAGTTCCATCGTGACCATGGGAGAGCATATCTATGGATTTCTTGGGAGGATTGCCTAAGTCCCGACGTGGAAACGACTATCTATTTGTGGTCGTTGATCGGTTCTCCAAAATAATTATTCTTATACCTTGTCAAAAGACTATCACAGGAGAAAAAGCAGCTCGGGTATTCTTTCAAAACGTTTGGACACACTTCGGACTGCCGACTTCTATTGTGTCTGATCGCGATACCCGATTTCTTAGTCACTTTTTGCGATCGCTCTGGACGATGATGGACACCAAGCTAAAGAGGAGTACTGCTTTTCATCCACAAACTGATGGTCAAACCGAGGTGGTAAATCGCACAGTCATTCATCTCTTGAGAGGATATAACTTGAAGCACCCGAAGACCTGGGATGAAAGCATACCATACCTGCAGTTTGCTTTTAAACGAACAGTGCACGGTTCGACTAGAAAGTCGCCGTTTGAGGTCTGTTTAGGATTTCTACCACAGAGTCCATTCGACATGGAGTTTGTTATCCCTACCTCAGCACAGAACAGCAAGGAAGCATCTGATCAAGATCGAGCACAAAAGTTCCTGGAAGGTATTCAACAGCTCCATCGTGAAGTTGAAGAGAACTTGCGGAAAGCTCAACTCAAGTACAAAGTGCGACATGATCGGCACCGAGTTGATGCGCAATTTCAAGAAGACGATATGGTATGATTACATCTGAGTAAGGAGAGACTTAAAGGTGAAGGTAAGAAACTCAAACTCATTCATTATGGTCCTTTTCGGATTTTGTGGAAAGTGGGTAAGTGTGTCTAACGTTCGACGTATAAAGCCCTCTTTCAAATAAAGAGTTGTGTAATTACTTTGGGTTTCAGTATTTTCGATTAAGATCCCGTTATTCCACATATTAGAATATGGGCGAGCCTAGTACAAAAATCAAGGCTAGGTCTCAAACGGATCAGAGATCAATCTTCCCCACCGGGTAGACGGTCTTCCCGGGAACAAAGCCCTGCAAAGGGTCGGCTGCGGGCTACAACAGTTTTTCATTGAGCTACATTTCGCTGAATTCCTTCAGGTACAAGATGTCGGCGGAGCTTCCACCATCGACGAGGATAAGCGCTAGCTGGTAGTTGTAGATGGTGGCAGAGATGATGAGCGCGTTGTCATGAGGGAAGCGAACCCCGCGCATGTCTTCCTTTGTGAAGGTGAGGGGGACGTCTGACCACTTTGTGGCCGAGACGTGTGTAGCACCCCCACAACCTTTACCTCCCGCGCATACTCCTTGCGCTGGCACTTGGAGTCTCGCCCCGAGGCGGATCCCCCTGTAATGACGTTTACATGCCTTTGGGAGGTTTGGAAGGGGAGCTCTTCAGCTGAACCCCTTTCCTGTGCTTGTCTTTGCTGCTCCCCCGAAGGGGCAGGGAGAGCCGGTAAAGCCGGCGGAGGGGGCAAGGAGGCAAAACCCCCCTGCCCACGCTGGTCGAGGAGCACGGCGAAGTGCTGCAGGAGCTGGTGGCATTCCCGAGTAGCGTGGGTATTTGACTTATGGAAGGCACACAACATGTTGGTTGTGCCCTCCTTGCCCTCCGTAGTGGGACCTTCCCGACTGTGGGATGACTACCCCCTCCCCCCCGTAGCCTTTCAACTTGGGGAAAGGGCGGTTGCCCTTGTTGCCATTGCACGAGCTGCCTCCGCCCTAGAGGACAAAGGTATCCCGAGCCTGTGGCTCATTTCGATTGCTCATCTTGGGACGCTTGCTGAGGGGGTCGCTGGCCTCCCGGTCAGCTGGGGCAAGAGCCCCCTGGTTCTTCTTCCAAAGGTCATCTTCCTTTGCCCGGGCATACTTCTCGAGCACAGTGAAGAGCTCATCAGCGGAGGAGGGACAGCTCCGGGAGAGTCTCCGATGGAGCTCCCCGGGGAGAATGCCGCTCTTGCACGTGTCGATGACTGTGGAGTCGGGGACGTGAGCCACTTTGCTCTTGACTTGAGCGAAGCGCTTGAAGAAACTGCAGATAGTCTCCCCCGTCTTCTGCCGGATTGTGTAGAGCTACAACGAGTCCAGGGGACGCTCGTAGTTCCCTTGGAAGTTCACGCAGAAGTCGCTCTTGAGCTGCACGAAGGACTTGATAGACCCGACCGTTAGGTTGTAGAACCATGAGCGGGCAATTCCAGTGAGGTAAAGGGGAAGACGTTGCATTGCACTGTCTCATCCCCCCCAGCCACCGAGATTGCCGTGGAGTACACCTGCACAAACTTGTAGGGATCAGCCTCACCGTTGTAATGCTTGATGTGCAGCGGGCGGTAATGCCGTTGCCAGCGAATGCACCGGAGGCGGTGGCACTGCGGCTCGTTTGCCCCTTCGACCTCCTTGGGAGATTCTTGGTCGCTATCCTCTTTGACTGGGGATGCACGCTCGTTATCAGAGTCGGGGAGGGGTCCCAGAGGTCCGCCGGAACGACGGTAGCATCTTTTCTCCTCGGGGTTAGTCGAGCTAACCTCTTGAACATCCGGGTACCCCCCGGAGGTGGAAGTGGCTTCTTCGATTGGTCTCTTCCCCCGGTTAGGTCGGGAGCCTGGCTCACCGCCACCGCAAGTCAGGGGAAATTCCGACCGGTAGCGGGGGGGAGCCTCCCTAGATCTTGTAGTGCGCATTCGCTCGACCTCCTCCTGGGTGAAGCGGGTCTGATCCGCTGGGGGAGCCCGCGAGGGTGGGCCCGGGGGGCAGGGAGCTGATGCGCGTTGGTTGCAGGCCCGGGAGATGCCAGCGGCGCATTTTTGGTTGATCCAGCACCGGATGAGTGTCCAGGGCAGCGACGGGTGCAGGTGTGGGGAAGAATTCTGGAGTGGTCACTGGCTCCCATGCCGGAGCGCCTTTGGGCACTGACCCGGGGGGACCTCTGGGCGCAAGGGTGGCTGTGGGTGCGTGGGAAGCTCCCAGCGTGGGGGCGACCCCTAGCCCGGGGAGGGTTCCCGGGGCTGCGGCAGCCGCGTGCTGAGGTCCCGACTCCGGTGCCAGAGAATGGGGAATGTTCCGGGCATGGGTCGCCCTCCCGGCGCGGGAAGCATCCCCGGCACGGGGAAGGCTCCGGACGCCTGCAAGCCCCCCGACGTGGGGAACATTCCCGACGCTGGAAAGGAGGCTGGGTGCCCCATGACGAACAGAGGCGGTGCCCCCATAAATGGATATGGGGGCGGGTAAACAGGAACCAGGGGCCGCGCCAAGATGCGCAACAACTCCTCCAAGGTGTGCTAGGCACGGAGTTGGCCCTCGACCAAAGCCCCCAGCAGGGGGTCTCCAGATACCGGTACTGAGAGTTGGGGGGCGCTAGCCCCTGCAAGCGCGGTTGCAGGGTAGGAAATGGGAATCCTCCTACCGGAGACTACGGGAGAAGGTGGTATCTCTCCCCAGGTGTGTCCAGACGGTGGGGTTGTGACTACTTCATCTTGCGGGGGCGGCGCCGGGTCACTGGGACCGGCGCCACCTGAAAGGGAGAGAGCTTGAGCTCTTGTTCTTGGGGGAGCCATGGCGATTCGTCACAAGTCCCCACAAAAGGGCCAACTGTCGTGGTATTGCAAATACCACGGCAGGTTTCTTCGGAACTGAATAACACGTGTACAGCGGCGCGAGCTAACCAGGTGACCGGTCATCTCCCGCCGAGCAACACAGAGATTGGCACGATGATTTTTATACAAATTCGGGTCCCTGTGGGGGCCCTAGTCCTGTTAGCACCCTCCGGACGTGAGTCCGCTGGGAGGTGTTCTCTCGTGGAGAGAGGTCTCCAAGGGAGCCTGTTGTTTGTGTGCATGAAAAAATGAATCTGATCGTCCCAAATGAGATACAAGGAGGCTATTTATAGGTCCCAAAACATGCAAAAGACCAAAAAACCCTAACTACGACCATTGGATCGAGGGACATTGGCGTCATTTCACCGGTCGAAGGGTTTGGATGTTTGACAAGTGCCCTCGTCGGTTCCCAAGGCTCTCTTTACGCCACCAGTATGTGACCCCACGAGTCCGGGATCGGCCCCTGGAGGCGTCCAGGACTCCCCCGGGATACGCCTGGAACTTCCCCCAACAGACAGCAACAAGGATGGGAACAAGGAGGAGCATGTGGTAGAGGAAGTGGATGTCAATGGAATTGAGGTGGTAAGCAACAAGAATGCCAGATAATTCTGGCCACCATGGAGGGGGTGGGGGTGTGTGTTTGGAGGTCATCTCATTTGGACAAGATACAATCGTTTTGTAGATGATGTTGAAAACCTATAACTACACTATTCTTAAATTCAAATGGTACAGACACCTTAAAATTGATTAAAATTCTGTTTGACAACACAATAGTATCCCAAAAAATCTGGTCTTTTTAATCAAGTGAAGAAAGAGTTAACAAGAGTACTTACTACAAGTAGAAGTTTTCTCTAGCTTCGTGAATTTCACTTGCAATATTTGGTCGGCAACACTTATTGAAAGGAGCTCAACCAACATCTTATAGAAATTTACATCAAAGTTTATAGAATTCTAACTATTTTAAAAATTGGCCTCACTACAATACATAAAATTTTAAAAGATAATCTAGTTAAGTTATAATTGATTTTACTTCTAACAAATTATGGATCCACAGTAACCTATAGGGTCTTTTCAATAGTTCTATAAGATTTTGAATGACCTGCAAATGTGCTGATGTTTTCTTATAATTGACCCTGCTGTTAACCAAATCAAGAGTCACCACTGGCAATCAATTTAGGTTTTTGACTCTAAATTTCCGGAATGACCTGTCAGGCTGCTAATATGTTAATGATTTATTTATTAGAAAAAAAGAAAGTGCAAATTATTTCCGATAGCCATGCCCTTTGGATCTAGATTCCTAGTGGGGTTTTGGCATTAGTGCAAGGAATGTAGGAGTATGCAAATGTGCTAGATCCTCTTCATGCGCAAGTCTATCTGTCCATGTCATGATCTTTAAAATTTTTAGGGATATTTTTAGGGTTGTCAACTTATCGGATTTGATCCATTATCTTAGAGAATTGAAGACCGATGGCTCCTTTTCTAGAATTCAATCATCCATTTAGAATCTGAATAGTTTAGATTGATATGAAAGAGAAATTTGAGATAGTTAATCATTTTGCAAAAAATTAAAAACTTTTCGTTCATTTTGAACTGGATCATTAATTTTTAATTTAATAGTCTAAATATAGAGAAAAATGAGTATTCTATTCATTGAGGCGGAGAATATGAATGCCAACTTATCATACTATAAGGATATTTTTCTTTGTACTTCATCCCACTTGGTGCAAGAAATATACCAAAGATGTTAGGAACACCAACCTCCTTGATTAACATGTTCTGTGTATCAGCATATTGTACTATACATATGATCTGAAAAATTTTGTGATCACTTTCTCATATATGAAATACAATTAAGAACTATTCGATTATAATTTACATCACAATCTTGACTGTTCTTGACTTGAGTCTCGTATAAGAGGGATCTTTGCAAGAGTTTTTTTCTATGTGATTGAAGCAGTCTCTCCATGGCCTGCACTGGGATTTCATATTTTTCAACAGAGCTACTTTTTGTATGGACGTGTCATTTTGACTTTGAGAAAGCTACATAGATATCCTTTTCTTTTGGCATTATCCCAAATAGAATGAGAGTGGGAGAGCATACAAAGATTCTTTCCAAGCTTTTTTTTAAGGTAGTTTAGTAAGGGTTTCGTAAAAGGCACCGTCGTCCTTTGGAAAATGATGTAACTAACAGTTGTTCAAGCTATGTTATATTTGAATATATTATCTGTCTTCTCCAATAATTTTATTTATGTAACCGTGCGTTTAGGGTGAACCTATGTGAAAAAAAAGTGGGGGCATCGTATATACAACTTATGGAACTAGTGCGTAGATTGGTCGAAAGTTCAAACCACATTATGCCAATATATAATGGTAAATTAGTCTTGTAAGGTTCTAACGTTCCCAAAACATATGACAGGCTAATAGTTGATGACAAGACATATATATGTTTTTTAAAAGCGAATTTCGATCTATGTCACTGACAAAAGTGAAAATTCAAAATATGTTATAAAAAAAAAATAATTGGTCTCATGCCACTAGAATTCTAAAAATTTTTGAAAAATACCATTCTTATAAGATCAAAATAGTTGACTTAGATTAAAATGACTTTTTTACCCTCAAACTCAAACAACAACGACGGCTTGCGTGGCATGCACGGTGACAGTGGTAATGGCCATCACAGTTTCTCATCTGTATAAGCAATGATTTATTTGTGTTTGATGAAATGTTTCAATAAAATTAACACCAAACAAGTATAAAAAATGAATAAGTAGATGTAGTCTTGCCATTTTAAAAAAATTAAGTTAAGAATGACATTTTTTGAAAATTTTTGGGATTTCAATGGCATTAAACCCAGTCTTTGTGATGATATATCTCGAATTTCCACTTTCACTAGTGGTATAGAGCCAAATTTTCTTTTTTAACATTATTTTGATATTCATATAAAATATAAATATTGTTAATATAGCAAATATAACATTTAGGATTCAATTCCAATAAATATAGCTTCATTACCACTCGTAAACACTACAAAACATGTAACACATATAAAAGTTGGAACACATTGCCCGTATCATTTTTTTGTCACATTTGATGGATGGGTATATGTGGCACAACTAAGCAAGTCAAGAGGTCTGTAAAGTTAAAATTGAAGTTTAAAGATATAGATGGTACAATTATGCAAATTTAAGAGTCCATGGTGCCCATTAGTTTAGATTTTAGTAGTTAACATGGGAGCACAACTATCTAGATGAACAATTTGCAAAAGGATAGGATTGAAAGGTATAACCGGAGTTCTTCTAGTATGGAAACTTGTTTACTTTGTTCCGTGTATACTGAATAATTCTTTACTAATTCTTATTTGCTTTCCCCTCTAACCACTAAACCACGACAAATTCTTCTAAAAGGTTGAAGGTCTTCCTTGAAAATGTTCAATATCTGTCTAGTACTAGTCGGGAAAGTCAAATAAAAAATGTTCGAACTACTATTTTTATTTTCAAAATATAAATTTTCATGACCTAGTCCACAAGGATTTAAAAATGATGAAATCAAAGAAAGAGAGACAATGATGGGACATGCTATCTTCATTAACTACATTAGAGGTTTTAAGAGAGAACGATGTCATTTGATTTTTTTTTGAAGGAAAGATAGTAGACAAGAAGCCTACTGTCAAGTAAATATATTAATAAAAGTAAGAGTAATAGAGAGATACAGGGACAAAGAAAATAAAAATTACAAAAGATCAGCCTATCTTAAAATTTGCACTCTAGTCCCTTTAGAAGCTCGAAGAGCAACTAACTTTAAGTCTAAGATTATAGCTTTCTTCCAATTAGTGAGATTCACAGCTTGATGATTAAAAATCCTAGAGGTTGACGAGTCTGATACGTTCTCAAGCGATCGGACTGTACATACCTTATAATAGGATAGATAGATCATCCAATTGAGATAGATTATCCAATAGAGATCTACCTCATAGATCATCGAATCAGATATAGAACTCATAGATATAGATCGATGTAGATCGAGTGTGATCAACGTTCGACGTGTACAAGTTCTTTATAATAAAAGGCCTTGTTCCTTTTTATTTGCTTTCGAGCATTGGGTTTCGGTGATTCCAAGTAAGATCCCGTATTCACATCTGATTGACTCTAGCACTTAAATCAAGTCTAGGTCTCAATCGGATCAAGTTAGTATCAGATCAACTATCATGTCTTATGGATGGTGAAGACTTGCCAGGGTTCCAAAACCTCCGGCGAAATTCCGCAAGAACCTTTTACAACTGAAGGCAAACATTTGACAGTACCATCAGTAGCGTCTTCGACAATTTCTAAAGAAACCTTCATTCAAGCTAATCTAGCCGAACAAGTGGCTAAACACTTCACCGACATGGATATCGTGCTTGCTTGGATCAAGCAGCAGGCCATGACCTTACCTCATGAAGATGATGCTTTGAAGTGGAAGGTAATTGGTGTGAAGATTGGCAATAGCTCATGTAGGATAGACAATGATGAAGAAGGCGACTACAAGGCCGACGACCTCGCCAGCACATCCTTAGCTGTCGGATCTTTCAAGGTCAAAGCTAAGGTTGACATACCGATATATGATGGGGTGATCGATGCCGAGAAGCTAGATTCTTAGATTGATCAGCTTGAGACCTACTTTGACCTACAAGGTTTCAATAGCGCTCAAAAGGTGAATTTTGTACCTTTTAAGATGAAGGACCATGCCAAGACATGGTGGAAAGCCCTTATCTCTAGTGGGGAAGTAGACGACCTCACGTGGGGACAGTTCAAGTGACTCTTGCGACAAGAGTTCAACCTGATGATGGGTTATCTCCAGGATTATATGACGGAGTTTTAGAGACAAGCAATGGTCATTGGAATCTTGCTCTTTGATCCTCCAGTGTTCTGAAAATATACATCTGGACTTCAGAAATCGATCAGTGCTGAGCTAATCTTGTTCAGCGTTCAGGACATCACAAGCGTGAGCACAACTGCTATGGCGATCGAGACAAAGAAAAAATCCCGCAACGACAAGAACACGAACAAGAATTCAACCTCGTCAGAAAGAAAGTTGAGTCCGAGGAAAAGTACTCCGAAATATGGTACGAGAATATCATGTGAACACTGAAACATTGCTGGACACACAAAGGATTGGTGCTATAAGCTCCATCCTAGGCTTCGACTAAAGAAAAACAGACCAGGGAAAACAACAGCTACAGCTACTACGGCTCTACCTGAAGGAGTTGTCCAAGTGGATTTAGCCGATGAGGCAGATATGACCTTGTCTCTGATGGCAATGCCGAAGGAGAAAGGTACGGATTCACCTGATCACCATCACTCAACGGAGGATTTGTTCACTATCAACATCCAGGTTGCCGACGATTTGGACTCGGGGTCCTTAGTCGATCTTATGCAAATTTGTGAGTTGCAGGACCTTTCAGGACGCTCCTTCGGAAAGGTAAGATGAATAAAGTCTGTAGAGGCACAAGAAATTTTATACAGGTTTGGGCCCTCAATGGTGGGAGTAATAGCACTATGTCCTGTTGTGATTTTACTATATGTAATAAGATGTTTTTACAAGAGGGTTGAAGAGAAGATCACAGGCGATGATCTCATCTATGTTAGTATCTACCTATCTATATCTAAGCCTTTAGGAAAATTCCTGGTAGTGATTGTATGCTTGACTAAAATTATTCACCTCCCTTTAGAACGTATATTGACTACCTTTTTATACTGGACAAAAGGGCGCCAACACGAAACGACCTTGGACAGTTGTTAGGATGAAGTTTTGTTAACCACACTTAACTTCCACGCAGGATTAACACGTGCAATCAAGGGATAACCGCATATGCTAACCTCCTGGCAGTTGTCTTCATACGTGGAAATATCTTCGTGATTATCTGGATGTGCCCATTCAAAGAGTTAGGCCTTCCCGAATTATCCTGGTCGCAGAGAATCAACGACCCTCTGACCGCGCACTATCTGGAGTTTCCTGACCATGCACTATCTGTGACCTCATGATCGCGCAGGGGCTGCGACCATGAAATTTCTGTATCCGCGCCCTTTTAGATCGTCTGAGACCGTAGCGACGGATTTATTGATACACGTCTAATCTGATTATGTCTTAAACCGGACGTGTAATACTTTGAACTAGATCGGGTGATAATCCTCGTCAGCTAGCCCCCAAATTTGAAGAAAAATGAAAGAACATATTTACTTCAAATTTCTATCCTGCATCGAATTATGAACCTGACAGCTTAACTTCAACTGATACTGTTCCGCTGTGTGATGGTTCATATCCCGAGAAAAACCTTGAGTCTTTCTTGGCTGGTAATGATGACTTAGGCGACTCATCGTGATGGCAACCGTAAGTGCGGTTTAAGATCCCGAGACGCCTGTGGAAATGAACCGACGCCTTTAAGCTCTATAAATGGAAGAGCCTCTCAATTCTTTTGAACTGATGAGTTTTTCACTAAGTCTTTTCCAGAGCAACTTCTCCTCTCTAGTTACTCCATTTAAGCCTCAGTTCTTGTTCCGATGGCAGATCAAGACCCAAAGAATATCATTGAGATCAAGAGTGATGAAGAAGAAGTCATACACGAACTTGACCAGGACTTCCAGAAGGTAAGTCTTTTCTGGAATGTTTGGTTCAAGTCATCATTTTACATCTTGATCACTTCCAAATGCTTTTTGGGAATTCATAGATGACTGAGGAGCTGGTTTTGCCAAGGAAGAAGCCAAAGGTTAACGAGGGATCCTCCAGTGGAGCTTCATTCACGGGTGCAAAGGTTGGGATGCATCATTGCACTCTCTTTCCTTGTCCCATGTAGTTCTTCCTGTCCATGCAACTCGGCAGGTCGAACCCTCCTCTCCACCTTTGGTGATCCATAATGATACTTTGAAGTTTTCTTCTCAGCTTTCTCCATTGCGGTCAAGCGATTCCTGGCTTTTGTTGGGTGCTCAATTTTCTCGTGGGAAGGTTGCACTCCCACGACCAGATGGTCCTCGACTTTTGTCGGGTGATCTACTTTCTGGGGGAAGTGCTTCATCCTCCCATCCAATCTTACTGCTAGGATTGGTAATTATTTTCATTCTCTTTGCTGGTCGTTTTGTCTTGTAAAACTAAGGCATGCATGTTGTGTAGGAGAATAATATTTCTGGAGTCCCCAACGATCAGCCTACTGAAGTCCAACCTCTTTCCCTCGAGCGAACTCTCCAAAAAGAAAAAGAGGCTCTGGAGAAGAAGACCGAAGAAATGTCTTCAGCCATTCTGCACTTGGCAGAATGTTATGACAACTCCCGTGAAGAGGCGCGCCAATTCCTCTTGGAGAGGCTATGCTCGGCAGCAGCGAGAACTCTCCGATATAATAAGGAATAACAACGCTTCTTTAATTCGGGATGATGTAGATAGGCTTAGAGCCATAGCTAGTTCTCTAGGGGCAGCCAGTGTTGATCCCACTGACATTAATATGTCCTTGGAAGAACTTTGTAAAATGCTATCAGACCAGGTTGACACTTTGGTCGCCTGCGTCCCTTTCATATGTAAAGACTGTCAGAAATAAAGAATTTCTTTTCCTCACATACTTGACCTTTTAAAAAGATTGTGTAAAACTTATAATCTGAGTTAAGATTCTTTACATTCTGTGAACAATAATTACACGAGAATGCTTCTGCGACCAAGAATACACAGGTTAACTTCAGTTCGAAACTGGCTCAGTTCTTTAGTCTTAGAATAGCATAAGGTCGTAGACTGCGATCAGAACTAGAGTAACAAACAAAAAACAGCTCTATAGTCTCAGAATAGCATTGAGGCCATAGTTGCGATCAGAACAATCACAGAACAACAGTCTTTTGACCATACGTTGATCACAGCTGTTATGATCGCCCATATCCGTTGTGATCACAGAATCACATTGCGATCAATGTAAAGACTATAAATTTATTCCACAGTCATAAAAGAAAGATTTAGGAATTTCCAATATTTTTATCCGTACCATAGCCCCCGAATGCGAAATAAAATGATAAGAACACATTTCATTTTGGATTCATTATTGGGTATGGATAACGGGTTCCAAGAGGAAAGACACCCATTATGGGAAATTAATAAAATACTCGGCGAAAGGTTGTCTTGGACACTTAAAAGGAAGAGGTAGCTTACTGGAGAAGCCAAAAACCCTTCGTTGCCTTAGACCTTCCTCGTCTTCGTCGTCGCCAAAGCCATCACCTTTCTTCCCAACTTCTTCACAAGAAATGGCGTCCTGGAGCCGATCCATCCACCATACAGAAGAAAGCTTGGTGGCACTAGAGAAAGAAGAGATTCTCCCCCCACGGCTGCTGATCAACTGGCGGCCAGTGGAAAAAGATCAAGAAACCCCAATCGTCCAAGAGGGCGAATTGGTGATCTTCGAGGAATACTTGCGCTGCGGATTCCGATTCCCAGAAAGCGAATTTCTAAGGGGAATGTTAGAGCATTATGGGTTGGAGTTAGTAAATCTCCACCTAAATGCAGTCCTTATCTTGGCAATTTTCCAACACCTTTGTGAAGCCTTTGTCGAAGCACTTCCAAGCGAGGAGCTTTTTTGACGCTTGTACTTTTCGGCGTGGTCAAAAAGTGCCAATGCCGCTGGGTGTATCTACTTCCGTATATGGGAGAAGAAAGAGTACCCATTCCTGCCCTTACGGGACTCTGTTCATGGGTGGTACCATAAATGGTTTTACTGCACCCCTCCGTGGGAGAGCGAACTATGGTTCGCAAATACCCGACCGGAGAAAGCCAGTGAGATAGATTCCCTTCCTGTTCTGAGCGCAGAACAAAAGAAGCAAGCCCAAGCTATTCTTCCAACAAGGCTTGACCGCGCGTGATATCATACGCGACTTGTATTACCAAAAACATGTTGAATAATACAGCTTCTGGGAAAATTTGCCGAGGCAATGTGTCCAAGTGAAGACGTTGGTCCTTCGGCAAGACCGACTGCGAAGAGGTTGAGAAGAACCCCTTCAAAGCATGAAGTGAAAGAGTCTGCTCCCAAAAACCCCAAGAAGATCCCGGGAGAAACTTTTTTGCTAAAGAAAAACATTACCGCGAAAAATATTGCGGTAAGATTTTCGATACCTCCTGTAACCCCAAGTACAAGAGGAAATTACTTCGTCGTCGTACAGGGTGAAGGGAGCGAGGACGAGGAAGATGACATTCCTCTAGTTCCTCGCAAGAGAAAAACAACTGACCTTCTGGGAACAAGCGTCCCAGAGAGGTGGACTTCCTTTCCGGTCGACGAAATCTTGTCCCTGACCGCAGGGACAGAAATGGCTATTGTGGGCCCCGTGTCCACTGGCAATCCAATGGTTTCAAGTGGAACCCTGGTGCCTAAAGTTCATGAAGCCTCAGGACTTGCAACACCTCCCCTTTCGATAGAAGGAGAGACTGTGGTAAGAATTCTCACAATCTTGAACGTTTTCGTTTTTCTATTCACACCCATTGAATTATGTTCAAACAGGAGGAAGTCGATACCGTCCTTTTCAAGATAAGGAAAACGAGGACAGAAGAAGACTCTTCCCCGAGAGCAGCCATCAAGCTCCTTTCTCTTGGGAGCACATCATCGAAACCCAAACCATGGGTGGGGTTTCGGATAAAGTGAGAACTTTTCCTATCTTCATCTAAATATGACCGACGGGAGGCTTCTTCACCGTACAATGTGTCTGTCTGTTGGCGCAGGGATGCTGCACCCAGTACCCCGGCGACCTCGACAAGCCATGGTATATCCACTACAGAGGTCGCGGGAAAGCCAAGCCCGATTCCCGTGGCCGAAGAGGTTCTTCGGGCCATCGTGGATGGAATGGCAGAGGAAATCCAATCCCAAGGGACGGAAACCGAAGTCCCGGTCATAGAGGGCGAACAACAGGAAAAATCCTCTGCTGCCCCTACCGTGGACACAATAAGACATGAGGTTAGACCTCACGCTGATGTTGAAAGCGATTTGATCAGTGATTACATAGAGGTATGAACAACTCTTTTTATTTTCCAATCTAGAAAAAATAAAGAAACTGTCGCGCCCCAAAATTGGGACTATGACTACTCCTGAAGAGACCTAGCTCGCTGCAGCTAGTCCCATATATGCATAGCATACACATACCCTTGACTTCTCAGGATAAGTCAAGCACAGGAGTATATTCACATTGCAACAGAGTAACTTACAAAATAGTTAAGCAGTGTGGCCTGCTGGCCTTGATATTACATAAGAAGATTACAATGCCTTCACGGCATACATGGTTTAGCAAAATAACAACTACACAGCAGAATATAGGTGACCCACCCACAAAGAGAAGTGGACGGCAGAACAACACGCATCAGGGCATAGACGGGACTGACTTTTCTCCTTCTGGATCCAAGAAGTTCTCCATGCCTTCATCTTGATCATTGAACGCTCCATCTACTGATTTGTATGTTGCAAGGGTGAGCACTTACGTACTCAGCAAGTCATAGGTAAGAGTAGATACATATAGTAGTGATGATATGAACCTAGACTAGTCAAGAATTATGGATATTTGTAAAATAATCTTTTTCTTTCTCATCTCATCTTATTTCAGCTCAAGGCAGCACTTTTCATAATATAACATCATCAATCATGTTCACTAGATTATAGCACTACCGCGACACGTCGACACACGACAGCCCACGGCAGCACTCCTTATCATGACAACACATGTCATTCGGGTAATCTTGATTAAACATATTTTATTTAGAAAATAGTACTTGTGTCACACCCCGTGGATTTAATCCACCGCAGCAGACTCCTATAAACTCGGGAGCTCGGAGTATTCGAATACGTTTTTAACTCTGCAGAGAGGTACCAATTTACCCGCAAGATATTCCACTTTCAAGCCTTTCCTATCATAACAAAATGGTTGGACCCCTGACTCACTTCATATTGTGAGCGGCAAGGTGGAAACAACAAGAACTTTTGTTATGTATCACTCACAATTCACCCCCGACCCTGTGGCTCTCCGCGAGACACAGTTGTGGTAGGCTGTACCCTAACCTCCACCCCTACATATATTTCCATTACTGGATCAACGTGCGAGATCACCTTCAGTGATATGTGTGGGAGCCGTCCTCCGTGCCCAAACGTGCATCACTACACAATTCCAGTAGGGGTCCCATTCCAGGCTTGCGGTTAGCACGTTGTTCGTGCCACTAGACGCACAACACAAGGTTCTAGTCCCTATATGCCAGTGACCAGACCATCCACAACCCTGCACCTTCAGTGCCTGCATTCCTTCGCAGTTTAGCACCTCCAGTGCTACCACCATTCCATACCATTTTCTGGTCACGGCTAGGGGTTTTATTTCATGAATATAAATATATAAATACATATAATAGTTCATGGCTCAAAACTTGTTTATTTTACATTTCACAGATAACCAGTCTAGTACTGCCAATTCATAAGTCAACCATTCTCAATCTTTCTCATGCAGTATTATCTATATTCAAGGTTATGTTTTAGCAACGTTTAAAATATAGGTTCAAGATGACCAAGGATATGACTTGCCTTCCGCGTCGTAAGATACAGCAGTTGATAACGGATCAACAGCGAAGTCCTCAAACTTAGCTTATGGATCTGCTCGACGACAAACCAAACAATACACACAAATATTACTTAATATATTAAAATGATTTAGGATCTATATGCAAATATGCTTAACAAGGATGATTGAACGATACTGGAGATAATTGAGATTGCAAGCTGAACTGAGTTGAGATCTAGGGTTTCAAGGAATTGGCTAGGAATGGATGTTAGTTGCTCTTAGAATCTCAAGGTTGCAATAAGAACATCAGTTTTGTGGTTGGTTTAATCAAAAACAGCGAATGTCAGCAGATTGACATTTGGATCAAGGTTCTGACATAACTTCAAAGAAAGCTAGAGAGCTTATCTCAAGTTGTGACAGTAGAAGAAAGTGTAGATCATAACTCTACAAATTCAGTGGACAAAGTGGCTTTCAAAATGCACAATTAGAAGTGGGTAAACAAGGCTAATGCCATTGGCTGGCATGCACTGAGATAGTGTCAAAAGCTAGGGTTTAGCATAACATGCATTTCAAGGGCTGAAATCAAGTTGTGATAGAAGAAGAAAATGTAAATCACAACCTCAGGAATCTAAGAGACAAAGTTATGCCCAAAATGCACATCTGGAAGGGAGTGAAAAGGGCTAATGCCACTGACTGACATAGTCTGGCATTGATCTTGACATGGCTAGAAACTAGGGCTTGGCATAACTTTTGATCTAGGGCTCCAAATGATGCACCACTTTGTCTGGAAGGTAGGCATTGATAACAGGAACAAATCATTCAACAGGATCCAAAGCTGAAAATGGCTGGAAGATGAAGAAATTCAAAGGGGAAGTGTGGTGGCGACACGGCACAGTGAAGCCACTGGACAAAAATCTTGGCATGGCTATAACTTGAATTCTGGGCAGTTTCAGAGATCGAGCTAGAAGACAAATATGCTTAGGAAGTTGGGGCACACCTGAATGACAAAGTGGATGAAGCTGAAACTGCCGGGAAACGATTTTCGGTGAACTACGCCGGAGAAGATGACATGAGATTTGGGGCTTTTTGATACAGGCCGAAAGAACTCGATTCCAAGCTTGAGGAGTGATAGAAGGGTAAGAGAAAGCTATCTGCACAATCAATTTGGTCGGAGGATGGCCGGTGTGGCCTGGCGACGATCGCCGGTTTCTGGAGAAGCTCAAAACTGGGGAAAACTTCAATTCGAGCTCAATCTGGAGATATTGATGCATAGGCTTGCTTCAAAAGGTTCACTAATCATTTTTCTTCACAGGTTCGAGAGTTGATTCGAGGTAAATTGGCCTGCATTGCCGGAACAGGGTAATCGGGATTTTTCGGTGATCACCGGTGACTGGATGCAAGATAACTCAATTAGATGGTACAACACGATGAGGGAGATGAGCTATACCTTCTGGTGCTGTTGATTCGGTGAGAGGTGCAGCAGGGCGTGCTGGCACCGTGAGGCCTCAATCTGGACTCGCCGGAGAAGAAGACAACGGCGAGGAGATTTGGAAATTTGGCTAAGTCCTGGTGAAGGGGAGATGACACAGGGTACTGGTGGCTTAAATAGAGCAGAGGGCGAAGCTTGCAAGGATTAAGCAGCATTGAATTGGTGTCAGTTGACATGAGTTGCCGGGCGCAGATGCAACAACGGCGAGCGGTGACGCGACGGCGCACAGGCGAGGTGACTGCTGATCAAACTATTGCTTCATTGGGACGCAATGCTGTTGGGCGGTGCAAGGCAGTGGTGACAAGGGCTGGCAAAGCACAGCAACGTGGCGAAGAGTTGCTGACAACGGTCGCGCACGGGAGCAAGCTGTTCAACGGCGTTGCCACGGTGATAGCTGGGGTGTGGACGCGTGTGCACATGCAAATTCAAGTGAGCACGAGCTCAGGCGAAGCGAGGCGTGGCCGGCGGCGAGCAAGCGCGGCGCAAACACACGACGAGGTTCTGGTCGTGCACAGCAGCTGCTGGTCGAATCTAGATTCATTTGCAATTTCTAATTCTTGATTTGGACTGATCTGTAAATCTGATGATTTGGAAGGTTTGATCTGATTTTGATTGCACTGATCTGGTAGACTTGATTCAACAGATGATTTGGCACAGTTAGAAGATAAAATTTGAGATGTTCGGATGATTTTTGATATGAACTGAAAATAAGGTATTTTAGGGTAATTGAAACGTGAATTTCTATTGATTTCGAATTCTGGGATTTAGGATGAGATTTTGGAATCTGAACAGAAGAGAAACTTGTGACAAATAGCATTTAGAAAAGATTTGCTGAAGAGATTTTGAGTTTGAAGTTAATCTGGAGATTTTAGCCTTTTTGGGTTTCCAGATATCAGGTAAAGGACTAATTTGCAATAACTCTTGGACTGATTTGCGAAAAAGGTTTAGATGGTGAAATCTGGCTGCCAACTTTTTGGATTAAGGTATTGGCATACCCTTGATCATAATCCAAGAATAATCTGGTCTAAACTTGGCTAAGATTTTGATTAAATCTCGAAAGTCAGATCTTGACTTGGGGTCACAGGATAGATTTTGGAGATTTTAGGGCTAGAACAGAATAAAGCTGAGGCTGATTTGGTTGATCTAGAAGAGACATATGCATGCATGATTTTTAAGAAAGAAACTTTTCACCCCAAAACTCAGCATGTTACAGAAACATTCAAGTTTTAAGAGCAATTTCTTATCGTGTTCCAGGACTTGACCCGGGTGGCGACCAAGTCAACAGTTATAGCAAAGCATATTGAGGTCGCGCAATGGGAGATCAGCCGGCTACAACAATGAGTATAGTGCTCTTTATCCATGTTAACTTCAATTCGTATTTAAGCATAAATGGTCGTCCTTCTTGCTACAGAGAAAATGCCTTTCTGAACAAGAGCATGGCTGACCGAGAGAATCAAGAAGAGACCGCAACTGCTAGATATTCTTCTCTGGAGAAGGAACTTCGCGAAGCACAGTCAAAGCTTTCTTGTAAGTATACCGCCGATCAAAAGAAATCCTCTCATCATATGAGCTTTACTTATAGTAAATGTTTACTGTGTTCATACAGCTCAAGAGGATCAAATAAGCCATCTCTCAGAAGAGAAAAGAAACCTTTAGGCGACCGTCAAGTTGCAAAGCTCAAAAATTGATACTGCCAGCACGGAGAATAAGGAACTAAATGAAACAATTTTCTCTTGCAGCGGTACTCAATTAGACATCTTTGAAAACCTGAAGATGGTGGATACTCTGCTAAAAGTAGATGTGATCGAGTTGCAAAAGAACAATCCAAGCCTTAGCGAGTTAGCCACACTGGTCACGGCCCAAGCCGAATCACTTCTCGAGTATCTTCCTGAAGATACCAAACGGCAGTAAGAGGTGCTGAGGCCAAACGTTAGATCCGTAGCCTCTGCCATTCTCTACAGATTACGATTCCACCATAGCCCAAATTTGAATCTGAAGCCGGTGGTAGAAAATACAGATATCGAGAGTGATCGATTTGAAGTCATCTATGAAGAAGTCAAGCCTCTAGTCGAAGATCTACTGAAAGAACTAGGCCTTGTTTGATTTCTTGTAATTATCTCTCTTAGTAATTATACCTGTGAAATTACATTTATAACATGCAAATGCGTGCCTTAAATTTTTGGAAAAGAGCGATACTTTCTTCGTTTCATAGTATGACCATATCCTCTTAGCCCCTTCCAGAAATCACAAATACTAAAGATTTAGTATTATAATTTATGGAAAAATATGGGCATTATGAATACCCAGGAAAGGCTTTAACTTAGATATAAGCATCCGATCGAAACGATACTGACCTCAATACAACACCCGACCTTATTACGAACTGGCAGCCACTCGAATGATCAGAAACATGCCAGTAAGTCCCGTGTGCGTTGAGAAACGGCTTATTGAGGGATGTCTTAGCTGGATGCGACCATGAGATCGGCTAATGAATCTCGTTAAGATGTTTGTAACAAGATGCTCATCGGCGATCAGCCCCCGAGCCAAGCTCGGTATAGGTATAGCAAATAAAGAAAATGGACATAACATGAGCCAAAGAAAAGTACTCACGAAGTTTTTGTTAAACCATGCTAATTGAACAGGAAAAAAGATTGGGAAACTTACACGTAAAACTTGCGCAGTTGATCAATGTTCCACGTATTGGATAAGATTCTACCATCCTCCATTGCTAATCGAGCCGATCTTGGTCGCGGTACTGAAACAACAACGTAAGGGCCTTCCCACTGAGGAGAGAACTTATTACGGTTAGACTGGTTTTGTATTTTCGTAAAACCAAATCACCCACGTGAAGACTACGCGGCCGCACCCTTCTGCTGTGATATTTTCACAAAGCCTGCAAATATACCGCTGACCGTATCAACGCTCGATCACGCTTTTCTTCGAGGGTGGTTAAATCCAGGGCACGTTGGTCAATCTGATCAATCTGATCAAATTGATCTCTTCGGACAGAACCAATACGTATTTCTATAGGTAACACCGCTTCGGCGCCATATACCAACTGGAAAGGTGTCTCACCAGTGGCCCGACTACAGGTAGTGCATAGTGCCCATAGAACAGAGTAGAGTTCATCCACCCAAGCCCCCGATCGGATCTTAAGGTGATTGAAAACACGTTTCTTGATGCCTTGTAATATTTACCCATTGGCGCGTTCGACAGCACCATTGCTCTGTGGATGAGCTACAGAAGCAAATCACACCATGGTTCCAATATTAGCGCAATAGTCTAGAAAGAGGCCGCTAGCGAATTGGGAACCGTTGTCAGTAATGATACGACTTGGAACACCAAATTGAGTAACGATGTTCTCATGAAAGAACCTTTGTGCCGCAGCAGCGGTGATATTGCAGACTGGCTCAGCCTCAATCAACTTTGTGAACTTGTCAATAGCTACGAACAGAAATTTGTAACCATTAACGGCCTGTGGCATAGGTCCTACAATGTCCATCCCCCACACCGCGAAGGGCCACACTAATGGGTTAGTTTGCAAGGCATACGCGGGCTGATGAACCTGTCTGGCATGAAATTGACATTGGGGGCATGTCTTGACCAAATTCTTGGCATGAAAGGCCAGAAAAAACCCTGTCGGAAAGCTTTTCCGACCAGTGTATGAAATGACGCGTGCGCACCACACACACCATCATGGATCTCTCGCAAGAGGGATTTACCTTCTTCTTGAGCGATACAACGCATGAATACTCCTTGAGTACCCTTCCTATATAGAACTCCTTCTATAAGTTTGTATAGGCGCTTTTTTCAAATCAACCGATCACTTTTGGTTTCGTCCTTGGGAAAGGTCCCATGTTCAAGATAGACCCTCAATGGATGAGTCCAATCCCCTTCTTGTTCGAGGTTGGTAACAAAGACTGTTACCTGGTCATCTTCGATTTTAATTATGATCGAAGGATGCCCTAAATGTTCAACGAACACCCTTGCCAAAGCAGATGTACGTGAGGACCCAATTTTAGATAATTGGTCTGCGAGAATATTGTCCTTTCGCGGGATGTATTGGACTTTGAAATGACTAAAGAGTTTTTCCAATCTCCTCACTGCCCCCAGCTAATGAGCCATTGTCTCATCGGAGGTGCTGTACTTCTTGTTTACCTGGCTTACGACTAGCTGTGAGTCTCTCCTCACCACTAATCGACGGACTCCAAGGAATTTTGCTGCCCGGAGCCCTGCAATAAGACCTTCATACTCTGCTGCGTTGTTAGTCGCAACAAAATGTAATTGACTGACATACTTGAGCTGGTCGCCTTGAGTCGTTACTAATACAAGTCCAGCTCTCGAGTGTTGGAAACTTTGAGAACCGTCAAAATACATCGTCCAATGGTCAGTGTACGACAAGTCTTCGGACTCTTGCTTTGGAGGGTCAAGGTTAGTCCATTCGACCACAAAATCTGCAAGGATCTGAGACTTGACCGCAGTGCGAGGGGTGAAATGGATGTCAAATGCTCCAAGTTCCATAGTCCACTTCGTAATTCTACTAGATTTCTCTGAGTTTCGAATTATATCTCCCAAGGGGAAGGACGAGGGCATCGTAATTTTATGTGCCTGAAAGTAATGTCGTAACTTGTGGGAAGCCATCAGTAGCGAGTAAAGTATCTTCTAGACCTCAGGGTAACGCTCCATAGACGGGTCGTTGCACACCTTCTCTTACTGCGATCAGGACGGCGCTGACCGCATGAGGTGTGGCCGCCAAATAAAGAAGTAGCTGTTCCCCTGCAACCGGGGAAACCAACACCGGCGGACTAGATAAGTATGCTTGAACCTCTTGGAATGCTTTCTCGGCTTCATCCGACCAGGCAAAACCATGGTGCTTGCGGAGAGCTTTGAAGAAAGGTAATCCCCTTTTGCCTAGTCGTGATATAAATTGACTTAAAGCCGCCATGCGACCTGCTAGGCACTGGACTTCCTTCATGGTCGAAGGAGACCTCATTTGCTCGATCGCCCTGATTTTCTCGGGATTAACCTCTATCTCTCTAGAACAAACGAGAAATCCGAACAGTTTACCAGATGAAACCCCGAAAGAACACTTTTCTGGGTTTAATTTTATTCTGAATCGGTCTAAATTACAAAAGGTCTCAGCAAGATCATCTAAATGAGTCAAGCTTTTTAAGCTTTTTACAACCAAATCGTCTACGTAAGCTTAAAGATTACACCCCATCTGGGAAGAAAAGGTCTTTTGCATCAAGCGCTGGTACGTGGAACCGACGTTCTTGAGACCAAATGGCATTATGACATAGCAGTAGGTGCCAAATGGTGTGATGAAGGCAGTCTTCTCTTCATCTTCTTCTGCCATGCTAATTTGATGATATCCTAAGTAAGCATCCAAAAAACTCATCAGTTTGCAACCCACAGAGAATCGACCAACTGATCGATGTGGGGAAGGGGAAAATCATCCTTCGGGCAGGCACTATTTAGGCTGGTGTAATTGACGCACATGCGCCACTTACCATTTGACTTACGGACCATGACCGGATTTGCAAGCCATTCCTGATGTTTGACTTGTCAAATGAACCCGGCTGCTTGGAGCTTATCTAACTTCGCGCGGATAGCTTCTTGATGATCAACAGCAAAGCGCCTAAGCTTCTGCTTTATTGGCCGCTGTCCAGGTTGAATTACTAACCTGTGCTCAATTATCTTCCTTAGGACACCGGGCATGTCGGATGGTTCCCACGCAAACACATCTGGATTAGCCCGGAGGAAGGTAACAAGCTCGAGTTCCAATTTTTTGTCCAGGCCTGACCCAATCCGAATTGTTCTAGATGGATCATCTGGGCATAATGGAACCAGTTTTAACTTTTCCTCTGGTCGAGGGGCGACCTTGATCGTATCCACACCCGTGATGGTAATTTTGACATCCCGAAGGGGAAGTTGATCTACGAGCTCCAGTGATAACCGATCTCAAGTCAATGCCACATTTCGGCTACCTCGGACCGAGATCACGCCTTTGGGTCCAGGTAACTTGCTGCACTGATAGGCGTAGTGTGTCGCCATCATAAATTTAGCGAGAGTTGGCCTGCCAAAAATCGCGTTATAAGCCGAATCACAATCAATTACATCGAAAGTAACTAAATCTGTTCGAAAATTATCCGATTCACCCAACGTGACTGGGAGCACCACCTATCCCATTGGCATCATCGAGGGACCACGAATTATCCCATAAATTGGATTTGCATCTCATCCAATGCCTTGACCAGTAAAAGGTCCAAGGAACTGCCTCCATCGATCAGAACCCTTTCGACTCTTGCATTACTGATTATTGGGGTAATGACCAAAGATAATCTCAGTGGTCGAGTAAGCCCAACGGGACAATCAGAACTATCAAATGTCAAAGGGATGTCCGACCAACGGGGGTATTGAGGTTCGCCAAGGGGAGCTTCCGCTTGGTTAACTTCTCAATGAAATGCTTTAAACTGTCGTTTAGAAACAAAAGAGGAGGAACCTCCAAAAATGACATTAACGTAATTATGAGGTACCTGGAAGGACATTTCTTCGTCCCCGTCGGTGTCTCTAAGCCCGCAAGTCTGCTCTTTCGATGGCAAAGTTGGCATCGGCCCAATTCCCTGGTAGAAGTCATCTAGTTGCTTTAACCAGCTCCGACAATTTTTGTGGTTGTGTCCCAGAGAGTTGTGGATTAGACACCATTGCTTGCCTTCCTGCGGGTTAGTCGGTTTTTCTGGCTAGTTAGAATTGCGACCACCAGAGGCAGTTGTATTTTTAAATGAAAACTTATTATCTTTCGCCGGCGACGGCTTTTCCGCGACTGCGACCTCCCGGTACTATATGGTTCGATTCTTTTTGGTTTTCTTTGACTTTCCGCCCGATGAAGACTCTGGCTTCTTGCCCGCATCCTCCTTCTTCACAACCTTGAGACCTGGTTGGGACGGTCAGTTTCCTTTATCAACCATCCTATTCCATTCAACAGCCTCAGCCGCGTCTGAATAGCGATCAGTCATATCAAAGAGATCGGCGACTGATCGAGGGGGTTGATAAGTAAATCTTTCGTAAATCTCTGATATCGAATAGAGTGCTTAAACGCCCTGATAACAGAGCTATCGGATATGTTTGGGATGGTATTTCTCACCCCGATAAGCCTTTTGACAAACTGTCGGAGAGTCTCCATAGAGGTTTGTTGTAGACGATGAAGATCGACTTCTTTCCTAGGTTTTTGGTAACAATTTTGGAAATTGTTGAGGATGGCATCGCACAACATTTCTCAGTTATATATCGACCCCTCGGGCTGATTGAAGAGCCAGGTCCTTGCCGGCCCCTTAAGAACCGTCGGCAAATAATTGGCCATGACGCGATCATCCCCACCTGCCGCTTGGATAGCGGTAATATAAATTTGAAGGAACTCCGACGGATTCTGGGTCCCATCAAACCTCTCAATAGCCCCTGGCTTGAACTTATCCTGCCAGACGACCGCACGGAGGCCTGGAGAAAAGGCCTTGCAGCCTACATATGGACTGTGGAGAGTTCAACGGTTTCCAGCATACCCACGAGCGATTTCACGTGATGGAGATGCGCCGCGTGGTCCCAGATGAGAATGCACAGGAATTCGATCTCGATCACGAGAGTTTCCTACGTGCCTGGATTTGTCATGCCGAAGTGATCTGGATGGTAATCGATTATGCCTACCATGACTAGGGTAAGAATACTCCTTCTCATGGGAACATATCGTAGACCAGGAGGAAGCTGTAGGGGTTGCCTCAGATGCAACCTCATCCAGTTTCTCCACCAGGATCCTAGCGAAAGCCGGTTTATCCGCATCAGTGAGGGTAGGAGGAAAATTACGCAAGACCTCCGCGATAGATCGAAGTCGGCCCTGCGTACTCCTCTTTGGTGCGCCAGGTGTAATCGTCTCTTCATCCACCGGTAAATGCTCCGATGGTGAAGAAGGCGTCTGGTCGCGCCTTGGACCATGTGGGCGACGGGAGGAACTAGGGGCGGTGTCATAATGAGCATGCGCATCTTGGAGAGCCTCTAAGGCTGTCCTGTGGAGTTCGTTATCTCATCGCTCGCGGTCTTGATCCTCCTTCTGCTTGCGTTCTTGTTCCTTCCTTTGTCTGCGCTCCTGTTATTCCCTAGCAATCCGCTGATCGGGATTCTCTTCCAACAAGGTGGCGAATTCTCTGGGGAGTGAAGCTACAGAAGGATTGAACATCTCTGTTTGCTCCGAGTCGGATTTGAAGTCAAAGAGAGAGTGGAGGTTGTCAGGATCAAACTTCCCAGGACTGAGTTCCTGGTCGCTGCCATCCTGGTTCCTGATGGGAACACATGGCGACCGAGACTTGATTTTGCGAATAGTGGAACTGACATCAAGTTCCGGACCTGTCTCTCCCATTCCCTGGTCGATGGACATGACCCAGGTAGGGGAAAACGTGTCCTCTTGATGTTCCTCCGGAATGTCTTCACAACTGACCTCTTCCATTGGAACGGGGTCACTGGGTGAAGGCATTTGTATATGGGCATAATCGTCGAGATCGAAGTTGTTCTCAGAATCATATGCCCCAGACATTGCTCACCAAAATTCTAGATAAAAGGAAAGCGCCTTGAGAAAGGCCCCACGGTGGGCGCCAGCTGTCGACGATTTTGACTCGGGGTCCTTAGTCGATCTTATGCAAATTTGTGAGTTGCAGAACCTTTCAGGGCGCTCCTCTGGAAAGGTAAGTGAATCAAGTCTGTAGAGGCACAAGAAATTTTATACAGGTTCGGGCCCTCGATGGTGACAGTAATAGCCCTACGTCCTGTTGTGATTTCACTATATGTAATAAGATGTTTTTCCAAGGGGTTGAAGAGAAGATCACAGGCGATGATCTCTTCTATGTTAGTATCTACCTATCTATATTTAAGCCTTCAGGAAAATGACTGGTAGTGCTTGTATGCTTGACTAAAATTATTCACCTCCCTTTAGAACATGTATTGACTATCTTTTTATACTGGACAAAAGGGTGCCAACACGAAGCGACCTTGGACAGTTGTTAGGATGAAGTTTTGTTAACCGCACTTAACTTCCACGTAGGCTTAACACGTCCAATCAAGGGATAACCGCATATGCTAACCTCCTGGCAGTTGTCTTCATACGTGGATATATCTTTGTGATTCTCGGGATGTGCCCATTCAAAGAGTTAGGCCTTTCCGAATTATCCTGGTCACAGATAATCAACGACCCTCTGACCACGCACTATCTGGAGTTTCCTGACCGCGCATTGTCTGCGACCTCATGATCGCGCAGGGGCTGTGACCACGAAATATCTATATCTGCGCCCTTTTAGATCGTCTGAGACCGTCTAATCTGATTTTGTCTTAAACCAGACGTGTAATACTTTGAACTAGCTCGGATGATAATCCTCGTCACAGGTGAAGCACGAAGTGGTCGCAGCAATATTCGATCCCAGAAGTCAGAAGAATTTGGTTTCCGCTGGATTGGTTCGTTTACTTGGGTTGAAAACAACCACACACCTGACGAGGATTGACACCCGAGTCAGTTCAAATAAATGCACTGTTGGCTCAAGACAGATTCGAGTCAGACACGTGCCCGGCGGTGTGAACTCAAGTCATTCTGCGAAGCATCTGCCTAAGGTCGCAGGCTTTGCGCGATCAGGTCGCAAGCCTCTTGTGATCAGACCACAGGCTTTGCGCGGTTAGAAGTTCGTATGTTATACGCAAACAGGAGGTCGAAGATGTCGCGCGGTCAACCAACATCCCTCGGTCAGAACGTTCTCGACCAAGGTACTTGGAATTTATCTGACCAGTTATCCCTATAGCGGGAATATTCCAAGTATCCCGAAGATTCCTCCACGTAGAAGACTAACCGCTAGGAGGTTAATACAAGCAGTTATTTCACGAATAACTCGTGCTTAATCTACTTGGAAGTTAAGGGCGGTTCAATAAACCGCATCCAACCGTCCAAACAACTGTTTGATGCAGTTACGACATGGCATCCTTTCGTCCAGTATAAAAGGGTGGCGAAATACATCAAACGGGGGATCCGATCCATTTGGAAGAACAAGACTTCTGATACAAGTGACACACAACGCATCTCAACCACAAAAAACAGCCAAGTCTACGGCTTAAATTAGATAGTTCTTACAAGCCTTCCTGGCTTTGTTCTGTACATTTACATAGGAAAAACCTTTCGCTTGTGAAGGGGTTTTTCTGCCATTTTGTAACCTTTTATCACTTATAGTGAAATCCCAACAGGACATAGGGCTATTACTCTCACCATCGAGGGCCCGAACCTGTATAAATCTCTCTGTGCTCCTGTTCACCATTGTTCTACATACCTTCCCGGAGGGTCATCTTGAAAGGTCTCACTATTACAAAATTTGCATAAGTTCGGCTGAGGACTCCAAGTCCGAATCGTCGACAGCTGGCGCCCAACGTGGGTCCTTTCTCAAGGCATCCAAGTTAAAATCCGGAGGTTCGCTGAAACATGGCTGGAGCATATGATTCCGAGAACGATTTCGATCTCGAGGATTATGCCCATATCCCAATGCCTTCTCCAAGCGATCCTGTCCCGATGGAGGAGATTGAAGGCCAGAATCTTCCACAGGTTGAATCGTCCCTCCAGGTCATGTCTATCGACCAGGGAGCAACTAGCGCAAGGTCAGAACCCACAGAGGTTCTTAATACGCTAGGCGATGAATCCGGTCCGTCGTACGACCCCGCCGAGGGGAAGGATGATGTCGACATGGAAATTAGCCCTGGAAGGTTCAACCCTGATAACCTTCACCGTCTCTTTGATTTCGAGTCCGACTTGGAACAAACTGAGATGTTTTCCCCATCGGCAACCTCTCTCCCTAGGCAGTTTGCTGCGTTGTCGGAAGAAACTCCCGATCAACAGGCTGCTAGGGAAGAGCAAGATCGCAAACAGAAGGAGGATCAAGATCTCGAGCAACAAAACAACGAACTACGCAGAACTGCCCTAGAGGCACTTCAAGATGAGCAGGCTCGTTACGATGCTGCTCCGGGTTCTTCTCGACAGTCGCGTGGTCGCAAACGTGATCATACCCCTTCTTTACCACCGGAGCGTTTCCCGGTGGACAAAGAAACGATAACACCTGGCGCCCCTAGGAGAAGTACCCATGGTCGACTGCGATCCATCGCGGAAGTCATGCGTAACTTTCCTCCTACGGTCACGGATGTGTAGAAACCGGCCTTTTTTAGGATCCTGGCGGAGAGACTGGATGAGGTCGCGTCTGAGGCGACCCCAACGGCCTCTTCCCGCTCGGTAACACGTTCCCGCGAATGAGATAGTCCTCATTCTGGTTCCGGCCGACGAAGTTATCCGCCACCCGTACCGTCCCGACAGGACAGATACCGGCGAATGCAGGATTCTCGCAGTAGGGATCGAGTTCCTGTCCACTCTCGCTTGGGACCACGAGTAACTTCGCCATTGCGTGAGGTCGCCCGAGACCCAGCCAAGAGTCACAGGGCGATTCACGGTCCCTACGTTGGTTGTAAAGCCTTTTCACCTGGCCTACGAGCAGTCGTTTGGCCCGATAAGTTTCGACCAGGGGCCAATGAAAGGTTTGATGGAACTCAAAACCCATCCGAGTTCCTTCAAATCTATATTACTGCCATCCAAGCGGCAGGAGGCGATGACAAGGTCATGGTCAACTACCTGCCTACAGTCCTCGCAGGACCGGCTAGAACCTGGCTGTTTAATCAGCCCGAGGGTTCCATCTACAATTGGGAAATGCTATGCGATGCCATCCTCAGCAATTTCCAAAATTGTTACCAAAAGCCGGGTAAAGAGGACGACCTTCATCGGCTAAGGCAAACTTCAACCGAAACACTTCGGCAGTTTGTCAAGAGGTTTGTCGGGGTGAGGAATACCATCCCGAACATATCTGATGGCTCCGTTATCAGAGCATTTAAACATGCCGTTCGATACTGGAGATTCACTGAAGACTTGCTTATCCACCCTCCTCGATCAGTGGCCGATCGATATTCCGATGCAGCCGAAGCGGTCGAATGGTCGACAAGGGGGACCTACCACCCCAACCAGGCTTCAAGGACGCCAGGAAGGAAGATTCGAGCAAGAAGCCGGAATCTTCATCAGGTGGGAAGTCGAAGAAGTCGAAGAGGAACCGCTCTGGACAGTACCGCGAGGTCGCAGTCGCAGGGAAGCCACCTTCGACCAAAGGTAATAAGTCTTCATTCAAAAATAAAACTGCCTCTGGAGGTCAAAATGTCGACCAGCCAGAAAAGTCGACTAATCTGCAGGAGGGCAAGAAGTGATGTCCACTCCACAACTCCGCAGGCCACGACCTCAAGAATTGCAGGAGTTGGTTGAAGCAACTGGATGACTTCTACCAGGGAGTTGGGCCAATGCCAACCTTACCACCTAAAGAACAGGCGTGCGGACTTAGGGACGCCGACGGAGACGAGGAAATGTCCTACCAGGTACCTCAAAATCATGTTAACGTTATTTTTGGAGGTTCTTCTTCTTTCGTTTCCAAAAGGCAGTTTAAGGCCTTTTACTGAGAGGTTAACCAAACGGAGACATCCCTTGGCGAACCTTAGTACCCCCGTTGGTCGGATACACCTTTGACATTTGATCGCACTGATTGTCCGGCGGGGTTAACACGACCACTGAGGCTCCCTCTGGTCATTACCCCGATCATCAGTAACGCGAGAGTTGAAAGGGTCCTGATTGACGGAGGAAGCTCCCTTGACATTTTGTTGGTCAAGGCACTCGACGAGATGCAAATTCCTCATTCGAAGATTAAGCCCATAATCCATCCATTTTATGGGATAATCCCAGGCCCCTCCATGATGCCATTGGGACAAGTGGTCCTCCTAGTCACACTGGGAGAACCGGATAACTTTCGGACAGAATTGGTTACTTTTGACGTAATCGATTGTGACTCAGCTTATAATGCAATCTTTGGCAGGCCAACCCTTGCTAAGTTCATGATGGCAACGCACTATGCTTATCAGTGCGGGAAATTGCCTGGCCCCAAAGGTGTCATCTGGGTCCGAGCAGTCGCAACATGGCACTCACGTGCGACCGGCTATCTTTGGAGATGGTCGATCAACTTCCCCTCCGGGACGCTCAGGTCGCCACTGTTACCACCGACACAATCAAGGCTGCTCCTCGACCAGATGAAAAACTCAAATTGGTTCCTTTGTACCCAGATGATCCATCCAAGACAGTTCGGGTCGGATCAGCTCTGGATGACAAATAGGAACTCGACCTCGTTGCTTTCCTCCGGGCTAACGCAGATGTGTTTGCGTGGAAACCGTCCGACATGCCCGGTGTCCCAAGGGAAGTAATTGAGCATAGGTTATCAATTCGACCTGGCCAACGACCAATAAAGCAAAAGCTCAAGCGTTTTGCTGCTGACCGACAGGATGCCATCCGAGAGGAATTGGACAAACTCCTACAGGCCGGGTTTATCCGTGAAGTGGATCACCCGGAATGGCTCGCCAATCCGGTCATGGTCCGCAAGTCAAATGGCAAGTGGCGCATGTGCGTCGACTACACTAGCCTCAACGCTGCCTGTCCAAAGGATGACTTTCCCCTTCCCCGCATTGACCAGCTGGTCGACTCAACTGCGGGTTGCGAACTGATGAGTTTTCTGGACGCTTACTCAGGATATCATCAAATTAGCATGGCAGAAGACGATGAAGAGAAGACTGCCTTCATCACCCCGTTCGGCACATACTACTACGTCAGAATGCCATTCGGTCTCAAGAACGCAGGTTCCACGTACCAGCGCTTGATGCAAAAGACCTTTCTTTCCCAGATAGGGCGTAATCTCGAAGCATATGTAGACGACTTGGTTGTAAAAAGCACCAAGAGATTGTCTCATTTCGACGATCTCGCTGAAACCTTCTGTAATTTGAATCGCTTTGGAATAAAATTAAACCCGGAAAAATGTTCTTTCGGGGTTTCTTCAGGAAAACTCCTTGGTTTCCTTGTGTGTTCCAGGGGCATTGAAGTTAATCCTGAGAAAATCAGGGCCATTGAACAAATGAGATCGCCCTCGACCATGAAGGATGTTCAACGCCTGGCTGGTCGCATGGCGGCCTATAGTCGTTTCATATCGCGATTAGGCGAAAGGGGATTGCCTTTCTTCAAAGCCTTGCGGAAGCATCATAACTTTACATGGTCGGATGAGGCCGAAAAAGCATTTCAGGAGGTGAAAACATATCTATCCAGTCCGCCAGTATTGGTGTCTCCCGACAAAGGAGAACCATTGCTTCTTTACCTGGCGGCCGCACCGCACGCGGTCAGCGCCGTTCTGATCGCGGATAGGAAAGGAATACATAGACCCGTCTACTATGTGAGCGAGGTACTTCATGGTCCTAAGGAGCGCTACCCTGAGGTCCAGAAGATACTATACGCGCTACTGATGGCTTCCCGTAAGCTACGACATCACTTTCAAGCGCACAAGATCACAGTACCCTCCTCTTTTCCTTTGGGGGATATTGTCCGAAACCCAGAGAAATCTGGTCGAATCGCCAAATGGGCGGTCGAACTCGGTGCCTTCGAGATCCATTTCACGCCTCGCACGGTGGTTAAGTCTCAGGTTTTGGCCGACTTTGTGGTCGAATGGACCAACCCTGAGCCACCCGTGCAGTTGGCAGAGGAACTGGAGTGCCCCGATTACTGGACAATGTACTTTGACGGCTCCCGTAGTTTGCAACACTCGGGGGCTGGAGTGGTCTTAGTTACGCCCCAGGGCGAACAGCTTAAGTATGTCATCCAACTACACTTTGTTGCGACTAACAATGCAGCAGAGTATGAAGGTCTTCTTGCAGGGCTTCGGGCAGCAGAATTCCTCGGAGTCCGTCGATTAGTGGTGAGGGGAGACTCACAGCTGGTCGTAAACCAGGTAAACAAGGAGTACAGCACCTCCGATGAGACAATGGCTCATTACCTGGGGGGAAGTGAGGAGATTGGAAAAACACTTCAGTCATTTCGAAGTCCAATACATCCCGCGAAAGGACAACATTCTCGCAGACCAATTATCCAAAATTGGGTCCTCACGCACATCCGCTCCGGCAGGAGTGTTCATTGAACACTTGGACCGTCCTTCAATCATGACTTCGGTTGAGGATGATTCGGTAATAGCCTCCGTTACCAACCTCGGTCAGGAACAGGATTGGACTCATCCATTGAGAGTTTATCTTGAACATGGGACCCTACCCGAGGACGAAACTGAAAGCAATCAGTTAATTCGAAAAGCGCGACTGTACAAACTCATGGATGGGGTTTTGTACAGAAAGGGTACTCAAGGAGTATTCATGCGTTGCGTATCTCAGGAGGAAGGAAAATCCCTCTTGAAAGAGATACATGACGGTGTATGTGGTGCACACGCGTCATATCGAACACTGGTCGGAAAAGCTTTCTGACAAGGATTCTACTGGCCTTCGGCACTCGATGATGCCAAGCATATGGTCAAGATGTGTCCTCAGTGTCAGTTTCATGCCAGACAGGTTCATCAACCTGCCTATGCGTTACAAACCATTCCCCTCGCATGGCCTTTCGCGGTTTGGGGGATGGATATTGTGGGTCCTATGCCACAAGCGGTCAATGGGTACAAGTTTCTGTTCGTAGCCATTGACACGTTTACAAAGTGGATCGAGGCCGAACCGGTACGCAATATTACCGCATCAGCAGCACAAAAGTTCTTTCATAAGAACATTGTTGCTCGATTTGGTGTTCCAAACCGCCTTATCACCGATAACGGTTCTCAGTTCGCTAGTGGTCTCTTCCTAGACTACTGCGACCAGATTGGAACTAAGGTGTGCTTTGCTTCAGTGGCACATCCACAAAGCAATGGCGCTGTAGAACGGGCCAATGGGCAGATACTACAAGGCATTAAAAAATGTGTTTTTGATCGCCTTAAGACTCGCTCGGGGGCTTGGGCCGACGAGCTTTATACTGTTCTATGGGCACTACGAACTACTTCTAGTCGAGCCACCGGTGAGACGCCCTTCCATCTGGTCTATGGGGCCGAGGCTGTATTGCCTATCGAAGTTAGTATTGGGTCTGTTCGGACAAAACAATTCGAACAGATTAATCAGTCCGAACAGCGGTCACAAGATCTCATCCTCTTAGAAGAAAGGCGTGATCGCGCTTTTAGTCAAGTCCGCGGCATACTTGCAAGCTTTGCGCAAGTATCACAGTAAAAGGGTGCGACCACGTAGTCTTCACGTGGGCGACTTGGTCTTACGAAAAATCCAAGATCAGTCTAATCGCAACAAATTCTCCCCGAAGTGGGAAGGCCCTTACACTGTGGTCTCGGTGCCGCGACCAGGATCCGCGGGGTTAGCCATGGGGGATGGTCGAATTTTGTCCAATGCTTCGAACATCGATCAACTTCGCAAGTTCTATTAGCATTTTTCCTGTTCGACCCCATTTTTCCTGTTCGATTAGCATTTTTTCATAAAATTAAAAATGTTTTGCGTTTATATGAGGAATATTTCCCTTTACGACCATCCATTGTGAATTCGGCTCAGGGGCTGGTCGCACGCGGTTAGATCATTATAACATCCTGGTCAGATTCGCTGGCCGATCTCACAACCACTTTCAGATAAGTCACTCCTAAATAAGCCGTTTCTCAATGCACACGGGGCTTTCTGACGAGTCCTTGGTTATCCGAGTGGCCGCTGATTAGCAAACAAGGCTAGGTGTTATAATAATTATAATTGTTGATTTAATCATACACCCCTGGTCGTTACATTCACTTTTTCCCTGCGTTTATAATACTAAGCCTTCAGTATCTACAATCACAGGCGGGGGCTAGGGGGATAAGTCTATAATATAAACCAACAAAAAACAAAAATTATATTCAGTTTCAAAAGTGAATTTTCATGTGCATTGCATCGTATACAACTGTTTCTGTACAGGTATAGGGATCATTCGATCCCGAGCTCAGTCAGGAGCTTATCTACAAGGGGACTAATCTCCTCCATGACGGCCTCTAGTTGCTCTTCACTCTCGATCTCAACCGGTCCCACTAGTGGATTCAGATTTGCATCTGGGCCACAGTGAAGTCGAACCCGCTAAGGATAGCGGAAGCGGCTGACCGAACTCTGGTTCTGATCACCTCTTCTCGTCGTTGTGTATCCTCAGGGAGATACTCGAGAAGTGACTCTGCTTGAGCCATAACTAGGGCAGCCCAGTCCTCTTGGCTGAGATTGTCTCGTGTGGTTTCGACCACATCAGCCTTCAGAAGATGAGCCACCGCCTTCAGTTTTTCGAAGACTGAATGGCTCAGCTTTCCAATCGCCCTTGTGGAGGCTTCGATAGAATCCTGGAGGAGTTTATTATCCACACTGAGCTGCTTTATTTGACCCGCTTGCGCTGCAACAAGGGAAAAGGTTACTCGCATATTGCGAAGACAAGCCTTCCTAAATCAGGAGTCGACTTACCAGCAAGTTGTGACCGTAGTCTGTTATTTTCGATCTCTTGGTTCCTAATCACTGAGATCGAATGGAGCTTCATTGTGGCCGCTTCTTTGTCTTGCAATGCCACTTTTCTGTAGTAAAACAGAAGGAATGGTCATAACCAATTTGTACCTTTACAAATTGAAGAGTAATAATCCTTACTTGCGCAAGTCGTCTCGCTCTCTTTGTATGGCCATCATGCTCGCCGCCGTAGCACGCGATTGGGCCATCATCCGAGATAGTTCCTGTGATGCAAAAAAGGGAGTTAAAAGTGTCCTATGTGCAATTCAGGACACTTAGAGAGGGATTCATCATACCTTCATGAACTTCTGCAGAGAGGCATCTTCCGGACTAATGGGAAGATGTGTCGAAGGCCCGAAAGTGCTTATAGCAGGGATAGTAGGAGGAAGTGCCTGCTGGGTACTGCTTCCAGTCGCCGGTGACTGCGACTGGGTCCTCGTGTCTACTTCTCCCTCCACGGCCCGGACAACTTCCTGGGCCGAGGGGGTGGAGCGCTCCTCACTGGAGGCTCCTGCACTAGCAGTGACTTCAACCCTTCCCGAAGCGGTTGGAGGACTGGGCGCTGTTTCTTTTTGTCTGATAAAGGAAAAGAAAGATCAAATGGTAACAATTCATGACCATCATTTCTAATACAACCAGTATAAAGGTTCTTACCTTAATTGAAATCCCATTTGCTTTTGGGATTTCAGAGAAGGTTCTCCTTGAGCATGGGGACAATCATCGTCCGCCCTGACCTTCCTCTTGGAAAACAAGGGCCCTCTTCCCTGTATGTGTTCCCCTATGAACATTTTCTCAAGGGAAAGATAAAGGCTAACAAGAAGGATCTTTACCTGGGCAGTTGATCCCATTGGTGACGTCCTGCCCAAAGACCTCGCTGTCTCCTGGGTTTCTATGGCCGGCACCTCGTGTGCAACCGCCACAGGATCTTGAACAACCACCTCCGCTCCTGTCTGCGGAGGAGAAGTATTTTCCTCCCTGGGGCTAGCAGGAGTCGCAGGGGGAAGCTCTTCTCTCTGCATAAGCATTAGCTCATCAAGTACACAGGGGGAATTGAAGAAAACGGACTGTGGGAAAATCTTACCACGGTCGTCCCTTCGACCGGGAAGGCAGAGGCAATTGGCTCTGAAGCCTCGGGAGCTTCAGGGGCTAGGGGATCATCTGCGACCACAAGACTTTCAGTGGTCGTAGGGACTGCTACGGCTGCCTCTGCAGTAAAAGTCATCCCGGCGAAATGAGTTGGAGCGTCACTGGATGGAGAGCCCGCGATCTTCCTCCTCCGGTGAACTAGAGGGATATCATCATCCTCCTCCTCCTTGCTCCCCTCTCCCTGTACGACGAAGAAGTAATTCGAGTTCGCGCCTGGAAAGAGTGGTGGGATCTGATATCTTACCGCAGTTCTTCGGCCGTAGGAGGAATACTTCGCGAAGACCCTTCCCCAAGATTTAGCCTGACTTTCTTGGGGTGGGATTCCTCGTCCTGGGTCTCGAGGAGATCTTCTTCACATTCTTGGTCGTCGGCTTTCCCAGGGAACCGACGTTCTCACTGGGAAATGTCGCCTCAGCAAACCTCCCAAGAAGCTATTCACATGGGATTAGTACTGGACAGACATAAAACCTGCAAAATAGAGGCCAAGTGGAGAATGTACCTTTTGGCACTCTTGCCTGAGGTCGTCACCAGCGTGAATTAAGCTCTGGGGGCGAGGCGACCCCTTAGCACCCTCTACCTCGGCGTTATACGCCCGGAGGAGGTGGTTAGTCCGCCTCTCAATTTCAGCAGAGGACAGGACTGTTACCAAATGCAAGTTAAAATGAATGTATTTCAAGAAAAACATGAAGGTTTTTCGGTGTCAGAAACAAATACCTTCGTTATAGTCCAGGTTGCCGTCCGCCATGGACTTAATCTCCCAAGCCGGATGATCCCTTTCACGCAGGGGGCTCACCCGGTTCTTCACAAAGTCTCGGATGATGTCCCGAGCTGTCAATCCTTCTTCGACCAAGTGAAGAATTACCTCGGCGTGTTTCATGAACTCCGAGTTCATCGCCGGGAGAGTGTCTAACTCACTTGGCTTCTCTGGCCGCGAGTTTTCAAACCACAACCCGCTCTCCTTCGGCGGGGTACAATAGAACCACTTCTGATGCCACCCATGCAC
Source organism: Pharus latifolius (assembly GCA_019359835.1). Lineage (NCBI taxonomy): Eukaryota > Viridiplantae > Streptophyta > Magnoliopsida > Poales > Poaceae > Pharus > Pharus latifolius. Next base: position 14,331,993 of record CM033330.1, read on the forward strand.
TGAGTCTCGCAGGGGTGGAAAGGGATACTCCTTTTTATCCCTCAGCCGGAAGTAGATGCATCCGGCGGCGTTAGTGCTCTTCGACCACGCCAAGAAGTAGAATCGTCGGAAGAGGTCCACACTGGGGTACACTCCGACGAATGCCTCGCATAGGTGTTGAAAAACCGCCAATGTGACGGTTCGCATTCCAGGTGCCTCGGGTTTTTACAAAGCATTTACAATTTTACCTCGAGTTAAAAAACATTTCAACAGTGCCATCATTGCCAGTCACATAATACCCGGAGCACGTCTCAGGAAACCAACCGTCCTACATAGTGCGCCACTAAGCGGGGGATTTGAAGAGTCGGGTTAATAATCCGATGCATTTCTTTAAATTTAAAGTGAACACGTCCCTTCGTTTTCTTTAAATTTGGGGGTTAGCTGACGAGGATTGACACCCGAGTCAGTTCAAATAAATACACTGTTGGCTCAAGACAGATTCGAGTCAGACACGTGCCCGGCGGTGTGAACTCAAGTCATTCTGGGAAGCATCTGCCTAAGGTCGCAGGCTTTGCGCGATCAGGTCGCAAGCCTCGTGTGATCAGACCACAGGCTTTGCGCGGTTAGAAGTTCATATGTTATACGCGAACAGGAGGTCGAAGATGTCGCGCGGTCAGCCAACATCCCTCGGTCAGAACGTTCTCGACCAAGATACTTGGAATTTATCTGACCAGTTATCCCTATAGCGGGAATATTCCAAGTATCCCGAAGATTCCTCCACGTAGAAGACTAACCGCTGGGAGGTTAATACAAGCAGTTATTTCACGAATAACTCGTGCTTAATCTACTTGGAAGTTAAGGGCGATTCAATAAACCGCATCCAACCGTCCAAACAACTGTTTGATGCAGTTACGACATGGCATCCTTTCGTCCAGTATAAAAGGGTGGCGAAATACATCAAACGGGGGATCCGATCCATTTGGAAGAACAAGACTTCTGATACAAGTGACACACAACGCATCTCAACCACGAAAAACAGCCAAGTCTACGGCTTAAATTAGATAGTTCTTACAAGCCTTCCTGGCTTTGTTCTGTACGTTTACATAGGAAAAACCTTTCGCTTGTGAAGGGGTTTTTCTGCCATTATGTAACCTTTTATCACTTATAGTGAAATCCCAACAGGACGTAGGGCTATTACTCCCACCATCGAGGGCCCGAACCTGTATAAATCTCTCTGTGCTCCTGTTCACCATTGTTCTACATACCTTCCCGGAGGGTCATCTTGAAAGGTCTCACTATTACAAATTTTGCATAAGTTCGGCTGAGGACTCCGAGTCCGAATCATCGACAACACCCAGGACTGTATCCCCTGGGTTGGTTTACATCTGACATGAACCAACAGATTATGAGTCAGTGTGTGTTGAAATTTGCGATCTCTGCTCGTTATATCAATGAGGTCCAATGCGACATTGTTCCTGTCGATATTTGTCAGGTGATCTTTGGGAATCCGTTCTTGTACGATCAAGACGCTCATTTCCATCGAAGGGCGCAAGAGTACGAGCTCACTAAAAGTGGAGTTAAGTTCATTATCCGTAGAGACATCCACGTCAATACTTCGAACTTGATTACCACAAATCAGGCCAAACGAATCATCAACGCATGCCAAAAATGTGTGTCTGTTATGATTCGACCAGTTTGTCAAAGTGATCGTACTTGGGCAGCTCTATAGTTAACTTGCCGAGAGGAATCTGGTTGTTTGTCGGGACTACTAGGGAAATACAGTGATCTATTCGAAAGTACTCAGGGTCGTCCACCGAAACATCCAATCAAACATGATATTCAACTCATGTCAGATGCGACACTTCCCAATCTGGGTATATATCGTAACTCAGTATTGGAGAATGAAGAGATCAAAAGACAACTTGGTGAATTATTGAATGATGGTGTAATTCAACCAAATAATTCTCCTTGTGGATATCCTTTGGTGTTGGTACCAAAGAAGGATGGGACTTGACGAATGTGCATCGACTACCGAGCACTGAACAAGATCACTATCAAAAATCAGTACCCTCTTCCTCGTATCGACGTCCTGTTAGACCAACTGAAGCATGCTGCTATCTTCTCAAAATTGGATCTAAAATCAGGGTGTCATCAAGTCAGCATCCGAGAGGAGGATACTTGGAAGACTGCGTTCAAAATGCGACAAGGTCTGTTCGAATGTCTAGTCATGCCATTTGGGCTTTGTAACACCCCGGCTATGTTCATGAGACTTATGAATGATGTGCTACAACCATTCATCGACAACTTTGTGATCATTTAGCTCGATGACAGACTGGTTTATAGTCGTTTGTGGGACAAGCACGTAGTTCATGTGGAAAAGGTGTTCGAGCAGCTACGACAACATCAACTTCGCCTCAACCGTAAAAAGTGCGAGTTCGGCCAAGAAACTTTACTTTACTTGGGATTCATGGTCGGCAAGGGTGCGTTGAAAATCGACCCCGACAAGGTAAAAATAATATGGGAGTGGCCTCGACCGCGAACAGTAACGGAAGTGCATAATTTTGTGGGAGCATGCCAATACCTTCGGAAGTTCAGACGACACTTCTCGATAGTGGCTTCTCCATTGCATGCACTAACTAGGATTGACTAGAAGTTCGAGTAGAGTGGAAAGCATGAGGATACCTTCCTTTTGCTAAAGAAGAAGATCAGTGAATGGTGCCTTAGGTTATGCAATGGGTGCAATGCTCATGCAAGAAGGTCGACCAGTAGCATATCACTCCGAGTTATTTCAGGAAGCTCAGAAGAACTATCTGACCTACGACAAGGAGTTATGTGCACTGCATCAGGTGGTAAAACATTGCTGGTGTTATCTTTTAGGTAAAGAGACTGTGGTACACACAGACCACCAGCCATTGTAATATTTGCAAACTCAATCCAAATTACAGCAAGCCTGACACATGAAGTGGATATCGTATCTGCAGCAGTTCAACCTAGTGATTAAGTATAAGAAGGGAGTGCACAACAAATTGGCTGACATGGTGTCACGACCACTGGTTATTGCCCTTTGCTTATCGTTTTTCATGCAGATTGAGCCTTCATGCCATGAAGACTATGTAACAATGTATACAAAGGATCCTAATTTTTTATCAGCACTGGCTGAGCTCGAAATAGGACAACCATCTGAGTTTGAGTGATAGGGAGGACTCTTATACAAAAGCAATTTGCTTTGTATACCTCATGGAGCACCTTGAGTATAGTGGCTACGGGAGGTGCATACAACGAAAGTTGTTGGTCACTTCGGAGTAAAGACCTTGCAAAATCTTCATCGACATGTGTTCCGGCCATGGATACAATAGGATGTTGCTAGTTTTGTTCGAGACTATGGTCTCTGCAGCATCTCCAAACTGGCAAACCAAAAATTGGGTTTGTACACTCCTTTGCCAGTTCCTTCACGACCACGGGAAAGTATATCCATGGATTTCTTGGGAGGATTGCTTAAGATCCGACGTGGCAATGACTATCTCTTCATGGTCGTTGATCGGTTCTCCAAGATGACAGTTCTCATACCTTGTAAGAAGACTATTACGAGAGAAGAAGCAGCTCGGGTATTCTTTCATCACGTTTGGACACATTTTGGACTCTCAAATTCTATTATGTCTTATCGTGACACCCAGTTCCTCAGCCATTTTTGGAGATCACTGTGGGCGATGATGGATACTTATTAGATTTCATGCTCAAACTGATCAAACCGAGGTGGTAAACCGATAAGTTGTCCATCTCTTGAGAGGTTATAACTCTAAGCATCCGAAGACATGTGATGAAAGTATACCATACCTACAGTTTGCTTTTAATGGAGCAGTGCATGGTTCGACTGGGAAGTCTCCTTTTGAGGTATGTTTGGGATTTCTACCGCAAAGTCCATTCGACATGGAGTTTGTGATAGTCTCAATGCAGAACATCAAGGAGCAATCTGATCAAGACCGAGCACAGCGGTTCTTAGAAGGTATTCAACAACTCCATGGTGAAGTTGAACAGAACTTGCATAAAGCTCAGACCAAGTATAAGGGACGACATGATCAACACCGAGTTGAAGCTGATCAATTCCAAGAAGGTTATATGGTATGGCTACATTTGAGCAAGGAAAAGCTTAAAGGTGAAGGTAAAAAGCTTAAACCAATTCGTTATGGTCCTTTTAGGTTTTGCGAAAAATTGATACTAATGCTTCTCAGCTCGAGTTACCTCCATACATGAATATTTACTTGGTTGTCAATGTTGAGCACCTTAAACTCTTCGAGCCTTCGATGCTGGATGACGAGTCCGATACCATAATACCATCTGTTGAAGACTTAGTCTATCAACACGAGGCACCTCTACTTGAAGATGTGATTTTGAAAAAGAAGATGACAACTACTCATAGCGGCACACGAGAGTCTTTTCATGTAGGACGGAAAGATCAACGTGCATGAGCAGCGAAGTGGTATACCCGCGAGGATGGTCAGTCTCAATTTCCACATCTCTAGTTGATAAAAGGCCTTGTTCCATTTTATTTGCTTCCGAGCATTGGGTTTTGGTAATTCCGAGTAAGATCCCGTATTCACATTTGATAGCACTTAAATCAAGTCTAGGTCTCAATCGGATCACGCTCTTAAAAAGATAAGAGTGTCATCTGTGCATTAAACTATAGGGAAATCTTTACAAGAGAAGTTGGAAATAGGAAGTTCCAAAAGACCTTTATCTTTGGCCAGATTCAAAATTCTTTGAAGAAGATCAGCAACTAGAACAAAAAGCAAGGGAGAAAGAGGGTCTCCTTAATGACATTTTGAAATCTCGTAGCTAGTATCTTTGTAATAATTTTAACAACATTATTCACAAGAGAAATTCGTCGAAAGTCATTCACTTCAAAGCTTCTTCCTTTTTCGGCAAGAGAATGATCCAAGAAGAGTTAAGTCTTTGCAAATCTATAGTCCCTTCACAAAATTTCTGAATAGGTTTATATAAGTTAGATTTTATGTTATCCCAACAAGCTTTATAAAATTTCCCATTAAAACCATGGGGTCCTGGACTTTTATTGATGGGCAAATGAAGAATAACCATATCAATCTCCTCTTGAAGAATTGGATCATCCCATTGAGAAAAATCTCTTCTAAAGTTTATAAGTAATTCATCCAAATCAAAGGCAATGTCTTTGAAGTTAGAAGACCAATTTTACTTTTGAAGGCTAGCCATAAGAATTCTACGATGTCCTGATGAGAATCAATCATACGACCAGAATCATCTTTCAACGAAGAGATAAAATTATGTCTGAAATTTTTTGAGGCTACTGAATGAAAGAACTTGGTGTTTTCATCACCAAACATAGCCCATTTGCATTTTCCTTTTTGTCTCTAATAATCATTGACAGCCTTCAAAAGAGATTTCAAATGGGACTTTAAGATGATTCTAAATTTAAATTCCAGAGAACTTAAAGTCCTTTGTTCTTCTAATCCCTCTAATAAATTTAGGACCCGATTAGAGTTATCAATCCAAATCCTCATTTGAGAAGATTTTTTACTCCAAGTCTTTAGAGTCTTACGAAGTGCTTTGAATTTATAAACCATTGCCTTTACTACATTAGTCTCATCAGAGATCGAATTCCAAATAGATGAAACAGTTTCAAGAAAACCTGTCCAATTAACCCAATGGTTTTCAAATCTGAAGATGTGTCCCAAAGGGATTTTTGAATTCATTTTAATGACACAAGGCACATGATCCGAAGTAGATTTGCCTAAAAGAGAAACTGAAGTATCCGGGAATTTTTCCACCCAAGCTCCATTTGCAAAAACCCAATCAAGCTTTTTAAAATAGGATTAACCTCCATATTCAACCAAGTAAACTTCCTGCCTGTAAATGGCATCTCTTCAAGCTGAAGATGATTAATAGCATAATTGAAGCCATCCTTCTCCAATAAGTTTTCACTACCTCTTATTTTATCAAGTGTTGATCTCATGAGATTGAAGTCACCCATAACTAGCCAATTGAATTGATCTGGCATCAAGATATTTTGGAACCAAATCAAAAATTTCTACTTGTCTTGAGTAGATCATGGCACATAAATATTAGTGACCATCCAAGTCACCCCAGACTCTTTATGCAAAAGTTCCACCGTCATAGAAAACTTATTCTTGTAAACTCCATCTCCTTGGAAGATTTTAGAGTTCCAAACTGTTAGGATTCCTCCCAAATTACCAACCGAAGGGAGGAAATCAAAACCTAAGAAGTTTTTAGGGAAACATCTTTTAATTAAAAATATATCAACAATCTCCATTTTAGTTTCCTAGAGGAAAATGATCCCACATCTAGCTTCCAAAGCTTTATTAAACATAGCTTGCTTTTTAGCATCAGAATTTAAGCCTCTGATATTCCAATTAAGAATGCTAAGAGTCTTGTTATTAGCCATAAAAACTAAAGCAACAATCTAAAGCTCTATTACAAACAATGTAATAGATAGAACCAGAAATAACCAAAAACTTCCCTAGGGAGTATTTAAAGCAATACAGCAGCAAAGATAACCACCACATCAACAAAAAATAGAGTATCATAGTCTAAAACAGAACTTCAACCAACATGAAAGGAGGATGTGTAATCATCCATCTCCTCAATGATAGGGCCTCGAAGATGTCACACTGATAACAAATCAACTGACGGTCCACAAGCTTGCCCAAGGGCTTGCACCAAAGCTATCGGAAGAGAAGGCGCCGAAATTGGTTTGTAATCTTTCAACTTGGCAGCAAGTCTAGGACTTCTTCTAAGACTAGAAGAATAGACTAGAACTCAATACTTCTTCAATTTTGAACTCTTCACCTGGAGATGCTTGAGAAAGGATTTCTTCTCCTTCCAATCCAAAAACCATCCTTGGTCAGAAACAAGAACTCTATTGGCCTCAAAGTTAAACAACAACCAAGACTTGGTCAATAATACTACTCGAGAAATTTCGGTGGAGGTTCCCCTAACTACAACACATCATTAACCTCAAGATTTTTTCGTGCGTAAGAAACGACCTTACAGTTATCCACTAAGTGCCATACAGTTCTTCCATGACTGATGATAGTGTTCAGCAACTACTTATTGTAACTACTCATTTATAAGTATAAGTAGCAAAAATGTTTGTAGGGAAGGGGAATTTTTTTATTCACACACTTCTTATAATACACCATATAGAACGTCAGGTTATTACTAGACCAGTTCAAGGGCCTGAACTTGTCTAAAAATCCTTTGGTATTTTCTGTTTATTTTGTAAGATCAGCGATCAACTCTCTGATCGTCAACAGGTGGTGCCAACCATGCGAAGATAGTTACTATTGTTTCATAGCTTCTCCTGAACTGTTTAAACTGATCACAATTTCCAGTTAGAAGATACTTTGTGTTTAATTTGTCCTGGATTTTGCCTTCAAATTAAACCAAGAACTCTTACAAGAAACACAATGATGGGGTTGTCATCTTGTTTCAATGAGGAAAATGACTTTGAACTAGACTTTGGCGGTTCTAAGGATGATTTTAACTTTTCCTTCAACAAAGATGAAATCATGTAGGAACCAGTTGACTTGACATTGTCTAATTGTGACTCCGTGTCCCATTCAGTGGACGTCGATCAAAGTCAAATAGCCATTGTCGATTCCGATCGATAGTTGGTAGGAAATGTAGATAGTACGCTCCCTGTCCCGGCATTTGAAGGGATAGGATTACTATTTGCATTAGGAAGTTTTAATCATCGAGAGATAACTGCCATCGATGGCGATGATTCTAATCATCCAGTTGACCCATCTGGTGGACCAACTGACGATCAGGCTCTTGATGACTACAATCACAACGGTGGAAATGTAGGTGAAAATTCTAGTCGACATACGCCTCCAAGCGACTGAAAATGAGGCCCTAAGAGGTTCACGATCACCTGTAGAACTGGAAACTCCTGTAGTTGGAAGTATCGGTTTGCCTCACAGCTCTCGCTCTGGAAAGAGGGAAAAGGCCTCCTCGATCGTATGGTTTAACTTCACATCGACTTCGGGGAGCTATGCAACAACTGCGTGAACCTCCACTCGGACTCGAACTGATTCCGGGGTTTGTGCAGTTTGCAGCAAATTTTGGAGGAACTCTCCGCCAAGCGGCAAAATAGATGTCGGCTAATTCTAGTCGAAGCAAGAGAGGATCAAGCTTGCGATCAATAGCTAGCACTCCTCAGGATGCTCTTCATGCGAGCAGGGAAGATCATGGTCATGAACATACACCCAGGTGAAATGTTCAAGATTGTTTAGGACCATGTGTTGATCCTCAAATACGATCCAAATAGGTTCGATAATGCTAGCCAAATTCGGCAGCAGAGCTAAATCCCTGGCGATGTCGTTGGGAGGTCATCACTGGTTGTAAGACATTCTTAGCCAATTTGCAAGTAGTATATTGGCCAGAAAAATTTTGACCATTTTTAATGGAGCGTTTCGATGGGATTACAAACCATCAGGATTTCTCCAAATTTACTACACAGAAATCTAAATTGCTGAGGGAGATGGCAAGATAATGGCTAACTATGTACCCACGGTTTTCGAAGGGTTCGCAAGATCTTGGCTGCTAAATCAAGCACTAGGATCAATATATTCTTGGGAACATATTTACGATCTTTTGGTCGCAAATTTCCAAGGAACATATGTGTGACCTGGCAAAGAGGATGACATTCATCGGTTGAGACAAACTTTGAGCGAAACACTTCGACAGTTGATTAAGCATTTTGTACTTGTTTGAAACATGATCCTAAAGATCTCGGAGTCATCTGTCATCAGGGCTTTCAAATGGGGAGACGATATACTCGGATCACCAAGAATCTGAATATCAACCAACCTAGAAATGTAGAAGAATTGTTCAACATGGTTGATCGCTATGCTACCACTAGCGAAGCTGTTCAGTGGAACAAGATGACAGATCAAGGCACTCAACTGTCTCAGCCAAGTGTTAGAAAAAGGCCAAAAAGGCTAAAGAAGAAGAAGCAAAAAAAACCTTCTAAAGAAAATAAGAAGCAAAAGAAAGGGAATGCGATCCAAGAGGTTGTGGCTTTCAAACAACATAAGGAAAAAAGTGCTGAATCTACTTTAGGACACAATCAACAACAACCAACTTCCTCTGAAAAGAAGAAAGTCGCTGCGTCCAGTGATCGTCGTTCCAACGATCAATGCTGTCCCTTGCATCAAGTGCAAGGGCACAGTCTTAAAAATTGTCGGTTGTGGCTGAAGTAGCTTGACAAATTTTATAATGGTAAGGGACCATTCCCTACACCTCCAAAAGTAGGTGGCTAGTCAAAATCGAAAGATTCTTCTAGTGAAGGAGAATTATCTTACCAAGATCCTTATCATCATGTCAATGTGATAGTCAAAGGATCTTTGGCATACACTTCCAAACGTCAATTCAAGATGGGATGGCGTGGAGTAAATGCCACATAAAGCTACCCAGTAGAGCCTTTTTCTCCAAAGTGGTTGGAAACTATGATCAATTTCGAAAAGGATGACTGTCCAAGGAATCTAGTGCGATCATATAGATATCCCTTAGTCGTCACCCCTACGATCAATAGCTGTAAAGTTGGCAGAACATTGATCGATTGTGGTAGTGTGCTTGACATTTTGTTTGTTAGTGCACTTGATGAAATGCAGATTCCGCAGTCGAAATATTTATTTCAAACATGATCCTTGGATCATCGACCAAACCCATTGGCCAAATTTCACTCCTAGTCACATTAATTCAGTCAACCAGATAACTTTCGAACAAAACTCATGACCTTCGAGGTGGTCGATTTTGTGGTAGCTTATAATGTAATCTTAGGAAGGCATTCCCTATCCAAGTTTATGATAGCAGGCCATTACGCTTATCAGTGTATTAAGTTGCCTGGACCAAAAGGGGTTATCATTGTTCGAGGTGACGAGAAAATTGCTTTATCTTGTGACAAGAAAGCACTTGAATTGGTGGATAAAATGCCTTTGCATGATGTAAACCCTATCAGCTCAACGACAAGACAAGCATCAAAAAAGGTGGCGCCTTAACCAAGTGAAGATATCTAAGAAGTTCCATTATTTCCGGATGATGCTTCTAAAACTATTCTCATTAGCCTAAACTAAAATAGGAAGAAAAGCTCATCACTTTCCTTTGAGCAAACAGTGATGTGTTCGCGTGGTAACCATGCGACATGCTGTCGAGGTGCCTTATGAGGGTGGGGGAGGGGCTCTACCAGGGCAAGTCCCACGTAGGTTACAACTTCCAAGGTTGTAGTTGTAAAGAAAAGTGCATATCACAACCATGACTTTTGAATACTAATTATACATCATTACAGTAATATTTTACAGTAGGGGACATTATGACCAAATCTTATTTATGTCACACGCGCACAACAGTTCTTCCCACAGTTGAGCTCGGCTGTGAGCCATGACCTTACCTGATGAAAATCACCCTCGAATGGAGCTGGCTCGTCCTCAAGTGGTTCTTGGTCAGCTTCATATTCTTTTAATGATTTAAAACTTTGGGGTTGAGTTTAGAATACTCAGCAAGCCAATTGTAGCAAGGTGCATTTATACTCAGATAATAGATAAACATGATGGAAGGTTCACGGAAGTATTTATAATAAACATTCATAAATTATCATTGTGGTGTAGTGGTTGTAGTAATTTAATCTCCTATTCACATTGATAGAAGTATACATCGCAATTAAATTTTCAAAGATGCATCTAACATTTTAGTTTATAATGTCATTCATAAAACTACTTGTACCCAACTACATGATAAATTCATTGACCATGACATACCCTGATCCGAGGGTACAGAGTATTTGAATACATTCTTTACACTCTACAGAGGTGTACTACTTTCCCTATAATTTACTTCGACTACCACTGTCAACGCATATACATGCAACAATACTGCATACGCTTGAGTCGAAGATCACATGCTTTTCACATTATGTTATAATTACTTTAGCTCTACCCAGCCAAGGTATTATCATGTGTCGAACAAAACCCATAGCCATTGTAGTGGGCCAAACCCCTACCTAGGTCCCTTTTTAGTGCTGGTCCACGGTAGGGTCACTTCCCATTGCCCAACAGTGAATCAATGTAAGGACCATATTCCATAATCACATTATTTCTTTCCCTCACTATCCATATAGAGCTAAGTTAAATATTCGACAAAGTTACTAAGTCACGCCCATCCCATTCCAGACTTGTGGCTAGTACGGCAACATGCCACTAGAAATAAGGCATGGTGATTTAGTCCTTAGATGTTCGGGTAAAAAACTGACCACATCATTCGTGTGCATCATGCACCATCATCACTCCAACCCACTTTATGCGAGCATTTTTCCTTTATAATTTAATTTTAACACAACACATAGTTTACTTTTGAATAGAATAATCATTAAGTTACCATATACTTGAACTGTATAATGGAATTCCTAGAACTTCTTTTATTAATTCCATTATCTCATTAGTTGATTACCGAATTGGCTTTAACCAGCTTAGATTCATTAATCAATTGATGATTTTGACTAGTTTCAAATCATTAGCCAACCAATAGTTTCGATCAGCTTCTAAACTGTTGATAAGACTGAGTTCAAACTTGGTCGAGAACTTGACCAAGACATGGTCAATAATACTCCTCCAGAAATTTTGAAGGAGGTTCTCCTAAGTACAACACATGATTAACCTAAAATTTTTTTCGTGCGTGAGAAACTACCTTGCAGTTATTCAGCAACTACTAAGCAATTCTCCAATAACCGCCGTACAATTCTTCCACGACTGATGATAGTGTTTAACAACCACGCATTGTAACTACTCATTTACAAGTATAAGTAGCAAAACTGTTTGTAAGGAAGGGGGATTTTTTTTTATTCACACACTTCTTATAATACACCACACATGACGTAAGGTTGTTACTTGACCAGTTTTAGGGCCCGAACTTGTCTAAAAATACTTTGATGTTTTTCATTTAGTCAATAAGATCGGCGGTCAACTCTCTAATCATCGACACCAAGTTAATGAGTGAGGTTGAAAGTTTGATCGATGCATTTGAGAGTTTTGAGTTCTTAACTGGTATGATTAATTGGTATGATGTTTCATTATGTATAAACATGGTGAGTAAGAAGTTGCAATCTAAATCCATATGTGCACTAATACTACGCCAAATAAAATTGAAGGTGTATTTATTTTTGAAAATTACAGAAACTAAGGGTATTCAGCTAGTATGAATATTGCTAATAGCCTTTTCATCTTAGATGGATATAGGATCTACATTTCCAATAAAACGCTATGCTTTTAGGAAAAACAATTTGATGAAAATAACTAAAATGAAGAAATTCAATCACCCGAGGAGTTGTTTAGAGTTAACTACTTCTTGATGTTTGGATCCCACTACTGACCAAAGTCAAGGGACATGTGATGTGATCATGTGACGTATATTATCTGCTGACATGAGCAATGACATATACACATAATTACCCATCATCAACTTAGTTAAGCACTAAATCTTTTATTACACTTCAGATAGACTTGATTGCAACAATATTTTAATTTGCAGGGTTTCATTGACACATAAAGTTTTTGAGATTCAGTGATGCTTTGTTCAAAATAGGGGACATAGCATAATTTTCTCTTAATTTTTTTCCTTTAAGCACTCAATGGATAATACTGGGCTCAGAACAGCCTACACAGGTCCTTGTACATGTATAGTTGTGCATCGACAATATTGTCTGTTGGTTGTGCACCAACCAACTGGGCCAACAGACTGAAAACATATTTACTATATCTAATAAATTACTTATGTTAACAGTTATTAAAGAACCATATCCAAAAAATGATATATCAAGAAAAGTTTCATCAACACACCTCAATACCAAACAGACCCTAACTAGAAGACATAAGTACTTCAAGAGGTACTTCATCTTGCCAAAAAAAATGCTTAGCTTACCTAAGATTTTGATTTGCCTCCATTCTTTTAGGTTTCAAGAAAAGAGCAGATGGAAGAGAAAACCAGAAAAGCAAGACTCTTTTATTTCATCCTTGGAAACATGAAAAATGAGATTTTTTAAATAACACATTAAAAAAATCAAATTTGGGAAATAGCCTTTTAAAAAAATTGCATAAATGGCCTCCAATCGCTGGGCCAGTCAATGACTGAATTTTGGTAATTAATTTAGATTTCTACTTGTGTAGTGACTGCAGGAGAGTTAGGGTTTAAATTAATTATTCGAGGAGAAAATGGTTACCACAAAGTATAAGGGACGTCGAATTCTGTAGTCACATCGTGAAAGTGAGATGCACACCAGTCGATTATAAGCTGTAGTAGGTCACGAGAGCGGGATGCATCTTCTTAAGGGATAGCCACTTACAAAACTAGAGTTAAACTCTATTACAATAGCTGTTAAAATTTTCCTCAGCAACTTATTCAATAGATCGATGAACCAAAGTCTGAGAGATTATCTTGATTTATAGAATTAATTTAAGTTTTATTTCATTCTGCTTTTATTCTTTTTCCTTGCTACTAATTTGAGATTTCAGAAATTTCTTTTATTGAAAGAAGAAGTTCCAATTTCCCGTAGGATCAATAACTCTACTCATCAAAAGTTGCAACTACTACTGTTCGCTTGTGGATACATTAGCCAGTGACTAGAATCCACCCTAACAGGTGGGCCCAATTTTGTCTATTTGTTGTGCGCCGATAGGCTAGACCAGCGACTCAAAACATATTTGCACATGCACTTACACATACACAAAAGGCCCAATAGGGAAGTGCTCATACAACCACGTATCTTGGTTTGTCTCCATTCTTTCAGGTTTCAAGAAGAGAATAGATGGAAGAGAAAACAAGAAAAGTGAGGCTCTTTTAAGTCGTCCTTAGAAGCATGAAAAATGAGTACTGGTAAAAAACTAAAGTACAGAGAAAGCTTATAAAATTTACATTTCGTGTGTTATATATCGAAGGTGATTGTAACACCCTGAGTTAGGGGTGAAAACTTCCTTTTTCATCAATAGTATGCATGCATGTATCTGTAGTATTAGCCAGATCAGTTTCTATCTCAAGCCCTAAAATCTCCTAAATCTATCCTGTGAGCAAGATCAGATTGTTCAGATGTGATCTATCAGTTACTCTGAATTTAAAAGCCTTCAGAACCTAGATCCAATTCTATCTCTAAATTCCAGATTTATCAACTTCTTCTGTTTTCGAAAACAGAAATACCTTATATTACCCAAATACCCTAAGTTTCAGAAATACAGATTTAATCAAAATCTTGACCAAGTTCAGACTAGATTATTCCTGGAATATGATCATGGGTATGTCAATACCTTAATATAAAAAGTTGACAGCCAGATTCTGCCATCTAGACTCTTTTTACAAATTAGTCCAAGAATTATCGCAAAATAGTCCTTATCTGTTATCTGAAAATCCAAAAAGGCTAAAATCTCCAGATTAACTCCAAATTCAGAATTTCTTAGGCAAATCTTCTCAAAATGCTATTTGTCACAAGTTTCTCTTCTGTGCAGATATCAAAATCAAACCCCAAATGCCAGAATTCGAAATCGACAAAACTTAAATCTTGTTTTACCCTAATTTACCCTATTTTCAGTTGTATCAAAAACTATTCAAATGTGTCAAATCTTATCAACTATCTTTGCCAAATGTTTTGTTGAATATATCTGCCAGATTAGTGAAAGCAAATTCAGCTTAAACCTTCCAGAATTCCAGATTTACAGATCAGTCCAAAATTCAAGATTTGAAACTGCAGTTCAGTCCAAATTCGACCAGGCCGTTTACTGTGCGCACGACCAGGGCTCGCCGTGGTTTCTTGCGCCGTGCACTCTCGCCGCCGGCCAAGTTCCGCTTGCATTTGTGCTCGTGCATGCTTGCTCTTCCTGTTGCGCACGCGTCAGTGTCTCAGCCATCGCCGTGGCAACACCGTAGCGACGTCGACGACCAGCGCCTGCTCCCGCGCGCGATCAATGGCTTTTTGTCAGCAACTCCTCGCCACGTCGCTTTGCCGTGCCAGTACTTGTCGCCACCGCTTGCTCCATCTTTGCAAAGTCCCGATGAACGACAATGTGGACAGTTGCAGTCCTGTCGCCGTCGCAATCACCGTTCTTCGCTGTGTCTTCGCCGCTGTTGCTCAGCACGCAATCCATCTCATCTCAGCTGCCAATTACTTCGTTGTCTCCTCCTTGCAAGCTTCGCCTGGCCTATTTAAGCACTCCTGTGCTCAGTAGCTCCCTCCATACTTCACCAGAAACCAGCCAAGTTCCAGAATTTGCTCTTTTCGTTTTCTTCTCCGGTGAGCCGTCGAGGAAGCTCACGGTGCCAGCACTCTATAGATCATCTCCTGCCAAATTAACAACACCAGTGAGTTTCCCTACTCATTCTCTCTGTGTGATATCATCTAATTGCTCCCCGGTGACCTCTATCGCCGGTGATCGCCGGGATTGCTAAATGCCCTGTTCCGGCAATGCAGGCCAAATCACCTCGAATTAGCTCTCATTGCTGTAGAAGAAGTTGATCAGTGAGTCATTTCCAGCAAGCCTGTGCATCAAGATCTCCAGATTGAACTCGAATCGAAGGTATCCCCAAATTTAAGCTCTACCAGTCGCCGGCGATCGTCGCCAGGTTTCTCCAGTGATCCTCCGGCCAATACAATTGTACCAGAAGCTTCCCTATACCTCCTAGATGCTCTCCAAGCAAGGAATTAAGTTCTTGTTGCCTGTAGCAGAAACCCCCAATAAGCAGCGTTTCTTCTCCGGTGCCGATGACCGGAAAAGCTTGTTCCAGTCATTTCAGCCCTCGAAACCTTGTCATTTAGATGTGCCTTAGCCTCCTGAGTATTTTTGTCCTCTAGCCCGACACCTAGATCGGCCTAGATTGGAAGTTATAGCCATGCCAAGTTTGTGTCCAGAACTGCTCCAGTGCAGCCAGTTCATCTCTGTTCATCATCAAATTTCTTGCTTTCCAGCCATTTCTTGCCCTAGATCCTGTTGACTTAATTGTTCCTGTTATCAATGCCTACCTCCCAGACAAAGTGGTGCATCATTTGGAGCTCCAGATCAAAAGTTTTGCTAAGCCCTAGTTTTTGGCATTGTCAGCTCTATGCCAGAGCTTGTCAGCCAGTGGCATTGACCTTGTTTACCCACTTCTGGTTGTGTAATTTGAAATCCACTTTGTTCACTGAAATTGTAGAGTTGTGATCTACATTTTCTTCTACTACCACAACCTGAGATAAGCACCCTAGCTTTTCTTAAAGCTATGTCCAAGCTTTGATCCGAATGTCGATCTATTGACATTCGCTGTTTTGATTAAACCAGCCACAAAATTGTTATCCCTATTATAATCTTGAAACCCTGAGATTATCTAATCACCACCCTTAGCCCAAATTCCTTGAAACCCTAGAATCTCAGTTCAGTTTGCAGTTCAACTTATCTCCAGTTTAGTTCAATCATTCTTGTTAAGCATTTCTGCATATAAGTCATAAAACATTTTAATATTATAAGTAATTATTGTGTGATTGTTTGTCGTCGAGCAGATTCAGAAGCTGACTTTGAAGATTTTGCTGTTGATCCGTCATCGACTGCTGTATTTTACGATGCGGAAGGCAAGTCATATCCTTGGTCATCTTGAACCTATATTTCAAATGTTGCTATAATATAACCTTGAATATAGGCAATATTGCATGTGAATGATTGAGAATGGTTGATTTATCAATTGGCAGTACTAGACTGGTTATCTGTGAAATGTGTAATAAACAAGTTTTGAGCCATGAATTATTATATGTATTTATATACTTATATTCATGAAATAAAACCCCTAGCCGTGACCAGAAAAATGGTATGGATGGCTGTAGCACTGGAGGTGCTAAACTGCAAAGGAATGCAGGCACTGAAGGTGCAGGGTTGTGGATGGTCTGGTCACTGGCATATAAGGACTAGAACCTTGTGTTGTGCGTCTAGTGGCATGAACAACGTGCTAACCGCAAGCCTGGTATGGGACAGGCCTGAACAAGTAATTATGTGGATCGCACATGAAACCCCTGCATGAGATGTGTAGTGATGCACGATAAACACGGAGCGCGGCTCCCACACATATCACTGAAGGTGATCAAGCACGCTGACCCAGTAATGGGAATAAGCAAAGGGGTGGAGGTTTGGATACAACCTGCCACAACTGTGCCTCGCTGAGAGCCACAGGGTCGGGGGTGAATTGTGAGTAAAATATAACAAAAGTTCTTGTTATTTCCACCTTGCCGCTCACAGTATGAAGTGAGTCAGGGGTCCAATCATTTTGTTATGATAGGAAAGGTTTGAAAGTGGAATATCTTGAAGGTAAATTGGTACCTCTCTGCAGAGTTAAAAACGTATTCGAATACTCCGAGCTCCCGGGTTTATAGGAGTCTGCTGCGGTGGATTAAATCCACGGGGTGTGACACAAGTACTATTTTCTAAATAAAATATGTTTAAATCAAGATTACCCAAATGACATGTGTTGTCATGATAAGGAGTGCTGCCGTGGGCTGTCATGTGTCGACGTGTCGCGGTAGTGCTATAATCTAGTGAACATGATTGTTGATGTTATATTATAAAAAGTGCTGCCATAAGATGAGATGAGAAAGGAAAAGATTATTTTACAAATATCCATAATTCTTGACTAGTCTAGGTTCATATCATCACTACTATATGTATCTACTCTTACCTATGGCTTGCTGAGTACGTAAGTGCTCACCCTTGCAACATTCAACTCAATAGATGGAGCCTACTTTGATCAAGATGATGGCACGGAATACTACGTGGATCCAGAAGGAGGAGAATCAGTTCCGCCAGAACCCTGAAGTGTGTTGTTCTGCCGTCAACTTCTTTTGTGGGAGGGTCACCTATCTTCTGCTGTGTAGTTAAATATTTTGTTAAACCCTGAATGCCTTGTAGGCATTGTAATCCTCTTTATGTAATATTAAGGCCAGCAGGCCACACTGCTTAATATTTTGTGAGTACTCTGTTGCAATGTAATATACTCCTGTGTTTGACTCATCCTGGGAAGTCAAAGGTTTGTGAGAATGGGACTAGCTGCAGCGAGCTAGGTCTCTACAGGAGTAGTCGTTGTCCCAGTCTCGGGGCGCGACAGTGATTCCGTCAATTCTAGGTTACATATCAAAGGCCATTCCTTTAAAATACATGTACTGATCATTTTGAGTGCAATTTGATTAGAATATTGGCGTGGACCATTCTTTTTAATATGTCTTTATGATGAATGTTGAACAAAACGTATATGACATGTTTGAGCAAAATGAATCCTGACATGATTAATGGAAAGTTGGAAACAAGAGATATATATAGAAAAAACATCATGCCCCCAACATGTTCTACCTAGATTAATAATAAATCTCACTAAAATACTATATTACACTACAGTCAATAAATATATCAGACAAAGTTTCTGATCACTACTATATTCAAAGAGATGCCACCTGATGTTGTGTTAATCAGGTCATCTTGATATGTGCCCATGACCATCCTCAAGAGCCATACATGACCATAAGCCTTCTCTTCTTGTAGTTGGCCTTGAAGTAGGCCTACCTTAACCTCTTCGTTGGTAGTTGTCACATGAACAAATGGAGTCATTTCTATAGTAGCAAAAAAGATAACCAATTATTGAAGCACTATCCTGCCTGAGTCAAGATGATCTATCTCATGTAGGATAATGTTGATAGTGTTCTTCTCTATGTCATTCCACTGGGGGTCACTACCATAGAAACAGACATCCAGGACGGCACATCACAAACGGTTATGAACTTTTCATCGGAACACCATCTGCGAAGGCCTATCGGGAGAATATGTTAGGTTATCACAGTCGGTTCTAAGGTCAAAACCAATTGTGATAGCCAAGCAGACGGTTTTGACCATGGAACCGTCTGTGATATTCTACTTATCACAGACGGTTCTTAGTTCATACCCATCTGTGATAGTTCTGGCATATCACAGATGGTTCTAAATAGAGAACCATCTGAGATAAGTAGAATATCACAGACGGTTCTGTGGTCAAAACCGTGTGTGACTATCACAGTCAGTTTTGAACTAAGAACTATCTGTGATATCCCAAATAGTGTCCGGTGCTTCGAATTCTCAATGGTGTGTTGTGTCATTTCGGGTTCCGATGTTCGCACGGCGCCCTAGGTTGGGAACACGAAGTGTCGCTTTGAAAATTCTATAAATAGCTTGACAGTTGAATTACCGACTACTTTACAAGTTTTTCTAATTCTCAAACTCTTCCACTCCTTAGCTTCTCTGCGTCAATGTCATCCTCAATGGCATCATCAGCCTCGCCCTCCCCGATAAGAACTCTCAATCTTTTGGACTTACCCCTGTATTGTTAATCCCTGTTGAGTAGATTCTTGACCTGTTGATTTGCACAGGGAAGGGGAGCCGGGGAAGACGTGGGCAAGGTAAAGGCCGAGTTGAGGGCCCTCTAGGAGGAGCACAAGCTCCTTACAGAGAAGCACACTCAGCTACGGCTTGACTTGAACGATCTCTTCCAGCGCATTCAGCACTTGAAGACGGATGGTGATAATGCTAGGGCGAGGATGAGGCGTCTTCACGAGGAGAAGCAAGCCACGGATATAACCATAGCTGGCTGCGGTTTCACTATGAAGGATACCATCGCGAAGCTGAGGGAGGTTGCAGGCCTTCTCAACACGTACGTAGTTGATCCTACGAAGGACAACTTGTCACTGGAGGAGTCCTGCGTCCTAGCTGCAAGTCAAACTGACTTTATTCTAGATGCATCCACGGTTAAGACCACTCCTTGACCTAGCATTTTGTATTTTTACTTTTTTTTGTAAGTGATGAAAAAAATTAATGAAAAATTTGTTCTTATGTCAATTTTCCAATTTTCCAGCATGTTCTTGGACTTCTATCTTCTCTCTTTTTTTAGCTTTTGGCGATCATTCGACCATAGAAAGGTATGTGCACTGTGTGCGATCACGGAACGACTATCGTGATCATGTAATGATTATTGCAGGGTGATTAAGTGTGAACATGGGAGCGGCAAGCTTTGGCGGGAGGGAGAACAGTTATCACAGTCAGTTTTGAGGTCAAAACCGCTGTGATAGTCAAGCACGGTTTAGATCTCCCAACCGTCTGGTATTACAGACGGTTTGATGTCAGAACCGACTGTGATAGTCCCAACAGTGTCCGACGCTTCGAATTCTCAATTATCACAGACGGTTTCGATTTAAAAACCATCTGTGATAGTGAATACAAATACACAAATATACACCAATACAAATACAAAAATACACCAATTCACACATTCAAGTACATATCATAAATATATTACCAATGGTTTTAAAGTGAAAACCGTCAGTGATAGTTTGTTATTACAGACGGTATGATACTAGAACTGTCTGTATTGAGCCTGGTATAAAAGGTCTTTTAGCGGTTGTTTCGAGCTAGTCGTACATTCTTGCTCGACATACTGTCCAGATGTGTCATTTTGGGTTCTAAGATTCACGCGGCGCCCTAGACTGGGAATACGAAGCGCCAGCTTGGAAATTCTATAAATAGTTTTGTTGGGGGAAATCTCCACGCGGTCAAGTCCAGGTAAGTTCATGATTGCCCGAGGACAGTGGTCTCCGGTGCCTGCCCCGGGTGCCGCCATTGGCCCGGGGAGAGTGGCCTCCGGTGCCTGCCGCGGGCGCCGCCATTTGGCCCCCGGGACCGTGCCCCCCGGGCAGCTCCCGGGCGCCGCCTTTGGCCCGGGGACAGTGGCCTCCGGTGCCTGCCCCGGGCGCCGCCATTTGGCCCCCGGGACCGTGCCCCCCGGGCAGGTCCCGGGCGCCACCATTGGCCCGGGGACAGTGGCCTCCGGTGCCTGCCCCGGGCGCCGCCATTTGGCCCCCGGGACCGTGCCCCCCGGGCAGGTCCCGGGCGCCGCCTTTGGCCCGGGGACAGTGGCCTCCGGTGCCTGCCCCGGGCGCCGCCATTTGGCCCCCGGGACCGTGTCCCCCTGGCATGTCCCGGGCGCCGCCATTGCCCCGGGGACAGTGGCCTCCGGTGCCTGCCCCGGGCGCCGCCTTTGGCACGGGGACAGTGGCCTCCGGTGCCTGCCCCGGGCGCCGCCATTTGGCCCCCGGGACCGTGCCCCCCGGGCAGGTCCCGGGCGCCGCCATTGGCCCGGGGACAGTGGCCTCCGGTGCCTGCCCCGGGCGCCGCCATTTGGCCCCCGGGACCGTGCCCCCCGGGAAGGTCCCGGGCGCCGCCATTGGCCCGGGGACAGTGGCCTCCGGTGCCTGCCCCGGGCGCCGCCATTTGGGTCCCCGGGACCCTGCTCTCCGGAAGGGGTCCCGGACGTCATCGCCCTCCTAAAAGGTGAAACTCCTGTTTGTTTATCACGTGCAGGTCACGCGAGGGACGCCTCGGGAATCAGCGACCACCTGTCAAGCATCCAAGACGTTTGACCGGGAGAAGGACGGTCCTACCCTTCAATCCGACTGTGGCTTCCGGGGTAGTTTAGGTTTTTTGCTTCTTTTTGGGGCTATAAATAGCCCTTGTACCCCTCTGTTGTAAGGGATCAGTTCATTATTATTTGGAATAGCTAATCTCACAGACGTGCTCCGGAAGCCTCTCCCCCGGAGAGAGCCTCCCCAGCCGACTCCGGTCGGGAGCACGTCGACAGGACTAGGGCCCCCACCGGGACCCGAACCTGTATAAATCCACGTGTCAATTCTTGTGTTTGTCCGGCGGGGGAGGACCGGTCACCCGGTCAACCCGCGCTGCATGATCTCCGCTAGGATCGTCTTCAAAACCTGCCGGGGTATTCTTAATACCACGACAGTTGGCGCCGTCCGTGGGGACCGTGACGAATCGCCATGGCTCCTCCGAGAACAAGGGCCCGCGCCCTTCCCGGTGACGCCGGTCCCGGTGACCTGGCGCCACCCGTCCGGGACGCTGCTGTTCCGGCGCTTCCGTCCGGAGGCGACCATTCCCAGGTACCGCCTCCCACCTTTCCTCTCAATCTAGGCGCCTCCACCTCCGGGTCGCTCCCTGCGGCCGCGGGGACCTCGGCCGGGACGATCTTCCCCCCGACGGCTCCCCCGGCTCCCCGGGATGCCCTGCTGGAGGCTCTCGTGGAGGGCCAGCTCCGCGCCCAGCGCTCTATGGACGAGCTCCTTAGTGTGTTGGCGCGGCCCTCGGCCTCCACATTTTCGTCGCACCCGTATCCGGGGATCATGCCCCCGTTTATGGGATACCCAGCGGCCCCTCCGCCGTCAGGGGGGCTGTCTACCCCGTATAATCCCGCTGGGGGGTTCCCTCCCCCCGCGGGATATACTTCCGGACACTTCTCGGCACTCGGGCCTGTCCCGGTGCCGGGAGGCTATTTCATGCCCGGGCCCTTCGTGGCACCAGGGGGGTACCCCGTCCCCGGCTTACTTCCGGGGCTGGGGGGTCATTTCATGCCGGGGGCTATTCCTACACCGGGAGCCAGTCCCGCCCCCCGCGTTGCGTTTACCGCACCGGGGCCGGTCGACAGAGCAGCTCCCGTGCCTCAGCGAATTTCCCCCCGCATTGGCTCCCCAACCCAGGACGTC
This sequence comes from Pharus latifolius, assembly GCA_019359835.1. Taxonomy (NCBI): domain Eukaryota; kingdom Viridiplantae; phylum Streptophyta; class Magnoliopsida; order Poales; family Poaceae; genus Pharus; species Pharus latifolius. The sequence goes on from CM033330.1 coordinate 14,354,584, forward strand.
GCCGAGGGGGCTCACCCCCCACTGGTTCCGGATGTCACACGGGCTTCCCCCTTTCCGGTCCCAGTCGTTCCCACGGGGGCCCCCTCTTCGGATCCAAACGCCGTCCCGGGCGCCCCCTCCCCGGTTCCGGAAGGTGCAGGGGCTCCCCCCTTTCCGGTCCCGGGGGCCGTCGCAGGGGGCTCCCCCCAGCAGGCCCCGGTAGCTTCCGGGCCGGCTGCTACAGTGCAGGAGCTCCCTCCCCCGGCGAAGCAGGTCCGCTTCTCCCGGGGGGAGGTCGAGCGAATGCATTCTCCCAGCCGCGGGGAAGAGCTTCCCCCCGGTCGTTGTCGCAGGGAGCCTTGCTCTCGCACCGGGCGGGGGAAGAGACCCGCCGAAGAACCATCCTCCCCGGAGGGAAGCCCGGACGTCTGGGAAATCAGTCCCGGCCCGGAAGAGAAGCGTCGTCACCACCACTCCGGTGGCCCTCTTGGGCCGCTACCTGACTCGGATAACGAGGGGGCGTCCCCCGTTAAAGAAGACAGTGACTGGGGCTCCCCCCGGGAAGTGCAGGGGGCGAACCAGCCTCTGTGTCGAAGACTCCGCAGCATCCGATGGCCGCGGCCCTACCGTCCCCCGCACATCGAACATTATAGTGGCGAGGCGGACCCTTACGAGTTCGTGCAGATCTACTCCACAGCCATCTCCGCGGCGGGGGGGGACGAGAGTGTCCAATGCAACGTCTTCCCCCTCTACCTCACCGACATTGCCCGCTCCTGGTTTTACAATCTGAAGGCGGGCTCCATCAAATCTTTCTCGCAGCTGAAGCGGGAGTTCTGCGCCAACTTTCAGGGGAATTACGTACGTCCCCTGGATTCTTCACAGCTATACACAGTGCGCCAGAGGACCGGGGAGACCATCAGAAGCTTCTTCAAGCGCTTTGCCCAAGTGAAAAGCAAAGTGGCCCACGTCCCGGACTCCACAGTCATCGAAGCCTGCAAAAGCGGGATACTCCCGGGGGAACTCCACCGAAGGCTCTCCCGGAGCTGCCCCTCTTCCGCCGACGAGCTCTTCAACGTGCTCGAAAAGTACGCTCGCGCGGAGGAAGACGACATCTGGAAGAAGACCCAGGGGGCTCCTGCCCCCGCTGAGCGGGGGGCCCGGGATCCCCCCAGACGCCCCAGGCAGGGGGGCCGTAGCGAACCACGGCCTCGGGACACTTTTGTCCTCGAGGGCGGAGGCGGCTCGCGCGACCCCCCGAAGGGCAACCGCCCCTTTCCCAAGCCGAGAGGCCATGGGGGAGGACAGTCTTCGCGCGGCCGCGAAGGCCCCGCGGGGAGAAGCCGGGAAGGACCGTGGTGCAGCTTCCACGGGTCCAGTACCCACGCCACCCGAGATTGCCACCAGCTGCTGCAACACTTCGCGGCATTCCTCGACCAGCGCGGGCAGGGGGGGGGACTTCGGCCTCCTTGCCCCCTCGGCCAGCTGTTCCGGCCCTTCCCGCTCCCGCGGGGGGGCAGCAGGTGCAGGAGGGGGAGCCTTCAGACGCTCTCCCCTTTCAAACTTCTCAGCGCCGCATCAACGTCATCGTAGGGGGGTCCGCCTCCGGGCGGGATTCCAAGCGCCAGCGCAAGGAGTATGCGCGAGAAGTTAAGGTAGTGGGGGCGCTACACGCGTCCGTGCCGCCCAAGTGGTCGGACGTCCCCCTCACCTTTACGGCGGAAGACGCGCGAGGGGTTCGCTTCCCCCACGACGACGCGCTCATTGTCTCCGCGACAATCTACAACTGCCACTTGGCCCGCATCCTCGTGGACGGCGGAAGCTCCGCCGACGTCCTGTTCCTCAAAACCTTCAAGGAAATGCAGGTGGATGAGAAGCTCCTGCAACCAGCGGCAGGGCCTCTGCAAGGGTTTGTCCCGGGGAAGGCGATCCACCCCGTGGGCAAGGTAGATCTCCCGATCACCTTCGGCACCCCGGAGAACTACCGGACCGAGCTAGTCCGCTTCGACGTAGTGGACCTCCCCTCCTCCTACAATGTGATTATGGGGAGGACTACGATCAATCGGCTGGGGGCTGCCACCCACCAAAACTACTTGTGCATGAAGATCCCCGGGCCGCATGGCGTGATCAACGTCCGGGGGGATCAAGACATGGCCCGTGCTCTATACGAGTGAGCTGCTGCCACAATAGGAAGCGTCAACCTGATCAAGGCACCCGGGGGGGAGGCTCCCCCCCCGGACGTAGACGTCGCTGCGCCATCCCCTGGGAGGCCCCTCCTCAAGCCGCGTCCGGAAGGGGGCCTCCGGAAGGTCCCGCTGTCCCTGGGCAGCAGAGACCAAACTGTCCAAATCGGGGCAGAGCTCCCCCAAGACCATGCAGCGCAACTCGCAGCCTTTCTGCGCGAAAACTCCGACGTTTTTGCGTGGAAGCCTTCGGACATGCGGGGCGTCGCCCGGGAGGTTATTGAACACAAGCTCGCGGTAACCCCCGGTCACCCCCCTATCAAGCAGAAGTTGAGGAAGCTGTCCCTCGAACGTCAAGAAGCCATCAAGACGGAGATAGCCCGGCTCCGAGAGGCGGGGTTCATCCGGGAAGTGTTGCACCCCGAGTGGCTCGCAAACCCCGTCCTCGTCAAGAAGTCAAGTGGCAAGTGGCGCATGTGCGTGGACTTCACCGACCTTAACCGCGCTTGCCCCAAAGACAACTTCCCGCTCCCGCGGATCGACCAGCTCGTTGACTCCACCGCGGGGTGCGAGCTGATGAGCTTCCTAGACGCCTACTCGGGATACCATCAAGTCCGGATGGCGGAGGGGGATGAGGAAAAGACGAGTTTTATAACTCCCCTCGGAACCTTCTGCTACCGCCATATGCCCTTCGGGCTCAAGAATGCGGGAGCCACCTTCCAGCGCCTTATGACGCTGGTCTTCAAAGATCAAGTCGGCCGCAACGTCGAAGTCTACGTAGACGACGCGGTCGTCAAAAGACCCCGTGCAGCCTCCCACATCGACGACCTCGCAGAGACCTTCCGCAACCTCCGCGCGTTCGGGCTCAAGCTCAACCCGGAGAAGTGCGCCTTCGGGGTGCGCGGGGGGAAGCTCCTGGGTTTCCTCGTGTCCCAGCGGGGCATTGAGGCAAACCCCGAGAAGATCCGGGCCTTCCTAGAGATGCCTCCGCCGCGCTCCGTCAAAGATGTCCAGCGGCTCTTCGGCCGCTTGGCCGCGCTCAGCCGCTTCGTCTCCCGTTCGGGGGGCGGGGCCTCCAGTTCTTCAAGATCCTCCGAGGGCTTGAGGGGTTCCGCTGGACCCCCGAGGCCCAGGAAGCCTTCAACGACCTCAAGAAGTACCTCTCCAGCCCTCCAATGCTCGTGAGTCCGTCTCCGGAAGAGCCCTTGCTCCTTTACCTCGCCGCGACCCCCGTCGCCGTCAGCGCGGTTTTGGTGAAGGAGCAAGGGGGGCAGCAACGTCCCGTGTACTACGTCAGTGAAGCCCTCCAAGGGGCCAAGACTCGGTACACGGAGATGGAGAAGATTTGCTACGCTCTCCTCATGGCGTCCCGGAAGCTCCGGCATTACTTCCTGGGGCACCCCATCACCGTTCCGTCGTCCCTCCCCCTGGGGGAGGTACTGCGGAATAAAGAAGCCACCGGCCGGATTGGGAAGTGGGGGGCCGAGCTTGCCCCTTTCTCCCTGTCCCTTACCGGCCTCTCCGCAATCAAGTCGCAGATCCTCGCCGACTTCATCGCAGAATGGACTCCCGCCTCTGGGTCCGGGGACGAAGATCTCCCTGTGCCGCCCCGACGCAGTGACCATTGGACCTTGCTGTTCGATGGGTCGCTGTGTCTCGCTGGGGCTGGCGCGGGGGTAGTGCTCCGGAGCCCCGAGGGGAAGGAGCTCGAGTACGCCGCGCGGCTCGAGTTCCCCGCAACCAACAATGTCACCGAATACGAGGCTCTACTCCTCGGGATGCGCCTTACGCGCTCCCTGGGGATCCGGCGCCTACTAGTGAAGGGAGACTCTCAGCTCGTTGTCTGCCAAATGGACAAATCTTACCTGTGCCATGACGCAAATTTAAGTCTTTACTTGCAGGAAGTACGAAAAATGGAGAAACACTTCGACGGCCTTGAGGCCCGGCATATCCCGCGAAGGGAGAATGACCGGGCTGATGCTTTGGTCCGGGCGGCAAGCGCCCGGGAAACGCTCCCCAAGGGGGCCTTCTTGGAAACAATCACGAAGCCCTCGGTGGCCCCCCCGGACGCAGGCCCCGAGCCTCCGGTCCCGGAGGTCGCCGAGATCGTCCGGCCGTCGTCATGGATGGATCCCCTCATCTCCTTCATCAAGGGGGAGGGGGACCCTCCCAGCGAGACCGAGGTTAAGCGCCTCCGGGCCAAAGCCCGGGCATATCTCCTGCTAGAGGGAAGGCTCTACAAGCGGGGGGCTTCAGCCCTCCTGCGCTGCCTCCCCCGGTCGGAGGGACTTCAACTCCTGGAAGACATTCACGCGGGGAGCTGTGGTTCTCACCTAGCCCCGCGTGCCATCGCCGCCAAGGCCCTTCGGCAGGGCTTTTACTGGCCTACAGTCATGCGCGACGCGCGAGACGTTGTCTCCGCGTGCGAAGCATGCCAGAAGATGGCCAAGGGCTCGAATCTCCCCCCTGTAGCGCTGCGGACTATCCCCATCACTTGGCCCTTCGTGCGCTGGGGGATGAACCTCTTAGGGCCTTTCCCCCCAGCGCCCGGAGGATACAAGTATGCGGTGGTCGCGGTCGACTACTTTACAAAGTGGGTTGAGGCGGAGCCCTTGGCTAGCATCACCTCCCGGGCCGTTCAGCGGTTTTTCTGGAAAAACGTCGTTTGTCGTTTTGGTGTCCCCCGGGAAATTACCGTGGACAACGGGACCCAATTCGACTCGACTTATTTCCGGGAATTCTGCGAAGGCCTGGGGGTCGTCATCCACTTCGCCTCAGTGGCCCATCCCCAAAGCAACGGGGCCGTCGAGAGGGTCAATGGCGTAATCCTGCAGGGGTTACGCCGGAGACTCGAACAAACCGCTTCCAAGCGGGGCGCGTGGGCAGAGGAGCTCCCTAGCATCCTCTGCTCCATGCGCACGACCCCGTCCCGGGCCACAGGGCGTGCTCCCTTCTCCCTAGTCTACGGGGCGAAGGCAGTCCTCCCCCCGGAGATCGGCTTCCGGTCGCTGCGGGTCGAGCTCCTGAACGGAGCCACGACCGCAGCCTACCGGGCCAACGAAGACAACCGGCGGCTGGAAATCGACCTCGTGGAGGAGGAACGCGACCGAGCGCTCCTCCGCCACGCCATCTACGAGCGCGAGATGTCGCGCGCATACAACCAGCGCGTGCGCGAGAGAGCTTTCCGCCTTGGGGACCTTGTCCTCAAGCGCGTCACAGACCCCCAAGCCCAGGGTAAGCTCTCCCCCAAGTGGGAGGGCCCCTACAGGATCTCCGCTGTCCTAGGCTCGGGGGCCTACAAGCTCTCCAACCTTCAAGAGTAGGAGCTGAAGCACACCTGGAACTTGCGTTTACTTCGCAAGTTCTACGTCTACCCTAGCGGGCCTGTCCCCTCCCCCGGGGCGGTCACGCCGGAGGGGGAGGGGGGACACTGTAGTTTCCCTTGTTCCCCCTTCGCGGCTTCGCAGGGGGGCTTTGTATATTTTGTTAATCAATGCATAGCCTTTGTTCTTCAACTGTCTCACTGCAGGTTGTTTTTGTTTACCGCCCCTAGTGGTGATGCCCTCCCGCGAGGATGCCTTCCCCGTGAAGATGCCCTCCCAGCGAGGAAGCCCTCCTTGTGAGGATGCCCTCCCCGTGAGGAAGTGGGCCAGTCCCAACAAGTCCCTACAACGGAGCCTGCACTCCCGTAGGGCGGCTTATGATCAGCCCTCGTGGACTGAGGGTGTAAGCGGCAACCCGGTCCCCAGCGGCCGCGGTAACGAGTCACTTTGGGAGACTAGTCCCCTGCCCAAACACTCAAGACCCGTCTCCGGGCACTTCCTCCTCCGGGAGTAGACGCTCTCCTCAGCGGGACGTCTAATGGCTTTCTGGATCTATCTTCCTCCTCCGGGAGTCGACGTTATTCCCGGCTCCCCGTTCTCACGGCGACCGGAAGATCAGCCCCTTGCGGCTTGATTGGATCTATCTTCCTCCTCCGGGAGTCGACGATATTCCCGGCTCCCCGTTCTCACGGCGACCGGAAGATCAGCCCTTTGCGGCTTGATTGGATCTATCTTCCTCCTCCGGGAGTCGACGATATTCCCGGCTCCCCGTTCTCACGGCGACCGGAAGATCAGCCCCTTGCGGCTTGATTGGCTCTATCTTCCTCCTCCGGGAGTCGACGTTATTCCCGGCTCCCCGTTCTCACGGCGACCGGACAACTGCTTTACGAAGATACATTATTCCCGGTTCCCCGTTCTCACGGCGACCGGACGAACCCTCCCGGGAAGCTCTCCTCCAGAGGTCTTATTGGCTTTTCATGAGCCCCTTCCGCGCCTTGTTCCCGGTTCCCCGCTCTCCCGGCGGCCGGATGAACCTCTCCCGGTGCCCCCGGGCACCCCGGAAGGTCCCTCCCTCGGAAATCCTGTTTTTACAATTTTCTAACTTAGAAAATATTCCTACAGGTTATGCTCCCCTCGGGGACCCTGTTTCCCCCACAGCAAGCGGAGGCTTCCCCCCGCCCGCTGTGGGCGGGGGGGGACAGGGGGTCCCCGGGTCACCCACGAAGAAACTTAGCTCATCCTTGTCAAGATGAGTCGTCCAGACCATCCAAGAAGAAGAAAATAAAGAGGCAATAAAAAGAAACAATGCGCTTTATTGATCAACAAACCCGGAGGACATCTTCCCCCTCCGGTGGGTTTCGGAAATGATACAACCCGGGTCCTAACCCGGGGGATTTTCTACGAGCCTAAGGCCCCTACGCCTAAAGCTCTCGGAGGCGCTCCCTCAGCTCCCGGGCCAAGTCCCGGTACAGCGCCCGGACGCGACGCTGAGAGTCCCGAAGTACGTCTTCGGGCCAAAACTCGTACCCAGCCGGCGGAAGTATCCGGAGAGGAGGTATCATCTGGGCCTTCGGGCGCGGGGGAGTTAATTCAGCACGGCTGTTGTCAAAATTATCCAAGTGCCATTCCGGGCGCCACCTCAACCGGACAGGCTCCCGGGCAGTACCGCCGTCGCGCCTCCCGGAGACAAGGCTCAGCAAAATCAAAGCCGCTTGGGCGTCCCCCGGAGAGCCTCTCCCGGACCGTTGCTCGGGAGCAACCCCCCGGGAACCCTGGTAACATTTCATTGCAAAGACTTAGAAAAATTTCTAATATATTTCATTGCAAAATGTTTTTGTACAAGTGCCCGGGGCTTCTCCTAAGAAGCTACCGGAATCAAAATGTCTAACAAAACAAAAAGGGGTCCTAGCTAAAGACCCGGGGGAGGCTCATACTTTGGCATTGGGGTCCTCCCCCCGGGGAGCTTCCTCCGTGGCCGGGGCAGGGACGTCCGCGGCCGGAGGCGCCGAAGTCGGGAACCACGTCCGGATGATCCGGTCGTAGAACCCCTCCGCCAGCAGCTCCACCTCCCGGCGCGTTGGCTCGAAGGCCTCCGGGAAGCCCCGGGGGATGCGCCCCCCGATCGCCCGGGCGCCGACCCCACAGTAGTCAACGAGCCCCGCGGCGGCCGCGATGACGAGGATCGCCCGGCCACGTGCCCGGACGTCCGCAGCCTCCGGGATGGCGGAGACTTGTGCGTTAAGAAAACGCACAGCCTCCGCGAGGGTCGCCGGGGGCACCTCCGGGCCGCTACCGGAGCCCAGGCTAACGCCAAGGCTTTCCAAGGCCGAGCGGACGGAGCGGCCCGCGTCCGACAGCGCCCGGACGCTGGAGCTCTCGAGCTCCCGGAGCGCCTTCTCCCGCACCTTGGCCTCCTCTCGGAGGCGGATGTAGGCGCCCTCCGAAAGGTGCACCTGCGCCCGGGCCCGGGACAGCTCATCAAGAGCTTCGTCCCGCTCCCGGAGGGCCGCCTCCCGCTGCTCGACGCAGGCCACGGCCCGGCTCTCCGCCTCCTTGAGCAGCCGGGTGACCCGCTGCTCAAGGCCCCAGGTAACAGTCGCTACCTACAAAATGCATAAAGAGTTAGAAAAATCTTAAGTGCAGGAAAAAAGCCGAAGTGTTGAGAGCTCGAGTTACCTGGGCTCCGAGGGACTCGAGCCCCTCAAAACGCTCGTGGAGCGTTCCTCCTGCTACGAAGGCCTGCACCTTCCGGTTGTGCAGGCCCTCCGCATAGCGGGCCACCTCACCCGCGGGAAGTAGGGGGGTGTCTTGCCCGGCCCTCCTGCCGCGGCCGGGAGAGGGCCCCCGGACCTCTGAATCCGGGAGCACGGCCGGCGTCGCCGGCGTCTTCGTCGACGAAGTTTCCTCCGAAGACGAAGACGAAGATTGGGCGGGGATCTCCGCCCGGGGGGGGATCATCGGGCCTTTCCCCGCCCCAGGCCGGAGGGCCCTCAGAGCCTCCTACTCCGGGGGGACCTCGAAGACTGAGGGGCTCCCCCCCTCTTCAACAACCGGCCAGAGGCGCGGGGGCGCCGCCCCCGAAAACCTCACCTCTAGCCTCTCCGGCGCCAATGCCGCCGGGAGAGGCGAGAGGAGCATCACGCGAATTGGCGACGGGGCGTAGTCCGCCGAATCGGACCCCGCCCCATCGACAACAACCTCCTTCCCCCGGGCCTCGACGGGGGCCCCCGGGGGCGGAGGCGTCGCCTCTGCCCGGGGCGCCGCCCGGGCATGTTCGGCTCCGGGAGCCGCGCCCCAGGCCCTCACCGGCGTCGTCGCCGGCGCCGTCATCGGGGCTGGGGTCTTTTGGACCCGGGGCTTTTTGGTCTCCGAGCCCCCGGCAGCATCCTTCCCCCGTTTATGAGACCCGGGGGTGGGAAGGGGCTTCCTCTCCGGAACCCTGAGCCCGTAGGCCTCGGCCACCAAGTTCCGGGGAGGCCCCTCCCCCACGAGGCGCACGATGCGCTCGTGTTCGTCGGTGAAGTACCTCCCCAGGAGGTGCTCCGCCTTGTCCCTCACCGCTGGATACGGGCGCACTGTAAGAGGTAAAAAGTTAGTCAATTTCCCGTAAAAAACTGCAAGTACAAAAATGCAGGGGACTTACGCCGCGTCACCGGCTTGACCGGAGGCCGCTGCTCCGGGCCCATGCCGATCCCCCTTCCCCCGCGTGAGAAGGGGGAAAGCCGCAGGAGCGCCAGTTCCTCCGCGGCGTCCCGCATCGAGCGGGCCTTCTTCGCCAGCACCACCTTCCCGAGGAGCTCGAACTCCTCGTCCGTCCACACCGGCGGCTTCGGTGCGGATGACCGGCTGTAGGTGGGAGGCTCCCGTGCGTAGACCACCGCCTCGTCCCGGACCCGGAGGTAGAACCACCTCCGGAGCCAGTCCCCCCAGTGGTCCCGGGAGGCCGCCGCCGGGTAGTCCGCCACCCGGGAGGGCAGCACCTGGACCATCACCGAGCCGAAGGGGGACTTCGGTCCTCCCTTCACCAGGTGGGAGCTCCGCGCTGCCGGCTCGTAAAAATACCGGAAGACGCGGAGGGTGGGCTCCCGTCCGGTCGCCGTCTCGTACAGCCAGATGAAGAGACCCATCCGGACGAGGGCGTTGGGGGTGAGGTGGTTGAGCGCCACCCCGTACTCCTTTAGGAACTCCCGGAGCATCGGGTGCACCGGGAGCCGGAGCCCTGCCTCGAGGAAGGCCTCGAAGGCCACAACCTCTCCGGGCCTGGGGCGGGGGGCTCCGTCCTTCTTTAGGGGGACCCGGATGTCCCCCTCTTCGACGACGCCCTTCTTGACCAAGGACTCCGCGTCCGAGGCCGAGAACTCGGAGGCCCAGAGGAAATCCGCTGGGATTTCCTCCGGGGGCACCTCCGTGGTCTTCGCTCGACTTTTGGGTGCCATTAGGTGAGTTCTTTGTTTTTCGGTGGCTAAGTTTTCAGGTGGCTACGGCTACAACTCCCGGACGCTCGCTACCGGAGAAGGCTACCGGAAATGCTACCGGGAGAGCGCTACCGGGAGAGCTGAAGCTGGAGTTGGAAAACTTGGAATGAGCTACCGGGGCCCCCTAAGGCCCTATTTATAGAGGCTGGCCGTGATCTAGATGCGCGCCACGTGGCCCCCTCGGAGCAATCTGGACCACTGATTCAAACCGTGCGCGGGAAACGAAGGGACAGGCGCGTAAATCGAGACGCCGTTTCGAACCCGCGTGCATTTATTGCGAGAACGGCGCGGCCATGAAGCGCCCAGCACAGAAACCGAAGCGTCGCCGGGGGTCCGGTGATTTTCGTCCGGAGATTTTCCCGGTACCGTAACCATTCCCTCCGGGGGCTCAAGCTTCGTCCTCGGAGAGCATGGGGGGCTGCTGTTGGGGGAAATCTCCACGCGGTCAAGTCCAGGTAAGTTCATGATTGCCCGGGGACAGTGGTCTCCGGTGCCTGCCCCGGGCGCCGCCATTGGCCCGGGGACAGTGGCCTCCGGTGCCTGCCCCGGGCGCCGCCATTTGGCCCCCGGGACCGTGCCCCCCGGGCAGGTCTCGGGCGCCGCCTTTGGCCCGGGGACAGTGGCCTCCGGTGCCTGCCCCGGGTGCCGCCATTTGGCCCCCGGGACCGTGTCCCCCGGGCATGTCCCGGGCGCCGCCATTGGCCCGGGGACAGTGGCCTCCGGTGCCTGCCCCGGGCGCCGCCTTTGGCCCGGGGACAGTGGCCTCCAGTGCCTGCCCCGGGCGCCGCCATTTGGCCCCCGGGACCGTGCCCCCCGGGCAGGTCCCGGGCGCCGCCATTGGCCCGGGAACAGTGGCCTCCGGTGCCTGCCCCGGGCGCCGCCATTTGGCCCCCGGGACCGTGCCCCCCGGGCAGGTCCCGGGCGCCGCCATTGGCCCGGGGACAGTGGCCTCCGGTGCCTGCCCCGGGCGCTGCCATTTGGCTCCCCGGGACCCTGCTCTCCGGAAGGGGTCCCGGACGTCATCGCCCTCCTAAAAGGTGAAACTCCTGTTTGTTTATCACGTGCAGGTCACGCGAGGGACGCCTCGGGAATCAGCGACCACCTGTCAAGCATCCAAGACGTTTGACCGGGAGAAGGACGGTCCTACCCTTCAATCCGACGGTGGCTTCCAGGGTAGTTTAGGTTTTTTGCTTCTTTTTGGGGCTATAAATAGCCCTTGTACCCCTCTGTTGTAAGGGATCAGTTCATTATTATTTGGAATAGCTAATCTCACAGACGTGCTCCGAAAGCCTCTCCCCCGGAGAGAGCCTCCCCAGCCGACTCCGGTCGGGAGCGCGTCGACAGGACTAGGGCCCCCACCGGGACCCGAACCTGTATAAATCCACGTGTCAATTCTTGTGTTTGTTCGGCGGGGGAGGACCGGTCACCCGGTCAACCCGCGCTGCGTGATCTCCGCTAGGATCGTCTTCAAAACCTGCCGGGGTATTCTTAATACCACGACAAGTTTTTCTTATGAATAGCTTGTTTTTCGTCATTAATGAAAAATAATTCATGAAAAATTTGTTCTTATGTCAATTTTCCAATTTTCCCAACACGTTCTTGGAATATCACAGACGGTTCTGATTTAAAAACCATCTGTGATAGTTAAATCACAAACGGTTTTCACCTCAAAACCGTATGTGATATTTCTGCGATAATTTTACACAAATACGCCAGTTCACCCATTCAAGTACATGTCTGAAACAGCAATACAAATACACAAATATAGACCAATACAAATACACAAATACACCAATTCACACATTCGAGTACATGTCCCAAATAGCAATACGAATACACAAATATATACCAATACAAATACACCAATTCACACATTCGATATATATTACAAAAGTCACATCTGAAAGAGAACCTTTGCAATCAAACAACAAATGTAACTACCGACTACAAGTTAGACCTGATACATCACAAATCCATTCATCTAAAATAGCAAATGTATGAACCACGTTTGACTTAATCATAGGAGTTCAGTTCAGAGACGCTCGAGGAGCTGGAACTGGCGTTGAGTTACATTTGTATTGGTGATCTGTTCTGGCTCAAACTCAACTCATCAATGTAAATCAACTCAACTCAGTTGAGTTGAATTGAGTTGCGTTGAGTTGAGTTGAGTTTGAACCCGAGGAAATCACCAAAACAAATGCAAGATCCTTTCTATAAGTCCTGATTTGAGAAACACGTTGGGCTTGAGGATCTTCTCGACCGAGCCAACTAAGATCTCGCCCTTCACATCCTTCCAGCTCTCGACGATGATCTTCACCCTTTCATTCGTCAACAAGCCAACGTAGGCAGTGTACTGCGATGAAGAACCACGAACTACGTTGCCCCTCTTGAACATCGTCCAAGGACCTGCACAGAATCATATTGAAAAGAAGACATAGAAATGGAAGATACAGGAATCACAGGATAATTTCCATCATAGAATTAGGATAATCTAACAATGCCAAAATTTTACTTGCCTTGCTTGCAATGCCGAAATCTAGCCGAGGGAGTTGAAGCTACGATCGATCTTAGACTTGATTCACCAGAGAAAATAGTAGCCGCCGATGGAGGTGCGGCGGCCATCAATGGAGCTTACGGGTTAGGGCTTGTCATGCCCAAGGAGAAAAACAAGTGGAATGGTTCGATTGGAAGCAAAACTCCAGGAAGGGAACAAGTATTTGTAGAAGTCGAACGGTTCGACGTCAAGCAAAATTCCAGGGCATATTACAGACAATTTGGACCTCAGAACCGTCTGTGATAGTAAAGCAGACGGTTTTGATCTCCCAACCGTCTGTGATATTCTAATTATTATAGACGGTTCTGATTTAAAAACTGTCTGTGATAGTGAATACAAATACACAAAGATACACCAATACAAATACACAAATAAACCAATTCACACATTCAAGTACATGTCCCAAATAGCAACAAATACACAAATATACACCAATACAAGTATACCAAGTTATCACAGATGGTTCTGAGGTCAAAACTGATAGTGATAGTGAAGCAGACCGTTTTGACCTCAGAACTGTCTGTGATATTCTAATTGTCTCCCACTTAATTCAACGTGGTTTCAAAAGGGGGTACATGTGTTGGGTCCACCATGGCGAAGAGCAAACTGCAGAAACAAGTGCCACTCAGGTTGAGGAACAGGACATGTCTGATCCCAACAATGATTTCGATGAGGATATGCCAGAGGATGACAATTTAGATTACATGTTGCGTGATGTGGAAGGAAATTACAGTGGAAGGGAGTTTGGTAATTCAAGAGCTTGATTGAGGACTCAGAAAAGCCATTGTTCCCTGGTTGCAAGTCAAAGTACACAAAGTTGGCTTCCGTGCTTGAACTGTTAAAATTGATGGCAAGTAACAGCTGAACAAGTAACAGCTGAACCGACAAGAGTTTAATAGCACTATTAGATCTTTTAGCGAACATGCTTCCGGAAGAAAACGAGTTTCCAAAAAACACCTACCAAGCGAAAAAGTTGTTTTATCCTTTGGAATGGAAGTAGAAAGAATACACGCATGCCCTACTGATTGCATCCTTTACCGTAACAACTACAAGATATGCATGTTTATCCAGTGTGCGGTGCATCCCAGTATAAGCGTAAGGACCGAACTGACGACGGCGACTGCGTTGAGATAAAGCAAGGACCTCCTGCTAAGGTGTTGTGTTATTTGCCCGTCATTCCCCGCTTGAAGTGTTTTTTTGCAAGTCGTAAAGAGGCAAAATTATTACATTGGGACTCGGAAGACCGGAAGAAGGATGGAAAGCTGAGACACCCCGCTGATTCTTCATAGTGGAGAAACATCGACAGAAAATTTGTTAACTTTGGAGCTGAATTGAGGAATATAAGGTTCGGGTTGAGTACCGATGGAATTAATCCTTTTGGTAACATGAGCAGTCGGCATATCACTTGGCCGGTTCTTTTGTGTATCTACAACCTTCCTTCTTGGTTGTGTATGAAGCACAAGTACACCATGGTGTCTCTACTTATCTTAGGACCAAAACAACCCAGAAATGATATTGATGTGTACCTAGCACCATTGATAGTGGATTTGCTAATAATGTGGAATGAAGGGGTGCACGTATGGGACGCATACAAATGAGAGAACTTCATCCTACGTGCTATGATATTCTGCACCATCAACAATTTCCCTGCCCTTGAAAATTTGTCGGGCCGTAGTACGAAACGAGCCAAAGCTTGTGCCCACTGTGAAGATGAGACTGAGAGCATATGGATGAAGAATTACAGGAAAACAGTGTATATGCGTCACCATAGGTTTCTTCCGAAGAATGACGTGTATCATAAGAAGAAGAGGGAATTTGATGGCCACAAGGAAGATGGTTTAGCCCCGAAGCCTACGAGCAGGAAAGAAGTTTACTCACGGGTGAATGACATAGACATTGTGTATGGAAAGGGTTGTAAATTGAAACCCCACACGAAGAACACTTGGAAGAAGAGATCGATATTTTGGAACTTACCGTATTGGGAGCATTTAGAGGTTCGGCATTGTATTGATGTCATGCATGTAGAGAAAAATGTTTGCGATAGTTTAATCGGCCTATTGCTGAACATTCCAGGGAAGACAAAGGATGGCGTCAATGTGTGGCGTGACATGATCGAAATGAAAGTCAGGCCCAAGCTAGCACCGAGAGAGGACGAGAAAGGCCGTATATACCTCCTCCTTGCATGCTACACTTTGTGCAAGGTTGAGAGGACAAAACTTTGTAAGTGTCTCTATGGTGTTAAAGTTCCATCGGGTTACTTCGCAAATATGAAAAAGCTTGTGTCCATGGGAGATTTGAAATTGCTTGGTATGAAGTCTCATGATTGTCATGTGTCAAAAGCACATTTTTGGGTCTTGCAACACATGATAGTGGTGTCTCCGTACATCATCAACGAGAACAAGGAGATGCTATGACAAGACAATCCTTGCCGATCTGAGGTTTGGATCACAAAAGAATATAACAATCGATTCAACGCGTGGATGAAAGTACGAATCACCGAGGAGTCCGCAAGTGAGAATATTAAATGATTGGCAAAATGGCCAACATTTACTGTACAGACATGGCAAGGATACGACATCAATGGGTATACATTTTACACGAAAACTCAAGATCAAAAGAGCACTATGCAAAATAGTGGAGTGAGCGTTGAAGCTTTTCATGAGGAGTTCAGCGAGACAGGCCCAACAAGGGTAGTACGTGCATTGAACTCGTACTACGGGTTCATAGAAGAAATTTGGGAGCTCGATTACGTACTGTTCAAGATTCCCCTGTTTTGATGAGATGGGTCCAAATCCCACAGGGTGTGAAGGTAGACAGTTATGGTTTCACTTCTGTGGATCTCGATTGAGTTGCTTATAAAGATGAGCCATTCAGGTTATTTATGTCACTGACCCAACCAATAAGAAGTGGCACGTCGTCCTTCATGGCAAGAGAAGGATTGTTGGAGTTGAAAATGTCGTAGACGAGGAAGAATACAATCAATTTGATGAGATACTTCCATTTGGAGATGGTGTACAGGTCGATACTGAAGACACCGACAAAACTAGTTACGTGCGTATGGATCACCAGGAAGGGGTATACTTTTAAGGTAATCAACCGTCCTTATCTCTCTATTTCCACCGGTATAGATTATCCTCTAATTCTCGCCTTTGTAGGGCTGCGGCAAGTATAAAGTTGAGGATAACATGGGTGTCTATGTACACATGTGCAAATTGTCAATCAAAATCCCCATTTGTATGTAAAATTTAGTTGAGCATACTCCACATTGTAACCTATTTTCGGAGCATTTGGACTTCATTTGCAATATCTGAGTGTCTCTTGAGGTTTCATTTAAAACTTGATTTCGCTACTCTCTAAAGATGTCTCTTGAGGTTTCCACCAAGTTTTTGAGCATTTGGACATCATTTGCATAGTTTTGAGGCTTTTTGGATATTGAAATTTTAGTATTCAGAGTTACAAAGTTTCTGATTGTAAAGCACTACGTCATTTGGATAGAAGAGGGCAACTATCACAGTCAGTTCTGAGTTCACAACCATCTGTGATACTAATATATCACAGACGGTTCTGAACTCAAAACAGTCTGTGATAGACGATTAGACGGTTCTGAGATCAGAACTGTCTGTGATAATCTCTCTACATAGCTTAAGGCGGGATTTGTCCCGCTCATTTGCACACTTCGCGACTCTTCAATTCACTTACCCTAGCTCTCCGGCAGTTGCACGCACTGTTTCTCTCCAGCCTCCCACTGTCCTGCGCGATCATCTCCATCGCCTCCCCACCGTCCGGCGCGATCACCTCCATCACCTCCCCAACTTCCGGCGCGATCACCTCCGTCGCCTCCCCACCGTTTCTGCCATTCTTGGTGAATTTTAAGTATATGGATTTTATTAGTAATTTGTCTTGCTATTGCTCACAATTTTATGATAATCTTAGTCAATTTCAAATTTACAAACAGTTAATGTTGATTTCTGAACTATGATCGTCAGTTGTGCTTGTCTAGCTCAATTTAGAAATAGTTTCGGGATATTGATTTGATATTTATTTTGGATTTAGTTATACATGTTTAGTAGTTTCAAATTTATTTATAGAATTATTAGTTTCAAATTTACTTACACTGTTCTCTCTTTCACTTATGTTAGCAACTGATATTTCCAGTGATGAAATGAACCAGTCGGGGAGTCAGAGTGACCTCTCTGGCGATGAGACGCCAAGGCTGGAGGTCGTCCCGTCCATCGTGACCCAGTCACAGAAGAGAAAGGGGCGAGGCCAGACGACATGCGTGCATCTCGACAGGCGGGAAAAGTAGCACATACAGTTCGACGACAACAGACTGCCAGAAGCTCCAGAGTAACTAGTCGATCAGTACCGCTCACTATCCGGCAAGGTGGCAAGGGAGCGAGTGCCCATCACCACCTTCGAGTGGGGTCAAGTTCCCTGAGAGTGCAAGGATGAGTTGTGGGAAGAAGTGTAGGCGGCGTTTCACATTCCCGAGAATCGCCAGTTCACCATCCGCCGGACGACACTAATGTCAATAAACAACACGTGGAGGAACTTCAAGTGCAATCTTGTCAAGAACTATATGAAGGAGTCAAAGATCCCCTTCAATGACTACCCTTTTGTGACTCCTGAGACATGGCAGCAGTTCATCGAGATGAAGGGCACACCTTATTTCCAGCCGCTTAGTGAGAAGGGCAAGGCTAACCAGGCCAAGAATACCCACCCACACAAACTAGGCACTGGTGGGTATGCGGGGAAGAAGGCGTTGTGGAGGAAGTATGACGAGGAGGCTTCCCAGTCTTCGGCCTCCGCTCCTTATGCGCCATAACGGTCGTGCGCGCCTGCAATTGGTGCCAAGCAAAATGAAAGATGACCTCCTCTAGAAGCGTCTCAGTGAATAACCCTGTGGACAGGGAAGTGATCAACCGGCTGGTAAGATCTCTAACTTTGTAGGATCACTTACTATCCTCGTAACACGCATGCAATGGGTTGTATTGCTAAGTTCTCCTGTTGTAGGTGACGCTGAGTACGCAGGCGGCATTCGGAGAGTTGAACCCTACCAGGGACAGGGATATCCTAATGACGGTGCTGGGAAGTAAGGAGCATCTGGGCCGCGTTCTTGGCCTCGGTGCCACTGTGCCTTGGAGGGCAGGTTTCCCTGATGATGAGGAGGCGGCTAAGAGGAGAAAGAGATCCCATAAAGCCATCGACAAACGGATCAAGGAGGAGATGCGATTGAAGTTTTTCCATCGGGACATAGAACTCTGGCAGGAGTTGGCAGAGATGCGGCCAATGTATCATGAGCTAAGACAGGCGACCCAGGGCATCCCCCCTGCAACAACGAACTTACCAATCCCCATTGTTGGCCGCCGTAGCAGTTGCACATTCGCGTCAGGATCTTTGCAGTTGGAGCCCTCTCAACAGTATCCGGTGGACTTTCTGCAGGTAATGACCACTTTTCTTTGTTAATTCATTCGAAAGTGAAATTCAATACGTACCCTGATGTCATCTTAATGCGCACTGTTTGTAGGAACCCGCCTCCTGCAAGCTTATGGTGCTGGCCGGTCTCTTTCTGATCGAGGCTGGCTGTGGGATGGCGCAACCATGCACGGCGGGAGCGACGATCCATGAGGTCCCTCTATCTGAAGGTTTTGCATGGGTCCAGGTGGACAGTGTCTCCGACCATTGCATGGGATTTCCGCTGGACAAGCTGCCGAACGACGAGATTACCACTCTCGGGGCTGCGGTGCACACATTCGTGCAATGACCCAAGAAGGACATAATCCTGGATGAGGTAATTCCCCCACAGGTTTCATTATTTCGTACTGTAATAATAGCCCTCGGAGTTAGTGACCATTACTATACATAGGTTCTTACCCCTACGAACACCGACACTCAGCCTACTAGCCAACCAACTCCTCCAACAAGCCACCCAACGGGTCCGACGACGAAGCTGACGCCGACTAGGAGGCAAGGCATCAAGAAGCTGGCTTCTAGGGGAAAAGCAAAGAAGGCACGAGGAAGGAGAGTGAGAAGAGCGTGCCGTCAGCTCCCATGTCGTTTGCTTTGGGCATGCCATGGCCTCCGATTCCGCAATTTGTAGCGTGGGTATCGCATGCCAGAGCCTGCATGGATGGTACATGCAGAAGATAAACAAGATCAGGACACAGCGTCCAACGCACTTCATGGTGAAGTACACCATGGAAAAGTTCCATAACGATGTCGGGACCTATCCGGTGACCTTCGAAGACCGGCACAATTTACTCAACAAAGACGCGCTCAACGTGTCAATTCTACAATATTGGGTGCTGTAAATATCTAATATCCTACGCCTGTTCGTGCATATACGGATATATGTCATTTCTTAATTTGTTAGTTCGATGCAGCTGCATGACCAGATATGCCAAAGCTAACCAGGAACCTGTCGGTTTCCTGGACCCCCAGCTGGTTACCGAGGTAATGTTTAGGAGCGCTACGGGCTTCGTTGTCGACTACATCAAAAGAGGGTTGCTTGCTGAAGTCGACAAGGAGTACATACTTGTACCCTACAACTAGAGGTAAGTGCTTTCATCAATACATTACCCGTAGACAGTGTCTCCATATGCACACCCCAGACTTAGATTAAATTATAAATTCTTTACGCGTGACATGTAGCTACCACTGGATCCTGCTAGTGCTTATTCTAAAATGGAACAAGGTGTTCTACCTTGATTCATTGCAGAGGATAGGGTATGAGTATTGCGGTGTGCGAGATGTATTCGAAAGGTTAACATGTTTTATGATATTCATGTGGACATGTCTTACATCTAGATTTACTGTCCTCAAATTGTCAATTTCGACTATCTACAGGGCTTTCACGAACTACTTTGCCAAGGGAGGGCGACAGCATGAGAGGCGAGCCGATAAGTTTCAGTGAATACAATTTTCAGTACAAATTTCAACTAGCATCTATTTTACTTTATAACATGTCCCCAGCTAACTCTCGGTTTGTACATTGGCAGTGCCATCAGCAGCCAGATGAAAATAGATGTGGGTTCTACGTGATGCACCACATGTACAACCTCATCACCCCTCACCGGCCAAATTTCCCCGAGGTATACAACTACCGCCCTTTGTATCGATTTAGCAAAATTTACAGCTGCATTGAGCTAATTTTTTCTGTACGAACTCTTGCTGTAGGGGGTCGACTTCCCTTTGGAAAGCTTTGACCTTTTGCAGATTGGTTTTGTCCGAGGGATGCTCGCTGAGTTTTTCATGACAAATGTCATATCACACAAGGGGAAGTTTAGGGACCTGCTCAGTTCGTATTAGTAATTGAGACTAGTATAGTAATAAACATCTAACATACTAACTTTAATTGTCTATTACATTTATTTGTTTAATCTCAATTGTAAATATTTCTGAAATGTTGCATGAAACTTACAATTTGATCAATTTTGATCTGTATATATGAAATGCATGCTATTGTACATGTTTCTAAAATTTGTGCATGTATGAAATAAACTGTATATATTTCTGAGTTCTGTGCATGTATGAAATGAACTGTATATATGAAATGTTATTGTACAGAGGGCATGGCTAGCATGATTCCTGAGGCTAGCCACAAAAAGAAAAATATTTTAAAAAATTAATATGCACAGACGGTTTTGAGATCAAAACCATCTGTGATAAATCAATCTATGTATGTATCACAGAGTATTACAAACGGTTATAAGCTCAATACCCTCTGTGATACTCATACTACCACGGACAGTTATAATCCCAGAACCGTCTGTGATAGTATGAGTATCACAAATGGTTCTGATATTATAACTAACTTTGATGAGGACACAATCCCAGACGGTTCTGATATTATAATCGTCTGTACTAGTATGAGTATCATTGACGGTTCTGAGCTTACAACCGTCTCCGATAATGACACTATCCTAGAGTGTTTTGACCTCAAAACCGTCTGTGATAAGGACACTACCACGGACGGTTCAGAGATTATAACCGTTTGTGATAAGGACACTATCACAGACGGTTTGGATATTATAACTATCTGTGATAAGGACACTATCCCAGATGGTTTTGACCTTAATACCATCTGTGATATTCTACTTATCACAGACGGTTATAAGATCAACACAGTCTGAGACAGTTTTGAGGTCAAAACCGACTGTGATAGGAAAAATCACAAACGGTTCAGAACCGTCAGTGATAATACTCGAATATCAGTGACTCGAATATCACTGACGGTTCAAAACCGTCTGTGATGATTGTTTTGACCCGACTATGATAATGTATTCTATGATAGTGAATTAATCATGATATGTAATTGCATCTCTCCCTCTCATTTTCTAGGCCGCACTCTACGAACAACCTCCCAGCATTGTCATAGGTCCAAGAAGTATTCACTTTGATATCATGTCGACATCTGCACATAAACTCATCTAGTTCTAGCCAATCATGGGGATACACCAAGTCCTTCTATAAGTATAACCATATAGTTTAGGAAAACATGCATTTAACAAGCAATACAAGAATGTTTTAGACATAGTTTGGGAGTAGAAACTTACATGTGCTCTTGAGAAATTGTGCCCTTGGCAAGAGCAATGGCAAGGTCGTCTACAATAGCAAATGTGTTGAAGATTATGTATATTGGTAGAAACTACTTCCAAATTGCTGTATTCATCTTGAAATAGGCCCATTCTCCTGAGAAGATAGTTTATTGTCCTCTTTACCCTCTTGTAGTCATTCTCCTCTGAAACTATGATAGTTTTTGGCCACAAACCACAGTTACAATGACAGGCCCCTAAGGTCTGGCCTTCATCATACAAATGGATGAGAAGATTAATGTAATGAGCTTATTCAAAGCCACCTGAGGCAAAACCAAAATTAATACCTACCTTTCGTGGCCTTGTTCTTCGAACACGATTATCCTTACTCACCATGACCGAAGAGGTCAGCGTAAGAGAGCGATTAGAACTTTTAAAATGGTCTGGATAAATTTATAGGATAATAGTGGCAGGCTTAAAAGGTTCGTACAATCTGTGAACGTGAAAAATTTAAGTCAATACAACATATCGAATAAAGCTTGATTTGATGTATCACTGAAAATTTGATGCGAAGCTATGCTAAAAATGCTGAAACGTTTTCCTTCTGCTAAAAAAGTTAAAACTTTCTTTTTCCTAGAAAAGATGAAACAGTTGATGTGATGCTATGCTGAAAAACTTGAATAACCTAAAATGTTTTCTTTTTACTGAAAAAGCTGAAGAAGTTGAAACATTTTCTTTTTTTAGAAAAATTTCTTTAAAAGGTGCTACGATGCTATACTAAAAAAAATGAAAAAGCTAAAAAAAATTTCAAATAGATTTAACTAATATCCATTATGTTTGAGCTCATATCCATTTGACAACCAAAAATATAATTTATATATAAGAAGGTGTAAACTAATGTATCCCTCTCTTTGTCTATGCTTGATGCTCAGACGGTGTATAGCGAGTGGGTGGTGGACTGTCCATAACTTGACGCCTCCTGACCGCCAGTATCCGGATCACTGGAGGTGGCTATTGTTGTGTGGGTTGTATGCAATGATTGCATGATGTACTATTGTTGATTGGGATGCGACGCATCGTGGTGCCATGCAGGACCACTCAGCTATATATGATGTAGCATCTGCTGCTACGTTAGACCCTGACCGTCCTTCGCTGCCAAATCCTGAGCCACCCCCTGGTCGAAAGTAAACATGTGTGTGGTGACGTCCACTTCTTCGTCAGAGGAGTTGTCTTCCAGCAACAAACGTGGGTGAGGCAACAGTGCATGCAACGAAGAAGGACTATCGGCCAACGAGGGGGGTGATGAAGAAGGGCGTTCGATAGGCGGAGGATGCAAGGATGAAGGACATTTCAGGGGTGGAGGATGCAACAATAAAGGACAATCAACCGATGGGGATAGTGGAGGGACCATAGTCAAGTGAGGTGGCAGGAGAACCCTGAAATCTTCCAATATATAGTCGAGACCCTACTCTGTGTGTGCCCAAGCTGCATCCATCTCGCCTTTGGGCATGTCCTCATTGTCATGTATTCTCCGTTGCATCTGCTAGACACTCGTGGATAGTGTAGTATTAATATCAAGTTGTATAAATGACAAACATCAAATTATGAAAGTAACATTGACCATCAAAATAAAATTGGAAAAGGTTGTAGTACTTGCAGTGAAGTGAACACATCCTGCGTGTAGTCATTCAAACCTCTCATGGATGGTACGAGGTGCTGAGGACTCGTCATCTCTGGGTGGTGGCTGAGGCAACAATCTAAACAAGGTCAGGAGCCAGTACCATGCCAGATAAGCCATGTGGATGTCATGAATATATGGTCTATCCCTGGAAACCATCCACGTGTGCTCACGATCCATCCACTCATGTACATAGGATCACTGCCAATCGACAAAGTCGTCTCGAACACGCTCATGCTAATCGATGAAGATCATCAGCAAGATTTTTGGCCGCCATGCTCCTGCTATTGTAGTACATTAGTGTGCGATAAAATGTCATCTCCACTATAGTTGTGAGAGGTAAATACCACAAAACTTTCAATACAAAATTATATACATCTACAAGATTTGTTGTCATGAGTCCATACCGACCCATCTGTGCCATGAAGAAAAGACTACTCCTCCTTAGGTTTCGACCGGATCCAACAACTAAAACTCATAAGATTGATGCTACTTCCTTCGTTGTTGTTGCTGCCTTGTGCGGGTTCACTAGCCTCCTAATTCTACTTCAATGTACTATCATCCAGGAATTCCAAATGTTTGTAAATTTCGACTCTTCATTCTATTTGGCCAGCTTTTTGAATGTCTGCATCAGTTGCTTGCTCTTGAAACAAGTATAAAAATTTGCTCAAAGCTGACAAGAGAATCAATGACTACAGATCCTCCCAGGATAGTGATGTGTCCATGCCAGCTCACATATATTCAATAGCACAACATTCCCCTATTTTGATAATGAATTAAGCATGCACACTCACGGTCCTCCAACACCTCATTCTTCAATTTACCTAGAAATCACACCCAGCTACTGTAGTTCTTCCCCCTCAATGGCTACATATGCTATGCGCACCAACAGATTGTTGGCATCAGTTGCCATGGTAATCATCATAGTGCCCTCGTACTTGCCCACCAAGAATGTCCCATCAATGCAAAGCATGAATCTCATGTACCAAAATGATGTAATGCACTATTAGAACAACCAGAAGAATCGCCTCAGTAGCATGCAGTCAATATGATAACACCATCTGAGTCGACAACCAGGGTATCCACAATTTCAATCATAGTGTCTAGATTGGCTTCAACAATGAACTGAAGCAGCTTGGGTACTAAGTTGTATGCATCCACAAATGTACCAAACAACTCCTCCAGTATCTTCTGTTTCACCCTCCATGAATTCCCATAGTTTAGTCTATATCTATACATCTCTGCCACATGTGCGATGATTCCCTTCAATGACATAGCAGTATGTTCCTTGATAATTGAGAGGATAAGACTAGCAACAAAAGTTGACATAATATTTCCATGCTCAGCAACATGCCCTCTGCCAGACATATGTAGTCTACCACTCTAGTAACATGGAAGAAAGGCTCATCCTTTGGACGTGTCACACGGACATACCATGGGTAATTATCAACTAAGCAATTGGCAACACACAACTCCGAATTTGACATAACCATCCGGAAAGGCCTATTAAGTGAAACAGCGCATGTGGTGTTGGCTTTTTTGCATCTTTCTTGCTCCTGAATAACTACCCAACCTGCACGGTCCGGTCATTAAAAAACCATCTTGAGTTTAGATCTCTAGGAATCACAGATGAGATTGGTGTTGATGCAACGGTCTATTCACTTATAGAGACATGCTCTTCTGTTGGTTCCTCAGGAGAGTCATGCATATATCTAATGGGTCAGTGTACCTCCTTAATAAAATTCTCCTCTAACTCAAATAAATAATCAGTTAAGTCTACTTGATGATTGTAGTAACCATTTCAGGGTATGGAACACAGTGCTATGTTTGAGACACTAGTACAGAAATGCAGTCTTCTATCGGTAAAAAAAACCCTTCTACTATCGGTTTTTGTACCGATAGAGATAGACACGATAGAACAAGACTGGACATTTTCTATCGGTAAATAACCGACAGAAGAAGTTCACTATTCTATCGGCATATTATGAATCTACCGATAGAAAACCCGTCGTATTCTTACGTCCAGCAGTTCGAAAAGTACCACTATTCTAACGGTTAACTACAAGATTACCGACAGAAAAAAGCATAGTACTCTATCGACATATTAGGAGTGTACCGATAGAAAACTCGTCGCTAGCGGATTGAAAAGTACCACTATTCTAACGGTTAACTACAATATTACCGACAGAAAAAAGCTTAGTACTCTATCGGCATATTAGGAGTGTACCGATAGAAAATTCGTCGTCAGCGGCTGGAAAAGTACCACTATTCTAACGGCTAATTATAAGTTTACCGACAGGAAAACTCACACTATTCTATCGGCATATTACAAGTTTACCGATAGAAAACTCGTCAATAGCGATTGAAAAGTACCACTATTCTAACGGTTAACTACAAGATTACCGACAGAAAAAAGCTTAGTACTCTATCGGATATGTATGAGTTCACCGGCAGGAAAGGTCAAACTCTTCTAACGGTTAATTTTGATTGTACCGATAGAAAAAAGGACAGTAGTCTCTCGGTTGTTGATGAATTTACCGATAGAGCAATCACATATACAGTACTTTATTTGCATCACAATACAGTACATTCACATATACAGTACAGATGCAATACAGTATAGATTGGATACACAATACAGTACAGATGCAAGGTAAATTCACAGAACAAATTCACACATTAGGCAGTTATTCACATTTATTCACATATGTATGGACAAATACAGATTGCAATCCAATATGGACATTTATTCACATATATATATTTATTCACATGTATATGAACAGTCTATGCAGAGTACACCAAAAGGAGAAAATTGTCATGCTGGATGGTTGGGTGCTACTTCCTCCATGACATATTGTGCCCAGATTTGTCGAAGATATATAATCTTTGCATTTTCATATTGGTCTTTCGACATGGTGATCTGCAAGCATGTGTGCATACTGAGTAACTAACTTCGATCCTAATTTAGAACGTGACACCCATTTTTGAAATTTGAGTTAGCTATCGATGCTTACCTGGGGGAATCGGGAAAAGTTTGTCTGCACTAGGTCGTACATGTAGCGCAGCACATAAAACCCGCATTCCTACGATTGCGGCTGCTGATGGCACTGAGATAATTGCATATGCGAATACATGTTAGCTATATATTGTTTCCATAAACTAATTAAGCATAAACAAAAAGTCTCGTGAGTACCTCATATTCTTTCCAAGCTAGTAGGGAGCCCTACGGTGCGGCATGCCTCCCTCCAGCGGACACATATTTATCAAAAGCCCTGCATTTCAGTTAGTATTGCCGGTTAATGTATTATCATTAGCTAGTGAGGTCAAAATTTAAATCAAACATATAAGTTACTTACGCCCCCATATTCCCCTTGAGCACATATTCCATCGATAATCTGTCACGCATCGAATCGAGGTAGTACACCTCGTTCCTCGGCGGACAGATCACGATGAGGATCCAGTGGCCCCTGCATTGTACGTAAAAGAGGACCACTAGCTCAAAGTACATCTCAGGTGTAACATACAAGATTGAGTTAAATTAGTACGAAATGCACTAACCTGTGGTGGTACGGCACCAGAATGAAGTCCCTGTCCTGCTGCGCCATCAGCGCGCTGGATATGTACTGCTCAGCGTGCGCGGCGTCCTGCTCTAGCATCGTGAGGCTTATTTTCTCTGGGTCGAGGAAACCCACCTTGTCACACACAGCCTCGGATGCTAGCCTGTACATGCACCTGCATGCGAAGGACGAGATTAATATTAATTTCACAGAAAGTTACTCAGTATTCAAATGAACTGCAACATTAATGCAGAGTTAGCAAACAGAGTTAGAAAACAGCAATACATAGCATCAGCAAACTCACAGGACTCCAGTCCGTATGATGGACATATCGAGCTCCCGCCAGTTGTAGAGGTCGAACAGATCCTCGTGTGCCACGGATATAGTCCCGGGCTCACGGTGGAACTGCCCAGGCCTGTAGGGAACTAAGAAGTTCAGGCTGCGCCGAGCTCGATGTAGGTACCAGTCGTGGAGGTCTCTGGTTGATCGATCCAATTTCCGCAAAGATGCCTCCGACAGGAGTGGGAGCGCGTTCGTGAACGTCCGCGGCAGTCCCTGTCGCCCTTTGCCCTTGCCTTTTGCCGGGGACTGAGCGCGTACCTTCGAAGGCAAGGGCGAGGTGATGGCGGCTTTCTTCCGAGGTGGAGGCGTGGATGCGCTGGGTGGGGTCGAGGCCGTCTTTGATGTGTCCAGGTTCGCACGAGATCGGCCCTCATGCCCCGAGCTGGGGGCGCAGTCCCCTGGTAGCCCCGCGGCAGGCCACTTCAATTAATGTGCACGTATGTTAGATTATGCAAGTTGAGTGTACTGAGTAGGATGTAATCTAAAATGTGTAGGATTTACCGGTTGTATTACAAGACACTTCTTGGGCCACTGTACGTAGGAGCCCACTGCCTCGGCAAGTGTCTGCAGTTCCTCTGTTGGGACTGGCAACGGAGAATCGTTGTAGCCCGGCATGGCCATGTCCACCTGTACCTTTGCGAAACCCAACCGCAGAGGTACACAGTGGACCCGGACATCCGGCCCAGACGGATATACGAAGCCGTGTCCAACCACTTCCTGCCCGGCGCCTACGTGATTCTGTAGGATGCAGCCCTCCGGCCCCTGCAAATTTGTAACAATTAAAATAGGTTAGCGAAACAACCCTAGGCATCAACTTAAGTGCACAGATGAAGGCTTGCAGTACCTCAAGTAGATCCACTGGATCCGCGAGTACCTTCGAAGCGCAACTGCTTATCCGACCCCGCGGGGTACCGTCGTCCTGGGGATCCGCATCTAAACTCTTGGCCAGCAATGTTTCTCTCAACCGTGCAAACTCTTCCCTCATTTGTGCGACCTCGGTCTGCACCTCAGACTGTACCTCAGCCCGTATCTCAGCCCGCATCTCCGCCCGTATCTCCTCCCGTACCTCAGCCCGTATCTTATCGGAGAGGTCAGCTTCCTTTTCCTTCCAGGTGCGGGCCTTCTTCCTCGGTGGAGCCGGATCTACGAAACCGGCCTTCCACGACACAATGGCTCCCACGGCCCGTGTCCGCCCGGGATGCTCCTTATTTCCTAGAGCTCGGGTGAGGATGTCGTTCTCCCTCTGCGGGGTAAACAATCCCTCCGCTGCGTCCTTCTCAAAAGAGATCTGTTACATTTGAAGGTACCTTGTGAGACAAATTGCCTTATATACACTTGTGCGCACACAGTTTACGAGGTTAGCCAACTTACCATTCGCCTCACAACGTCGGCGTCCCCAGGGGTTGCGAACTGCACAGACCCCGTGGACGACACGGACCCCCTCCCCCTCCACCATCGCTTGCACCTCTCATCCCTGATCTCGGAGAGCGGCAACTCAGGGGTGTCCATGACAGGATTTTGTTCGTCTTCCTTCTTCCACTGTTCCTCCTTCCCCGCATAGCCCCGGGATCCGAGCCGATGCGGGTGGTCGTTCCTCTTCTGGATCGCCCTATTCTTCTCGCTAAGGGCCTTGAACTACTCAGTCCCCTTCTGCTTGGTGAATTCCTCCCATACCTCCTCCGATATGAAGGGGTACTTCTCGCAAGGAGATTTCCCCGCGCTAGGAAGTTACTGACGAGCCAGCTCTTAAAGGTTTTCCATGTTCCGTTCATGTCCTTCAAGCAGGCAGTCCTAGGTGTATCGTCGGGGATGTTCCACTTAGCCTGTTTCCGAAAAATGCATACAATTAATCACGAGTTAGTTAAACTTTAGTATAAGCCAAGAGAACGTGATTACGAAAGAGTTCAGCGATTTCAGTTCATTTAACCTTCACTTCCGCCCACAACCTATCCCTCTCGTCCGCCGTCACGTCCTTCCAGCTCTGGACGGTGATCTTCACCCTTTCTTTCGCCAACAGCCCAACGTAGGCCGCGTACCTCCCAGCATTCTTTCCAATCGGCCTCCCAAATTGGTTGAACTCACAAGAAAGATCAGTGCGTTTGGCCAAACGCCCCAACGTCGTCGCGCCTCGCCCCACCCTCTTGCGCTGGGATGTAACAGCCCCATCTTCAGTAGTTACGATGGGGTTGGCCCTAGTCGAACCACTAGTACCATCCGATGAAGACGACGACATGTCTTCCCCTACAAAACCTTCAACAAACCATATATATGGCAATTAATTCGCCTTGGACTTCCATAACTCAGCCCAGGACTGGAGACTAACTAGGGCGGCAAAAGGGAAAATAATACAAAAAGAAAGACATGCATAAATTACTTACTGAACTCTTCAGAAATATTTTCTATCGGTAAACACATGAGCTGCCGATAGACCATAACAATTACCTCCACACAAGACAATTTTTCTATCGGCAAACACGTGAGATACCGATAGAACATAACAATGTTCTCTACATATGGAATTTTGTTGACAAGCCACCATTCACTGTCATCACATAACATTCTCGATGATTTGCTACACTAATATTCATGGGCCAGCATTATTATTTCACACGTAAATATGCACACAAGCATCTAAGTGCTACTGTGCATAATCTTTAGCCTAGCCTGTATGTGAGTCATCAGGACTTCACAGCTATTAGGTTGGGAAAAGTCATGTATATAGGCATTTCAAACATATACATCGAAGACCCATCCACATTGCCATATATTCATACGAAGTGAGTAAAAATTCCCAACCAAACTAGTACATTGCATGGCTCATGTCCTTCCAGATCCAAATTAAGTTTTACTACTTGTGCCGAAAATTTTCTATCGGTAAACACATGAGATGCCGATAGAATATGTGTAAGAACACCTCCAACATATAATCTGCATTACATGGCAGTTGGATACAATTGATCACACATACAGCAGTATAGAGAAGTTAAAATCTCAAAACAGGTTCATTACAGCACTGGAACATATTATGTAAACCCTAATTAAAATCAACATTGCCTGCGGAATGTACATAAGCCAACACAATAGGGAACCCTAGTGTAATTGCAAAACTCCAAGAATTAGTACGTGCAAAACACTAGGATCAAATAAAGAAGATACTGGAAATAGAACGACGAATTAGGGTATTTACGGCGGCGATCAGTTCTGGTGATGCAGAGGCGGTGTAGAACGCAGCAGCGGCGGGCGAAGGACGAAAATAAGAACCGGTGGCAGTGACGAACCAGTGTCCAGCCGGCGATCGTCGTGTGGGAGAGAGGAAGTGAGTGCTCACGGCGGAGGTTGGGGTTTTCTTCGCTCTCGAAGAGACGCAGTGCTCTAAGGTGGAACTGTTCGAGTGGAGGGAAACTAAAGGGCCGTGTACGAGAAATAAAGTAGCGGAGGAACTTTTCTATCGGTATAACAAAATGATACCGATAGACTTATGTAATTTTCTATCGAAACAACAAAATAATACCGATAGAAAAAGTAAATTTCCCGGAAAAATATTCGAATTAGTGATTGCATTTTTCTATCGGTATAAACAATAAAATCCCGTGAGACCAATTTTCCACAGAAAATTTTTTTAAAGTGCTTGAGATTGGGTGCCATTTTTCTATCGGTAAAAACAACAAAATACCGTGAGAGTAATGAAAAGGTGCCCTTTTCTATCGGTATAAACAAAAAAATCCCGTGAGCCCAATTTTCCCCAGAAATTTTTTTTGATTAAGTGCTTGAGATTTGTGTGCCCTTTTTCTATCGGTAAAAACAACAAAATACCGTCAGAGTTATGAAAAGGTACACAATTTAACATCAAACAGACCGTGGTTGAAAGCTGCAGAATGTTAAAGAAAGAGGGAAGATAGCCGGAAAATTGGAAAATTGACATAAAAAGAAATTGTTCATTCATTGTTGTTTTATCACTTACATAAAAAATAAAACCCAAAATGCTAGGTCAAGGGGTGGTCTTAGCCCTGGCTGCATGTAGAATAGAGTCAGTTAGACTTGCAGCCAGGACGCAGGACTCCTCTAGCGACAAGTTGTCCCTAGGATCAACTACTACCGCGTCAAGAAGGCCTGCGACCTCCGTCAGCTTCGCTATGGTATCCTTCATAGTCAAACCGCAGCCAGCGATGGTCATATCCGCGGCTTTCTTCTCCTCGCGAAGACGCCTCGTCCTCGCCCTAGCATTGTCACCATCCGTCTTCATGCGCTTAATGCGCTGGAAGAGATCGTCAAGGTCAAGCCATAGCTGAGTGTGCTTGTCTGTAAGGAGCTTGTGCTCCTCCTGGAGGGCCCTCAGGTCAGCCTTCACTTTGGCAGTGTCTTCCACGGCTACCATTCCCTGTGCAAATCAACAGGTCAAGAATGAACTGAACATGGATTAACAATACAGGGGTAAACCGAGGAGATTTAGAGTTCTTACCGGGGAGGCCGTGGATGACGATCCCATGGAGGTTGCCATTGTGAAAGAGAAGATGAGGAGTCCAACCGTTCGAGAATTAGAAAAACAACAAAATACCGCGACGCATGGAGAGGTACTTATAGAGTTTCCAAGGTGACGCATGGCGACACGGTTGAGAATTCGAAGCGGCAGAGTATTCTTCTATCGGTAAAAACAGGAAAAAACCGTCAGACAACAAATACCGTGAGACAAATGAATTTATTCTAACGGTAAAATAGAACAATACCGATAGAAAACGTTTTGAATTGCCTGAGAGAAGATGTCCTTCTCTATCGGTATAAATAACAAAATACCGTCAGAAAAAAGGGATTTTTGAAGAGGCTGCGATGAGATTTTTGCAAGTGCTATTTGAAGGGAAGAATTAAATATTTACAGGATAAAGGTACTGTACATGTTAGAACTCATGCTGTGGAGTAAAATTGAGATGTATTAATGCTGTGAACTAGCTTATCATTAAATTCTAAAGAAAAATGTACTGCCTGATGTATTAATGATAAGTTCCTCACCTTGCTGCAGAACTTGTGGGCTGTTTGCTTGGCATTTATCCCTGAAATAGAAATTAATCATCAATGGTTCTCAACCCATAATCCTTCTTCGTGGTCATCTCGCAGATACGTTGTTTCGTCGATATCTTCAGTACGGATAGATTGAATGTCCTCTAAAAATGGAGGTATTTCATCGAATTGGTTATACTCCTCTTCGTCGACAACATCTTCGACCCCAACAATACGTCTCTTGCTGTGGAGGACAACATGCAAGTTTGGATTGGCCGGGTCAACGATGTAGAATACCTGTGTGGCTTGCTTTGCAAGTATGAATGGATCGTCTTGGTGTCCGACTCTACCAAGATCGACGAGAGTAAACCCGTAACTGTCAACTTGAACACCTCGAGGGATTTCGACCCATTGGCATCGAAACAGGGGAATCTTAAGTAATCCGTAATCGAGCTCCCATATTTCGTCAATAACACCGTAATATGAGTTCAGCGCCCTTACTGACCTGGCATCCTCGAAAATAGCAAACAGTGTCACTCCGCTACATTGCGTGCTACTCTTGGCGTCTTGAGTTCTTGTATAAAATGAATACCCATTGATGTCGTACCCCTGCCAAGTCCCTACAGTGAATCTTGGGCCTCTAGCCAACCATGTCACAGTTTCACTTACGGAGCCCTCGGCAGCTCGCGTGACTCTTTCTTGGATCCACTTAGCAAATTTCCTGTTATGTTCTCTGCTTACCCAAACGTCTGACTTCGAAGGATTCTGTGACCGTAACATTACCTTGTGCTCGTGTATGTATGGCTCGACCTCCGTCATGTGTTGTAAGACCCAAAAATGTGATTTTGCGTACACATCACGAGCGGGGACGATAGCTTTGAATCCAATCGTTCCAATTCCCTCAAGCCTACCCTCGTGTCGGGACCTAGGAACACCAATTGGGTCAACCCCGGCCATATAATCTGTGCAAAATTCAATCACCTCCTCGGCGGCATAACCTTCCATGATACTCCCCTCGGGTCGACGACGAGTCCTTACGTATCCCTTCAATACACCCATAAATCTCTCAAATGGATACATGTAGCGCAGGCACACAGGTCCACAAAACTTAATTTCTCTGATAAGGTGAACAATCAGATGGACCATAACATCAAAAAAGGATGGAGGGAAATACATCTCGAGCTGACAAAGAGTTGTAACCACGTCGCGTTGCAAAGCGTCCAGTCCATCGGGATCAATTACCTACGAGGACACAGTTGCGCCAAATATTCATATCAGAAAAATCTTCTCATTAAGCTCCACAAATGGAGGTAGTGAACTTATAGTACGAGTGCACGTACTTACCTTGGAAGATATTGCGTTGAAGAAATAACATAGGTTTGTGATTGTCTCTCTGACTTTAACTGGGAGAATGCCTCTGATAGCAATGGGAAGCATCTGTGACATCAAGACATGACAGTCGTGGGACTTCATGCCAACCAGTCTTAGGTCCTTCATAGACACAAGTTTTTTCAAGTTCACGGAGTACCCACATGGAACTTTAACACCGTGCAGGCACCGACAGAGTTCTGTTTTTTCGCTCTTGGACAACGTGTAGCAGGCCGGGGGGAGGTATGTACGCTTTCCATTCTCTAAAGGTGCAAGCTCAGTCCTTATCCCCATTTCCACCATGTCACGACGAGCTTTCACACCATCCTTTGTCTTTCCCGGAATGTTCAACAACAAACCAATCAAACTGTCACAGACATTTTTCTCTACATGCATGACGTCAATGCAATGTCGAACTTGTAAGTGCTCCCAGTACGGTAGATCCCAGAGAATCGATCTCTTCTTCCAAACATTTTTTTCTCGAGGTTTAGAATGCTTACCGAACTCAACTTTGATGTCGTTCACGCGTGAGTAAATCTCCTTACCGGTCAGAAACACTGGAGCTGATCCCTTCTCAGGCTTCCCGTTAAATGATTTCCTCTTCTTACGGTACGTGTGATGCACCGGAAGAAACCTGCGGTGACCCATGTACACTGTTTTCCGGCAGTTTCGCAGCCAGATGCTCTCAGTTTCATCTAGGCAAATAGGGCAAGCCTTGGCTCCTTTCGTACTATACCCCGACAAATTGCCGTAGGCAGGAAAATCATTTATGGTGCAAAATATCAGGGCCCGCAAGATGAAATTCTCTTTCTTGTATGCATCCCACACCTGCACACCCTCGCTCCACAATTTCTGTAAGTCCTCGATTAAAGGTGCTAGAAACACGTCAATATCATTTCCGGGTTGTCTGGGTCCTGAGATTAGTAACGCCATCATGATGTACTTGCGCTTCATGCATAACCAAGGAGGAAGATTGTAGATGCATAAAAGAACCGGCCAAGTGCTGTGCCGGCTGCTCATATTACCATGTGGGTTCATACCATCTGTACTCAGCCCGAACCTTACATTCCTAAGTTCGCCGCCGAACTCAGCAAATGTTCTGTTGATGTTTCTCCATTGAATAGAATCAGCTGGGTGTCTCAGTTTTCCGTCTTGTTTCCGGGCTTCAGCATGCCAACGCAAGTGCTTCGCGACTTTCGGATTTGCAAACAGCCGCTTCAATCTAGGTATCACAGGCAAGTACCACACAGTTTTTGCCGGGGGCCCTTTCCTTACCTCGTGACGTTCACTGTCAATCCGGTCCCTACGCGTATACCTCGATGCGCCGCATCTTGGACAAACATGCAAACTGGAGTACTCGTTACGGTACAACACACAATCATTTGGGCATGCGTGTATTCTTTCGATTTCCATTCCCAACGGACACAACAGTTTTTTGGCTTGGTAAGTAGATCTTGGCAACTCATTTCCCTCTGGAAGCATGTCCGCTAGAAGATCTAATAGTGCCGTGAAACTCTTATCACTCCAACCGTTTCCTGCCTTCAAGTTATATAATCTCAGCACAGAAGACAGTTTTGTAAATGTTGCACATCCAGGGAACAGAGGCTTCTCAGAGTCAGCAATCAGTTTCTCAAATTCACAGAAGTCATTTTCGTTGTAATCTTCCTCTACATCATGTAACATCTCATCTAGATTGTCATCATCATCATCTACGTGCACATCGGAATTAACATTACCAAAATTGGGATGATCATCGATATTATTGCAATCCACATCCGAGTCGTGCTGATTGGTAGTAGTGGTGCTTGTTTCCTCAAGATCTTCGCCATGCCATATCCAACGGGTGTATCGCGCGTTAAAACCACGACGAATCAAATGACTCTTAATTTGATCAGAGTTGCTAAACCTCTTCAAGTTCATACAATCTGTACAAGGACAGAGCATATTTTTCTCTCCCTTCCTCTCCTTTTGTTGCTCAGCAAATTTAATAAACTCATTCACACCATCCAAATATTCAAGACTAGTACGTTTTATTCCATACATCCAATATTTCCTGTCCATCTACAATTAACAAAATTTAACGAGTAAGCCATGCATGAAACCTGCCCGATTAAGTTATGTATATGTACATGTACAGCCTCTTACAACAGATACATGTGTTGAACCCTAGCCTGACGAAATTAACACTAATTAACCTAGCTAACTACACAATACAAGCTAGTTAGCTCCTAAAGCATGACGCATTTCCAGCTACCAAGCTCCCAAGCTTAGAGCTACAAACTTGGAACTACACAATACAGCTAGCTTGCAAGTAGAGAGGAAGGGAGATCTAGAGGGAGAGAGAGATAGGTGTCGACGATTAAGCATACCTTAAAGAGAGGGGCGCAATCAACTTCCCTCCAGCCTGCGCTGATCACCCTAGCAGTGTAGCTGGAACTTTCGTCACAAACAGAGGGACACAGAGTGCAACAGAACAAATTAAAGAGCAGCTCAGCAATGGTCGACTGGGGTTTTCCTTATAATGGACATTTTTCTAACGGTAAATACATGCAATAACCGTCAGACTAACTTAGGTAATTTGCCGCTCACATATTCTATCGGTAAAAACACACACATACCGTTAGAGAATATACATTACTGAGCAAATATATGTATTTTTCTATCGGTAAATATGTGCATTTACCGTTAGAATATGCATGACTAAACAAATATATGTGCTTCCTATCGGTAAATATGTGTATTTACCGTTAGAATATGCATGACTGAGCAAATATATGTATTTCCTATCGGTAAATATGTACATTTACCGTTAGAATATGCATGACTAAACAAATATATGTGTTTCCTATCGGTAAATATGTGTATTTACCGTTAGAATATGCATGACTGAACAAATATATGTATTTTTCTATCGGTAAATATGTGCATTTCCGTTAGAATATGCGTGACTGAACAAATATATGTGCTTCCTATCGGTAAATATGTGTATTTACCGTTAGAATATGCATGACTGAACAAATATATATGTTTTCCTATCGGTAAATATGTGTACTTACCGTTAAAGGAGGTACTGTTACCGAACTGGGACAAACATGCACATGCCATTTCTCACATTCAAGGAATCATATCAATGTAACATCAAACAGATCTTACATCAAACGGATCTTAACTAGAAGATAAAGCAATATATTTCAAGAAATGCTAATTTGTGGATTAACTAGGAGACACAAAAATACTTTTCGTAGGTAGTTGGGACTTCATCTTGCCAAAGAAATTACACATGCCAGTTCACAAATTCAGGTACAAACATACACATGCCAGTTCACCAATACAAATTCAGGTACAAACATACACATGCCAGTTCACAAATTGAAGTGCATGTCTGAAACAGTAGTACAAATACACACCTACCTACCAATACAATTAAATACACAAATGCTCCCTGCACATTCAAGTTCATGTCCCAATTAGCAATACATGATACACAAATATACAACAATATACAAATACAACAATTCACACATTCGATGTATATTACAAAAGCCACGTCTGAAATTAACAACAGATCACGACGAGGACCCAGTGGCCCATACATGCATTTTACATAAAAGGGAACCTTTGCAGGTTGCCACAATGCAACTACCGACTACAAGTTAGACCTGATACATCACAAATCCATTCATCCAAAACAGCAAATGTCTGAACCACATTGGACTTAACCATAGGAGTTCAGTTCGAAGACGCCCGAGGAGCTGGAACTGCCGTCGACATACATTTGTACGTAATGGTGATTTCCTCGGACTCAAACTCGATCAACTCAACTCAACTCAACTCAACTCCATTAACAAAAAGAACCTACCTTCCAAGATGTTGTTCTGTGTAGTGATGGTGTAGAATGGCTGTGCAAATAACAACAATTCTTCTTCTCCAAGCAGGTAAGCATCTGGCCACAAGCTGGTGCATGCAAAAACATGTAAGATGCTTTCTATAGGTCCTGATTTGAGAAACACGCCGGGCTTAAGCATCTGCTCGACCGAGCCAACCAAGATCTCGCCCTTCACGTCCTTCCAGCTCTCGACGGTGATCTTCACCTTTTCTTTTGCCAACAAGCCAACGTAGGCAGCGTACTGCGATGAAGAACCGTGAAATACGTTGCCCCTCACGAGCATCATCCAAGGACCTGAACAGATCATAATCATATTGAAAAGAAGACACATCAAAATGAAGGATACAAAAAAAGCAGAATTATTGCCATAATCGGATTAGAATAATCTAACAATATTGCAAAAATTTTACGTACCTTCCTTGGGATGCCGACGTCTAGAGGGCGTCGATGGAGGTGCGGAGGTGCAGCGGTCCCCTGTAGAGGTGCGCCGGCCGTCCATGGAGCTTACGGGTTAGGACTACGAGCCCAGATGAACTGTGAGAATGAAAGAGACATACCCGTGTATTTATACAATTATATATTTTCTATCGGTAAAAAAACAGAATACCGTTAGTAATAAAAACATCTGTAGAAGCCGAATGGTTCTATCGGCACAACAAATATTACCGATAGGAATTTTTGTACATACTCTATCGGTCTGTACGTACACTACCGATAGAATATTACTAGTGTAGAAGGCCAACAGTTCTAAGATATTTTGTGCAATATTCTACCGGTATAAACATGCATTACCGATAGAATAAAACTATTAGAAGACGAACAGTTCTAAGCAATTTTCTATATATTCTAACGGTAAAAGAATCCATTACCGATAGAATAAAAATATTTGTAGAAGGTCAACTATTCTATCGGCGAACTACATATTGCCGATAGGAACTTTTAATATATTCTGTCGGTATATTCATACAGTAGCGATAGAATAAGTCTAGTTGTTGAAGTCGACCAGTCCTATCGGCGCACAACATTCTTCCGTCAGTACTTATGCATCTCTTCTAACGGCAAATATGTTCATCACCGCTAGAGTAAATCATACTATTTATTCTATCGGTAAGTTTCTTAGAAACCGATAGGAAAAATACATCCGTCGGGCTTTTTTGCCCGCGAGGCACATTTTCTATCGGTTTTGTGCTGTTTCGCTAATAACCGATAGAAGATAGGGGTTAGTAGACTGCATTTCTGTACTAGTGAGATATTGGTGCTAACAGTCTGCATGTGTCGCGCCCCGAAACTGGGACTACGACTACTCCTGTAGAGACCTAGCTCGCTGCAGCTAGTCCCATTCTCACAAACCTTTGACTTCCCAGGATGAGTCAAACACAGGAGTATATTACATTGCAACAGAGTACTAACAAAATATTAAGCAGTGTGGCCTGCTGGCCTTAATATTACATAAAGAGGATTACAATGCCTACAAGGCATTCAGGGTTTAGCAAAATATTTAGCTACACAGCAGAAGATAGGTGACCCTCCCACAAAAGAAGTTGACGGCAGAACAACACACTTCAGGGCTCTGGCGGAACTGATTCTCCTCCTTCTGGATCCACGAAGTACTAGTACTCCATGCCATCATCTTGATCAAGGTAGGCTCCATCTATTGAGTTCAATGTTGCAAGGGTGAGCACTTACGTACTCAGCAAGTCATAGGTAAGAATAGATACATATAGTAGTGATGGTATGAACCTAGACTAGTCAAGAATTATGGATGTTCATAAAATAATCTTT
The DNA here is from genome assembly GCA_019359835.1 of Pharus latifolius. Classification (NCBI taxonomy): domain Eukaryota; kingdom Viridiplantae; phylum Streptophyta; class Magnoliopsida; order Poales; family Poaceae; genus Pharus; species Pharus latifolius. The sequence goes on from CM033330.1 coordinate 14,393,237, forward strand.
TACTTTCATATCTCATCTCATGGCAGCACCTTTCATAATATAACATCATCATTCATGTTCACTAGATTATAGCACTACCGCGACACGTCGACACACGACAGCCCACGGCAGCACTCCTTATCATGACAACACATGTCATTTGGGTAATCTTGATTAAACATATTTTATTTAGAAAATAGTACTTGTGTCACACCCCGTGGATTTAATCCACCGCAGCAGACTTCTATAAACCCGGGAGCTCGGAGTATTCGAATACGTTTTTAACTCTGCAGAGAGGTACCAATTTACCCGCAAGATATTCCACTTTCAAGCCCATCCTACCAAAATGATTAGACCCCTCCTCACATCCATGTGTGAGTGGCAAGGTGGAGATAACAAGAACTTTTGTTATGTCTCACTCACAATTCACCCCTGACCCTGTGGCTCTCTGCGAGACACAGTTGTGGTAGGCTGTATCATAACCTCCAACCCTACATATGTTTCCATTACTGGATCAACGTGCGAGATCACCTTCAGTGATATGTGTGGGAGCCGTACTCCGTGTTTATCGTGCATCACTACACAATTCCAGCAGGGGTGTCATGTGCGATCCACATAAGTACTTGTTCAGGCCTGTCCCATACCAGGCTTGCGGTTAGCACGTTATTCATGCCACTAGACACACAACACAAGGTTCTAGTCCTTATATGCCAGTGACCAGACCATCCACAACCTTGCACCTTCAGTGCCTGCATTCCTTCGCAGTTTAGCACCTCCAGTGCTACCGCCATCCATACCATTTTCTGGTCACGGCTAGGGGTTTTATTTCATGAATATAAGTATATAAATACATATAATAGTTCATGGCTTAAAACTTGTTTATTTCACATTCCACAGATAACCAGTCTAGTACTGCCAATTCATAAATCAATCATTCTCAATCTTTCTCATGCAATATTATCTATATTCAAGATTATGTTTTAGCAACATTTAAAATATAGGTTCAAGATGACCAAGGATATGACTTGCCTTCCGCGTCGTAAGATACAGCAGTTGATAACGGATCAACGGCGAAGTCCTCGAACTTGATTTCTGGGTCTGCTTGGCGACAAACAAACAATACACACAAATATTACTTATATATTAAAATGATTTAGGATCTATATGCAGATATGCTTAACAAGGATAACTGAACGATACTGGAGATAATTGAGATTGCAAGTTGAACTGAGTCGAGAGTCTAGGGTTTCAAGGAATTGGCTAAGGATGGGTGTTAGATGCTCTTAGGATCTCAAGGTTGCAATAAGAACATCAGTTTTGCGGTTGGTTGGATCAAAAACAACGAATGTCAGCAGATTGACATTCGGATCAAGGTTCTGACATAACTTCAAGGAAAACTAGAGAGCTTATCTCAAGTTATGACAGTAGAAGAAAGTGTAGATCATAACTATACAAATTCAGCGGACAAAGTGGCTTTCAAAATGCACAATCAGAAGTGGGTAAACAAGGCCAATGCCATTGGCTGGCATGCACTGAGACAGTGTCAAAAATTAGGGTTTAGCGGCAAATATAATTCAAGGGCTCAAATCAAGTTGTGATAGAAGAAGAAAATGCTGATCACAACCTCAGGAATCTAAGGGACAAGGTCATGCCCAAAATGCACATCTGGACGGAAGTGAAAAGGGCTAATGCCACTGACTAACATAGTCTGGCATTGATCTTGACATGGCCAGAAACTAGGGCTTGGCATAACTTTTGATCTAGAGCTCCAAATGATGCACCAATTTGTCTGGGAGGTAGGCAAGGATAACAGGAACAATTAAGTCAACAGAATCTAGGGCAAGAAATGGCTGGAAAGTGATGAAATTCAGTGATGAACTGAGGTGAACTGGTTGCACTGGAGCAGTTCTGGACAAGATCTTAGCATGGCTATATCTTTTGATCTAGGCCGATATAAGTGTCGGGCTAGAAGACAAAAATGCTCAGGAGGCTAAGGCACATCTAAAAGATAAAGTGATTTGGGCTGAAACGGCTGGAACAAGCTTTCCGGTGATCGGCTCCGGAGAAGAAGCACTGCCAATTGGGGGTTTCTGCTACAGGCCAAAAGAACTTAATTCCTTGCGTGGAGAGTATCTAAGAGGTAAAAGAAAGCTTCTGGTAACATCAAATTGACCGGAGGATCACCGGAGAAGCCTGGCGACAATCGCCGGTTTCTGGTGAAGCTCGGGTTAGGGGAAAACTTTGATTCTTGCTCAATTTTGAAATCTAACTTCATAGGCTTGCTCGAATTAGTTCACTGATCAATTTTGTTTACAGAAGCGAAAGCTAATTTGGAGTAATTCGAGCTACATTGCCGGAACAGGGCAATCGGCAATTCCGGTGATCGCCGGCGATGAGATGCATAAGAGTTAAATTAGATGCTACAGCACGATGAGAGTGGCGAGGGAAACTTACTAGTGCTGTCAATTTGGTAGCTGAGGCTGCGGTTGAGGCTGTCACCGTGAGGCCTCGAGCTGGTCTCGCCGGAGAAGAAGACTAAGACAGAAAATCTGAGACTTTGCTGGTTCCAAGTGAGGTGTGAATGAGCTACTGAGTACAGGGATGCTTAAATAGGCAGGCGAAGCTACAAGGGGGAACAGCGAAGTAATTGGCTGCTGTGATGAGATGGGTTGCGTGCTGAACATCAGCGGCGAAGACATAGCAAGGAGCGGTGATGCGACGGCGACAAGCTTGCAGCTGATCACAGTGTCGTCTCATCGGGACTTGGCAAAGCTGTAGCAAGCGGTAGCGACAACAACTGGCGCGGCAAGGCGACGTGGCGAGGAGTTGCTGACAAAAGCCTGTTGCTGGTCGCGCGCAGGAGCAAATGCTGTTCAACGGCGCTGCCACGGCGTTGCCACGGCACGGCTGAAGCAAGGACACGTACACACAAGCATGCACGGTCATGAGTGCGGCGAAGCTTCACCGGCGGCGAGCAAACACGGCGCAAGGAACCACGGCGATCTCTGGTCGTGCACAGCAGCTGCTGTCCTGGTCGAATAGGGCTGATTTGCAATATTTGGTTTTCTTGATTTGGACTGAATTGTAAATCTGAAGATTTGGATGATTTCATCTGGAATTGATTCTGCTGTTTTGGTATACTTAATTCAATAGATGATTTGGCACAGCTAGGAGATAAAGTGTGAGACATTTGGATGACTTTTGATATGAACTGAAAACAGAGTAGATTAGGGTAAAATAAGTCTGAATCTTATTGATCTCGAATTCTGGGATTTAGGGTTTGATTTTGAGATACTCATATAAGAAGAATTTGTGTTGAAAAGCATTTGGGAGGTGTTCCCTGAATCAGATTTGAATTTGAAGATGATTTGCAACATTTTGCCTTTTCTCGCTTTTAGAAATCTGGAAAAAGGACTGATCTGCGAATCTGGAGTTTTGGAAGGTTTAAATTGAATTTGATTGCACTGATCTGGCAGATTATATTCAATAGAATATTTGGCAAGAACAGTTGATAAAATTTGGCACATTTGAATAGTCTTTGATACAGACTGAAAATAGGGTATTTTTAGGGTAATTGAATCTGAGTTTCAATTGATTTCGAATTATGGTAATTAGGATGAGATCTTGAAATCTGCACAGAAGAAGAACTTGTTTCAAATAGTATCTAGAAAAGATTTGTCGAAGAAATTCTGAATTTGGAGTTAATCTGGAGATTTTAGCCTTTTTGGGTTTTAAGATATCAGATAAGGACTAATTTGCAATAACTCTTGGACAGATTTGTGAAAAAGGTTTAGATGGTAAAATCTGACTGCCAACTTTTTGGATTAAGGTATTGGCATACCCTTGATCATAATCCAAGAATAATCTGGTCTGAACTTGGTCAAGATTTGGATTAAATCTGGATTTCTGAAACTTAGGGTATTTGGGTAATATAAGATATTCTGTTTTCGAAAACAGAATGGAGTTGATAAATCTGGGATTTAGAGATGGAATTGAATCTTGGTTCTGAAGGCTTTTAAGTTTAGAATAACCGATAGATCACATCTAAACAATCTAATCTTGATTTGGGATCATAGGATAGATTTGGAGATTTTAGGGCTAGAACAAAATAAAGCTGAGGCTGATTTGGTTGATCTAGAAGAGACATATGCATGCATGATTTTTAAGAAAGAACTTTTCACCCCAAAACTCAGGATGTTACAGCATGGCTCTGTTGTTGCTAGCCCCTGCATTGGCACTGGACTTTGCAGCCAAACTACTATCGGCAGATACTGTACTCCTTGCCCCTACTGTTGAATGGCTACCTTCATAACTAACTATGGCAAAAATTTGTAAATAAAATATAAACATTCTTATTCCATAGGTAGGATTTTTCAATATTCTCACAAATTAACTCCATGACTTGTCACCTTTCATCCTTTTTACAAACCAACCATTTCCTTCCGGTAAGAGACCTTTCACCCAAACTCTATCTGTGATAGTATTAAGTTATAATAACTCTATCACCTACATCTCTAAATTCTTGGAAATATATTGACAGTGGTTCTAACATTTGACCATACACATGAGTACAAACACTGAGATCATCACCATATGGTCCATTATGAACGACATTGTCTCGGTAATACATACAAACCCTATTGGATTGCTATATAGCCTAGTCCATGAAATTTACTATTTAGGCCCAGACTTATAAAAAAATAACATATCTCAGACATAGCATGCTAATCAAACTATTTTTCTATAATCAAAATCATCAAATCATAAGATTCTATAATCAAAATGTTAAAAACAAATTCCAAATAGGTAACTAGGGTTCAATCGAATGAACATGGCGTGCTATCCAACTATAGAAACTATGGTCAAAGTCCTCAAATTCTAAAATTATATAATCAACGTGTCCAAAACAATATATCTAAATAAGTCACTATGGTTCAACCTAAAAAACATCCAAAAAAATGATCATAAATAAGTACCTAGAGTTCTATCGAATTAACATGCCCAAATAATTTACTCTACATTCTCATTTTATGACAAAAGGACATTATTTATGCTAATTAAATTAATATACGTGGTAGAGAAAATTTACTCAAAAACTACATCATTTAACTGCATTCTCTAAACCCTAGGTTAATGTGAAACTACACGATTACTTGTTGTAAACCCTAGGATGATGTAAAAATTTAAATTTCTAGCTATCCTAAACTTTAAGGTGAAGCAAAAAATTTAAATTTCTACTTGTCTTAAACCCTATGGTGAAGCAAAAATTTCAATTTCTAACTGTCCTAAATATTAAAGTGATGCAAAAATTTCAATTTTTCTACCATCTAAAAATTTACAAATTTTTACTAAAAAATACAACGAACGGACGACGAAATCGGACCATAAAATTATCTCCTCCCTTCTCCTCTTCCTCCTTCCTTCCTCTCCCTACCCTCTCTAATCTAGATTTGTTTTGGCATTTAGGGTTTGAAATAGAGTGAATGACTCCAAATAATCATTTAAACGGCTTAAATAGCGCTTTCAATCTCTCTCCGGATGAGCGACTGAAAGATATAGGCCAACAACTGAAGATGTGGCATCCCAACGCATGCTACGGGTGCCACACCAGATTTCAGTCGCTGTCCTGGCCAACGATACAAATTCAGTCATCAACTGGCCCAGCGGCCGAAGACTATATATGCAATTTTTTGTTTTCAAAAGACTATTTCTGAAATTTTATTTGTTTAGTGGATTATTTAAAAAAAAACTCAAGTAAACAGTGCAAATTTGATGCAGCAGAAAATAAGTGGCATACTAAAAAATTACATAACAGAATCACTAATCACATGTAAAAGTCTGGCAAATTAATAACAAAATTTGCATAGATTCAAATACTATTTGGATCACCTGAGAGGTTTGTACTAGCTCTACAAAGCTCAAGGCCCAGCCCAATAAGGCAATAAGTGATTTGCTAAATTGAAATGCCCACCATAGAACTTAAATAAGTGGGCCAAATCTCTTTCATTATGAAGTGAAAACATAGTGCAAAACTACCTTTGTTCTGCGTACTGTAAGATAGTTTATCAGAAAAGTTTGGTGTATAAATGATATAATTTGCCAGTACAAATGAGACTTCAAATTACTTTAGGAGCTAGAAGGCTTTTTAGCTTTTGCTAACATGGTGGCTTAAGTTTCTGCTGAGGACAGAAGTCAGAAGCGAGAGAGAGAGCACAAACAACTGAACAAGTTCGCGTGTACATAAGTTATCGTATATGGGTTAGGCGGGAGCGTGTTACACAATGTCTGAATGGATAATTTGTCAAAAAAGAAGAATTATGATGTTCCAATGTTTCAATCAAGTCTATGTCTTAACGTCAAATGTCATTTCTTTCCCTTTTTAGGAAACGCCCAAACGAGATGATTGTACACCTAAAATCTTTCTCTAGAAACATATTTCTTGCAATGTACTAAATTTTTTTTATCTGGTGAACGTTCTCCATAAAACAAAGTGTAGCACGGAGAGGTTTCACATTCCGATTGGGGAAGCAGAAGCTAAACCTCGTTTGGATTCTTTCTTTGTTATATTTTTCACTTAAGTCCATGTATTTTTCAATAGTTTGAACAAGTCCATCATGGAAGCCACATAGGAAATTTGAGCATTACGTTTGTTGTATACCCTTCACCTTTTCCACTTAAAGAAATAAGTTCACTTATAATTTATTGAGAGGTTTTAGAGGGGTTTTTATATTTACACACCTACATGGTTTTCTTTTCTTTTCTTTTTTATCTTAACCTATATGCTATACAATCATGTAAAGCAACTATGTAGTTTGTTATATTTGCTAATTTGATGTACACCGATTTCTATTTATCTTGTTAGGAGCATAAAATAAGTATTTTAATTATATTCATATTTTATATCTTCAATGTCTACTTTCTTGTTGTACATGTTGATATAATCTACTTATAAGTTTATTTTAGTATATATGTTATTTTTTATAGAAATCATAAGTTTTCTATTGTATACATATGCTTCGAAATTGTTGTTTTGGTGATGTGTACCCACGTAGCAAATGGGTGCACAGGTTATGTGTCAATGTGTAATTAGTTCTTAGGGAGTTTTGGTGTCTTCATAGAGAAGATGAGCTCTACATCTCTCGCTTGGGTATAGGAAAAGCGGTCTATATCCTATATGCCAAGATATTTTTGTGAGTCCCTTTGCTTCAACTTTTATTTAACAAAATTATAATTTTTTGTCGTGGTATTGCGAATACTCCAGTATTATTTGTGGAGGTTTCCTAGCTAAGCGGAAATGACGCGGGGTGACCGAGTGACCGGTCATCCCCCGTCGCACAAGCACAGCAAGGGACACGAAGATTTATACAAGTTCAGGTCTCAGTGGAGACCCTAGTCTTGTCGACGTGCTCCCAACAAGAGTTGGCTAGGAGAGTTCTCTCGTGGAGAGAGTGCTTCTAAGCACGCGTGTTTCTTTGTGTATTGATGTAAAAAATGAGTTGTCCTCCTTTACATGAGAGGGATACAAGAGCTTATATAGACCCAAAAGATGCAAAAAGACAAAACTACCCCGGCCGCAACCACTGGATCGAAGGGCACTAGCGTCCTTCTTCCGGCTGAGGGGGCTGGATGCTTGACAAGTGTCCTCGCCAGTTCCCGAGGTGCTTCTCACATGATCCTCACGTGACCCAACACCGAGGGCCCTTGCCTCCGGGCAAAAGGCGGCGCCCGGGACGGGGGTCACGAATGGCGGCGCCCAGGACGGGGGTCACCAGGAGCCTTGCCCTCAGCCGAATGGCGGCGCCCGGGGTCCCGAGCACCTTGCCCCCGGGCAAATGGCGGCACCGGGGACAAAAACCTCGGGAGCCCTTGCCTCCGAGCAAAAGGCGGCACCCGGGACGGAGTCACCAGGGGCCCTTGCCCCCGGGCAAATGGCGGCGCCCGGGGCGAAGACCCTGGGAGCCTTTGCCACCAGGCAGATGGTGGCGCCCCGGGACGGAGTCACCGGGGGCACCTTGCCTCCGGGCAAATGGCGTCGCCCGGGACGAAGACCTCGGGAGCCCTTGCCTCCGAGCAAAAGGCGACACCCGGGACAAGGTCGCCGGGGGCCTTGTCCCCGGGCAAATGGCGGTGCTCGGGACGAACACCCCAAGTGCCCTTGCCTCCGAGCAAAAGGCGGCGCCTGGGACGGAGTCGCCGGGGGCCTTTGCCACTGAGCAGGTGGCGGCGCCTAGGACGAAGTCACCGGGGGCCCCTTCCCTTTGAGCAAATGGCGGCGCCCAGGATGGGTGTCACCGAGAGCCTTGTCTCCGGGCAAATGGCGGTACCCGGGACGAAGACCACAAGAGCCCTTGCCTCCGGGCAAAAGGCGGCGCCCGGGACGGAGTCACCGGGGGCCCTTGGCTCTAAGCAAGTGGTGGCGCCCGGGGTGAAGACCCCGGGAGCATTTGTCACCGGGCAGGTGGCGGCGCCCGGGACGGAGTCAGCGGGCGGCCCTTACCTCGGGTCAAATGGCGGCACCCGGGACGAAGACCCCGGGAGCCCTTGCCTCCTGGCAAAAGGCGGCGCCCGGGACGGGATCGCCGGGGGCCTTGTCCCCGGGCAAATGGCGGCGCCTGGGACGGGGGTCACCGGGAGCCTTGTCCCCAGGTAAATGTTGGCGCCCATGACGAAGACCCCAGGAGCCCTTGCCTTTGGGCAAAAGGCAGCGCCCGGGGCGAAGACCCTGGGAGCCTTTGCGACCAGGAAGGTAGTGACGCTTGGGACGGAGTCACCGGGGGCCCTTGCTTTCGGGCAAATGGTGGCGCCCAGGACGCACTCACTGGGGGCCCTCACCTCCGAGCAAATGGCGGCACCCGGGCCGGAGACCCAGGGAACCTTGGCCACCTGGTGAGTGGTGGCGCCCGGGACGAAGTCATCGGGGCCCTTGCCACCGGGGCAGGGGAGATTTCCCCCAACAGCAGCCCCCCATGTCTTCTGGAGACATCCTCTGAGTCTCCGGAGGGAATGGTCTACACCATTGGGAACATCTCCCCCAGAAGCGATGCCCGGCGCTTGGCCAACACTTCGGTTCTAGTGCCGATCCTTTATGACGAAGCCGCCGATCATCATGATGCCATCGGCCTCGATTGTCGTGCGCCATCGGCAATAAATGCCTTGCGCGGTTCGAACGGTCGTCGCTTCGTCTCAAGCGCGCACACTTTTGATTTGCGCGCGTCTTTTGAAACGGACGGCTGAGATTGATAGGGTGAGCCACGTGGCGTCCATCGGGGCCATGCACAAGCTCTATAAATAGGGCTTCGAAGGGCTACAAAGAGTTCATTCCAAACTTCAAGCCCTCCTCTTCTCTCCGGTGCTCTAGTCTCCTAATAGCTCTCTCCCGGTAGCTTAGTTTCCGGAAACCCAGACACCCAAGTCCTGTTCTGTTGGGGGAAATCTCCACGCGGTCAAGTCCAGGTAAGTTCATGATTGCCCGGGGACAGTGGTCTCCAGTGCCTGCCCCGGGCGCCGCCATTGGCCCGGGGAGGGTGGCCTCCGGTGCCTGCCCCGGGCGCCGCCATTTGGCCCCCGGGACCATGCCCCCCGGGCAGGTCCCGGGCGCCGCCTTTGGCCCGGGGACAGTGGCCTCCGGAGCCTGCCCCGGGCGCCGCCATTTGGCCCCCGGGACCGTGCCCCCCGGGCAGATCCCGGGCGCCGCCTTTGGCCCGGGGACAGTGGCCTCCGGTGCCTGCCCCGGGCGCCGCCATTTGGCCCGGGGACAGTGGCCTCCGGTGCCTGCCCCGGGCGCCGCCATTTGCCCGGGGACAGTGGCCTCCGGTGCCTGCCCCGGGCGCCGCCATTTGCCCGGGGACAGTGGCCTCCGGTGCCTGTCCCGGGCGCCGCCATTTGGCCCCCGGGACCGTGCCCCCCGGGCAGATCCCGGGCTCCGCCTTTGGCCCGGGGACAGTGGCCTCCGGTGCCTGCCCCGGGCGCCGCCATTTGGCCCCCGGGACCGTGCCCCCCGGGCATGTCCCGGGCGCCGCCATTTGGCCCGGGGACAGTGGCCTCCGGTGCCTGCCCCGGGCGCCGCCATTTGGCCCCCGGGACCGTGCCCCCCGGGCATGTCCCGGGCGCCGCCATTTGGCCCGGGGACAGTGGCCTCCGGTGCCTGCCCCGGGCGCCGCCATTTGGCCCCCGGGACCGTGCCCGCCGGGCATGTCCCGGGCGCCGCCATTTGGCCCGGGGACAGTGGCCTCCGGTGCCTGCCCCGGGACCGTGCCCCCCGGGCATGTCCCGGACGCCATCGCCCTCCTAAAAGGTAAAACCCCTGTTTGTTTATCACGTGCAGGTCACGCGAGGGACGCCTCGGGAATCAGCGACCACCTGTCAAGCATCCAAGACGTTTGACCGGGAGAAGGACGGTCCTGCCCTTCAATCCGACGGTGGCTTCCGGGGTAGTTTAGGTTTTTTGCTTCTTTTTGGGGCTATAAATAGCCCTTGTACCCCTCTGTTGTAAAGGATCAGTTCATTATTATTTGGAATAGCTAATCTCACAGACGTGCTCCGGAAGCCTCTCCCCCGGAGAGAGCCTCCCCAGCCGACTCCGGTCGGGAGCGCGTCGACAGGACTAGGGCCCCCACCGGGACCCGAACCTGTATAAATCCACGTGTCAATTCTTGTGTTTGTCCGGCGGGGGAGGACCGGTCACCCGGTCAACCCGCGCCGCGTGATCTCCGCTAGGATTGTCTTCAAAACCTGCCGGGGTATTCCTAATACCACGACAGTTGGCGCCGTCCGTGTGGACCCGTGACGAATCGCCATGGCTCCTCCGAGAACAAGGGCCCGCGCCCTTCCCGGTGACGCCGGTCCCGGTGACCTGGCGCCACCCGTCCGGGACGCTGCTGTTCCGGCGCTTCCGTCCGGAGGCGACCATTCCCAGGTACCGCCTCCCACCTTTCCTCTCAATCTAGGCGCCTCCACCTCCGGGTCACTCCCGGCGGCCGCGGGGACCTCGGCCGGGACGATTTTCCCCCCGACGGCTCCCCCGGCTCCCCGGGATGCCCTGCTGGAGGCACTCGTGGAGGGCCAGCTCCGCGCCCAGCGCTCTATGGACGAGCTCCTTAGTGTGTTGGCGCGGCCCTCGGCCCCCACATTTTCGTCGCACCCGTATCCGGGGATCATGCCCCCGTTTATGGGATACCCAGCGGCCCCTCCGGCGTCAGGGGGGCTGTCTACCCCGTATAATCCCGCTGGGGGGTTCCCTCCCCCCGCGGGATATACTTCCAGACACTTCTCGGCACCCGGGCCTGTCCCGGTGCCGGGAGGCTATTTCATGCCTGGGCCCTTCGTGGCACCAGGGGGGTACCCCGTCCCCGGCTCGCTTCCGGGGCTGGGGGGTCATTTCATGCCGGGGGCTATTCCTACGCCGGGAGCCAGTCCCGCCCCCCGCATTGCGTTTACCGCACCAGGGCCGGTCGACAGAGCAGCTCCCGTGCCTCAGCGAATTTCCCCCCGCATTGGCTCCCCAACCCAGGACGTCGCCGAGGGGGCTCACCCCCCACTGGTTCCGGATGTCACAGGGGCTTCCCCCTTTCCGGTCCCGGTCGTTGCCACGGGGGCCCCCTCTTCGGATCCGAACGCCGCCCCGGGCACCCCCTCCCCGGTTCCGGAAGGTGCAGGGGCTCCCCCCTTTCCGGTCCCGGGGGCCGTCACAGGGGGCTTCCCCCAGCAGGCCCCGGTAGCTTCCGGGCCGGCTGCTACAGTGCAGGAGCTCCCTCCCCCGGCGAAGCAGGTCCGCTTCTCCCCGGGGGGAGGTCGAGCGAATGCATTCTCCCAGCCGCGGGGAAGAGCTTCCCCCTGGTCGTTGTCGCAGGGAGCCTTGCTCTCGCACCGGGCGGGAGAAGAGACCCGCCGAAGAACCATCCTCCCCGGAGGGAAGCCCGGACGTCCGGGAAATCAGTCCCGGCCCGGAAGAGAAGCGTCGTGACCACCACTCCAGTGGCCCTCTTGGGCCGCTACCTGACTCGGATAACAAGGGGGCGTCCCCCGTTAAAGAAGACAGTGACTGGGGCTCCCCCCGGGAAGTGCAGGGGGCGAACCAGCCCCTGTGTCGAAGACTCCGTAGCATCCGATGGCCGCGGCCCTACCGTCCCCCGCACATCGAGCATTATAATGGCGAGGCGGACCCTTACGAGTTCGTGCAGATCTACTCCACCGCCATCTCCGCGGCGGGGGGGACGAGAGTGTCCAATGCAACGTCTTCCCCCTCTACCTCACCGGCATTGCCCGCTCCTGGTTTTACAATCTGAAGGCGGGCTCCATCAAGTCTTTCTCGCAGCTCAAGCGGGAGTTCTGTGCCAACTTCCAGGGGAACTACGTGCGTCCCCTGGACTCCTCGCAGCTGTATACTGTCCGGCAGAGAACTGGGGAGACCATCAGAAGCTTCTTCAAGCGCTTTGCCCAGGTGAAGAGCAAAGTGGCCCACGTCCCCGACTCTACGGTCATCGAAGCTTGCAAAAGCGGCATCCTCCCGGGGGAGCTCCACCGAAGGCTTTCCCGGAGCTGCCCCTCTTCCGCCGATTAGCTCTTCAACGTGCTCGAAAAGTACGCTCGGGCGGAGGAAGACGACATCTGGAAGAAGTCCCAGGGGGCTCCCGCCCCTGCCGAGCGGGGGGCCCGGGATCCCCCCAGGCGCCCCAGGCAGGGGGGCCGTAGCGAACCACGGCCTCGGGACACTTTCGTCCTCGAGGGCGGAGGCGGCTCGCGCGACCCCCCGAAGGGCAACCGCCCCTTTCCCAAGCCGAGAGGCCATGGGGGAGGACAGTCTTCGCGCGGCCGCGAAGGCCCCGCGGGGAGAAGCCGGGAAGGACCGTGGTGCAGCTTCCACGGGTCCAGTACCCACGCCACCCGAGATTGCCACCAGCTGCTGCAACACTTCGCGGCATTCCTCGACCAGCGCGGGCAGGGGGGGGGACTCCGTCCTCCTTGCCCCCTCGGCCAGCTGTTCCGGCCCTTCCCGCTCCCGCGGGGGGGCAGCAGGTGCAGGAGGGGGAGCCTTCAGACGCTCTCCCCTTTCAAACTTCTCAGCGCCGCATCAACGTCATCGTAGGGGGGTCCGCCTCCGGGCGAGATTCCAAGCGCCAGCGCAAGGAGTACGCGCGAGAAGTTAAGGTAGTGGGGGTGCTACACGCGTCCGTGCCGCCCAAGTGGTCGGACGTCCCCCTCACCTTTACGGCGGAAGACGCGTGAGGGGTTCGCTTCCCCCACGACGACGCGCTCATTGTCTCCGCGATAATCTACAATTGCCATTTGGCCCGCATCCTCGTGGACGGCGGAAGCTCCGCCGACGTCCTGTTCCTCAAAACCTTCAAGGAAATGCAGGTGGATGAGAAGCTCCTGCAACCAGCGGCAGGGCCTCTGCAAGGGTTAGTCCCGGGGAAGGCGATCCACCCCGTGGGCAAGGTAGATCTCCCGATCACCTTCGGCACCCCGGAGAACTACCGGACCGAGCTAGTCCGCTTCGACGTAGTGGACCTCCCCTCCTCCTACAATGTGATTATGGGGAGGACTACGATCAACCGGCTGGGGGCTGCCACCCACCAAAACTACTTGTGCATGAAGATCCCCGGGCCGCATGGCGTGATCAACGTCCGGGGGGATCAAGACATGGTCCGCGCTCTATACGAGCGAGCTGCTGCCACAATAGGAAGCGTCAACCTGATCAAGGCACCCGGGGGGGAGGCTCCCCCCCCGGACGTAGACGTCGCTGCGCCATCCCCTGGGAGGCCCCTCCTCAAGCCGCGTCCGGAAGGGGGCCTCCGGAAGGTCCCGCTGTCCCTGGGCAGCAAAGACCAAACTGTCCAAATCGGGGCAGAGCTCCCCCAAGACCATGCAGCGCAACTCGCAGCCTTTCTGCGCGAAAACTCCGACGTTTTTGCGTGGAAGCCTTCCGACATGCGGGGCGTCGCCCGGGAGGTTATTGAACACAAGCTCGCGGTAACCCCCGGTCACCCCCCTATCAAGCAGAAGTTGAGGAAGCTGTCCCTCGAACGTCAAGAAGCCATCAAGACGGAGATAGCCCGGCTCCGAGAGGCGGGGTTCATCCGGGAAGTGTTGCACCCCGAGTGGCTCGCAAACCCCATCCTCGTCAAGAAGTCAAGTGGCAAGTGGCGCATGTGCGTGGACTTCACCGACCTTAACCGCGCTTGCCCCAAAGACAACTTCCCGCTCCCGCGGATCGACCAGCTCGTTGACTCCACCGCGGGGTGCGAGCTGATGAGCTTCCTAGACGCATACTCGGGATACCATCAAGTCCGGATGGCGGAGGGGGATGAGGAAAAGACGAGTTTTATAACTCCCCTCGGAACCTTCTGCTACCGCCATATGCCCTTCGGGCTCAAGAATGCGGGAGCCACCTTCCAGCGCCTTATGACGCTGGTCTTCAAAGATCAAGTCGGCCGCAACGTCGAAGTCTACGTAGACGACGCGGTCGTCAAAAGCCCCCGTGCAGCCTCCCACATCGACGACCTCGCAGAGACCTTCCGCAACCTCCGCACGTTCGGGCTCAAGCTCAACCCGGAGATGTGCGCCTTCGGGGTGCGCGGGGGGAAACTCCTGGGTTTCCTCGTGTCCCAGCGGGGCATTGAGGCAAACCCCGAGAAGATCCGGGCCTTCCTAGAGATGCCCCCGCCGCGCTCCGTCAAAGATGTCCAGCGGCTCTCTGGCCGCCTGGCCGCGCTTAGCCGCTTCGTCTCCCGTTCGGGGGAGCGGGGCCTCCAGTTCTTCAAGATCCTCCGAGGGCTTGAGGGGTTCCGCTGGACCCCCGAGGCCCAGGAAGCCTTCAACGACCTCAAGAAGTACCTCTCCAGCCCTCCAATACTCGTGAGTCCGTCTCCGGAAGAGCCCTTGCTCCTCTACCTCGCCGCGACCCCCGTCGCCGTCAGCGCGGTTTTCGTGAAGGAGCAAGGGGGGCAGCAACGTCCCGTGTACTACGTTAGTGAAGCCCTCCAAGGGGCCAAGACTCGGTACACGGAGATGGAGAAGATTTGTTACGCTCTCCTTATGGCGTCCCGGAAGCTCCGGCATTACTTCCTGGGGCACCCCATCACCGTTCCGTCGTCCCTCCCCCTGGGGGAGGTACTGCGGAATAAAGAAGCCACCGGCCGGATTGGGAAGTGGGGGGCCGAGCTTGCCCCTTTCTCCCTGTCCCTTACCGGCCGCTCAGCAATCAAGTCGCAGGTCCTCGCCGACTTCATCGCAGAATGGACTCCCGCCTCTGGGTCCGGGGACGAAGATCTCCCTGTGCCGCCCCGACGCAGTGACCATTGGACCTTGCTGTTTGATGGGTCACTGTGTCTCGCTGGGGCTGGCGCGGGCGTAGTCCTCCGGAGCCCCGAGGGGAAGGAGCTCGAGTACGCCGCGCGGCTCGAGTTCCCCGCAACCAACAACGTCGCCGAATACGAGGCTCTACTCCTCGGGATGCGCCTTGCGCGCTCCCTGGGGATCCGGCGCCTACTAGTGAAGGGAGACTCTCAGCTCGTTGTCTGCCAAATGGACAAATCTTACCTGTGCCATGACGCAAATTTAAGTCTTTACTTGCAGGAAGTACGAAAAATGGAGAAACACTTCGACGGCCTTGAGGCCCGGCATATCCCGCGAAGGGAGAATGACCGGGCTGATGCTTTGGCCCGGGCGGCAAGCGCCCGGGAAACGCTCCCCAAGGGGGCCTTCTTGGAAACAATCACGAAGCCCTCGGTGGCCCCCCCGGACGCAGGCCCCGAGCCTCCGGTCCCGGAGGTCACCGAGATCGTCCGGCCGTCGTCATGGATGGATCCCCTCATCTCCTTCATCAAGGGGGAGGGGGACCCTCCCAGCGAGACCGAGGTTAAGCGCCTCCGGGCCAAAGCCCGGGCATATCTCCTGCTAGAGGGAAGGCTCTACAAGCGGGGGGCTTCAGCCCTCCTGCGCTGCCTCCCCCGGTCGGAGGGACTTCAACTCCTGGAAGACATTCACGCGGGGAGTTGTGGTTCTCACCTAGCCCCGCGTGCCATTGCCGCCAAGGCCCTTCGGCAGGGCTTTTACTGGCCTACAGTCATGCGCGACGCGCGAGACGTTGTCTCCGCGTGCGAAGCATGCCAGAAGATGGCCAAGGGCTCGAATCTCCCCCCTGTAGCGCTACGGACTATCCCCATCACTTGGCCCTTCGTGCGCTGGGGGATGGACCTCTTAGGGCCTTTCCCCCCAGCGCCCGGAGGATACAAGTATGCGGTGGTCGCGGTCGACTACTTTACAAAGTGGGTTGAGGCGGAGCCCTTGGCTAGCATCACCTCCCGGGCCGTTCAGCGGTTTTTCTGGAAAAACGTCGTTTGTCGTTTTGGTGTCCCCCGGGAAATTACCGTGGACAACGGGACCCAATTCGACTCGGCTTATTTCCGGGAATTCTGCGAAGGCCTGGGGGTCGTCATCCACTTCGCCTCAGTGGCCCATCCCCAAAGCAACGGGGCCGTCGAGAGGGTCAATGGCGTAATCCTGCAGGGGTTACGCCGGAGACTCGAACAAACCGCTTCCAAGCGGGGCGCGTGGGCAGAGGAGCTCCCTAGCATCCTCTGCTCCATGTGCACGACCCCGTCCCGGGCCACAGGGCGTGCTCCCTTCTCCCTAGTCTACGGGGCGGAGGCAGTCCTCCCCCCGGAGATCGGCTTCCGGTCGCTGCGGGTCGAGCTCCTGAACGGAGCCACAACCGCAGCCTACCGGGCCAACGAAGACAACCGGCGGCTGGAAATCGACCTCGTGGAGGAGGAACGCGACCGAGCGCTCCTCCGCCACGCCATCTACGAGCGCGAGATGTCGCGCGCATACAACCAGTGCGTGCGCGAGAGAGCTTTCCGCCTTGGGGACCTTGTCCTCAAGCGCGTCACAGACCCCCAAGCCCAGGGTAAGCTCTCCCCCAAGTGGGGGGGCCCCTACAGGATCTCCGCTGTCCTAGGCTCGGGGGCCTACAAGCTCTCCAACCTTCAAGAGCAGGAGCTGAAGCACACCTGGAACTTGCGTTTACTTCGCAAGTTCTACGTCTAGCCTAGCAGGCCTGTCCCCTCCCCCGGGGCGGTCACGCCGGAGGGGGAGGGGGGACACTGTAGCTTCCCTTTTTCCCCCTTCGCGGCTTCGCAGGGGGTATTTGTATATTTCATTAATAAATGCATAGCCTTTGTTCTTCAACTGTCTCACTGCAGGTTGTTCTTGTTTACCGCCCCTAGTGGTGATGCCCTCCCCGCTAGGACGCCCTCCCCGTGAGGATGCCTTCCCCGTGAAGATGCCCTCCCCGCGAGGAAGTGGGCCAGTCCCAACAAGTCCCTACAACGGAGCCTGCACTCGCGTAGGGCGGCTTACGATCAGCCCTCGTGGACTGAGGGTGTAAGCGGCAACCCGGTCCCCAGCGGCCGCGGTAACGAGTCACTTTGGGAGACTAGTCCCCTGCCCAAACACTCAAGACCCGTCTTCGGGCACTTCCTCCTCAGGGAGTAGACGCTCTCCTCAGCGGGACGTCTAATGGCTTTCTGGATCTATCTTCCTCCTCCGGGAGTCGATGATATTCCCGGCTCCCCGTTCTCACGGCGACCGGAAGATCAGCCCCTTGCGGCTTGATTGGATCTATCTTCCTCCTCCGGGAGTCGACGATATTCCCGGCTCCCCGTTCTCACGGCGACCGGAAGATCAGCCCCTTGCGGCTTGATTGGATCTATCTTCCTCCTCCAGGAGTCGACGATATTCCCGGCTCCCCGTTCTCACAGCGACCGGAAGATCAGCCCCTTGCGGCTTGATTGGATCTATCTTCCTCCTCCAGGAGTCGACGATATTCCCGGCTCCCCGTTCTCACGGCGACCGGAAGATCAGCCCCTTGTGGCTTGATTGGATCTATCTTCGTCCTCCAGGAGTCGACGATATTCCCGGCTCCCCGTTCTCACGGCGACCGGAAGATCAGCCCCTAACGGCTTGATTGGCTCTATCTTCCTCCTCCGGGAGTCGACGTTATTCCCGGCTCCCCGTTCTCACGGCGACCGGATGATTATCTCTCGAAGACCTTATTCCCGGCTCCCCGTTCTCACGGCGACCGGACAACTGCTTTACGAAGATACATTATTCCCGGTTCCCCGTTCTCACGGCGACCGGACGAACCCTCCCGGGAAGCTCTCCTCCGGAGGTCTTATTGGCTTTTCATGAGCCCCTTCCGCGCCTTGTTCCCGGTTCCCCGCTCTCCCGGCGGCCGGATGAACCTCTCCCGGTGCCCCCGGGCACCCCGGAAGGTCCCTCCCTCGGAAATCCTGTTTTTACAATTTTCTAACTTAGAAAATATCCCTACAGGTTATGCTCCCCCCGGGGACCCTGTTTCCCCCACAGCACGCGGAGGCTTCCCCCCGCCCGCTGTGGGCGGGGGGGGACAGGGGGTCCCCGGGTCACCCACGAAGAAACTTAGCTCATCCTTGTCAAGATGAGTCGCCCAGACCATCCAAGAAGAAGAAAATAAAGAGGCAATAAAAAGAAACAATGCGCTTTATTGATCAACAAACCCGGAGGACATCTTCCCCCTCCGGTGGGTTTCGGAAATGATACAACCCGGGTCCTAACCCGGGGGATTTTCTACGAGCCTAAGGCCCCTACGCCTAACGCTCCCGGAGGCGCTCCCTCAGCTCCCGGGCCAAGTCCCGGTACAGCGCCCGGACGCGACGCTAAGAGTCCCGAAGTACGTCTTCGGGCCAAAACTCGTACCCAGCCGGCGGAAGTTTCCGGAGAGGAGGTATCATCTGGGCCTTCGGGCGCGGGGGAGTTAATTCAGCACGGCTGTTGTCAAAATTATCCAAGTGCCATTCCGGGCGCCACCTCAACCGGACAGGCTCCCGGGCAGTACCGCCGTCGCGCCTCCCGGAGACAAGGCTCAGCAAAATCAAAGCCGCTTGGGCGCCCCCCGGAGAGCCTCTCCCGGACCGTTGCTCGAGAGCAACCCCCCGGGAACCCTGGTAACATTTCATTGCAAAGACTTAGAAAAATTTCTAATATATTTCATTGCAAAATGTTTTTGTACAAGTGCCCGGGGCTTCTCCTAAGAAGCTACCGGAATCAAAATGTCTAACGAAATAAAAAGGGGTCCTAGCTAAAGACCCGGGGGAGGCTCATACTTTGGCATTGGGGTCCTCCCCCCGGGGAGCTTCCTCCGTGGCCGGGGCAGGGACATCCGCGGCCGGAGGCGCCGGTGTCGGGAACCACGTCCGGATGATCCGGTCGTAGAACCCCTCCGCTAGCAGCTCCACCTCCCGGCGCGTTGGCTCGAAGGCCTCCGGGAAGCCCCGGGGGATGCGCCCCCCGATCGCCCGGGCGCCGACCCCACGGTAGTCAACGAGCCCCGCGGCGGCCGCGATGACGGGGATCGCCCGGCCAAGTGCCCGGACGTCCGCAGCCTCCGGGATGGCGGAGACTTGTGCGTTAAGAAAACACACAGCCTCCGCGAGGGTCGCCGGGGGCACCTCCGGGCCGCTACCGGAGCCCAGGCAAACGCCAAGGCTTTCCAAGGCCGAGCGGAAGGAGTGGCCCGCGTCCGACAGCGCCCGGACGCTGGAGCTCTCGAGCTCCCGGAGCGCCTTCTCCCGCACCTTGGCCTCCTCTCGGAGGCGGATGTAGGCGCCCTTCGAAAGGTGCACCTGCGCCCGGGCCCGGGACAGCTCGTCAAGAGCTTCGTCCCGCTCCCGGAGGGCCGCCTCCCGCTGCTCGACGCAGGCCGTGGCCCGGCTCTCCGCCTCCTTGAGCAACCGGGTGACCCGCTGCTCAAGGCCCCAGGTAACAGTCGCTACCTACAAAATGCATAAAGAGTTAGAAAAATCTTAAGTGCAGGAAAAAAGCCGGTGTTGAGAGCTCGAGTTACCTGGGCTCCGAGGGACTCGAGCCCCTCAAAACGCTCGTGGAGCGTTCCTCCCGCTACGAAGGCCTGCACCTTCCGGTTGTGCAGGCCCTCCGCGTAGCGGGCCACCTCACCCGCGGGAAGTAGGGAGGTGTCTTGCCCGGCCCTCCTATCGCGGCCGAGAGAGGGCCCCCGGACCTCTGAATCCGGGAGCACGGCCGGCGTCGCCGGCGTCTTCGTCGACGAAGTTTCCTCCGAAGACGAAGACGAAGATTGGGCGGGGATCTCCGCCCGGGGGGGGATCATCGGGCCTTTCCCCGCCCCAGGCCGGAGGGCCCTCGGAGCCTCCTGCTCCGGGGGGACCTCGAAGACTGAGGGGCTCCCCCCCTCTTCATCAACCGGCCAGAGGCGCGGGGGCGCCGTCCCCGAAAACCTCACCTCTAGCCTCTCCGGCGCCAATGCCGCCGGGAGAGGCGAGAGGAGCGTCACGCGAATTGGCGACGGGGCGTAGTCCGCCGAATCGGACCCCGCCCCATCGACAACAACCTCCTTCCCCCGGGCCTCGACGGGGGCCTCCGGGGGCGGAGGCGTCGCCTCTGCCCGGGGCGCCGCCCGGGCATGTTCGGCTCCGGGAGCCGGCCCCAGGCCCTCACCGGCGTCGTCGCCGGCGCCGTCGTCGGGGCTGGGGTCTTTTGGACCCGGGGCTTTTTGGGCTCCGAGCCCCCGGCAGCATCCTTCCCCCGTTTATGAGACCCGGGGGTGGGAAGGGGCTTCCTCTCCGGAAGCCTGAGCCCGTAGGCCTCGGCCACCAAGTTCCGGGGAGGCCCCTCCCCCACGAGGCACACGATGCGCTCGTGTTCGTCGGTGAAGTACCTCCCCAGGAGGTGCTCGGCCTTGTCCCTCGCCGCCGGGTACGGGCGCACTATAAGAGGTAAAAAGTTAGTCATTTTCCCGTAAAAAACTGCAAGTACAAAAATGCAGGGGACTTACGCCGCGTCACCGGCTTGACCGGAGGCCGCTGCTCCGGGCCCATGCCGATCCCCCTTCCCCCGCGTGAGAAGGGGGAAAGCCGCAGGAGCGCCAGCTCCTCCGCGGCGTCCCGCATCGAGTGGGCCTTCTTCGCCAGCACCACCTTCCCGAGGAGCTCGAACTCCTCGTCCGTCCACACCGGCGGCTTCGGTGCGGATGACCGGCTGTAGGTGGGAGGCTCCGGGGCGTAGACCACCGCCTCGTCCCAGACCCGGAGGTAGAACCACCTCCGGAGCCAGTCCCCCCAGTGGTCCCGGGAGGCCGCCGCCGGGTAGTCCGCCACCCGGGAGGGCAGCATCTGGACCATCACCGAGCCGAAGGGGGACTTCGGTCCTCCCTTCACCAGGTGGGAGCTCCGCGCTGCCGGCTCATAAAAATACCGGAAGACGCGGAGGGTGGGCTCCCGCCCGGTCGCCGTCTCGTACAGCCAGATGAAGAGACCCATCCGGACGAGGGCGTTGGGGGTGAGGTGGTTGAGCGCCACCCCGTACTCCTTTAGGAACTCCTGGAGCATCGGGTGCACCGGGAGCCGGAGCCCTGCCTCGAGGAAGGCCTCGAAGGCCACAACCTCTCCGGGCCTGGGGCGGGGGGCTCCGTCCTTCTTTAGGGGGACCCGGATGTCCCCCTCTTCGACGACGCCCTTCTTGACCAAGGACTCCTCTTCCGAGGCCGAGAACTCGGAGGCCCAGAGGAAATCCGCGGGGATTTCCTCCGGGGGCACCTCCGTGGTCTTCGCTCGACCTTTGGGTGCCATTAGGTGAGTTCTTTGTTTTTCGTTGGCTAAGTTTTCAGGTGGCTACGGCTACAACTCCCGGACGCTCGCTACCGGAGAAGGCTACCGGAAATGCTACCGGGAGAGCGCTACCGGGAGAGCTGAAGCTGGAGTTGGAAAATTTGGAATGAGCTACCGGGGCCCCCTAAGGCCCTATTTATAGAGGCTGGCCGTGATCTAGATGCGCGCCACGTGGCCCCCTCGGAGCAATCTGGACCACTGATTCAAACCGTGCGCGGGAAACGAAGGGACAGGCGCGTAAATCGAGACGCCGTTTCGAACCCCGCGTGCATTTATTGCGAGAACGGCGCGGCCATGAAGCGCCCGGCACAGAAACCGAAGCGTCGCCGGGGCTCCGGTGATTTTCGTCCGGAGATTTTCCCGGTACCGTAACCATTCCCTCGGGGGGCTCAAGCTTCGTCCCCGGAGAGCATGGGGGGCTGCTGTTGGGGGAAATCTCCACGCGGTCAAGTCCAGGTAAGTTCATGATTGCCCGGGGACAGTGGTCTCCAGTGCCTGCCCCGGGCGCCGCCATTGGCCCGGGGAGGGTGGCCTCCAGTGCCTGCCCCGGGCGCCGCCATTTGGCCCCCGGGACCGTGCCCCCCGGGCAGATCCCCGGCGCCGCCTTTGGCCCGGGGACAGTGGCCTCCGGTGCCTGCCCCGGGCGCCGCCATTTGGCCCGGGGACAGTGGCCTCCGGTACCTGCCCCGGGCGCCACCATTTGCCCGGGGACAGTGGCCTCCGGTGCCTGTCCCGGGCGCCGCCATTTGGCCCCCGGGACCGTGCCCCCCGGGCAGATCCCGGGCGCCGCCTTTGGCCCGGGGACAGTGGCCTCCGGTGCCTGCCCCGGGCGCCGCCATTTGGCCCCCGGGACCGTGCCCCCCGGGCATGTCCCGGGCGCCGCCATTTGGCCCGGGGACAGTGGCCTCCGGTGCCTGCCCCGGGCGCCGCCATTTGGCCCCCGGGACAGTGCCCCCCGGGCATGTCCCGAGCGCCGCCATTTGGCCCGGGGACAGTGGCCTCCGGTGCCTGCCCCGGGGGCCGCCATTTGGCCCCCGGGACCGTGCCCGCCGGGCATGTCCCGGGCGCCGCCATTTGGCCCGGGGACAGTGGCCTCCGGTGCCTGCCCCGGGCGCCGCCATTTCGCCCCCGGGACCGTGCCCCCCGGGCATGTCCCGGACGCCATCGCCCTCCTAAAAGGTAAAACCCCTGTTTGTTTATCACGTGCAGGTCACGCGAGGGACGCCTCGGGAATCAGCGACCACCTGTCAAGCATCCAAGACGTTTGACCGGGAGAAGGACGGTCCTGCCCTTCAATCCGACGGTGGCTTCCGGGGTAGTTTAGGTTTTTTGCTTCTTTTTGGGGCTATAAATAGCCCTTGTACCCCTCTGTTGTAAAGGATCAGTTCATTATTATTTGGAATAGCTAATCTCACAGACGTGCTCCGGAAGCCTCTCCCCCGGAGAGAGCCTCCCCAGCCGACTCCGGTCGGGAGCGCGTCGACAGGACTAGGGCCCCCACCGGGACCCGAACCTGTATATATCCACGTGTCAATTCTTGTGTTTGTCCGGCGGGGGAGGACCGGTCACCCGGTCAACCCGCGCCGCGTGATCTCCGCTAGGATCGTCTTCAAAACCTGCCGGGGTATTCCTAATACCACGACATGTTCCCTGGTAACCTAGCCACCTGAGGATCCCGATCGCTCCGAAGGGTCGGGGCAAGGTTGCCTATGTTCCCCCAGAGGAAGTCACTATGGACTTCCTCCGGGCCTCAGAGTTCACCGTAGGGGACATGGAGTCCCTCGTGGAGTGGCTGGTGGTTGCGGATGGGGACATCTAGATCCCCTCTGATCCGTTTGAGACCTAGCCTTGGTTTTCGCACTAGGCTCGCTCAGATTCTAATATGCGGAATAACAGGATCTTATTTGGAAATACCAAAATCCAAAGTAATTGCACAATTCTTTATTTCAAAGAGGGCTTTATACGTCGAACGTTAGACACACTTGCCTACAACACAAATAAGTTCTATGACTCCTCGATGATCTAAACTAGACCTATTAAAAGGTATTTATAGTCCAATCGTTTGAATACGTATCAGACTCAGTAACCTACACGTATTAGACTCGTATAACTAACTAATCCTAAACGGATAGACTTAGTAATCTATATTTGGATCGGATTACAATTCCGAACAGGGAACGATCGCGAAACCTTTCTGAACACGGTTAAGGTCGTGAAGCCGTATGTGACTCGACCTAAAGATCCTCCTGGATCATGATTCCCTTGTTGAGAAGGAGCCAACCCCTGTTGCAACCTCTCGATCAAACTGGAGATGTGGAAATTGGGCTTGTCCATCTTCTCTAGTGTACCACTTTGCCGCACGTACTCGTTGACCTTTCCGACTGATTCGAAAAGTCTCCTTTGTGTCACTGCGGGTGGTAGTCACCTTCTTCTCCAGAATCAGATCTTCGCGTTGAGGTTTGTCTCGTTGATAGACCAAGACTTCAACAGATGGTACTATAGTATCTGGCTCATCATCCAGCATTCAAGGCTCGAAGAGTTTGAGGTTCTCAACATTGACAACTAGGTAAATATCCATGTATGGAGGTAACTCGAGCTGACAAGCATTATTACCCACTCTCCGCAAAATCCGAAAAGGACCATAACGAATGGGTTTGAGTTTCTTACCTTCACCTTTAAGTCTCTCCTTACTCAGATGTAATCATACCATATCGCCTTCTTGAAATTGCGCATCAACTCGGTGCCGATCATGTCGCACCTTGTACTTGAGTTGAGCTTTCAACAAGTTCTGTTCAACCTCACGACGGAGTCGTTGAATACCTTCCAGGAATTTTTGTGCTCGATCTTGATCAGATGCTTCCTTGCTGTTCTGTGCTGAGGTAGGGATCACAAACTCCATGTTGAATGGACTCTGTGGTGGAAATCCTAAACAGAGCTCAAATGACGACTTTCCAGTCAAACCATGCACTGCTCGATCAAAAGCAAATTTCAGGTACAGTATGCTTTCATCCCAGGTCTTCGGGTGCTTCGAGTTATATCCTCTCAAGAGATGAACGACTGTGCGATTTACCACCTCAGTTTGACCATCATTTTGCGGATGAAAGGCAGTACTCCTCTTTAGCTTGGTGTCCATCATCGTCCAGAGCAATCGCCAAAAGTGACTACGGAACCGGGTGTCGCGATCAGACACAATAGAAGTCGGCAGTCCAAAGTGTGTCCAAACGTGTTGAAAGAATACCCGAGCTGCTTCTTTTCCTGTGATAGTCTTTCGACAAGGTATAAGAATAATCATTTTTGCGAACCGATCAACAAGAACGAATAGATAGTCATTGCCACGTCAGGTCTTCGGCAATCCTCCCAAGAAATCCATGGATATACTCTCCCATGGTCGCGATGGAACTGGCAAAGGAGTGTACAAACCTAATTTTTGATTTGCCGATTTTGAGATACTGCAGAGACCACAGCCTCAAAAAAAACTGGCCACATCCTGCTGCATACGCGGCCAGAACACATGTGTTCGCTTCTCGCAACCATTGAATTCGAGGTCCTCCATGAGGTATTCAAAGTTAATTGCCCTTGTACAAGAGTCCTTCTTGATGAACGAACTCCGTAGGTTTCCCTGTTTCGAGCTCAGTCAGTGCTGTTTGAAAATCAGGGTCTTCACTGTACATAGTGGCATAGTCATCATGACATGAGGGCTCGATCTGTATGAATGCTGATAAATAGAGGGTCGTAACTGGTGGTCGCAACAACATGTCCACCAATTTGTTGTGTACGCCCTTCTTGTACTTAATCACTAGATTAAACTATTGCAGATACGACATCCACTTCATGTGTCGAGTTTGCTGTAGCTTGGACCGAGTTTGTAAATATTGGAACAGTTGATGGTCAGTATGGACAACAGTCTCTTTACCCAAGAGGTAACACCGCCAATGTTTCACGGCCTGATGCAGTGCACATAACTCCTTATCATAAGTCGGGTAGTTCTTCTGAGCTCCCTGGAATAACTCGGAGTGATATGCCACTGGTCGACCTTCTTGCATGAGCACTGCGCCCATCGCATAACCTGAGGCATCGGTTTCTAGCTCGAATGGTTTCTGGAGATTCGATAAAGCTAACACAGGCGTCTCGCTAATCTTCCTCTGCAGCAAGAGAAACGTGTCCTCATGCTTCCGTGTCCACTCAAACATCTGATCGATCTTGGTTAATGCATGCAATGGAGAAGCCACAATTGAGTAGTGTCGGATGAACTTCCGAAGGTATTGGCATGCTCCCACAAAACTGCGCACGTCCGTAACTGTTCGCAGTCGCTGTCGCGGCCACTCGCAAATCACTTTTAACTTATCCTGGTCAATTTGCAACGTACCATTGCCGACCATGAATCCTAGGTAAAGTAGAGTTTGTTGGCCGAACTCGCACTTCTTACGGTTGAGGCAAAGTCGATGTTGCCGCAGCTGTTCGAACACCTTTTTGACATGAATAAGGTGCTCATCCCACGAATGACTATAAACCAGTATGTCGTCGAGGTAAACGATCACAAAGTCATCGATGAACTATCTCAATACATCATTCATAAGACGCATAAAAGTTGTCGGGGCGTTGCAGAGACCAAACGGCATGACCAGCCATTCAAACAGACTTTGTCGTGTTTTAAACGCGGTCTTCCATGTATCCTCCTCTCGGATGATAACATGATGATATCCTGACTTAAGATCCAATTTGGAGAAGACAACGGCATGCTTCAATTGGTCTAGTAGGTCGTCAATACGAGGGGGGGTACCGGTTCTTGATGGTGATCTTGCTTAGTGCTCGGTAGTCGATGCACATACGCCAAGTCCCATCTTTCTTTGGTACTAACACCACAGGAGATCCACAAGGTGAACTACTCGGTTGAATGGCACCATCGTTTAGCAACTCACCAAGTTGTCTCTTGATCTCTTCATTCTCCAATACTGAGTTGCGATACATACTCAGATTGGGCAGTGTCGTATCGGACACAAGCTGAATTTCATGTTCGACTGGTCGTTTCGGCGGACGACCCTGGGTAGTTTCGAATAGATCGCTGTATTTCTCCAGCAGTCCCGACGAACGACTAGAATCCTCTCGGCATGCCAACGACAACGCTGGTCGAGTACCCTCACCTTGACCAATGGGTCGAATCATGACAAGCACATACTTGTGACATGCATTGACAATTCGTTTGGTTTGATTTGCGGTTATTAAGTTCGAAGTGTTGACGTGGATGTCTCTACTGATTACGAACTTAACTCCGTCTTTGGTGAGGTCACACTCTTGCGCACGCTGATGAAAGTGAGCGTCTCGATCATACAGATACGGACTCCCAAAGATTACCTAACAGATATCGATAGGGACAACATCGCATTGCACCTCGTCTATATATCATGTAGAGATTGCAAACTTCAACACACACTGACTCGTAATCTGTTGGTTCACGTCGGATGTAAACCAACCTAGCAGATAGGGTCACGGGTGTGTGGTTCTCTTCAAACCAAGTCGCCGAACCAGTCCAACGGAGACCAGATTCTTTTGACTTCCGGGATCGAATATCGCTGCGACCACTTCGTGCTTCACCTAGATGTTGATGGTGAAGTAGTCCTCCATTGGGTGATGGCCATTCGGTGGATCCGAACCCTTCACCTTCGGCATTGCCATCAGAGAGAAGGTCTTATCTGCCTCATTAACCGAATTCACTCGGACAACTTCTTCGTCGGGTGAAGTCGCAGTAGCCATGGCTGTTCTTTTCCCTGGTCCATTTTTCTTTGGTCGAAGTTCAGGATGAAGCTTGTAGCATTTGTCCTTGATATGTCCCACGACTTGACAATGTTCACAAAAGGCACCCGTGCCCGATTTTGAAGCGTTGTTCTTCGGACTCGGCTTTTTCTTTGTCAAGGTCACATTTTCCTTCGTGCTTTTGTCGCTGTGGGATTTGTTCTTCTTCTTGATTGCCATAGCAGTTGTGCTCGCGGTCACAATGTCTTGGAAGCCGAACAGACTTAACTCAGTACTGATCAATTTCTGTAGTCCAGATGTGTACTTCCGAAATACCTGAGGATCGGACAGTGAGATGCCGATGACCATTGCTTGTCACCGAAACTCTGTCGTATAGTCTTGGACGGTGTGGTCGCGCCGTTGGTACAATCTATGCCAACGCTCCCATCTCTCCTCAATGTAACCCATCAGATAGAATTCTTGTCGCAGAAGTCGTTTGAATTCACCCCATGCAAGGTCGTCAGCTTCACCACTAGCGACAAGGACCTTCTACCAAGTCTTGGCGTGGTCCTTCATCTTCAAAGGTGCGAACTTTACCTTTTGAGCACTACTGAACCCTTTCAAGTCAAAGTAGGTCTCAAGTTGATCGATCCAAGAATCTAGCTTCTCGGCATCGATCACCCCATCATATATGGGTATTTCAATCTTAGCGTCGACCTTGAAAGATCCGACAGCTAAAAAAGTGTTGGCGAGGTCGTCGGTCTTATGGTCGCCTTCGTCTTCATCTTCGTCTGCCCTGCGCAAGTCTTCACCAGTCTTCACACCTATAACCTTCATTGCTTCAGGAGGTACAATAATGGCCTGCTGCTTAATCCAAGTAAGCCCAGTTTCCATGTCGGTGGAGAGCTTAGCCACTTGTTCGGCTAGGTTAGCTTGAACGGAGGTATCGTCAAACATTGTCGCAGACATGGCTCTAGGAACCATCAATTGATTGCCTGGAGTTTCGCCTGAGGTTTTGTAACCCTGGCGAGTCTTCACCATCCACAGGATAGGAAAGTTGCTCTGATATCAACTTGATCCGTTTGAGACCTAGCCTTGGTTTTCGCACTAGGCTCGCCCAGATTCTAATATGCGGAATAACGGGATCTAATTCGGAAATACCGAAACCCAAAGTAATTGCACAACTCTTTATTTCAAAGAGGGCTTTATACGTCGAACGTTAGACACACTTGCCTACGTCGAACGAATTCTAAGTGTCTAAAACTCAAATAAGTTCTATGACTCTTCGATGATCTAAACTAGACCTATTACAAGGTATTTATAGTCCAATCGTATGAATACTTATCAGACTCAGTAATCTAAATATATTAGACTCAAATAACTAACTAATCCTAAACGGATAGACTTAGTAATCTATATTTGGATCGGATTACAATTCCGAATAGGGAACGATCACGAAATCTTTCCGAACACAGTTAAGGTCGCGAAGCCTTATGCGACTCGACCTAAAGATCCTCCCAGATCACCCTCAAAGGAGACCGCACCACGCCCCCAGTCCGTAGAGGTCGTTGCCTTCGTCTCCCGGCACATACTTTGCTCCGGGAGTTCCTTCGGGAGTATGAGGTGGCGTTGAACCACCTCACCCCCAACACACTCGTCCGGCTGGGTCTCTTCATCTAGCTGTTCTAGACGGCCACCGGGCTGGTGCTGATGATTCGGCATCTCCGGTACTTCTACGAGCCCTCCGCGAGAGGCTCGTGTATCGTCCGGGGTGGTCCGAAGTCCGCCTACGGCTGCATCATGATGTAGCTTCTCTCTTCCCGGGTAGAGAAGTACCCGGTGGCGGTCTCCCGGGACCACTGGGGTGATTGGCTTCGGAGATGGTTCTATCTCCGGGTGTGTGACTCTGGGCTCTCCTACTCCCCGAAGTCCCCTTCCTACTGCCGCATGTCCACCCCCAAGCCCCTAGTGTGGACTCCCGAGGAGCTCAAACTCCTCGGCAAAGTCGTCAGTGTCCGGGGCCTGAGATCAATGAGGGACACCGCCGAGGAGCTGGCACTCCTTAAGCTCTCCTCCTTCTCCCACCGATGGAGGGGGATCGGGCTGTGCCCGGCTCTTCGGCCTCCGCAGAGGTCGGTCACCCGGCGTAAGTATCCGGTAACTCGCACCTTCACTTAAGAGTTTTTTGACTAACTCTCGTTCTTGCAGTCCGACCGTACCCATCCGCCCAGGGGAAGGCGGAGAACCTCCTCGGGAGGTACTACGCCGACGAGCACGAACGGGTCATGCGCGTCATCGGGGAGGGCCCTCCCCGCAACTTGGTGGTGGAAGCTTTCAGGTTGAAGCTACCGGCGAGGCAGCCCCTCCCTACCCCCGGATCCCACAAGCGGGGGAAGCAGGTCACCAGGGTCCCCGAGCCGAAACACGCTAAGGCGCGAAAGGCCCCTGGTCTGATGGCGGTGTCAGACAGTCCACCCGGTGGAACACCAGAGGTGAACCCAGGGCCCAGACGCGCATGAGCCACGCAGAGGGTCCAGGCGACGTCCCCTCGCACGAAAGTGGAGCACGACGCGCCCATCGGCTTGGGTGAGAAGACGAGGGCCGTGAACGAGGCGGCCCACTCCGACTCGGCGTATTATCTCCCATGCCCCTCTCCGGCGGTTGCTTCTCTGGTGGAACTGGAGCCGGTGGCTCCGGAACGCCCAGAGGTTCGGTTCACGGAGGTCTCGCCTCCTCGCATCGAGTGGCTGGTAGATGAGGGGGCGAGCCCTTCTGCCTGTCCAGACTGTGGCTCCCTGGGAGCTCCACAGCCCGGGAGGGGTAAGGGGCTCCTCATCCCCCCCAAGGGTCCTGTCCCTTCGGCGAGCTCATCCTCCGATTCTTTGGAGACCGAGTCTTCAGCGCCCGCGGCTTTGCCGGAGGCCAGCCCGATCCGCATCGTCCCCGAGGACGGTTATAGGGGGCCTTCGGACGGGGACAGGGTCAGTGCTGCCGGGAGAGAGACCCCGATGCTATCTCCGGTCGAGGCCCGGAGGTTTTCCGCGGATCTTCAAACCCGGAAGGTCGTCGACTACATCCAGCGGGGGACCATTCGCGAGCACAGATCTGAACTTTCGCTCTACCTCCAGGTGAGTTAGTATCCGGGTGTTTTAGGCGCTTTCCCCGGTAGGTCGTCTAACCCCCGGGTTTGCATGCGGCGGCCCTCCCCCAAGGTGTCAAGATCCGCTACGAAGCGGCTTTGAGGGACGCGCAGGACAAGGCCGCGGCCTCGACAGCCAAGAGGGACGTGGCTCTCTGGGAGCTCTCCCGCCTTCACGCCCATCTCGCCCTTCGAAGGACGCCAACACCCGACTCTGGAGGGAGGCGAAGGCGTAGGAGAGTGCCCACCGAGAGCTCGAGAGCTCTTACTGCCGGGCAATCGCGGAGTCGGGCCACTCCGTTCGCTCGGCCGTTGAAGGGCTCAGGCTAAGTCTCGGCCCGGGAGGCGGCTCGGGAGTGGCTCCGGCGACGTTCATGGAGGCTATGTGTTTTCTCGATGAGCAAGTCTCCGTCATCCCGGAGGTTGCCGATGCGCGCGCCCAAGGTCGGGCTATCCCGGTAGTGGCCGCAGCCATGGCGCTCATCGAGCATCGGGGGACCGACGCCCTGTTGATTGGGGGTCGGCTTCCCCAGAGCTTCCCCAACTTCTTCGAGCCACAGCGGTGGGAGTTGGAAGAGTTGGCGGGCGGCATCTATGACAAGGTCGTCTAGGCCTGATTCCCAACCTCTGCGCTCCCGAGGAGGAGTACCCCGGCCACCGGGGGGGACAGCGACGGGCAAGTATGAACCTCCCCCTCGGGCCTTTAGATAGGTCCTCCTTTTTGCTTAGGACTTTTGCTCCCGGTAGCTTCTTAGAGGAAGCTCTGGAAATTTGTAAAGCTCTTTGCTCAATCAATAGAACAATATGATTTGCTAAGTCTCAACTTGTCGTGGCAGGTCCTCCGGGAGCCAGCTCCCGGGGGAGGGTTTTCGGGACCTGGACGTCTTAACCCATGGGGAGCCCCAGTGACAACGGGGATCACCCCCGGGACGGGGCCTCTAGGCTTGACGAGGCATGATTTGGCCGAGGCCCAGGTGACCTTAGCTTTGCTAAGTCTCGCCACCAGGGACCTTCACCGCTGTACTCCCCGGGAGCCACTCCAGTTACACTGGCTCCTAGAGTGGCACTTGGATAATTTTGGCAATAGCCGTGCCGAGTTGTCTCCTCCACGACCGGAGGCCCAGAGGGTTCCTCCGCTTAGGATACGCCCCCCAGCCAGCTACGAATATTGGCCCGAGAGATTTCTCAAAGAAACTCAGCGACGCATACTGAGACCTTTCTCGGGAGATGTCCCGAGACCTCGGAGGGTATTAGTCGTGTGTACTTCATGGAGGGGGTTGTCCTTCGTAATAGTTTTTTCGTGGGAGCTTAACTCCCCAAATTGTATCTTCATATTTGTTCGGGGCTTGTCGTCCCTGGGATGTCTTGACCTACCGCGGGGGGGGGGGGGGGGGGGGGGGGGTCCTCCGGTTAGATGTATCAGTGTACCGGGGGGGGAACGTCCCCCGGTTGAATGTATTAATAAAGCTTAAGATTGCTCATTCGTTTCACTTCTTGTTTTCTTATCTTTGAAGTATTCAAAGAAAAGGGTGTCCGGGTTTGTTCTCCTTGTAGGTTGTAAACTTTTCTGCTTAAGGCATCGGCCACTACATTAGCTTTCCCTGGATGGTACTGAATACTAAGATCATAATCTTTGATCAATTCCAGCCATCGGCGTTGATGCATGTTGAGCTCCGTCTGTGTGAAAATATACTTGAGGCTTTTATGATCTGTAAAGATCTCACACTTATGTCCAATGAGATAATGCCGCCATATCTTTAAAGCATGCACCACTGCTGCTAACTCCAAATCATGAGTCGGATAATTTTCCTCATGTGGTCTCCATTGACGTGAAGCATAAGCCACTACTCGACCTTGCTGCATTTACACACAGCCTATTCCTTGCTTTGAAGCATCACAGTAAACTACAAAATCTTCTTTGCTGTCTGGTAAGGTGAGGACTGGTGTTGTTGTCAATTTCTGCTTCAGCTTCTGAAAACTTTCTTCACACTTGATGGTCCATTCAAATGCAACATCCTTCTTTAGCAGGTTTGTAAGAGGTTTGGCAATTTGGGAAAATCCTTCGATGAATCTCCTATAATACCCTGCTAATCCCAAGAAACTTCTAATCTCTGAAACTGAGGTAGGTTGCTTCCACTCCTTGATTGCAGAGATTTTAGCTGAATCCACTGAAATTCCTTCTGCTGTCAACACATGTCCAAGAAATGAAATTCTTGACATCCAAAATTCGCATTTGTCAAACTTGGCATAAAATTGCCTCTCTCGTAGCCTTTCCAAGACTAGGTGTAAATGTTGCTCATGTTCTTCCGTACTCTTGGAATATATCAGAATGTCATCTATGAATACTATGACAAACTTGTCAAGAAAATCCATAAATGTACTGTTCATGACATTCATGAATGCTGCTGGAGCATTGGTCAAGCCAAAAGGTACTACTGTAAACTCATATAAACCATATCTGGTAGTGAAAGCAGTCTTCAGTATATCTTCCTTCTTGATCTTCAGTTGATGATATCCAGATTTCAAATCTATCTTAGAAAATACTTTGGCTCCTCGAAGTTGATCGAACAAGTCATCAATTCTTGGTAATGGGTACTTGTTCTTTATAGTGACTTCATTCAAAGCTCGGTAATCTACACACATTCGTAGAGTTCCGTCTTTCTTCCTCACAAACAAAACTGGGGCTCCCCATGGCGAAGCACTGGGTTTGATAAATCCCTTGTTTTCCAAGTCTTCGAGTTGATTCTTGAGTTCCTCCAAATCTGTAACTGGCATCCTATAGGGACGTTTTGCTATAGGTGCTGCTCCTGGTTTAAGCTCAATACTGAATTCTATTTCTCTGTCAGGTGGCATTCCTGGAAGTTCTTCTGGAAACACATCAGAATATCGTTGCACTACAGGCACTTGTTCCAGGCATAACTTTTGCAATGCTTGAACAGATCTTAGCGGTTTCTTGACTGATGATCTTTCTGCATAGAATAGAACTTTCTCCCCTTGGCTACTGACAATACTAAGGGTTTTCTCTTCACAGTCTACTAGACCTTTATGTTGGGACAACCAATCCATTCCCAAAATAATGTCTAGACCTTGCAGTTCTAGAACTAGTAGATTTGCCTCAAATTCTACCCCTTCTATATTGAAGGTTACATTTGGGCAGATCGAGTAAACAGATAATCTAGCCCCTGGAGTTTGTATAACCATAGAGTACTCTAGTGGTACTTGCTCTATATGCATTTCAACTTCAGATGCAAATGCTTTTGACATGAATGAATTTGTAGCACCAGGATCAAACAATATTAAGGCAGATGCAGATTGAATCAGAAATCTACCTAGAAGAATGTCGGTGGCGTTGCCTGCTTCTTGAATTGAAGTATAGTTTAATCTTCCTCCTTGGGTTGCAGCTGGTGCTCTACCTCTTCCTCTTCCTCGGTTAGCCATGTTTCCTCCTCTTCCTGCTGAATTTCCTCTAAAATTCTGTGATGGTGATGCTTTGGTTACTACTGGCTGTGTTCCTGCTTGAGATCTGGCAATGGACATCGGAAGTTGTATCCAAGGACAGAATTCTTTACGGTGCCCACACTGTCCACAATGATAACACTCAACATGAGGATGAGGGCAATCCTTCTGAGGATGATTCCCTCTGCAGTTGGGGCACAATGTCGTTGCTGGTCTGGGATTCTGATAGGATGGTCGAAAATTGGGAGTGATAGGAACTCTTCCTCTGATTGGATTTGGGTGTGGTCATGTTTGCTGGAACATCCTCCTCTTTCGGCTTTCTACTCCCATATTCTTCTTTTCTTCCACCTTTAAAGCTCTGTTCACTAGTGTTTGAAATTCCGTAAGTTCATGAGAAGCAATTTGATACTGTAAATAGTGTTGAAGTCCTTCTGTGAAGCGCTCTATCTTCTTCTCTTCAGTATCCACATCTCCAGGTGCGTATCGAGCCAAATGAGTAAATTGGTGTAGATACTCAGTAACTGACTTACTTCCTTGAGTTAAATTCCCAAATTCCTGACGCTTAGCTGCCATAACACCAGTAGGTATATGAAATTTCTGAAATTGATCCTTAAATTCCCTCCAAGAAATATTATCTTTATCAAGGTGGGCTTCCTGGTAGTTCATCCACCATGCAGCTGCAGCTCCTGATAACTGATGAGATCCAAAAAAAACTTTCTCTCGTTCGTTGCATCGGACCGTGTCTAGTTTCCTCTCGATATCCCGTAACCAATCATCGGCAACCATGGGATCGGTCGCACTAGAAAATGTTGGTGGACGGGTCTTTTGGAAATCTGTTAATCTTGCTCCTACAGCAGAAGTAGTTCCTTCTGTTGTTCCAGTAGGCAGTTTCTGAACTATCTGAGCTAACAACTGGGTATGAGCTATCTGAGCTTCCTATAGACTTTTCTCCATTGACAACAAAATTTCCTGAAGACTGGGTTGTTCATTCTGAGGTGGATTGGAACTCTGAGATCCCTGCTGAAACAAAGGGTCTCTTGGCATAGTTTCTTCTTCCTGCGGAGTCTGACCCATATCTTCTCTTCCACTTCGAGATCTCCTTCTGGTGTCAACCATAGTGGCTCTGAAAAAGGTTTAGACTGATCTAACTAACTAAGGCCAACTAAAACAGCAATGCAGAAATTAATGCAACTACTTTAATGCATAAAATTACTTAGGCTATCAGCCATAATACACAAATTAACCATTGCAAAAGCAACAACGAATCGTAAAGCTATTAAGAGCATCCACTAGCTCTGTCTACACCAACCTCTAAAACACTCTGAAACAACAGAACGCACTCTCACAATCTTACCGAATTTTTAGAAAATCCAAATAAAATTTTGAAATGAAGGTTTTTCAAGAGCTACAAAGCTCATTATTTTTACCAAAATAAAGTTTTCAACAAATAGTTTCTAATTAAATTACGTCTTCCTGGCACGGCCAATCCCTAAAGGTGTCGTCCTACAGTCAAGTTCTCATGTTGCTCTGATACCAACTTTTCTGTCGCGCCCCGAGACTGGGACTACGACTACTCCTGTAGAGACCTAGCTCGCTGCAGCTAGTCTCATTCTCACAAACCTTTGACTTCCCAGGATGAGTCAAACACAGGAGTATATTACATTGCAACAGAGTACTCACAAAATATTAAGCAGTGTGGCCTGCTGGCCTTAATATTACATAGAGAGGATTACAATGCCTACAAGGCATTCAGGGTTTAACAAAATATTTAACTACACAGCAGAAGTTAGATGACCCTCCCACAAAAGAAGTTGACGACAGAACAACACACTTCAGGGTTCTGGTGGAACTGATTCTCCTCCTTCTGGATCCACGAAGTACTCCGTGCCATCATCTTGATCAAAGTAGGCTCCATCTATTGAGTTGAATGTTGCAAGGGTGAGCACTTATGTACTCAGCAAGTCATAGGTAAGATTAGATACATATAGTAGTGATGATATGAACCTAGACTAGTCAAGAATTATGGATATTTGTAAAATAATCTTTTTCTTTCTCATCTCATCTTATTTCAGCTCATGGCAGCACTTTTCATAACATACATCATCAATCATGT
This sequence comes from Pharus latifolius, assembly GCA_019359835.1. Lineage (NCBI taxonomy): Eukaryota > Viridiplantae > Streptophyta > Magnoliopsida > Poales > Poaceae > Pharus > Pharus latifolius. The sequence goes on from CM033330.1 coordinate 14,429,337, forward strand.
TCACTAGGTTATAGCACTACCGCGACACGTCGACACACGACAGCCCACGGCAGCACTCCTTATCATGACAACACATGTCATTTGGGTAATCTTGATTAAACATATTTTATTTAGAAAATAGTACTTGTGTCACACCCCGTGGATTTAATCCACCGCAGTAGACTCCTATAAACCCGGGAGCTCGGAGTATTCGAATACGTTTTAAACTCTGCAGAGAGGTACCAATTTACCCGCAAGATATTCCACTTTCAAACCTTTCCTATCATAACAAAATGATTGGACCCCTGACTCACTTCATACTGTGAGCGGCAAGATGGAAATAACAAGAACTTTTGTTATGTTTTACTCACAATTCACCCCCGACCCTGTGGCTCTCAGCGAGACACAGTTGTGGCAGGTTGTATCCAAACCTCCACCCCTTTGCTTATTCCCATTACTGGGTCAGCGTGCTTGATCACCTTCAGTGATATGTGTGGGAGCCGCACTCCGTGTTTATCGTGCATCACTACACATCTCATGCAGGGGTTTCATGTGTGATCCACATAATTACTTGTTCAGGCCTGTCCCATACCAGGCTTGCGGTTAGCACGTTGTTCATGCCACTAGACGCACAACACAAGGTTCTAGTCCTTATATGCCAGTGACCAGACCATCCACAACCCTGCACCTTCAGTGCCTGCATATCCTTTGCAGTCTAGCACCTCCAGTGCTACAGCCATCCATACCATTTTTCTGGTCACGGCTAGGGGTTTTATTTCATGAATATAAGTATATAGATCCATATAATAGTTCATGGCTCAAAACTTGTTTATTCACATTTCACAGATAACCAGCCTAGTACTGCCAATTCATAAATCAACCATTCTCAATCTTTCACATGCAATATTGCCTATATCCAAGGTTATATTATAGCAACATTTAAATTATAGGTTCAAGATGACCAAGGATATGACTTGCCTTCCGTGTCGTAAAATACAGCAGTCGATGACGGGTCAACAGCAAAATCTTCAAAATCAGCTTCTGAATCTGCTCGACGACAAACAAACACACAATAATTACTTATAATATTAAAATATTTTATGACTTATATGCAGAAATGCTCAACAAGAATGATTGAACTATACTGGAGATAATTTGAACTGCAACTGAACTGAGTCGAGATTCTAGGGTTTCAAGGAATTTGGGCTAAGGATGGTGATTAGATAATCTTAGGGTTTCAGGATTACAATAGGGATAACAATTTTGTGGCTGGTTTAACCAAAACAGCGAATGTCAACAGATCGACATTCGGATCAAGACTTGGACATAGCTTTAAGAAAAGCTAGGGTGCTTATCTCAAGTTGTGGTAGTAGAAGAAAATGTAGATCACGACTCTACAAATTCAGTGGACAAAGTGGTTTTCAAATTACACAACCAGAAGTGGGTAAACAAGGTCAATGCCACTGACTGGCAAGCTCTGGCATAGAGCTGACAATGCCAAAAATTAGGGCTTAGCATAACTTTTGATCTGGAGCTCCAAATGATGCACCACTTTGTCTGGGAGGTAGGCTTGAGTAACAGGAACAATTAAGTCAACAGGATCTAGGGCAAGAAATGGCTGCAAAGCAAGAAATTTGATGATGAACAGAGATGAACTGGCTGCACTGGAGCAGTTCTGGACAAAAACTTGGCAAAGCTATAACTTCCAATCTAGGCTGATTTAGGTGTCGGGCTAGAAGACAAAAATGTTCAGGGAGTTAAGGCACACACAGTGGACAAAGTGATTTGAGCTGAAACGGCCGGGAACACTTTTCCGGTGAACTGTGCCGGAGAAGAACACTGCTATTTGGGGGTTTTCAATTTAGGCCGAATGAACTCGATTCCAAGCTTGGGAAGTGATATATGGGTAAGAGGAAGCTACCTGCACGATCACTTTGGCCGGAGGATGGCCGGAGAAGCCTGGCGACGATCGCCGGTTTCTAGAGAAGTTCAAAATTGGGGAAAGCTTCGATTGAAGCTCAATCTGGAGATCTTGATGCACAGGCTTGCTGGAAACAGCTCACTGATCAACTTCTTCTACAGAATCGAGAGCTAATTCGATGTAATTTGGCCTGCATTGCCGGAACAGGGCATTCTTCGAATTTCAGCCATTTCCGGCGATCATCGGCGATAAGATGTAAGAGAGTTAAATTAGTTGGTACAACACGATGAGGGGGACGAGGGGAACTCACTGATGCTGTTAATTTGGCAGGAGGTGCTGTGGAATGAGCTGGCACCGTGAAGCCTCTTGCTGGACTCGCCGGAGAAGACGACTGCAGCGAGGGAATTTGGAAATTGGTTAAGTCCTGGTGATGAGAAGATAACACAGGGTACTGGTGGCTTAAATTGGCCGGAGGGCGAAGCTTGCAAGGAAGTAATAGCAGTAAATTGGCGCCAGTGATTTGATTTGCCGGGCGCAGAAGCAACAACGGCGAGCGGTGAAGCGACGGTGCTCAGGCGAGGTGACTACTGCTTAGCTTGTCGGCTCTTTGGAACTCCACATTGTCGGGCGGTGCAAGCAGTGGCAACTGGAGCTGGCAATGCAAAGCAACGTGGCAAGAAAATACTGACAACAGTCGCGCATGGGAGCAAGCTGTTCAACGGCGTTGCCACGACGATGGCTGGGGCGTGGACGCGTGTGCACATGCAACTCAAGTGAGCACGAGCTCAGGCGCAGGTGAGGCATGGCCGGCGGTGAGCAAGCGCGGCGCAACGCACGGCGAGCTTCTGGTCGTGTACTGCAGCTGCTGGTCGAAAATGGACTGAACTGCAGTTTCAATTCTTTGAGTTTTGGACTGAAATGTAAATCTGGAATTCTGGGAGGTTTAAACTGAAATTGATTTCACTAATCTGGTAGATTATATTCAACAGGATATTTGGCAAAGGTAATTGATAAGGTTTAGCACATTTGAATAGTTTTCGATACCAACTGAAAATAGGGTAATTTAGGGTAAATTAGGATTTGAGTTTTGTCGATTTCGAATTCTGGCATTTAGGGTTCGATTTTGATATCTGCACAGAAGAGAAACTTGTGACAAATAGCATTTTGAGAAGATTTGCTGAAGAAATTCTGAATTTGGAGTTAATCTGGAGATTTTAGCCTTTTTAGGTTTTCAGATAACAGATAAGGACTAATTTGCGATAACTCTTGGACTGATTTGTGAAAAGAGTCTAGATGGTGAAATCTGGCTGTCAACTTTTTGGATTAAGGTATTGACATACCCATGATCATATTCCAGGAATAATCTGGTCTGAACTTGATCAAGATTCGGATTAAATCTGTATTTCTGAAACTTAGGGTATTTAGGTAATATAGGATATTCTGTTTTCGAAAACAGAATGGAGTTGATAATTCTGGAAGTTAGAGATAGAATTGGATCTACGTTCTGAAGACTGTTAGATTCAGGATAACTAATAGATCACATCTGAACAATCTGATCTTGATTTGAGGTCACAGGATAGATTTTGGAGATTTTAGGGCTTAGGATAGATACTGATCTGGCTATTACTACAGATGCATGCATGCATGCTATTTATGAAAAAGGGAATTTTCACCCCTAACTCAGGGTGTTACAACTTCCCGCTCCCGCGGATTGATCAGCTCATCGACTCCACTGCGGGGTGCGAGCTCATGAGCTTCCTAGACGCCTACTCTGGCGACCATCAAGTCCGGATGGCGGAAGGGGACGAGGAAAAGACGAGTTTTATTACTCCCCTCGGAACGTTCTGCTACGTCCATATGCCCTTCGGGCTCAAGAACGCGGGGGCGACCTTCCAGCGCCTCATGACATTGGTTTGCAAAGAGCAAGTCGGCCGCAACGTTGAAGTCTACGTAGACGACGCGGTTGTCAAGAGTCCCCGCGCAGCCTCCCACATCGACGACCTGGCTGAAACCTTTCGCAACCTCCGTGCGTTCCGGCTCAAACTCAATCCGGAGAAGTGCGCCTTCGGGGTGCGCGGGGGGAAGCTCCTAGGTTTCCTCGTGTTCTAGTGGGGCATTGAGGCAAACCCCGAGAAGATCCGGGCGTTCCTAGATATGCCCCCGCCGCGCTCCGTCAAGGATGTCCAGCGGCTCTCCGGCCGCCTAGCCACACTCAGCCGCTTTGTCTCCCGGTCGGGGGAGCGGGGCCTCCAGTTCTTCAAGATCCTCCGAGGGCTCGAGGGGTTCCGTTGGACCCCCGAGGCCCAGGAAGCATTCGACGACCTCAAGAAGTACCTGACGAGCCCTCCAATGCTCATGAGTCCGTCCCCGGAAGAGCCCTTGCTCCTCTACCTCGCCGCGACCCCTGTCGCCGTCAGCGCGGTCTTGGTGAAGGAGCAAGGGGGGCAGCAGCGTCCCGTGTACCGAGCGCTCCTCCGCCAAGCCATCTACGAGCAAGAAATGGCGCGCGCGTACAATCGGCGCGTGCGCGAGAGGGCTTTCCGCCTTGGGGACCTTGTCCTCAAGCGTGTGACGGACCCCCAGGCCCAGGGTAAGCTCTCCCCCAAGTGGGAGGGCCCCTACAGGATCTCCGCGGTCCTGGGCTCAGGGGCCTACAAGCTCTCCAACCTTCAAGAGCAGGAGCTGAAGCACACGTGGAACTTGCGTTTACTTCACAAGTTCTATGTTTAGCCTTACGGGCCTGTCCCCTCCCCCGGAGCGTTCGCGCCGGAGGGGGAGGAGGGACACTGTATTTTCCTCCCCTTTCGTGACTTCGCAGGGGGAGGCCCTGTACTTCATTTTATTAGCAATACATAGGTCTTCCTTTTCAAACTGTCTCATTGCAGGTCTCTCTCATTACCGCCCTTAGTGGCGATGCCCTCCCCAGGAGGATGCCCTCCCCGCGAGGAAGTGGGCCAAGCCCAACAAGTCCCTACAACGGCGACCGGATGATCGGCCCCTTGTGGCCTGATTGGATCTATCTTCCTCCACCGGGAGTCGACGTTATTCCCGGCTCCCCGTTTTCACGGCGACCAGATGATCGGCCCCTTGCGGCCGGATTGGATCTATTTTCCTCCCCCGGGAGTCGACGTTATTCCTGGCTCCCCGTTTTCACGGCGACCGGATGATCGGCCCCTTGCGGCCTGATTGGATCTATCTTCCTCCTCCGGGAGTCGACGTTATTCCCGGCTCCCCGTTCTCACAGCGACCGGATGAATGCCTCTCGGAGACCCTATTCCCGGCTCCCCGTTCTCACGGTGACCGGACGATTGTCTCTCGGAGAAGTCACGGATTTCTCGGGCATTTTCTTCCACACGAGGCCTTATTCCCGGCTCCCCGTTCTCATGGCAACCAGACGATTGTCTCCCGGAAGGTCTTCTTCTTGAAAACCTCGTTTTAAAATTTTCTAACTTAGGAAATTTCCTATGCTACAAGTGACTTCCATCCTGGGGGCCTTGTTACCCCCACAACGCGCGGAGCTATTCTTCGGCCCGCTGTGGGCGGGGGGGATAAGGAACCCCCGGGTGTCGACCGCACCGCCCACGAGGAAACTTAGCTCATCCTTGTTAAGATGAGTCGTCCGGACCATCCAAGAAGAAGAAAATAAAGAGGCAATGAAAGGAAACAACAACAGCTTTATTGATTGTCAAACCCGGAGGACACCTTCCCCCTCCGGTGGGCTTCAGAAACGATACAACCCGGGTTCTAACCCGGGGGATTCTCTAAGCCCTAAGGTTCCTACGCCTAATACACCCGGAGGCTCTCCGCTAGCTCCCGGGTCAAGTCCTAGTACAATGCCCGTACGCGGCGCCGAGCGTCCCGGAGCACATCTTCAGGCCAGAACTCGTATCCCGCCGGTGGAAGTATCCGGAGGGGAGGGATCATCCGGAGCCCCGGTCGCGGAGGGGACAATTCGGCACGATGATTATCAAAGTTGTCCAAGTGCCACTCCGGACGCCACCTCAACCGGATCGGCTCCCGAACACTATCCTCGCTGCGATTCCCGGAGACAAGGCTTAGCAAGATCAAAGCCGCTTGGGCATCCCCCGGGGAGCCCCTCCCAGACCTTCGCCCTGAAGCAACCTCCCGGGAACCCTGGTAACAGTAAATTCAATCCAAAGACTTAGAAAAAATTCTAACTTCATTGCATTCAAAAAGTTTTTGTACAAGTGTCCAGGGCTTCTTCTAAGAAGCTACCGGGATCAAAATCCTAAGAAAACAAAAGAGGGCCCTAGCTAAGACCCGGGGGGAGGCTCATACATGTTCGTTGGCGTCCTCCCCCCGGGGGGCTTCTTCCAAGGCCGGGGCTGGGACGTCTCCCGCCGGAGGCGCCGGAGCCGGGAACCACACCCGGATGATCCGGTCGTAGAACCCTCCGGCAAGCTGCTCGACCTCCCGGCGTGAAGGCTCGAAGGAGTCCGGGAAGCTTCGGGGGATGCGGCCCCCGATCGCCCGGGCGCCGACCCCCCGGAACTCGACGAGCCCCGCAGCGGCCGCGACGACGGGGATCGCCCGGCCCCGCGCCCGAACATCGGCAGCCTCTGGGATGGCGGAGACCTGTGCGTTGAGAAAACGCACAGCCTCCGCGAGGGTCGCTGGCGGCACCTCCCTGCTCCCGGAGCCTAGGCTTATGCCAAGGCCCTCAAGGGCCGACCGGACGGAGTGGCCCGCGTCCGCCACCGCCCGGACGCTCGAGCTCTCGAGCTCCCGGAGCGCCTCCTCCCTCGCCTTGGCCTCCTCCCGGAGGCGGCCGTTGACGGCCTCGGAAATATGGACCTGGGCCCGGACCCGGGTAAATTCCGCAAGGGCTTCATCGCGTTCCCGGAGGGCCTCCTCGCGCTGCCCTACGGAGGCCGCGGCCCGGCCCTCCGCCTCCTTAAGCAGCCGGGCGACCCGCTGCTCAAGGCCCCAGGTAACAGCTGCCACCTACAAAATATATAGAGTTAGAAAAATTTCAAAGTGCAGGGGATGAATGAAGACGTTATCGACTCGGGTTACCTGGGCCCCGAGGGACTGAAGCCCCTCGAAACGCTCATGGAGCGTCCCTTCCGCGACGAAGGCCTGCACCTTCCGGGTATGCAGGCCCTCCGGGTATGCAGGCCCTCCGAGTTGCGGGCGACCTCCCTCACGGGAAGCAGAGGGGTCTCCCGCCCAGTGCCGCCAGCGCGGCCGATGGGGGGTCCCCGGACCTCAACGTCCGGTAACGCGGCTGGCATCACCGGCATCTTCGTCGATGAGGAAGTGCCCCCCGAAGACGTGGCCAAGGAGCTCTCGGCGGGAGCCCCGCCCGGGGGGGAACCATCAGGCCTTTCCCTGCCCCGGGCCGGAAGGTCCTCGGGGCCTCCTCCTCCGGAGGAACCTCGTAGACCGAGGGGCTCCCCCCCTCGTCCACCAGCCAAACCCGTGGAGGCGAGGCCTCCGCGAATCTCACCTCCAGCCTCTCCGGCTCCAAAGAGGCCGGAAGGGGCAGGAGGGGCTCCACCAAGAGCGGCGACGGGTCGTAGTTCGCCGAGTCGGACGCCGCCCCGCCCGCGGTCGCCTCCTTCCCCCGGGCCTCGACGGGGCCCTTCGGGGGAGGAGGTGTTGCTTCCTTCCTGGCCGGTGCCCGGGCATGCTCGCTCCTGGGAGTCTCGCCCCGGGGCTTCACCGGTGTCGCCGCCGGTGTCGTCGACGGGCCGGGGATCTTTTGGACCCGGGCCTTCTTGGGCTCCGAGCACCCGGCTGCCTCCTTCCCCCGTTTGTGCGACCCGGGGGTGGGGAGAGGCTTCCTCTCCGGCAGCTTTAGCCCGTAGGCCGCCGCTACCAACTTCTTGGGAGGGCCCTCCCCCACGGCGCGCACGACGCGCTAGTGCTCATCGGTGAAGTACCTCCCCAGGAGGTTCTCCGCCTTCTCCCGCGCCGCCGGGTACGGCCAGACTGCAAGAGGTAAAGAGTTAGTTAAAATTTTGAAAATTCGTAAATACAATGCAGCAGGTTCCCGGAGCTTACGTCGCGTCACTGGCTTCACCGGGGGCCGCTGCTCGGGGCCCATGCCGATCCCCCTCTTCCCGCGGGTGAAGGGGGAGATCCGGAGGAGAGCCATCTCCTCGGCGGCGTCCCACATTGAGCGGGTCTTCTTGGAGAGGATCACCTTGCTGAGGAGCTCGAACTCCTCGTCCGTCCACACCGGAGGCTTCGGCGCGGACGACCGGCTGTAGGTTGGGGGCTCCGGGGCATACACCACCGCCTCGTCCCGGACCAGGAGGTAAAACCACCTCCGGACCCAGTCCCCCCAGTGGTCCCGGGAGGCCGCCGCCGGGTAGTCGATCACCCGGGACGGCAACATTTGGACCATCACCGAACCAAAGGGGGACATGGGGCCCCCCTTCACCAGGTGGGAGGTCCGCGCCGCCGGTTCGTAGAAGTACCAGAAGGCGCGAAGGGTGGGCTCCCGCCCGGTCGCTGTCTCGTAGAGCCAGATGAAGAGGCCCATCCGGACGAGCGCGTTCGGGGTGAGGTGGTTGAGTGCCACCCCATACTCCTTAAAAAACTCTCGGAGCATGGGATGCACCGGGAGCCGGAGCCCCGCCTCCAGGAAGGCCTCGGAGGCCACGACCTCTCCAGGCCTGGGGCGGGGAGCTCCGTCTTTCTTCACGGGGACTCGGATGTCCCCGTCCGCTACGACGCAGCATTCGACCAAGGACTCGGCGTCCTCGGCCGTGAACTCCGACGCCCAGAGGAAATCCAGAGGGATTTCCTCCGGGGGCACCTCCGTGGTCTTTGCTCGACCCTTGGGTGCCATGAGGTTAGTCTTCTTTTTTGTTCGGTGGCTAACCTTTCAGGAGGCTACTACTAAAACTCCCGGACGTCTGCTACCAGAAAGAGCTACCAGGAGAGCAAAAATCGCTGAGGCTGAAAATTTGGAATGAGCTTCCGGGCCCCCCAAGGTCCTATTTATAGGGGCGGGACATGGTCTAGATGCACGCCACGTGGCAACCGCGGATCAATCTGGACCATAGAAGATTCAAATCGTGCGCAGGAAACGAAGGGACGGGCGCGTGAATCGAGGCGCCGGTTCGAACCGCGCGCGCATTTATGGTGAAACGGCGCGGGCTTAAGCGTGGGGCACGGAAACCGAAGCGCCACGGCTCCGGTGACTTGGCCCGGAGATCTTCCCGGTGACGTGTGCCATACCCACCGGGGACTAGAGCATCGTCCCCGGCGTGCATGGGGGGCTGCCGACGGGGGAAATCTCCGCGGGACTAAGTCCAGGTAAGTTGTGTCACGATAGCCCGGGGATCTGGCCTCCGGGGCCTCCCCGGGCGCCGCCATTTGCCCGAGGACGTGGTGTGAGACCCCCTATTTGAGGATCACTTGGTAACCGCCCAGGTAGGTTACACACAGCAGGATGACACATGAGCTCCAAACCAGACAAGCATAGTAATAACATTAAACAAGTATCAGGCCAACATGGCCAATATTACATAACCAAAGCACCAAAAATGGCGCTGGGTAGAGTTGCTAAGAAAATAACAAGTTTGTCAAAACCAGAGTAGGTATCCAAGTACCGAACACACAGCATAAAGCACAAGGCAACAACGAAAAGCTTGACTTCCATCCGCAGCGGGGTTGGGGTGACTCCTCCCACATCTGACTTGACTTGGTGCGCAATCCTTCTAGAACGTGGGCTCGTCCGGGGCACTTCCATCTTCTGCCGGGAACTCATAACTGAAGGAATCGGGATCCTCGAATCCCTCTTCTACAGTTGGATGTAAATGCAAGGGTGAGCACTTGGTGCTCAGCAACACTCATTCCGGGGATTATAGTAATTGTACTTATATGAGGGTAAAACATATGATTCAGGGGTTTTAGTTTCATATGGATAGAGATATATAGATTTCCAAGTTATTTGTTCAGTAAACAGTACTTTGTCATGAAAATAGTACTTTAAACATTACACAGGTTTTCATTAAAACATTAGATGTAGTGGTCTCCCATGAGTCACTACTTTGTTAACCGCATTATGAAAACATTCCAAAACATTACTTGTGCTATAACCCATGGGTAACATCCACTACGAAAAGACTCCTGAACCTGGGAGTACAGAGTATCTGATACTTCTTTTTACACTTTGCAAAGGTGTACCTCTTTTTAAATCCACTGGTTCACTCGGCTTTCAAGTCGGATCAGCTTCATGTGACTTTTACACATGTGACAAGGCCGAGATCACACAACGCTTTACAGTTCAGTATTAACAGTATCCCTGCCCGGTAGATAGACAATTAAGTCTCAAGTACCGTTGTGGGTCTTCCCCACTGCCTTACTTCCTAGCCTCTCTGGTCTATGTTCCCGCAGGACACATAGCCTTGGTCTATGTCCACGCGAGACATACGACCATTTAAGATTACAGCCGCTCACGGCTTAATCAGGTCTAGGGCGCCTTCCTTCATTTACGCCTTTTTCTCTCATCATTTTTCTGACTCACATCACTCATGGCCGAACCTTGGCCTTCCAGTTTCCACGCGAGAAACCAGATCGTCAAACCATGCAGGGAACTGCTAATACCAAAAAGCTACTGAGTTGTGCCTGTCCCATACCAGGCAAGTGGTTGGTACGTTTACAATTCGTATAGAGACACAGCACAAGGTTCTTGTCCTTATGAACCAATAGTGAGGAACATTCACATACCCTGGTGCGCACCGCACCCTCTCCATACAATCCAATCCTCACTACTGATCCCTTTTATCAGTTTTCTTGTCAAAACGGTTTTCATTATAACTTCTCATGTATTTGACCATTTCAAGTTTAATGTGGATATTTAGTATATGAGTCCTAGGGTGACAAAAGCATATATAAGAAGGTTCAATAACAAAAAGGGGTTTCATGATTCATTAGGGAATATCTACTCATGTCATTCAAACATAACTTGTATTTCAATTAAGCATGCATAGTAGGAAACAGTGAATATACTTCATATGAAAATATTGGGTGAGATATGATCAAAGGAATGAGGCTTGCCTTGCAATGTGGGGTCTAAAAACTCAGACGGATCTTCAAAGACTTCTTCCGCTCCTTCAGTTTCTGACTCTGCGGCAATTAGACAACACACAAACACATACCATAAGCATACAGAAAATAGTTTCTATAGAGAGTATTAAGTAAATAAGTCATGCATGCAGGGGAAAAGGTTAGGGCAAGGTCACAAGGGCTCTGGTCGAAGAAACGGCTAAAAAGGATTGAACGTCGAAGGGTCGACATTCAGTTCATGGCTTTGGCATAACTGGAAACTAGTCTTAGGATGGTTTTCTGAAGAAGTGATAGAAGAGAAAGTTGTAGAACACAACTCCAGGAATCTAGGGGACAAGGTGGCATTTCAATTGCTCAACCAGAAGGGGTCAAACAAGGCTAATGCCAGTGGCTGACATGCACTGACATGGTGCTGGACATGGCCAGAAACTTGGGCATGGCTCAACTTTTGATCCAGGGCTCCAATTGATGCACCACTTTGTCTGGGAGGTAGGCATTACTAACAGGAACAATATACTCAACAGGCACAAGGGCTGAAAGTGGCCGGAGGGTGGCCAAATCCGGCGATGAACTACGGTGGCCTGGACATGAACTGGGCTACTGGACAGTAATCTTGGCATAGGCATAACTCACAATCTAGGCAGATCCAGGTGTCGAGCTAGTGGACAATATTGCTCAGGGTACTGGAATCTATCTAAGGGACAAGGTTTCAGGCGCTAGATCGGCCGGGAACAAATTCCGGCGACCGGCGCTGGAGAAGACGACACTGGACAAAGGGGGGTTTTCGATTCAGGGCAAATGAGCTCAATTCCAAGCTTGGGAATGATCTCTAGGGCACAACAAAGCTACTGGAGGGGTTAATTTGGCCGGAGGATCGCCGGCGTGGCCTGGCGACGAGAGCCAGTTTACTGGTGGCGCGCGATTTGGGGAGAGCTATGATCTTAGCTCGATTTTGAAAACCAGATTGGTAGGCTTGCTACAAAGAGTATGCTGATCAATTTCTTCTACTGGTACTAAGGCTAATTTGGCTTAAATCAGATAGCATTGCAGGAACAGGGGTTTCGAGCTTTTCCGGTGATCACCGGCGTTAGGGTTCGCCGGGGTGCAACTGGGTGTTATGACACGAACAGGTGGAAGAGGGGAACTCACTGGTGGCTTTGGTTTGAAGAATGGTGCAGTGGATTAGGCTGGCACCGTGAGCTCCAGAGGTTGCTCGCCGGAGAAGAAAGCAAACTCGACGGCGGTGAGAAATTAGCTGGGAATTTGGCTAAGTCCCGAGCTTGTGCTTCTTCACAGCGTTGAGGGGGTTTAAATAGGCACGGGGACGGGGCTTGCGAGGGTGAACGCGACAACGGTTGCTTGCGCCGGGGAGAAGCTTGTCGGGTGCAGGCGCGACGACGGCGACGGCGACGTGATCGCGCTTCAGGCGGTGCTGCAGCTTTGCCAGTTGCCTTGGGACTTCGTCCGGGACGGCGCAGATGTGGAGGCGATAGCGTAGCTCCGGCAACGACACGTACACACATGCAACTGCCACGGCAACGGGAGCGCGCGCGAAAACAAAGCTCGGGAGCGCGGCCGTTTATCCGCTGGGCAAGGTGACGCACTGCTGGCACGTGCGCGGGAGGTGGCACAGCAACTCACGGGCACAGGCGACAGAAACGGTGGCCGGCGGCGAGCAAGCACGGCGAGAACACAGCGCGGCAACGGTGGCTCGAGCACTGGTCGTGGCTACGACCAGGGGCTGGTCGAAAGGACCTGAAAATAATGTTTGGGCCGATTTGCAATTTCTGAAACTTGCTCCAGGGGCTGTTCTGTGAGGAAAGTTTGCATAGGACTTGGGCCTGTTTGCAAATCTGGAGATCTAAGAGTCCGATCTGAAATCTGATTTCGCAGCTAAGTCGCAAAAGATTAATAAAACTTATCTGGCCAAAGTTTGGTAAGATCAGGCAAGATCTGAAGGGTTTCGACAAAATTGGGGAAAACAGCTTAGGGTAAAATAGGGTAATTAGGGTTTTAAAAAGGCAAGGCTTGAAACTCAGCTTTAGGGTGAGATTTTGGAGATGGTCCCGAAGGGACAAATGTTCTGAACAACATTTAGAAGGGAATGGCTGAAGCAGATTAGGGTTTGGGGTCCAGATGTGGATTTTGGCTATTTTAGGGTTTAGCAAAAACAGGGGTGTTACACGTGGCCTCCGGCCCCTCCCCGGGCGCCGCCTTTTGGCCCCCGGGATGTGGCCTCCGGTACCCTCCTGGGCGCCGCCATTTGGCTCCCGGGACGTGGCCTCCGGGGACTCCCCGGGCGCCGCCATTTGCCCGAGGACGTGGCCTCCGGCCCCTCCCCGGGCGCCGCCTTTTGGCCCCCGAGACGTGGCCTCCGGTGCCCTCCCGGGCGCCGCCATTTGGCTCCTGGGACGTGGCCTCCGGTGCCGTCCCGGGAGCCGCCATTTGCCCGGGGACATGGCCTCCGGCTTTTGGTAACAGTTTTGGAAATTGCTGTGGATGGCGTCGCACAGCATTTCCCAATTATAGATGGAACCTTCGGGCTGGTTAAACAGCCAGGTTCTAGCCGGTCCTTCGAGGACTGTAGGCAGGTAGTTGGCCATGACCCGGTCATCGCCTCCTACCGCTTGGATGGCAGTGATATAGATTTGAAGGAACTCGGATGGGTTCTGAGTTCCGTCAAACCTCTCAATGGCCCCTGGTCGAAACTTATCGGGCCAAACGACCGCTCGTAGGCTGGGCGAAAAAGCTTTACAACCGACATAGGGGCCGTGAACTACCCTGTGACTCTCGACCGGGTTACGGGCGACCTCACGCAACGGTGAAGTTACTCGCGGTCCCAAACGAGAGTGAACAGGAACCCGATCCCTACTACAAGAATCCTGCGTTCACCGGTACTTGTCCTGTCGGGATGGTACGGGCGGTGGGTAACTTCGCCGGCCAGAACCAGAGTGAGGACACTCTCGTTCGCGGGAACGTGTTACCGAGCGGGAAGAGGCCGTTGGGGTCACCTCAGACGCAACCTCATCCAGCCTTTCCGCCAAGATCCTGGTAAAGGCCGGTTTCTGCGCATCCGTGACCGTAGGAGGAAAGTTACGCATGACTTCCGCGATAGATCGCAGTCGACCATGGGTGCTTCTCCTAGGGGCACCAGGTGTTACTGTTTCTTCATCCACCGGGAAACGCTCCGGTGGCAAAGAAGGGGTCTGATCACGTTTGCGACCACGTGACCGTCGAGAAGAACTCGGAGCAGCATCGTAACGAGCCTGCGCATCTTGAAGACCCTCTAGGGCAGTTCTGCGTAGTTCATTGTTTTGTTGCTCGAGATCTTCATCCTCCTTTTGTTTGCGATCCCGTTCTTCCCTAGCAGCCTGTTGGTCGAGAGTCTCCTCCGACAAGGCAGCGAACTGTCTAGGGAGAGAGGTTGTCGATGGGGAAAACATCTCGGTTTGTTCCGAGTCGGACTCGAAATCAAAGAGACGGTGAAGGTTATCAGGGCCGAATCTCCTCGGGCTGATTTCCAGGTCGATATCATCCTTCCCCTCAGCGGGGTCATATGATGGACCGGATTCATCCTCTAGCGCATTGAGAACCTCTGTGGGTTCTGACCTTGCGCTAGTCGCCTCCTGGTCGATGGACATGACCTTGAGAGATGATTCTACCTCTGAAAGATTCTGGCCTTCAACCTCCTCCATCGGAACAGGATCGCTTGGAGAAGGCATTGGAATGTGAGCATAATCCTCGAGATCAAAATCGTTCTCGGAATCATATACTCCAGCCATGTTTCAGCGAACCTCCGGATTAAAATTAGGACGCCTTGAGAAAGGCCCCACGGTGGGCGCCAGCTGTCGACGATTCGGACTCGGAGTCCTCAGCCAAACTTATGCAAAATTTATAATAGCGAGACCTTTCAAGATGACCCTCCGGGAAGGTATGTAGAAATATGGAGAACAGGAGCTCAAAGAGGTTTATACAGGTTCGGGCCCTCGATGGTGAGAGTAATAGCCCTATGTCCTGTTGGGATTTCACTATATGTAAGAAAGATTTACAAAAAGGGGAGAAAAGACCTTCACAGGCGAAGGTTTTTTCCTATGTAAGGATATAGAAAGAAACCAAAGAGGCTTGTAAAAAACTATCTAATCTAGGCCGTAGACTTGGCTGTTTGAGTGGTTGAGATGTGTTGTATCTCGCTTGTATCAGAGACGTTGATCCCCCCTGTTTGATGCACCTTGCCACCCTTTTATACTGGTCGAAAGGGTGCCATGTCGTAACTGCATCAAACAGTTGTTCGGATGTGGTTTTAGAGAACCGCTCTTAACCTCCACGCAAGTTTAACACGTGTTATTCATGGATAACTGCACGTATTAACCTCCTGACGGTTGATCTTCCACGCAGAGGAATCTTTGGGATACTTGGGATATTCTTGCTATAGGAACAGCCGGACAGGTAAACCCCAAGTACCCTGGTCGAAAGTGCTCTGACTGCGGGATGTTGGCTGACCGCGCAACATCTCCAACATTCTGTTCGCGTATAGCACACGAATTCCTGACCGCACGAAGCCTACGGTCTGATCTCGCAAAGCCTGCGACCAGATCGCGCAAAGCCTGTGACCTCGGGCTGATGATTCTTAGAATGACTTGAGTTCGCACCGCCAGGCACGTGTCTGGCTCGAATCTGCCTTGAACCAATAGTGCATTTATTTGAACTGACTCGGGTGTCAATCCTCGTCACATACCAAGCCCTTTTAACTCATTTACTATGTTATTTAATCGGTTAAACATCTCCGATACATCTTCATTGGGCAACATAGCAAACTTTTCAAATTGGCCCTTATGGATAAATAATTTAGCATCCTTGACCATCGAGGTTCCTTCATGAATATCCATAAGATTTCTTCAAATATTATGGGCCGTTTCAAGTTTACAAATTCTATTAAATTCACCTAGATTTAGAGCACTATAAAGAACATTCATGGCTTGAGCATTTGCTAAGGCATTATCTCTATCTAGATTAGTCATGTCATCATCATCAAGAATTGCAAAGTCCTCATCCACCACTTTCCAAATCTTTCCACCCATGGCTTTAAGATAAACCATCATTCTAGTTTTCCAATAAGTATAGTTAGATCCATCAAAGAGTGGTGGTTTGCCAATATTGATCCGACCCTCACTAGCCATCTTTATCCTACTCCGGGATGGTTAAATCCTCTAAAAATGGAGTCCTTGCTCTAATACCAATTGAAAGGGATCTAGAATATCGACTAGAGGGGGGTGAATGGGCGATTTTAACAAATTATCAATAAAACAAACAATTAATAGTAAATGAGAGCAAATAAATAACACAAGATGAACAATGAACAATTTCAACACAAGGATATATCCCGTGGTCTCGGTGATTTGCCGATCACCCCTAATCCACGTTGAGGCAAACCCAAATCTCTAACCGCTCCTCTATCTAGTCAACCTTCTCTCGAGAAGTGACCTAGATCTTGAGCCGGATTAGTGTGATGAGTTATCCAAACCTCGATTTCACTAAGGATGCACTTTACCGCTCCAGCAAGGCGTGCTCAACCCTTTCACAAGACGTTTTGAGGCTTCTTCACAATCTTCCTTGAAGAGCTCACCAAAACCTTTCTCCTAGCCGTCTAGGAGCGGGCAAACTCCAAGAGTAACAAGCCGGTGATGATCACTTAGCCTTCTTCTAGTGCCACAAGATTGATTTAATGATCTAAATGCAATGCACTAGAAGATCTCAAATGCACACTCTCACAAATTCGAGAATTTGAACCCTAGAGTGTATGAAACTTGCTTAAGTTCTCAAGGATGATGACAATGCTCAAAATTATGCCAAAAGTCCTAAACAGGGCCGTGCATGGGAGTATATATACCCCCCACAATAAATATAGCCGTTACAGGCCGTTGGGAGAAAAAGATCACTTGGCGGTCAGACCGCAGGTATATGCCCGGTCAGACCGCCGCAATTGCAACGGCATAAAACAGGCACAATAAATGCTCAACTGCCCTTGTCAGGCACACACACGGTCAGACCGGAGCCAATTTCGGTCAGACGGTGCAACTGTCCAGAGACGACACAGTTTCTGGACACGTTATACGGTCAGGCCGATAAATACGGACAGACCGGCCATACGGTCAGACCGTAGTTCAAAAGCACGGTCAGACCGATTTCTCGGTCAGACCGTCATAGCTCAAAACAACAGAAACATAGGACATGAAGTACTAGGAGACTGACCTAGGTTTATACCTACGGACAGACCGACCTTTTAAATGTATACACTATACTTTGACATAACGTCGGTCAGTCCGAAACCCTATTCGGTCAGTCCGTATATTCGGTCAGACCGGTCTAACAAACAGTCAGACCGACTGAGACAGTGTTGAGCAGAAATGAGCTGAAACAAGCATTTTCAAAGCATATGACCTTCTAGTATGCAATGCAAGTTGATTTTATGATTTGTGGCACATAGATGAAGTATTTCGTGATACACCACATGCTCCTCTTAATAGTACGGCAACTATCCTAAAATCCGGTCAAAATTCTTCTCTAATCACCTTAGACTGGTAAAAATGGAAAAGACCATATTTCGTACCTTTGCCTTTTTGATCAATGCCCTTTCTTCATCATGAGGCTCTTCCTTTGCCTTTCATTAACCTGTCTTTTAAGTTTCTTTTTGACACAACTTAGCAGGTATCGTTAGTAGTTGTCATTAATTATTAAAACACTCTTTAGGGGCCTAGAAGCTACAGCGGGGCCACCGGGGGAAAGCCAGTCCCCCGGGAGCGTCCAAGGTCGCCGGGTTGGACCCAGAGCCCTGTCCGAAAATTACCGGGAGAGTTAGAGGTGGTACCTGGGTTTGGCAGTGTCCGGGCGGCAGCGCTGGGACGGCCGCGCTTTGGAGGGGTGGCACCGGGTCATTGGGACCGGCGTCACCAGGAAGGGTGCAAGCCCTCGTTCTTGGGGGAGCCATGGCGATTCGTCCCACGTCCCCACAGTCGGTGACAACTGTCGTGGTATTGCGAAGACCACGGCAGGTTTTGTTGAAGTCCCTAGCGAAGAAAAGACGACGCGAGCTGACCGCGTGACCGGTCCTCTCCCGTCGGGCAAACACAGCAAATGACACGAAGGTTTATACAGGTTCAGGCCTCAGTGGAGGCCCTAGTCCCGTCGACGTGCTCCCAACTGGAGTTGGGAAGGGGAGCTCTCTCGAGGGAGAGATGGCTCCAAAGCACGCCTATTTGATTGTCTATTAGAGTAAAAATGAATTGTTCTCCTCGCATGAGGGGTTACAAGTGCTTATATAGGCCCAAAAGATGCAAAAAGACTAAACTACCCCGCTTGCCACCGTTGGATCGAGGGGTACTTGCGTCCTTCTTCCGGTCAGGAGCCTTGGATGCCTGACAGGTGTCCGCCAATTCCCGAGACACTTCTCGCGTGATCCTCACATGACCCAGAACACAAGGCCCTCATCTTCGGGCAAAGGTGGCGCTCGGGGGCCTTGTCCCTGGGCAAAAGGCGGCGCCCGGGACAAGCCACCGGGGGGCCTTGTCCCCGAGCAAATGGCAGCGCCCAGGACAAGCCACCGGGAGGCCTTGCCTCTCACTTGGACTTGGTCCCGTGGAGATTTCCCCCAACAACCGAGACCGATAAAATCCTACGAAAATAATCCTTAATCTTGGATCTTACCTTCGGTGAAGCTCGACCTCGTGAAGCTCGACCTTGCGAAGCTTGACTTTGTAAAGCTCGACCTCGCTTAAGATGACTCATATCAGCATCAACCTCCATACGCTATTGTTTTCTTTCATCTCGCAATACACCTTGAGACTACAACACTTACACTCAATGCACAACGTTAGTCTCATATTTTGGTTGTCATTAATCACCAGAGAAATTACTCCACAAAGGAGTTAACTCAACAATGTCTCTTTTCGGTGAAATGACAACCATTTTCAACAAACAACAAATGAGTATGAGATAAAACATACAATCATATAGATTCGTATATGATAAGAAATGAACACATGATCTATACTACTCATATCATGATAGCAATCAGCACAGATGACTGATATGACGAGCTCCCCCTCAACATATGTATCGATATCAAAACCATACCAAAGGAGTCATCAATTTCAGGATTTAACACATGACATTTCAATTGACAATTAGCACAAGCTTAATGCAACCACAGAGCTCCCCCTCAACATATGCATCAATATTGAACCACAACACAATGAGGTAGTGTAACACCCTAGTTTTGGGGGTGAAAAGTTTTGCATAAAAACCCTGCATGCATGTATCTCTGTAGTAGTAGCCAGATCAGCTGAACTCTAATCTCTCCCAAACCCTAAAAATCTCCAAATCTATTCTCTAGATCCAGATCAAGAACTGACCATCCAGATTTAACCTACCAGTTACCCTGAAGATAAAAGTCTTCAGGAGCCAGATCAAATTTTGACCCTAACTCTCAGTACCTAAGCCTCTCTCTGTTTTCGAAAACATGAAGATTCGGATTTACCCTAAGTACCCCAGTTTCTAGGTAATTGAGTTATCTTGATTTAACCTTATCCAGACTCAAGTAACCCCTGGAATATGTTCCTAGGTTCATCCTCAATTCACTTCAAAAAGTTGGGAGCCAGATTAATTCATCTAAACACTTTTCGCAGTTTAGTCCAAATTTTACTGCGAATAAGTCCTTTTCTGTTTACCTGGGAGCCTGAAAAGGCTAAAATCCACGAATCAAATCCAACCCCAGAATTTCTTCAGGGAACACCTCCCAAATGCTATTTGATACAGATCTCCTGTTTGATCAGACTTCAAAATCTCTCTCCAATCACCAGAATTCGAGATCGACAAAATCCAGATTTAGTTTACCCTAATTTTACCCTATTTTCGAAAATAGGTGAAATCCCTCAAATCCTATCAAACTTTCTCCAAATTTGAGCTAAATGGGTATTAATAGAAATATTATACTCAGCCATGAAATCAAATCTCAAATTAAACCTCTCAAAGACCAGATTTGCAGTTTAGTCCAAAGCCAAACCAAAAATCATCGCAAATCAGTCCCTGGTTCGACCAGGCTACTGTGCACGACCAGGCCGTTCAAACGACCACGAGCGCCGGAGTTTGGTCGTCGCCGTTGCCACCGCTGCGGCTTCGTCGCCGGTGGTCTCCAGCGTTGCCACCCCAGCCATTGTTTCCCTGCCGCGTGTGCGCATCGTGTTCGCCACCGTGGAACCACCTCGCCGCCAGCAGCGCCTTCGCTCTCCCGCGCGCGCGCCCGACAACGGCAGCACAGTTGCGCCACGTCGCAAGCATGCCTTGGGGAAGCATCACTTCGCCTTCACCTCCACCAGACCAGCAGGCTAAAGCCGGCACGGCCGCTGGAGCGCGTCACTTCGCCGGGATTCAGCCGTGTTGTCACCTCCAGCCCGCTTCACTTCCCCGTGCATTTTCAACCGTTGCAAGCTCCTTGCTGCGCCTATAAAAGCCACCCCAGCCCAGCTCGAAGGCACTCACACCAGAACCACTCAAATTCTTAACCACGCCGTCGTCTTCGTCTTCTTCGGCGAGCTCGAGAAGAGGCTCACGGTGCCAGGCCAATCCACTGCACCGAACTCCAAATTGAAGCTACCAGTGAGTTACTCTCAACCACTTACCCGTGTAGTAGCAGTAGTAGCAGCCAATTGAGTTCTATCGCACCTCATCGCCGGGAATTGCTGTTTTTCCCCGACAACTCCGGCGAGCAATTAATCCTTAACTAAGTCAAATTAGCTCTCGAGCCTGTAATCAAACCTGATCAGTGGACTGTTTAGAACACATCTAAGCAACCAGAATCACCAATTTCGCTAAAATATGAAAAATCCCAACTTTGCACCTTGCATGTAAGCTGGAGCTCGCTGTTAAGCTTCTCTGGTGTTTCTCCAGACAATCTAGCTTCGCACATAGCTCTTGTATGCCCCAGAGACCCTCCTCAAGCAAGGATTCGAGTTCGTTTGCCCTAGAACAGAAATGCCCAATTTTTGTGTCTTCTTCCCTAGCTCCGGTCGCCGGATTTTGTTCCCGGCCGTTTCAACCCCAACCACCTTGTCTAGTAGATGTGCCTCGACCCCAGGAGTATTTTTGCCTTCTAGATCGACACCTGGATCGGCCCAGATGAAGAGGTATCGCCATGCCAAAGTTTGGTCCAGAAACTGTTGAGAACAACTCGGCCACCATGTTCTTCGCCGGTTTTCATCACTTTCCGGCCATCTCCTGCCCTAGGTCCTGTTGAGACATTTGTTCCTGTTACAAATGCCTAACCACCAGACAAAGTGGTGCATCATTTGGAGCCCTGAGTCAAAAGATAAGGCTAACCCTATTTTCTGGCCATGTCAACCCTATGCCGGGCTATGTCAGCCAGTGGCATTAGCCCTGTTCACCCACCTCTGGTCATGTAAAACAGAAATTACTTTGTCCCTTAGACTCCTGATGTTGTGATCTACACTTTTCTCTACTGTCACAACTTGAGTTGAGCCCTCTATCACCCATCGACCTTATGTCGATGCCTTGAACCGAATGCCAACCTAAAGACGTTCGCTGTTTTTGGGCGAACCAGTCACCACCTTGATATTACCCTGATATTTTGGAACCTTGTAAACCTTGACAACTAATTTTAACCCTGATCCCCACAGTTTAACTCTAATCGCTTCCAAACCTTGTTTTCCCAGAGTATTTTCTCCTTGCATCTTTGCATGTAGTGAATTAGTAAGAATAGAATGAATTGTAATGCCTGTTTGCTTGTTTGATCTTGTTTAGAGCAAGAGTCCGGGGTTGAAGATCTTGTCGCTGAACCATCATCAACTGCTGATACTTACGACGCGGAAGGCAAGTCATACTTTGATCATATTGAAACCCATATTTTATGAATTGCTATGCTATTCCATGAGTAGATACCTCATTAATATTGCATGTGTTGAGATCAATGATATTATGGCAGTGATAGATTGAATACTTGAGGAATGTGAACTTGATGAGATAGTAAACCACGAACTAATAAAAGTTTAAACATGTACATTTATATTCATGAAATAGAACCCCTAGCCGTGACCAGTATTTTGGTATGGAATGGTGGTAGCACTGGAGGTGCTTGGCTGCACTGAAGGTGCATGGTTTGTGGTATGATCTGGTCACTGGCATGTAAGGACTAGAACCTTGTGTTATGCGTCTAGTGGCATGAAAAACGTACCAACCACTTACCTGGTATGGGACAGGCGCAACCTAGTAGCTTTCTTAGTATTATCAGTTCCCTGCATGGCTTGTCGATCCGGTTTCTCGCGTGGAAACTGGTGGGACGCAGTTCGTCCATGAGTGATGTGAGATCAGAAAAATTATGAGAGGATGAGGTGTAAAGAAGGAAGACGCCCTACGCCAGATTAAGTCGTGCGTGACTGTAATCAAAAGAGGTTATGTGTCCTGCGGGAACATAGACCCAGGCTAGGAAGTAAGGCAGTGGGGAGGACCCACAACGGTACTTGGGACGGTATTGTCCATTTACCGGGTAGGGATACTGTTAATACTAGACTGCAAAAACGTTGTGTGATCTCGACCTTGTCACATGCGTATAAGTCGCATGGAGTTGGCCCGACTTGGAAGTCGAGTGAAAAAGTGGATTTAAAAAGAGGTACATCTCTGCAGAGTTTAAAAATGTATTCGAATACTTCGTGCTCCCGAGTTTTAGGAGTATGCCGCGGTGGATTAAATCCATGAGGTGTGACACAAGTATTGTTTTATAAACTAAAATTTGTTAGTTCAAGATTACCCAAGTGGCATGTGTTGTCACGATAAGGGGCGTTGCCGTGGACTGTCATGTGTTGACGTGTCGCGGTAATACCATAATCTAGCAAACATATGATAATTAAGAGGCATGTGGTTTATGCCCTAAAGTATACGAAATACTGTTATGAGTATAAGATTGAAAGGCTTGAATAAAAATAATGTGATATGAGGTTATATCGCCTTGAATATGGGATATATGTATCACCATCAATATGATTTATTTACTGCCATGGGTATGATCAGAAGTTGAGTAAGAATTGAGAAAGAAATGTATTTTGGGAAAAAACCCTTCACTCTTTCCCCAATAGCATAGGCTCATGTCATTTATACTGTAACTATATCTCTACCTCCCCTATGACTTGCTGAGTACATAAGTACTCACCCTTGCAACAACTCCTCAATAGATGGAGCGTTCTATCACCTTGGAGGATACCCTGAAGATGCTGCGGACCCAGGAGATGATGAGCAGTTTCCTCTGGAGCCCTGATGTGGTGCTGTCTGCTGTCAACCTCTGTTTCCTATGGATTGCTTTTGGGCCTAGCTTCCGCCGACTAGATGTGTTATTTTGTTAGACCCTTGTGCCTTGTAAGGCACTGTACCTCGTTTTGTACTAAGGCCTGATGGCCATACAATTATGACTACTGTATTATTTTGCTGCTTCAATGTATTCCTGTGATTGACTCATCCTGGGAAGTCAAGTGGTTTATGGGACCAGCTGCACCGAGCTGGGCTCCTCACAGGTGATGTCACAGTCGTGGCAGACGTGACATAAAATAGTGGTATCAGAGCAGCACAGACCTTGACTGTTGGACGGTACCCTTAGGGCTTGGTAGCGCCAGGACCTCGTAAATTATTTAAAAATTATTTCTGAAAAATTTTATTTTGCAAAGGATGTTCTTGCTCCTATAAAAATGTTGACTTCAAAATCTTATTTTGCTTCCAAAATTTCTCGGCAGGATGGCCAAGGAGCGTTTCAGCTACATCGAGCGTCTCGGTGGATGGGCCACATTGCTGTGGCATATTGCTCAATTCCTAGGGATTGATGAGCGGCCGATCTGCAAGACTATTTGGGACTATTCTGAGGGGCGTCGCTATGGCTTCAAGGCCAAAGTGCTGGTGCACGCTCTCTATAGTCGTGAAGGACGGGTGATCAGGGTGGAGGCCAGCAGGGCAAGCCGACTGGATGCTATCCAGGACACAGCTCGAGAGGCGGTGCATCGGGTACGCCAGGTGTACTCATGTCGGCTCCAGGAGTCACCTTTCCGTCACGTGCCTTCATCTCCCTCTGGGTTGTCACCCATCGAGGAGTACCCGGACCCGTGTCTGGCAGGCACCGTAGGTCTGTTGAGGACCCTCGACTCGCACTACTCCACTTTGCTTGCTGAGCACCAGGAGCTCCGCAAGGAGTTGGAGGAGCAGAAGAAACGTGGCCGAACCGCTTCCCCGTCGTTGACCTCTCAGCCTGCAGCTCAGAGACGCCGCACAGTTGAGGAGGTTGTTACGACAGTTGTCTCCCCAGCTCGTACCTTTGGACCCAGTGCGGGACCTAGCTTGATTTCTCGGAGGGTTGCTAATGCAGCTGGGTACCGACGCTCATTCTCTACCCCTAGCACCCGCCAGGCAAAGGGCAGTGGGTCTGCTCTGCTATTCCATGAGTCTGGACCACCCGGGTTTGTCACTCTGGGGGAGTCCGACGACGAGATGGAGCCAGAGGAGGTTGAGCCCTGTGGGAGCAGTTAGTTGCCTGTTCTTTTAGATCCTCAGGCCAGGGTAGATCTTCTAGGATTGGTGATGCTTTTGGTTGTTATCATCACCATTACTTGTATTTTGGTTGTATCAGTCTAAGGCGTTTAGCCGCTTTTGTATCAACTACTTGTGCATTAATGAATCAGCTTCGCATTAATTTCTGCATTAGTACCCTAATTCTCCCTTAGTTAGTTAGACCTGTCTGCTTCTCTCTTCAGAAGATCAGAATGGTTCACACAAGGAGAAGGACCCAAGATGACCAAGAGGGCCAAGACCCAGTTACACCACGAAGAGGAACCACACCTCATCCAGGATCGCAGAGCTCACTACCACCACAAGAAGACTCACCAAGTCTCCAGGAAATTCTTCTTTCAATGGAGAGGAGCCGCCAAGAAGCCCAGGCTGCACATACCCAGTTGCTAGCTCAAGTCATTCAGAAAATGCCAGGGACTGCTGAAGGTACTGCCGTCGGAACTCAACTCTCAAACTTCCAGAAGACGCGTCCGCCAACCTTCGCAAGCGCGACCGACCCAATCGTCGCAGACGACTGGCTGCGGGACATCGAAAGGAAACTGGACACTGTTCGTTGCAATGATCGAGAGAAGGTGTTGTTCGGATCACACCAACTCACTGGAGCAGCAGCTGCTTGGTGGATGAATTATCAAGAAGCACACTTGGACAAAGACAACATCACTTGGACGGAATTTAAGGATCAGTTCCGAAAATTCCATATCCCTACAGGCGTCATGGCAGCCAAACGCCGAGAATTCCGGAACTTGACTCAAGGGAACCGAACTGTCACTGAGTATCTGCACCAATTCCACCATCTAGCTCGGTATGCATCCAACGACATCGACACGGAAGATAACAAGATTGAACGTTTCACCGAGGGACTTCAGCACTATTTGCAGTATCAGATTGCCTCCCATGAGTTCACAGAATTCCAGACCCTGGTGAATCGAGTATTAAAGATAGAAGAAAAGCGAGGCCTCGGAGAAGAAAATCAGAAGAGGAAGATGATGCAACAGTCGCGACCGCCAGCCAGCTCATCTAGGGGAAAGGCCCCAACATCTCCAAATTTTCGTCCGCCCTACCCGGCGTCAAGACCACCATTCACGCCGACATGCCCCAACTGCAGAGGAGCGCACTATCAACGGGATTGCCCTCAATTAAGGACTCAATGCTATCATTGCGGATAGATGGGACACCGCAAAGACAGTTGCCCGTGGATTCAACTCCCAATGGCGATAGCAAGATCGCAAGCTGGAACACAAACAATGGCACCTAGAACCACAGCTTCATCACCATTGCAGAGCCCCAGTGGAGGTTTGCCCAACAGAGGGGGAAATGTAACAGGCCGAGGACGAGGGCGAGGAGGAAGACAAATGGCAGGCCGAGGAGGCCGACTGAACTTCACCTCCCTTCAAGAAGCGGACAATGCCTCTGACATTCTCCTAGGTAGATTCTTGATCCAGTCTGCATCTGCTTTAATACTGTTTGATCCTGGAGCTACAAACTCATTCATATCCGAAGATTTTGCATTTAAAATGAGAATACCTAAGGTACCTCTAGAGTACCCTATGACTATACAGACCCCAGGAGCTAAGCTGCCTGTATATTCAGCTTGTCGTCATATAACCTTCAAAATAGATGGGGTAGAGTTCTGGGCTAATCTATTAGTCCTAGAACTGCAAGGCCTAGACATTATAATAGGAATGGATTGGTTATCCCAGCATAAAGGTCTAGTGGATTGTGAGAAGAAAACTCTAAGCCTTGTTAGTAACCAAGGAAAGGAAGTCCTATTCCATGCGGAAAGATCATCGGTCGAAAAATTGCAAGGGTCAGTCCATGCACTTCAGGAAGTATGCTTGGATCAAGTGCCCACAATACAGGAATACCCGGATGTATTCCCAGAAAAACTCCCAGGGATGCCACCTGACAGGGAGATAGAGTTTACCATTGAGCTTAAACCAGGAGCGGCACCTATAGCTAGGAGACCATATAGGATGCCGGTAACGGACTTAGAAGAGTTGAAAAATCAGTTAGAGGAACTGGAGGGTAAAGGATTTATCCGACCCAGTGCTTCACCTTGGGGAGCCCCAGTTTTGTTTGTGAGGAAGAAAGACGGAACTTTACGGATGTGTGTAAATTACCGAGCTTTGAATGAAGTCACTATTAAGAACAAGTACCCATTACCAAGAATTGATGACTTGTTCGACCAACTTCGAGGAGCCAAAGTATTTTCCAAGATAGATTTAAAATCTGGATATCATCAGCTGAAAATCAAGAAGGGAGATATACCGAAGACTGCCTTCACTACAAGATACGGGCTATATGAATTCACAGTAGTGCCCTTTGGATTGACCAATGCTCCGGCAGCTTTCATGAATATCATGAACAGTACGTTTATGGATTATCTTGACAAGTTTGTCATAGTATTCATAGATGACATTCTGATATATTCCAAGAGTACGGAAGAACATGAGCAACATTTACACCTAGTCTTGGGAAGGCTACGAGAGAGGCAATTTTATGCCAAGTTTGACAAATGTGAATTTTGGATGTCAAGAATTTCATTTCTTGGACATGTGTTGACAGCAGAAGGAATTTCAGTGGATTCAGCTAAAATCTCCGCAATCAAGGAGTGGAAGCAACCTACCTCAGTTTCAGAGATTAGAAGTTTCTTGGGATTAGCAGGTTATTATAGGAGATTCATTGAAGGATTTTCCCAGATAGCCAAACCTCTTACGAACCTGCTAAAGAAGGACGTTGCATTTGAATGGACCATCAAGTGTGAAGAAAGTTTCCAGAAGCTGAAGCAGAAATTGACAACAACACCGGTCCTCACATTACCAGACAGCAAAGAAGATTTTGTAGTTTACTGTGATGCTTCAAAGCAAGGAATAGGCTGTGTGTTAATGCAACAAGGTCGAGTAGTAGCTTATGCTTCACGTCAATGGAGACCACATGAGGCAAATTATCCGACTCATGATTTGGAGTTAGCAGCAGTGGTACACGCTTTAAAGATATGGCGGCATTATCTCATTGGACATAAGTGTGAGATCTTTACAGATCATAAAAGCCTCAAGTATATCTTCACACAGACAGAGCTCAATATGCGTCAGCGCCGATGGCTCGAGCTGATCAAGGACTACGACCTCAGCATACTCTACCATCCAGGGAAAGCCAACGTAGTGGCAGATGCCTTGAGCAGAAAGGCTTATACCCTACAAGGAGCTACACCCAAGAACCCGTGCTTACGGCAGGAATTTCAGAATCTTGAAGTAACCATAGTGCCATCTGGGATGTTAGCTACATTGACTGTGGAGTCTCAACTCCAAAAGCAGATTGAGGATGCTCAGAAAGAAGATGAGGAGATACATAAGATCAAGGGCCACATCAGATCAGGAAAAACCCAGGATTTCAGTGAAGATCATCAAGGAATTGTGTGGTATCGGGGAAGGATTTGTGTGCCCCGAAATTCAGACCTTAAAGAATTAATTCTTTTCGAAGCCCATAAAACCCCATATTCACTACACCCTGGAAACACCAAGATGTACAAGGATCTGAGAACGCAATTCTGGTGGAATGGAATGAAGAGGGAAATCGCGGAATACGTCGCAAGATGTGACACTTGCCAAAGGATTAAGGCCGATCATCAGAAGATAGCCGGAAAGCTGCAACCCTTACCAGTGCCAACCTGGAAATGGGAAGAGATTGGTATGGATTTTATCACAGGACTTCCCAGAACACAAGGGGGATATGACTCCATATGGGTCATTGTGGATAGACTCACGAAAGTTGCTCATTTTATACCAGTCAAGAAAACGTATAATGGCAACAAATTAGCGGAGCTATACCTGCAGCAAATAGTGACACTGCATGGTATCCCGAAAAAGATCGTTTCAGATCGAGGAACACAATTCACATCCAAATTCTGGAACCGACTCCACGAAGCTTTGGGAACCCAATTGCAGTTTAGCACTGCATATCATCCACAGACAGGAGGACAGACTGAGCGTGTAAATCAAATCTTGGAAGACCTTCTCAGAGCTTGCATCTTAGATTATGGAACCTCTTGGGAAAAGTGCTTACCATTTGCGGAGTTTACTTATAATAACAGTTACCAAGCTAGTCTGCAAATGGCACCCTTTGAAGCTTTGTATGGGCGCAAGTGCAGAACTCCGCTACATTGGGACGAGCCAGGAGAAAGGCAAGTCATTGGACCCGAACTAATCGAAGAAGTTGAAGCACACGTCAAGCTCATCAGAGAACGATTAAAGGCAGCACAGTCACGCCAGAAGAGCTATGCCGACAACCGAAGAAGGGAATTGTCGTTTGCACCAGGCGAATCAGTTTATCTCAAGGTTACACCGTTAAAAGGGATGAGAAGATTCCATCAGAGAGGAAAACTGTCCCCAAGGTACATTGGGCCATTCAAAGTCCTTAAGAGGAAAGGAGAGGTATCTTACAAACTGGATTTACCATCAGACCTTGGAGAAATTCATGACGTGGTCCATGTCTCGCAACTCCGTAAGTGCCTCAAGGAACCAACGGATCAGATAGAACACCAGGGGATCCCGCTTCAGAAGAATCTCACTTACCTCACTCAACCATTGCAAATACTGGCTAGTGATGAGCGTCAACTCAGAAGAAAGAAAATCAAGCTTTGCAAGGTTCAATGGGAAGATCACTCAAAGGAAGAAGCGACTTGGGAGAAAGAGGATGATCTGCGGCAGGCTTATCCCTACCTTTTCCCTTCTCTAGGTAAATCTCGGGGAGAGATTTCTTTAAGGAGGTTAGGCTTGTAACACCCTAGTTTTGGGGGTGAAAAGTTTTGCATAAAAACCCTGCATGCATGTATCTCTGTAGTAGTAGCCAGATCAGCTGAACTCTAATCTCTCCCAAACCCTAAAAATCTCCAAATCTATTCTCTAGATCCAGATCAAGATCTGACCATCCAGATTTAACCTACCAGTTACCCTGAAGATAAAAGTCTTCAGGAGCCAGATCAAATTTTGACCCTAACTCTCAGTACCTAAGCCTCTCTCTGTTTTCGAAAACATGAAGATTCAGATTTACCCTAAGTACCCCAGTTTCTAGGTAATTGAGTTATCTTGATTTAACCTTATCCAGACTCAAGTAACCCCTGGAATATGTTCCTAGGTTCATCCTCAATTCACTTCAAAAAGTTGGGAGCCAGATTAATTCATCTAAACACTTTTCGCAGTTTAGTCCAAATTTTACTGCGAATAAGTCCTTTTCTGTTTACCTGGGAGCCTGAAAAGGCTAAAATCTATGAATCAAATCCAACCCCAGAATTTCTTCAGGGAACACCTCCCAAATGCTATTTGATACAGATCTCCTGTTTGATCAGACTTCAAAATCTCTCTCCAATCACCAGAATTCGAGATCGACAAAATCCAGATTTAGTTTACCCTAATTTTACCCTATTTTCGAAAATAGGTGAAATCCCTCAAATCCTATCAAACTTTCTCCAAATTTGAGCTAAATGGGTATTAATAGAAATATTATACTCAGCCATGAAATCAAATCTCAAATTAAACCTCTCAAAGACCAGATTTGCAGTTTAGTCCAAAGCCAAACCAAAAATCATCGCAAATCAGTCCCTGGTTCGACCAGGCTACTGTGCACGACCAGGCCGTTCAAACGACCACGAGCGCCGGAGTTTGGTCGTCGCCGTTGCCACCGCTGCGGCTTCGTCGCCGGTGGTCTCCAGCGTTGCCACCCCAGCCATTGTTTCCCTGCCGCGTGTGCGCATCGTGTTCGCCACCGTGGAACCACCTCGCCGCCAGCAGCGCCTTCGCTCTCCCGCGCGCGCGCCCGACAACGGCAGCACAGTTGCGCCACGTCACAAGCATGCCTTGGGGAAGCATCACTTCGCCTTCACCTCCACCAGAGCAGCAGGCTAAAGCCGGCACGGCCGCTGGAGCGCGTCACTTCGCCGGGATTCAGCCGTGTTGTCACCTCCAGCCCGCTTCACTTCCCCGTGCATTTTCAACCGTTGCAAGCTCCTTGCTGCGCCTATAAAAGCCACCCCAGCCCAGCTCGAAGGCACTCACACCAGAACCACTCAAATTCTTAACCACGCCGTCGTCTTCGTCTTCTTCGGCGAGCTCGAGAAGAGGCTCACGGTGCCAGGCCAATCCACTGCACCGAACTCCAAATTGAAGCTACCAGTGAGTTACTCTCAACCACTTACCCGTGTAGTAGCAGTAGTAGCAGCCAATTGAGTTCTATCGCACCTCATCGCCGGGAATTGCTGTTTTTCCCCGACAACTCCGGCGAGCAATTAATCCTTAACTAAGTCAAATTAGCTCTCGAGCCTGTAATCAAACCTGATCAGTGGACTGTTTAGAACACATCTAAGCAACCAGAATCACCAATTTCGCTAAAATATGAAAAATCCCAACTTTGCACCTTGCATGTAAGCTGGAGCTCGCTGTTAAGCTTCTCTGGTGTTTCTCCAGACAATCTAGCTTCGCACATAGCTCTTGTATGCCCCAGAGACCCTCCTCAAGCAAGGATTCGAGTTCGTTTGCCCTAGAACAGAAATGCCCAATTTTTGTGTCTTCTTCCCTAGCTCCGGTCGCCGGATTTTGTTCCCGGCCGTTTCAACCCCAACCACCTTGTCTAGTAGATGTGCCTCGACCCCAGGAGTATTTTTGCCTTCTAGCTCGACACCTGGATCGGCCCAGATGAAGAGGTATCTCCATGCCAAAGTTTGGTCCAGAAACTGTTGAGAACAGCTCGGCCACCGTGTTCTTCGCCGGTTTTCATCACTTTCCGGCCATCTCCTGCCCTAGGTCCTGTTGAGACATTTGTTCCTGTTACAAATGCCTAACCACCAGACAAAGTGGTGCATCATTTGGAGCCCTGAGTCAAAAGATAAGGCTAACCCTAGTTTCTGGCCATGTCAACCCTATGCCGGGCTATGTCAGCCAGTGGCATTAGCCCTGTTCACCCACCTCTGGTCATGTAAAACAGAAATTACTTTGTCCCTTAGACTCCTGATGTTGTGATCTACACTTTTCTCTACTGTCACAACTTGAGTTGAGCCCTCTATCACCCATCGACCTTATGTCGATGCCTTGAACCGAATGCCAACCTAAAGACGTTCGCTGTTTTTGGGCGAACCAGTCACCACCTTGATATTACCCTGATATTTTGGAACCTTGTAAACCTTGACAACTAATTTTAACCCTGATCCCCACAGTTTAACTCTAATCGCTTCCAAACCTTGTTTTCCCAGAGTATTTTCTCCTTGCATCTTTGCATGTAGTGAATTAGTAAGAATAGAATGAATTGTAATGCCTGTTTGCTTGTTTGATCTTGTTTAGAGCAAGAGTCCGGGGTTGAAGATCTTGTCGCTGAACCATCATCAACTGCTGATACTTACGACGCGGAAGGCAAGTCATACTTTGATCATATTGAAACCCATATTTTATGAATTGCTATGCTATTCCATGAGTAGATACCTCATTAATATTGCATGTGTTGAGATCAATGATATTATGGCAGTGATAGATTGAATACTTGAGGAATGTGAACTTGATGAGATAGTAAACCACGAACTAATAAAAGTTTAAACATGTACATTTATATTCATGAAATAGAACCCCTAGCCGTGACCAGTATTTTGGTATGGAATGGTGGTAGCACTGGAGGTGCTTGGCTGCACTGAAGGTGCATGGTTTGTGGTATGATCTGGTCACTGGCATGTAAGGACTAGAACCTTGTGTTATGCGTCTAGTGGCATGAAAAACGTACCAACCACTTACCTGGTATGGGACAGGCGCAACCTAGTAGCTTTCTTAGTATTATCAGTTCCCTGCATGGCTTGTCGATCCGGTTTCTCGCGTGGAAACTGGTGGGACGCAGTTCGTCCATGAGTGATGTGAGATCAGAAAAATTATGAGAGGATAAGGTGTAAAGAAGGAAGACGCCCTACGCCAGATTAAGTCGTGCGCGACTGTAATCAAAAGAGGTTATGTGTCCTGCGGGAACATAGACCCAGGCTAGGAAGTAAGGCAGTGGGGAGGACCCACAACGGTACTTGGGACGGTATTGTCCATTTACCGGGCATGGATACTGTTAATACTAGACTGCAAAAACGTTGTGTGATCTCGGCCTTGTCACATGCGTATAAGTCGCATGGAGTTGGCCCGACTTGGAAGTCGAGTGAAAAAGTGGATTTAAAAAGAGGTACATCTCTGCAGAGTTTAAAAATGTATTCGAATACTTCGTGCTCCCGAGTTTTAGGAGTATGCCGCGGTGGATTAAATCCATGGGGTGTGACACAAGTATTGTTTTATAAACTAAAATTTGTTAGTTCAAGATTACCCAAGTGGCATGTGTTGTCACGATAAGGGGCGTTGCCGTGGACTGTCATGTGTTGACGTGTCGCGGTAATACCATAATCTAGCAAACATATGAGAATTAAGAGGCATGTGGTTTATGCCCTAAAGTATACGAAATACTGTTATGAGTATAAGATTGAAAGGCTTGAATAAAAATAATGTGATATGAGGTTATATCGCCTTGAATATGGGATATATGTATCACCATCAATATGATTTATTTACTACCATGGGTATGATCAGAAGTTGAGTAAGAATTGAGAAAGAAATGTATTTTGGGAAAAACCCTTCACTCTTTCCCCAATAGCATAGGCTCATGTCATTTATACTGTAACTATATCTCTACCTCCCCTATGACTTGCTGAGTACATAAGTACTCACCCTTGCAACAACTCCTCAATAGATGGAGCGTTCTATCACCTTGGAGGATATCCTGAAGATGCTGCGGACCCAGGAGATGATGAGCAGTTTCCTCTGGAGCCCTGATGTGGTGCTGTCTGCTGTCAACCTCTGTTTCCTGTGGATTGCTTTTGGGCCTAGCTTCCGCCGACTAGATGTGTTATTTTGTTAGACCCTTGTGCCTTGTAAGGCACTGTACCTCGTTTTGTACTAAGGCCTGATGGCCATACAATTATGACTACTGTATTATTTTGCTGCTTCAATGTATCCCTGTGATTGACTCATCCTGGGAAGTCAAGTGGTTTATGGGACCAGCTGCACCGAGCTGGGCTCCTCACAGGTGATGTCACAGTCGTGGCAGACGTGACAGGTAGTCATCAACTTCAAGGTTTAACAAATATCCTTTCAATTTACTTGTGCTAAACCAAGATTTATACAAGTTGTCATTTACTCATCAAAGCTATCATCATCCAAATCAACATTAATCATGAAGGGTTTATCCAAATCGTCATTAATCATCGAAACCTAGATTGACTTAGATCCATCAATATCCCCCTTTTTGATGATTGATGACCACAACCTCTATATATCCAAATAGATTCTTCAGCTCCCGCTTAATATATGCAATAATATTTTGGAGCTGACCGAAGCATTTAATCATATAAGTCAAGAGATATGTATGACAATTGAGCACAAGTTCAATCAAGCCATCTTTCAAAACATCAACTATCTCGATTATCTTTTCCAAATGTCAATGATCTCAATTAATATCTCCTCTCTCCCAAATATCATTGATTTCTAATATCAATATCAAATATCTCTCCCATCCAAATATCAACTAATCAAATATCTCTCCCAAATCTCTCTCCCTAAAACTCTCTCTCCCCCTGTCAACTAACTCAAATATCTCTCCCCCTTTGTCATCAAGCACAAAAAGGAAGGGGTGAGAACTCAAATTGACAAGCAATGTTTTTGGAGTTAATGATTCATTCTCAAGTTTGGTAAGACAAGTTGTAAGAGATTTTGCAAGAAAAATTGATTTTTACTTGAAATGGTTTTCGTTCAAAAATAAGATTACAAGAAGAATGTTTCAAGTATTTTTGAAAATACACCCAAGATATATAAAAAGGAATCAAGACAATCAACACACAAAGGATATATCGATGACATTTAATCCATTTCTAATCATTCAAAATGTAGATGCATCTAATAGTTTGATATGAAAATATCCACTAGATGCATGTTTGTCATAACATGATTGATTTCTAAATCTCTTTATGCCACAAGATCTCTTATATAGTGAAGCCGTATATCAATATACTCCATCCGAGAGTCTTGAATCAAATTGTTCACCATCTTTACGGCACTTCCATTATCTCATAAGAGTGGCATATATTCGAAGATAATTCTATAATTCAAGAAATTTTGTTTCATCCATAAAAATTAAGCACAATAACCACCGGATGAACTCTTTCGATTTTTCTCGCAATTCACATAATCTGAATTCAAATAATCAAGAAATTCAAGGTTTGTATTTTCGGATATCAAAGATCTATCCTAGGGTTGCATTTCAAATACCTAAGGATTCTTTAATGGCAATCAATTGACATTCCTTAGAAGATAATCAAAATCTAGCATATATGAAATCACTAAATATGATGACAGGTCAAAATGCAGTAAGGTAAAGCAAAACTACCAATCAAAGTTCGATAGAGTTTAGAATTGACCACTTTTTCATGTTCCTCCATGTCAAGATGTCCATATGTAGCCTTGAGAGTTGTAATAACTTCATCATATTCCTTGTCGAGGCTCTTGAGCGAATTTCTTCACATGCTTGATTTCACTCGTGAACATTCCGTTCTTGAGTTGCTTGTTTTGTCGTGCACGGAAGTAACTTTTCTCTCCAACCTTTGCATCTCAATTTCCCGAAGCATCATCTCACAAAACAAAAATCTTGATGGAAAGTTCATTAGGAGAAACGAAAGATCTGTCATCAATTATATTTGACACACACGAAAAATAATGTCTCGATTAATTTTTATGATGATTGTGTCAACCTTCCCAATTTTAAAAATATTTGAGATAAGAAAAGTTTTGAAGCACATTTATCAAACTCAATTGGAAAAAAAAGTTTCAATCCTCAAAAATTTTCACTTCTTTTGGCATTACACAAAAAATCATACAAATGGAACATTTGCCAAAAAGAGGTTTGTCGAAGCAATTTTAGGTCACAAGGTTAGAAGAGAAAAGTACATGACCTAATGAAGACTTTAAATTTCTAAAAGAGAACTCAAATTTTGAATTCATTCAAACATGCTCCAAATTCATGAAAATCATATTTGTTTGATATGAAAAAAAAATCAAACACTTTTCCAAAACCAAATCATAAGAATCATGATGAATTTGGAAATATGGGGAAATATGGAAGCAAAGGTGTGACAAAAATAGGAAGTAAAAGAAACAGCAGAAAAAATTCAGTAACCATCCAGTTTGCACACAGGCCGGACAGTGTCTGCTAGGGCCAGGCAAAGTCCGGGTTGAGCGGACAAAGTTCGAACGATTCAGATAAGCGCCTGCAACTTCAGAAATTTGAGATTTTTGCAATTTTGCTTCAAAAAATGATTCATGTTCCACAATAGATTTGAATATTATGTCAAGAACTTAGATGAATAGCATTTAAAAGAATTTTATTTGAAAAAGATCTTGAATTTGAATCCTCAAAAGTGATTTTGGGGTAAAATGGGTAAAACTGAAAAAATTTCACGAAAACTTTAATTCTTGATGAAACTTGGATTTTTCTCAATTCTTTGAACTTGGATGAATTTGAATTACTATCCCAAACTAAGACATGGAAGAAAGTCTAGTCCAAATAGCTCAAATCACAAAATGAACATTTTGGGTATTTTTGGGTCGATAGTCGTTTTCGGGCGACCTAGGATCTGTGATAATTTGAAAACCATATGTCTTTTGTGAAAAAGTTCAATACAAACTATCTTCGGGTGAGTGAGTTCTAAGTGTTTCATGAAGAAAGTTTTGGTCAAAACTCAATCCATCTTGTTTTATAAAAATGAATCATGTTGTGCCAAAAGAAGATCCCGAAGTTCTCAGTTTTGTCAAAATTTTGCATTTTAACTCAAAACTCTTTTGTGTAACCTTCAAAACCTTTGAAAACATATTTGAAATGTATTTTTGAAGGTTTTGTGGTAATTTTGAACATTTTGAATGTTTTGAGCACTTTTTCACTTTTAGCTCGAAAATGACCCTTTTTACCAAAACACATGCATACTTTGATACATGTACACAATTAGGGTATACAAGGATTCAATAACTTTGAAGTTGCTCCCCCTAACTGTGTCATCCAAGTTTGGTTATGAAAATGATCTATTTTGGAAAATCACGAGTTCAACAAAAATCAAGACAAAAATGACTAAACAAGAAGTCACTTCTTTATGGCCTAAAGTAAAGAATATTTGAAACGAATTTAATTCATGGCCATGTCATGCAAGAGAATACTATTTGGCATAAGTTTTATTTACTATCATTTTTTAAGTTCTTGCCAAATAGTTTTTGGATCAAACGAATGAGTTCCAAAGATAATCAAAAAGATCCAAATGAATTCTAATCAAGAAACCATCCAAATGAACATCAAAACTCATGAAAAGTTACATAGAGATAAACAACAACAACAGAAACACTTTTCATGAAGATTCAAGATTCAAATGTTTTGGTCATATGGAAGAATTGATAGATTGGCATCCAATTTGATTGAAACTTTCTTAAACACTGCGGGTTCCTTTTAATCATCAAAACATACGCAAACAAGTTCCAAAAATTCCAAAATAAATTTTAGAGATAAATGATGCAATGAGGAACTAGATTGCCTTTTATGATGAAGCCAAGATTTGATCCAACAATAAGATATGAAAATGACAAATGTTGGTCAGATTTAAAGTTTCAGATTTCAGGTTTGAGAAAATCATTTTACACTTATAAAGACACCTGAAAATCTATGCAAATGATTTCCAATGATTTTTCAATAAATTGGCCATAGAGACCAATTATGGAAGATAAAATATCATTTAGAAACTTCCTTCAAATATCCAATCAATTTAAAGATATAAAAATGACAAATCAGCCCAAAACCACGAGAAATATGAATTTTGCAGTTTTCATATTTAATTTGTGAAAATAATCAATTATTGCTCAAATAAAGTCCAATTGAAATGAAAATTTGCAGAAATGATTCTCAATACATCAAATACATTTTCCAAAAAGAATTTTCCAAAAAGGATTTCGCAATCAAAAGTTATGGTCGAAAGATCTTTATGTTAAGCAAGAAGGTTGAAAATCGACAAACTTTTGCAAATTGCGTTCGCATTTGATTTTCATAGATTTTTTATATGAAAGAGCTTACATGAGTTAAACATATCATTTTGAGCCAAAGCTTACAAATAAAGAGCATTCAAATAACAAAACTTATGTTTTGTATATATAGGATAATTCAAGTCAAAGCAAGTCTTTCGGTGAGATTCAAATACCCATAACGTTCAAATTAAAACTCTTTTGAGAAAGTTTTCAATTCCAAACTTCTTCGGAGTAAGAGTATCTAGGAGTTTTCTAAAGCAAGTTTTGGCCAAATCCAAATAGATTTAGATTTGCACTCGAAAATAATTTTGTTGAAAAACAAGATACTTGAAGATCCTTTTGAGGCTAGTTTTTGATAAAAGGAACTTTTTGACATCATTTTTCATTCAAAGCCTCTAAAAATCTTTTAAATACATTTTGAAGACCATTTTGATAAGAATTGATGATTTTTGGTCTTTTAAATGAAAATTT
Organism: Pharus latifolius; assembly: GCA_019359835.1. Taxonomy (NCBI): domain Eukaryota; kingdom Viridiplantae; phylum Streptophyta; class Magnoliopsida; order Poales; family Poaceae; genus Pharus; species Pharus latifolius. The sequence continues at coordinate 14,467,476 of CM033330.1, forward strand.
GACATTTTGACAAACGGAGCTCAATTTAAAAACTTATGCTTGCAATTTTAAAATATCTCACATATAGGGGTGCAATAGAGAACGGAAGAATTTATAAATAATAACCCCCAAATAATGCAACATCATAAGTTTCAAATTTTCATTCTTTTGCATGGTTTCCCATGAAGATTAAAACAATAAAGAATGAAAGGGAGAAAATGCAATGCAATTTTTTCTTTTTAAATTAGGATTTCATTTTATAAGAACTTCAAAAAGAGTTAAGCCCTTTTTCTTACTCAAACCATACGATGCCCTCTAGCCTTGTCGCATAAATCTTTTGGTACCAAATATCTCTATCTTTAGGTTTTAGAAAATGGAAATTAATAGGTTTTGTAATTAAACCCTTTTTAGAGCAAAAAATCAAATAAGCGTCAAAAGAATCAACTTCGAAAGAGTTAGATGCACACTCATGCGAATGTTGCCCTTTTAAGTGACATGAGAAAAATGAAGTTCGAGAGGGCTTTTTGAATGAAATGGTATGAATGTGATGAAGTATATAATGCCTCTTATTAGATGAGTGTGCATGATTTAATTTTCCCTTTTTAAATGAATATTTATGTTCTAAAGGGGGTTTAACAAGCACAGCACTACTCATATGATTTCTAGTAACATTTTTGCTCAATATATTTGCTTTAGTCTTAAGTTCATCATTTTCATTTTAGATACTTGAGATAATTCCATGTCAACACATGAAATATGATAAGAACAATACGGCATATCATCACAAGTAGATGAACAAGAAGGCATAGCACTACAATTGCTAGATGAGCTAGGCATATCAAATGAGGAGCGACTAGAACTAACACCATGGCATAAAGATGGGTCACTAAATGAATCATCGTATGAGTTACTAGAATCAACCGTACAATCATGTGAATTAATAAATGAATCATTAGACATATTATCACATGAAGTACTAGTGTCCACAAAGCTAGCATTTGAATCTAACCACGAATCAACAATGGAAGTATTGCTAGCATGTGAAGTAGAAATGTGTGACTCTAAAGATGGATCAATAAGGGAGTCACAAGCAACTCTAACATCTAATACACATGTGGAGCTAATGGCATTTTTGGCAAGCAAAGAATCATAAGAACTTTTCAATTCTTGATGTTGCACTTTCAAGGATGAGTAATTATTCTTTAAAATTGCAAAGCTTTTAGTCATATTGCCAAGCAAGTCTTTTAATTCTACAATCATCTCCATAAGCTCATTATTAGTGAGGTTAGAATTTGATACCGTCGAGTCATATGCCATAGGGCATATAGAATTGTCTTGAGATGAAGACTTTGACTTCGATGCTTTCTTTCTAGTTTTCCTTGAGCTCTTTTTGCAAGGTTTCGCCTTTGTCTAGCTTAGGCAAACCACGTCATTGACGTCTTTGAGCTCGCTAGAGAAAGCTCCCGATCCTCCACATTGAAATCATCATCCTCGATATGCTCAGAGGTGGAACACATGTCCTTTTCTTTGGACATAGTCTCATTTGACATAAGCATGCCAATGAGCTCACTCGGTGAAGTGTCGGAAAGGTCACCGTTCGCAAGGGTAGCTATGAAATCACCGTAGAGACCTTCCGGCAACACCTGGAGTAATTTCCTGCAAATGTCTAGATCAGAAATATTAGCGCCAAGGGCTTTGAGCTCATTTGTGATGTTGATCAAGAGATCATACATGGTGGAGAGAGTGTCATGCTCCAACATCACAAATGCCTCATAGTGCCGCATTAATAATCTCATCTTAGCGTGCTCAAGGCTATATGTGCCCACAAATAAAGACTCAAGGGTGGTCCAAACATCGTGAGCAGTCAAACAATCACTCACTAGTTTGAGCACATCATGGCTAAGTGAATTAAGGAGCACATATTTAACTTTTATGTTTAAGAGGTGAATATCCTTATCCGAAATCAACGAATAAGTCATACCCTTTTGCACTAACCTCCATAGATTTAAATTCAATGCCTCAAAATAAGTACTCATAATAATTTTCCAACGATGATAATTTGAGCCATCAAATTGAGGAGCTATCAAACAAAAATCCTTTATCGAGTTCATCCTTTCTCTCTAGGCAGTAAAGCCGATAAATGAGAGACCTCACTCTGATACCACGTGTAGAATCGAGAATGCCGACTAGAGGGGGGTGAATAGGAGGCTTTTCAAAATTCTTTTTCACTAAACAATTTTTAACAAGATATTTAGGAAATCTAATTTTAGCAAAAGGGTTTAACAACTATTTAACAAGTAGTTGCATTCAACCATATGGAATATTCAATATAACATGCAACAAGAGTAAATCAAGCAATTGTGTCAAGATGAATACGAATTATACAAGAGAGAGACAATTGACACAATGATTTTTATCGAGGTCTCAGAGACTCACCCAGTCTCCCCTACTCCTCATTGAAGCGCTCACGTGTGAGCCTCGCTTCTATATCCACGAAGGATATCTCCACTCGGGTTGCTCCTTCTCCACACTGGATAGGCGAGCACCAAACCTTTTACACTTGTTTGTCGGCCTCTCCAACAAACTTCAACCAGAGAGATCGCGACTCTTCTCCAACACCGTTTAAGCGAAGACAATTCGCCAAGAGTAACAAGTCGATCACGCTCACTTGAATGAATCAAGTGCTAGAAACTCTAATGATGCAAATGAATGCCCAACACTCTAGCACTAGCTTGCAAATGAATAATGAAGTGCACTAAGAACTCTTAATCTCTCTCAAATGCTTCTCCTCTAATTCACTCAAGGTTTTGCTCAAATCTAGCCTCTAGATGCAATATATCAAATGCAATGAACTTGGCTAGCTTATATAGTGTGTTTTCCACTTCTTGAGCACCCTCAAATGAAGGCCAACACGAGGTATTTATAACTCCTCAAAGGAAACTAGCCGTTTACAACAAACCGAGCAAATTTTGTACAGACCGAACATTGTCCGGCCATGCCGGATACTGTCTGGCCAGTGCAAGTCAATATGACTGTTGCAAACATGTCAGTTACCGTTGAGCTATTTTTGTGAAGGCCCGACAAATGATATTTTGTCCAGACAAAAAAAGGGACCGATGCATTTGTCTCTGGTTACACTTAACAATTGAGGCTCATATGATTTGTACAGGCCGGACAATGTTTGGCCCTACCGGACAACATCCGACATGGCTCAGACAAGAGCCCCTAGACAATTCTATATGTCTCTGGTTACAATTCAAACAAAACTCTCAAGTTTTGTACAAGCCTGACAATGTCCGGCCTATACAAACCGAAAACAGGACTTTACCAATGTTACTCTTAACCAGAGTCTGAGTTATTTTCACATGCAGATTGACTGTTTTCTCGCAGATAAGCCTGCTGACACTCAACAACGACCACAACCAATATGATTTAGGAACATAAAGCCACAAGTCGAATATCCGGTCGAAAACAGGTGGTCGAGTGGATTTGGTCGAGCACACGCAATCGGCTAAAAGCTGGTACGACCAGCTTGAACTCCTAAGACCACGATCAAACTCAAAACAGAGATACAGCCAATCTGGAAAACACAACCACGACCAAACTCCAAACATGGATACGATCAGAATATGCAAATACGACCACGACCAGCTCCAGTAAGAAAATAGAATGCTCTAGCTGGCAACCACGACTGAGTGCAGTTTACAAAACATTATCTTTAATGCAAACAAGCTACACTTAGAATTTCTAGCAATGCAAGAGGTGATTAAGCACTAGTGCAAGATGATATGAGTGCATTTGAGCTTCCACACTAGATAGACTCAAGCTACTAGTTTCCAACCCCTCTTAATAGTATGGTCAAACTAGTAAAAAGAAGTCCTATCAAACCGGTCTATCTCCAAACACCGAGACCGATAAAATTCTAAGAAAATAATCCTTAATCTTAGATCTTACCTTCGGTGAAGCTCGACCTCGTGAAGCTCGACCTTGCGAAGCTTGACTTTGCAAAGCTCAACCTCGCTTAAGATGACTCATATCATCATCAACCTCCATACACTCTTGCTTGCTTTCATCTCGCAATACACCTTGAGACCACAACACATACACTCAGTGCACAACGTTAGTCTCATATTTTGGGTTTCATTAATCACCAGAGAAATTACACCACAAAGGAGTTAACTCAACAATTTCTCTTTTCGGTGAAATGACAAAACCATTTTCAACAAACAACAAATGAGTATGAGATGAAACATACAATCATATAGATTCGTATATGATAAGAAATGAACACATGATCTATACTACTCATGTCATGATAGCAATCAGCACATATGACTAATATGATGAGCTCCCCCTCAATATATGTATCGATATCAAAACCACACCAAAGGAGTCATCAATTTCAGGATTTAACACATGACATTTCAATTGACAATTAATACAAGTTTGATGCAACCACAGAGCTCCCCCTCAACATATGCATCAATATTGAACCGCAACACAATGAGGGAGTCATCAACTTCAAGGTTCAACAAATATCCTTTCAATTTACTTATGCTAAACCAAGATTTATACAAGTTGTCATTTAATCATCAAAGCTGCCATTATCCAAATCAGCATTAATCATCAAGGGTTTATCCAAATTGTCATTAATCATCAAAACCTAGATCGACCTAGTTCCAACAAGAATCACGTAGATGCCATGGACGAAGATAGTGTCCCCGTCAAGGGTGACGATATTATGATAATTATCATATTTGTGCATAATTTTTATATGTTTAAACCCCCGATCATGCACATATTAGTCATATACCTCGGCATTTACATAGATTATTCCAGATTTACTGCCAAATCAACCAGATTATTTGTTTTGCAATTTTTATCGCAGGTCGGCACGAATCGGATGGATTTCTGGCTAGCGGTCGCACCTCATCGACTTATTCTGACCTTCGGTCGATTCCGGATGGAAGTGCGCGTTTTCGCAGACGCGTAGGAACCAACCGCACCGAAATCGGAGTCTCCGGGGACCCGGAATCTCAAATTCTAGCAGCCAAGGAGCTTTCTGTAATTCTATAAAATCCTGAGGGCCATTTCACAAATTGACCTTCTCCTCAAAAACCTCAAGCCAGCCACCATTCTTCCCTGAGCCTGGTTCTTTGTATTTTGCCTTCTCCTTCTCTCTTGTCCCCCAATTTCCTCACCTCCGTCCACCACGCCGGCGGCCGCCAGGCCGTAGACCGTCGGCGGACTTCTTCTCTACCTTCCCCATGGTTTTCCACACCTCCGTCCATCTCTAGCTCAAAGCCTGCTTCCCCTTCCTCCTTTCTTCTTCCTGCCTCTTCTTAAATTGTTCCATCCTCACTGCTCTCTCAGATCTGCCACTGCCATTCCGCTGCGCCGCCCACAAATCCCGCGCCGCCGGTCCCAATCCTCGCGCCCAACGCTGTCCCACGCCTCCCGCGCGCTGCACCACCCCCGATCTCCTCTTCTTCCCCCAAATCCGCCTCCTTCTAGCTCTCCCACATCAAAAGCCCCCCAAATCCACCTCCGACGCCGCCCCTCGTGGCCTCCACCGATCCGACGCCGCCGCCGCCTGGACGCCGGGCCGCATGCCGGCGTGCACCACCACCAGATCCCCGCATTCACCGCGCCTCTGCGCCTTCTCCGCTGCCCTAGCCGCCGGTGATCCTCGCCTCCACGCCTTGAGCAGCCTGCACTGCCGCCTCTGGAGCCGACCTGCGCCACCGAGCACCAGCCGCCTCCATCCTCGGCGCTTCTCCAACCCACGCCGCCGCCGTTCCTCTCCACAGCCGATCCTGAGCCACCACCGCCGGATCTACATCTCACGCCGCTCCACGTTGCAGCTGCCTCAGATCCACGCGCCTCCACCTCGCGTCGACCCTCTACGGCGCTGCCTTCTTCACCAGCTCTGGCACCTCCTTCCTCTCGGGCCGACGGCCAAGTTCCTCTTCCACGACCTCCTTTCCAGCTACTTCGACACGGCGACTAGCTCCTCGACCACGGCAAGCTTCCAAGACCGTAGCTCCGGCATCCAGCAACTATGGTTCAATTCTCTTCTCTCTTATTTCTCAATTCTTGAATCGAGATGAACTGGAATCACTGTATGAGATAATAGATGAAATTGCTTGAGTCCCAACATTTGTCTGATGAACAGATGGAGAAATGAGTGAATAGAAGTTTCTGTGATATGATTGTTGGATGGAAACTCCAAATGACTTCTCATTTTGTTGTGGATTGTTGAATGTTCAGTTTCTGTGATGCTTGTGTGAGCTGTTATAGCATTGGGATGTATTGAAATATGTCAAATCAAATCGAAACTAGCTTCTGAAATTAGTTTCTTTCATCCTGGTTGATTGCTTGAATTCGTTTGTGCTTTATGCTCATATAAATTTAGATTATTCTTGTAATTCTTGTCTGGATTAAATTGGATATTTCAGTGGCTGAGCTTTATGTTGTGCTTCAATTTCTATATTTTGTGTTGCTTCTGTGTGAATGGACAGGACTGGGGTGATTGAAGCTGTGTATTAAATTCTTATTCTGTCATGAATTGTTTTTTCTTGCTCTTGTTGTCTTGAGTTGGTGTGGTTGTTCTCCGGATTTGCCGTGTAGGTTGTAGCTGAGAGGCTGTTGGAGAATGGTCTTTGTTAATCCCTTGCGTGTTAAATTCGTTGATACCGTCGATAGGTGTGTGCGTTTCAGTGTTCCGCTTCTTTATTGTGAGATTGCTGAACGATACCGCTTTATCGCTTGTACTCACGACTACGCGTACGGATTTAACAGTGACCAAACGTCGCAAGCCTATCACCTCTTTCTCTTTATTTCTTCTGACGTCTTCTCTCTTCTCTTTCGTCTATTTTAGTTTTATTTTCCATTGATTTAGTCTAGTTCTTCACAATTTGTTCTCTAGTCCCTGTGGAAAGAACAACTGAATAATCGCCTGTATTGCACCGATCTCGTTCTATTGCGAGACGGTCTAGGCCGGTATCATATTACCCTCGAGACCTTTCTCGGGGAAGCATCATCTTCAATTCCAGTCACGTCTATTGGATGAGAACCCGAACGAGCAATTCACTTGCCCTCTGTGAGTGTCACCACAACTGAGGACGAGTATGTGCCGCAACTTATTGTCCTAGACAATACGGAAGAAGATGATTTCAACATTCGTCTAGAGAATTTTTCCCTAGACAATTTTATGTCTCTCTTTGATTTCGAGTCAGACTCAGACAATGACGAGATGCTTTCTCCCTCTACGAACTCTATCCCTAGGGAAGTCGCCACACTTTCTGAGGAAACCCCTGAGCAACGGGGTCCCAGGAAAGAACAAGAGTGCAAACGGAATGAGGACACAACGTGTGAACAGTGAGAGGTTGAGGTCCGCAAGGCTGCAGAAGATTTCCTACGCCTTGCACTGACCCGCCATGATACTGCTATCCGCGACCTTGGTCCAGGAACGTCTCGACAACCATGTCTTGGTGGTCGCAGGCATGAACACACACCACTCTCATCTCCAGATTACTCCCCAACGGTTGAGGCAACCACGCTGGAAACTCCATCGGCACTCAGAAGGAATGCAGAGGTATTCAGAGAATTGCATATGCACTCCGCAATCCTCCCTCTGGTATCGCGAACGACGATGGGATTACATTTGCAAGGGTGCCTGCGGATAACCTTAATGAGGTTGCCTTAAGAATTTCTCCAACAGCTATGAGACCCCCATTTGAGGATCACCTTGGTAACCGCCCAGGTAAGTTACACACAGCAGGATGACACATGAGCTCCAAACCACACAAGCATAGTAATAACATTAAACAAGTAGCAAGCCAGCATGGCCAATATTACATAGCCAAAGCACCAAAAATGGCGCTAAGTAGAGTTGCTAAGAAAATAACTAGTTTATCAGAACCAGAATCGGCATCCAAGTACCGAACACACAACATAAAACACAAAGCGACGACGAACAGCTTGACTTCCATCTGCAGCGGGGTTGGAGTGGCTCCTCCCACATCTGACTTGACATGGTGCGCAATCCTTCTAGAAAGTGGGCTCGTCCGGGGCACTTCCATCTTCCGTTGGGAACTCATAACTGAAGGAATCGGGATCCTCGAATCCCTCTTCTACAGTTGGATATAAATGCAAGGGTGAGCACTTGGTGCTCAGCAACACTCATTCCAGGGATTATTGTAATTGTACTTATATGAGGGTGAAACATATGATTCAGGGGTTTTAGTTTCATATGGATAGAGATATATAAATTTCCAAGTCATTTGTTTAGTAAAACAGTACTTTATCATGAAAATGATACTTTAAACATTAAACAGGTTTTCAATAAAACATTAGATGTAGTGGTCTCCCATGAGTCACTACTTTTGTTAACCGCATTATGAAAACATTCCAAAACATTACTTGTGCTATAACCCATGGATAACATCCACTACGAAAAGACTCCTGAACCTGGGAGTACAGAGTATCTGATACTTCTTTTACACTTTGCAAAGGTGTACCTCTTTTTAAATCCACTGGTTCACTCGGCTTTCAAGTCGGATCAGCTTCATGTGACTTATACACATGTGACAAGGCCGAGATCACACAACGCTTTACAATCCAGTATTAACAGTATCCCCGCCCGGTAAATAGACAATTAAGTCTCAAGTACCATTGTGGGTCTTCCCCACTGCCTTACTTCCTAGCCTCTCTGGTCTATGTTCCCGCAGGACACATAGCCTTGGTCTATGTCCACGTGAGACATACGACCATTTAAGATTACAGCCACTCACGGCTTAATCAGGTCTAGGGCGCCTTCCTTCTTTTACGCCTTTTCCTCTCATCATTTTTCTGACTCACACCACTCATGGCCGAACCTTGGCCTTCCAGTTTCCATGCGAGAAACCAGATCGTCAAACCATGCAGGGAACTGCTAATACCAAAAAGCTACTAAGTTGTGCCTGTCCCATACCAGGCAAGTGGTTGGTACGTTTACAATTCGTATAGAGACACAGCACAAGGTTCTTGTCCTTATGAACCAATAGTGAGGAACATTCACATTCCCTGGTGCGCACCGCACCCTCTCCATACAAACCAATCCTCACTACTGATCCCTTTTATCAGTTTTCTTGACAAAACGGTTTTGATCATAACTTCTCATGTATTTGACCATTTCAAGTTTAATGTGAATATTCAGTATATGAGTCCTAGGGTGACAAAAGCATATATATACAGGTTCAATAACAAAAGGGGTTTCATAATCCATTAGGTAATATCTATTCATGTCATTCAAACATACTTGTACTTCAAATAAGCATGCATAGTAAGAAACGGTGAATATACTTCATATGAAAATATTGGGTGAGACATGATCAAAGGAATGAGGCTTGCCTTGCGATGTTGGGTCTAAATACTCAGACGGATCTTCAAAGACTTCTTCCGCTCCTTCCGCTTCTGACTCTGCGGTAATCAATCAACACACAAACACATACCATAAGCATACAGAAAATAGTTTCCATAGAAATTATTAAGTAAATAAGTCATGCATGCACGGGAAAAGGTTAGGGCAAGGTCACAAGGGCTCTGGTCAAAGAAACGGCTAAAAAGGATTGAACGTCGAAGGGTCGACATTCAGTTCATGGCTTTGGCATAGCTATAAACTGATCTTAGGATGGTTTTCTGGAGAAGTGATAGTAGAGAAAGATGTAGAACACAACTCCAGGAATCTAGGGGACAAGGTGGCATTTCAATTGGGCTAATGCCAGTGGCTGACATGCACTGACATAGTGCTGGACATGGCCAGAAACTAGGGCATGGCTTAACTTTTGATCCAGGGCTCCAATTGATGCAACACTTTGTCTGGGAGGTAGGCATTACTAACAGGAATAAAACACTCAACAGGGACAAAAGCTGAAAGTGGCCGGAGGGTGGCCAAATCCGGCGAGAAAGCACGGTGGCCTGGACATGAACTGAGCTACTGGACAGTGATCTTGGTATAGGGATAACTCACAATCTAGGCAGATCCAGGTGTCGAGCTAGTGGAAGAAATTACTCAGGGAGGTGAGATGAAGCTAAGGGACAAGGTTTCAGGGGCTAGATCGGCCGGGAAAGAATTCCGGCGACCGGCGCCGGAGAAGACGACACTGGAGATTGGGGATTTTTGCTACAAGGCGATTGAACTCGATTCTTTGCTCAGGGAGTGAAAGGGTGGAGTTTAGAAGCTACTGGTGCAGTCAATTTGGTCGGAGAATGACCGGAGAAGCTTGGCGCCGAAGTCCGGCGAACGGCCGAGGTTCCAAAATGGGATTTCTTCGATTTGAGCGCAATTGGGGATCCTGATTCAACAGGCTTGTTAGGAAATGGCTAAGGATCACTTTCTACTACTGGGATGAAAGCTAATTCGGGATGAAATGGTTAGCATTGGGGAAACAGGGCAATTGGGTCTTTCCGGCGATCACCGGCGATGGGGATCGATCTGGTGCAATTGGCTGCTATGACACAGAGAGGGGAACGAGGGGAACTCACTGGTGAACCTGGATTGGAGAAAGGGGCTGTGAAATGGGCTGGCACCGTGAGCTCACTCACTGGCTCGTCGGAGAAGAAAGCGAAAACGGCGAGAAACTGGAAATTTGGCTAAGTCCTGAGGTTGTGCTTCTTCACAGCACTGAGGGGGTTTAAATAGGCACGGGGACGGAGCTTGCGAGGGAAAATACGACAACGGTTGCTTGCGCCGGGGAGAAGTTTGTCGGGCGCAGGCGCAACGACGGCGACGGCGACGTGATCGCGCTCAGGCGGTGCTGCAGCTTTGCCAGTTGCATTGGAACTTCACCTGGAACGGCGCAGATGCGCAGGCGACAGCGTAGCTCCGGCAATGACACGTAACGCCATGCAAATGCCACGGCAACGGGCACGCGCGCGCGAAAACGCTGCTGGAGCGTGGCCGTTTAACTGCTGGACATGGCGATGCAACGGCGCTGGCACGTGCGCACGGGGTGGCACAGTTGTTCACAACGCAGGCGACAAGAAGCGGTGGCCGGCGGCGAGCAAGCACGGCGAAATCCACGGCGCGGCAACGGTGACTCGCACTGGTCGTAAGCAACGACCAGGTGCTGGTCGAATGGACCTGAAAAGAAGTTTGGGCCGTTCTGCAATTTCTGAAACTTGTTCCAGGGACTGTTCTGTGAGGAAAATTTGAATAGGACTTGGGCCTGTTTGCAAATTTGGAGATCTGAGGGTCCGATCTGAAATCTGATTTCGCAGCTAAGTTGCAAAAGATTGCTAGAACTTATCTGGCCAAAGTTTGGTAAGATCAGGCAAGATCTGAAGGGTTTCGACAAAATTGGGGAAAACAGTTTAGGGTAAAATAGGGTAATTAGGGTTTTAAAATGGCAAGGCTTGAAACTCGGCTTTAGGATGAGATTTTGGGGATGATCCCGAAGGGAAAAATGTTCTGAACAACATTTAGAAGGGAATGGCTGAAGCAGATTAGGGTTTGGGGTCAAGATGTGGATTTTGGCTAATTTAGGGTTTGGCAAAAACAGGGGTGTTACAACAGCATCATCGTGTTCAATGACTAAAGTACAAGACGGTTCCTATCAAAGCCACAAGGGACGTAACCCCGCACATACCCGACACGACAAAACCAGACCAACTGACACTTCTTGTGATCACAATCGCGTACCAGTGCACTCACATTTGGGCCCACGTCATGCGCTTCCTCAAGTTGATTCCTTTTGCGACTATGATGATAGTCAAGATGATCAACAACTGCGTAGTACGTACGTGGGTTGTAAAGCTTTCTCGCCCGGGCTACGAAATGTGTTCTAGCCTGATAAGTTTAAGCCCAATACAATCGAGAGATTCGACAGGACTCAAAATGCAACCGAGTTTCTCCAGATCTATGTTACCGCCATCCAAGCGGTTGGAGGAAACGAACGGGTTATGGCGAATTATTTACCGATGGTCCTCGAGGGTCCAGCACAGACCTAGTTGTTCAACCAGCCAGAAGGATCTATCTACAACTGGGAGATGTTATGTGATGCAATCCTCAGCAACTTCCAAAACTACTATGAAAAGCCTGGCAAACAAGATGATCTTCATCGTTTGCGCCAAACTTCGACTAAGACCCTTCGGCAGTTTGTCAAAAGATTTGTAGGAGTGAGGAATACCATTCCTAACATCACTGATACTTCGATTATTTAGAGCCTTTAAGCATGATGTTCGATGCCGGAGGTTCACGGAGGATTTGAGTATCCATCCCCCACAATCAGTGTCAGATCTTTTCGACATAGCTAATCGATATTCCGACGTAGCTGAGGTTGTAGAATGGAATAGAATGGTGGATAAAGGCAACCTGCGTTCTCAACCTAGCCTAAAAACTAAAAAGGAAGATGTTTTGAACAAGAAGTCTGAATCCTCTATAGGTAACACATCCAAGAAGCCCAAGAAGAATGGAGCAAGCTGATTCCATGAGGTCGCAGTCTTAGACAAGTAACCACAGGAGTAAGGTAAAAAAGTTCCATTCAAATTTAATAAACTTCCTTTCGGCGGTCGAACTGCCGGCCACACAAAAAAACAGACTTACCCACTTCAATTTCCCTGTTGGTCAGAGATCTTTCTGACCTTTAGCCGGGAAGATTGCCCCAAAGGGTTGTCGCAACTACGATGGCTTCCTTTCATAATTTCCCCCGTTATTAGCAATCCTAAAGTGGGACGAGTATTGGTCGATGCGGGTAGTTCTCCTGACCTATTATTCGCCAAAGCTCTTGACGAGATGCAGATATCTCACTCAAAGATTAAACCAATGGCTCACCCATTCTTTGGGATAATCCTTGGTTCCTCAATGATGCCCATCGGGCAAATAGTGTTACCTGTAACACTCGGAGGACAAGAGAATTTTTTAGCACAGTTAATTATTTTTGATGTAATTGATTTTGATTCAGCTTACAACGCTATCTTTGGCAAGCCCTCACTCACCAAGTTCATGGCCGTGACACACTACGCTTATCAATCCATCAAAATACCAGGACCAAAAGGCATCATCACTGTCAGAGGCAGTTAGAATACGGCTCTCACTAAGATCGCATTTCTTTGGAACTGCTCGACCAACTATCCCTACGGGATGTCAAATTGGTGACCACAAAACCTGATGTGGTCAAAACAACTCTGCGACCAGACAAAAAACTCAAGCAAGTTCCTCTATTCCCAGATGACCCGTCTAAGACTGTTTGGATTGGATCAGCACTGGATGACAAATAGGAACTCGTGCTCCTTACTTTCCTTTGAGCTAACAAAAATGTGTTTGCGTGGAAATCAGCCAACATGCCCGGAGTTCCAAGGGTAGTGATCGAGCACAGGCTAGCAATTCGGCCTGGACAGCGACCAATAAAGCAAAAGCTTCGACGCTTTGCTCCTGATCGACAAGAAGCCATTCGTTCGAAGTTGACTAAACTCCAGGAAGCTGGCTTCATTCACAAGGTTCACCATCCCGAATGGCTCGTGAACCCAATTATGGTCCTTAAGTCCAATGGTAAGTGGTGCATGTGCATCGATTACACCAGTCTTAACAATGCCTGCCCAAAGGATGACTTGCCCCTTCCTCGCATCGATTAGTTGGTCAATTCAACAGCGGGTTGTGAACTAATGAGTTTCTTGGATGCTTACTCAAGTTACCATCAAATTAGCATGGCAGAAGTAGATGAAGAGAAAACTGCCTTCATCACACCCTTTGGCACCTATTGCTACGTCAGAATGCCATTTGGGCTCAAGAACGCTGGTTCCACATACCAGCGCTTGATGCAGAAGACCTTTGTATCTCAATTAGGGCATAATTTAGAAGCTTACGTAGATGATCTGGTTGTAAAGAGCTTGAAGAGTTCTAATTATGTAAATGATCTCACTGAGACTTTCTGCAATATGAATAAACATAGAATCAAGTTGAATCCCGAAAAGTGTTCTTTTGGAGTTTCTTGTGGTAAACTTTTAGGTTTCCTTGTTTGTTCACGAGGCATTGAGATTAATCCCGATACAATAGGGCAATTGAGAAAATGAGATCCCCTTCAACAACGAAGGACGTTCAAAGCCTAACTGGCCGAATGGCGGCATTGAGTCATTTCATATCGTGGTTAGGCGAACGTGGTTTACCCTTCTTTAATGTACTGCGTAAGCACAATGGTTTCCAGTGGTCGGATGAAGCTGAAAAAGCCTTTAAGGAGGTCAAAACATATTTATCGAGTGCTCCAGTGTTAGTTTCCCCACAAACGGGAGAACCATTGCTCATTTACCTAGCCACAACCCCTTGCTCGGTCAGTGCAATATTGGTCGCAGAAAGGGAAGGAGTGCAACGACCAGTGTATTACGTAAGCGAAGTACTAAACGGACCAAAGGAGTTTTACCCCAAGGTCCAAAAGTACTTTATGCCTTGTCGACAATTGGGACTCTGGTCCTTAGTCGATCTTACATAAATTTAGATGATAAAGTGTGAAGTTAATCTAAGGTGAAACTCAAGTAAATCAAGATATCTATGTCTAAAGAAGAAAGAAATTTATACAGGTTCGGGCCCTTTGAGGATGAGTAATAGCCCTACTTCTGTTGATATTTCATTAAGGATATTAAGGGTTATAAGGGGAGAATAAGAGGAGTCCTTGGATAAACTAAGAACAATCTCCTATTCTTGGTTACACAGTGTATAACAATCTACTGTTTCTATCTTCATAGGCCTTGGGTCTTTGTTTAGATGAGATCAGATTGCCCTTTCTCTCCCGGTGATCCTCCTTTTTATAGCTCGTCACTGGTCATCAGTTATGGGATTGAAGGGTTGCTGGGAGCAAACGTGCGCCAGCCATAATATAGAATTATGCCTATTTGTAATTGTGCCTTTATCTTCTTGATAGTTATTAGAAGTTAATTAAAGAGACTGGAGATATCCAAGGCTGCGGTAGTGGTCGAACATGCTTAACTACCACATATGGTTGAATAAGTCTAACCATATCACTATTGGATGTTTTAACTCAATCGCTTTGGTCGTGTACTAACTATGACTAGGTATAGCTATTCACTCACTCTCCACGACCTGGGCAACCTCGGGAAGATGTCTCCATGACCAGGGCATTCGTGGGTATTGGAGACCATGAACTCCTCGACCTTAGTTTTGTGGGTATCTCGAGCCTACGAACCCCGTGACAACATAGGCCGAGACCTTACAATAGGCTATGTCCAGAATATCTTGGACTGTCCTATTGTCTCCATCTTAGGTCCCTGAGACCATAGACGGGTATGCAAATTAATTAGATCTCACTCTATAAGCCTTGCAACTATAGAATGGTAAAAGTGACTAACTTGGGTTATAATCCTCGTCATGCCCTCTTAATGGTTTCCCGAAAGTTGCGACATTACTTTCAAGCGCACAAGATTTATGTGCCATCGTCCTTCCCTTAGGGGACATTCTCTGAAATCCGCAAGCAACTGGTCGAGTAGCGAAATGGGTAGTAGAAATCAAATCTCATATTCTTGCCAATTTCGTGGTCGAATGGACTAATCCCGAACCACTTCCGCAAGAGCCACATATTTCTCAACTAACGACCTTTGGACGATGTACTTCGATGGTTCTCGTGGTTTTTCAAACTCGGGGGTTGGAGTGGTCTTAATCACGCCTCAGGGCGACCAACTCCAGTACGTCATACAACTCCACTTTGTTGCTACCAACAACATAGTAGAGTATCAAGGTCTTCTAGCCGGGCTTCGAGCAATCAAATCCCTTGGAGTCCATCAGCTAGTGATGAGGGGAGACTCATAGCTAGTTGCAAACCAGGTAAACAAGGAGTACAGCACTTCCAATGAGACAATGGCTCATTACCTGGACGAAGTGAGGAAATTGGAAAAATACTTCAGAATTTTTGAAGTTCAATTCATTCGGTGAAGAGAAATATTCTCACAGACCAGTTATCAAAACTTGGGTCCTCACGTGCATCCGCTCCGGCAGGAGTGTTCATTGAGCACTTAAAACATCCCTCGATCACCGAGAAGAACGAGGCGATGACTAGCATCACCGCCCTCGAGCACGAAGCGGATTGGATCCAACCATTGATGATCTATTTGCGCATGGGACCTTGCCCGAGGACGAGACCGAAGCTGATCGATTAGTTAGAAAAGCACGCATGTACAGACTAGTCAAATGGACCTTGTACAAAAAGAGTACACAAGGCATATTCATGTGTTGCATCCCTCACAAAGAAGGACAAAACGTTCTCAGAGAAATCCACAGAGGCATGTGTGGTGCACATGCATCCTATATAACACTGGTCGAAAAGTCTTTTCGACAAGGGTATTACTAGCCTACAGCACTGAATGATGCCAGATACTTGCTCAAGACATGCCCGCAGTGTCAATTTCATGCTCGGCGAGTAAATCAGCCGGCATATGCACTACAAACTATTCCCTTGACTTGGCCATTCGCCTATGGGGAATAGAAATTCTTGGACCAATGCCCCATGTCGTCAATGGATACAAGTTCTTGTTCTTGTTCATAGCCACTGATACGCTCACTAAATGGATCGAGGCTGAACCAATCCAAACCATTACCGCCGCAGCAGCAAAGAAGTTCTTTCACGAGAACATTGTGACACAATTTGGTGTTCCAAGTCGTCTCATCACATATAACGGTTCCCAATTTGTTAGTGGTCTTTTTCTAGATTATTGCGACGATATCGGGACAAAAATCTGTTTCACATTCGTCGCACATCCGCAAAGCAATGGAGCAGTTGAACGTGCCAACGAGCAAATAATACAAGGGGTCAAGAAACGTGTTTTTGACCACCTTAAGCTACGCTCGGGGCTTGGGTAGAGGAACTCTACGCCGTTCTATAGGCACTTCGTACCACACCCAGTAGAACAACAAGCTACACACTTTTCCAACTGGTTTTTGGTGCCGAAGCCATGCTGCCAAATGAAATCCAACTTGGCTCTCCTCACGTCAATAACTTCGATATCGCAAATCCAAGTGAGACACGCGAAGATGAACTCATTCTTCTTGAAGAAAAGCGTAATCAAGAACTGTTTTGGTCCGCAGTATATTTACAGGCTCTGTGTAAATATCACAGTAAAAGGGTACGACCACGTAGCCTTCACATAGGAGACTTGGTTTTGAGGAAGATCCAAAGCCAGTCTGGTCACAACAAATTCTCTCCTCAGTGGGAAGGTCCCTACACTATGGTCTCAATGCCGTGACCCGGATTAGCTCGATTAGCTATGGAAGATAGCAGAGTTCTCTCTAACACCTGGAACATAGACCAGTTGCGAAAATTTTACATGTAAGTTCTTCCACTTCCTTTGTACATTTTCAAATTTAATCCAACATTGTTTCCACTTTATGTTATACTTATTTTCCTACTTTTCGTCCCTATCTTTTTCTCGGGCCAAGCCCAGGGACTGGTTGCAATAAGAATTTTTATCATAATGTCTAAGTAGATTCGCTGACCGATCTCATGATCACATTTAGTAAAGATATCTCTTTTAAAGCCGTTTCTCAAAGCATAAGAGACTTACTAGCATGTTATAGATCACTCGAGTAGTTGTTAGTTCACAAAAAGCTTACGCATTTTTATTCAAATTTTTATTCATGCGACCATGAGATCGCATATAGCCACAACTCCTCTTCTTAAGCCATCATCTCTCACATAAGAGACTGCCTTATATGGTCTCTCTTACTCAGTCCATGAGTTCATTTCAATCCTGCAATCATGATACCAACCAACATATGCATGATCACAGGAGGGGGCTAGGGAAACATAACTATGGCATTAAGTCAGGGAAAGTACTTAACATTTCAAAATTATTTTGTACCCTTGGAAACATTGCTAACTATATGTATTTGCAAGGTACAAAATCATTGCTAAACCAGGTAAACATTTCCTTTTTCATTTCAATAACATTACTATTACAAGATGTCATCGCAGATTTTACATCAAATTAGATCAAGATCTCAAAGCAATTTCTCAACCAAAGGTTTCACCTCATCCATTATAGCACCCAACTAACTTTCACTGTCAAAAGTAGCATCTTCACCCATAGGGTTCAGATCCAGATTCGAACTGTGATGACACCTTAACTTGCTAAGGATGGGGGAAGCAACAGCCCCAACGTTGGACTTCAAAGCTTCCTTCTGTCTCCTCGCAGTTTCAGGAATGCTCTCGACCAGTGAATCAACTTGAGCGGGACTAATTTACAGGACTCACTGAGGCTTAAGTCATCCTTCCTAGGATCGATAATGTCTTCCCTCAGTAAGTCTGTGGCCATCCTCAATTTCTTGAAATTGTCCAATTCGACACTACTACAACTCTTGATAGTCGCTTCTAAAGCGTCCTTCTCATTGCGAGCAAGCTTGGCAGCGTCTCTGGCCTTGTCGTTGGATGCTTGGTGACGCTAACAAGCCTTGTGAAGCGAATCAATATCTATCCCCCTCCAGATGAATTTTTCCTCAAATTGATCCCTCTCTTCAGTCACCACCTTAATATGCTCTTCTTGTACTGAAAAGAAGGAATAAAATCAGTTAAAACTCGCCAAGGTAAGGAAAACTTCTGCTAAAAATGAACTTACATTTCATCTTTGTTTGCTTCCCTTCGCAAAGCACCAGGAGATGTTCAGATTTCGCTTTAGCACTTCATAAAATCCTGATACTTGGTCAAAGGTCGTAGCTCTTTCCTTGGCCACTTTTAGCTCGGTGTCAAGGGCCAGGGTTTTGGTGAGCCTTTCTTCAGCTTCAGCCAGCTTCTTCTGCAGGACAGTATTTTTCCTGCAACAACAAGTATTACTACAGTCTCAACAGACTAGGCTTAGAAGAAAGACACGTACTGCTTCAATTGGCGGTTTTTTGTCTGAGCAACCTTCACACACTCGACCAGTAAACCAGACGCTCGAGCTGCATCCTGCATAAAACAAAAAATACTAGGAGCACAATCCCTGAGGAAACAACGTGAAGCCTAAAGGTAAAGAATTCTACTTACCTCCAGAAACTCGTGAACAAACCCCTCGCAAAGATCTTCAGATCCACTTGCCTGGCTAACAGAAGCCAAGCAAGACGCGCCGCTGGACGCTGCAAGTCGTCAGCAGGGTGCTAGATCTGGCCAGGACGGTCCGCCATATCTGCCACTACCTCCTCTGCTTGTCCTCCCAAACAAGTGGGAGACGCATTTCCTTCAACCACAGGGGAAGTAGATGATGAGGACATCGCGACCACACATCTACATGTTTTAACTCGAGCACATGCGCGCCGCCTTGGACAACAGGTGAATTCATTTCTTGGGTAAATTAATTATTTAATCACATAGCAAATGATATTGTCTAATAATATTGTTCCTTGTTTGTTGTTACATGTGAAGGAGTTATGGACGAAGTTGTTGATCCAATTCATAACCAAGGAAGAATGAACACTTTTCTAGCAACTTCGACCAACGGTTACGTCGACCTTATCAATCAGAAGAACTCTGCTCGTGATCAGAAATTCTCAAGGTCACAGCATTGCTCAAGGTCGCCACATTGCTCATGGTCGCAGTCGATCAAGCTTGAAGACACATGGTGGCAGCCTGAGGACCATACAGTCTGCGACCAAGCTTGATTGTTCAATAACTTCAACCAAACTCCAATTTCAACACATATGTCCAAGTAGGTCGTGTAAGAATCTGTTGGAAATACAATCGAAAGAGCTTTCCAACGCATTAAGAATCATCGAAATCCGACATCGTATGCAACCAGGACACCTGAAACAATGGGAAGTGCACGAGGGGGAAGAGTCCTATTCGAATCCATAAAAATTAGCTCCGGATTTTCTTTTTATAGTTTGTTAGAATTCTATTCTATTTCAAATTAGTTTAGAATTCTGGTTTTAAACCTTCCATTTTTGTAGACACCATCCTCTATAAAAGAGAAGGCATTGTCTTAGTTTTAGGTAGACTTCGTTGATATACAGATTGTATGCTCATGTCTTTGCCGACTTGTACAATTCGGAGTCTCACTGTTCAACTCATAATTCAGATTATTGAGTGTTATCCTTCCGCTGTTGCTCTTGCTTTTCTTTATTGATTTGCTTGAGTTGTTCTTCCTTAAAAGGTCAACCAATGCTTGGTTGATAACCAATTGAGGAGTGGTTTGGCGAGTGTGAGGTTTCTGGTCGCATGTTTGATCGTGGTTAGCCGCCCCTTCATCAAGGGCAAAACTCGCATTTATTCACAAATTTCTCCTATGACGGAAGATCAGGACCAAACTGCATGCACGCATCTTAAGGTGAGGCGTGCGCATATCAGTTGGTATCAGAACTCACATTGCCGGTAGGAATTCATTTATCCCTAGTTTAGTTGTTTGATTTTCTTACCTAGAGTCCAGAAAATTGCCAGACAAAAATAAAAAGTTTCCTAGCCCATTGTTGCTTTCAATCTGTTATTTTCACTTTGCTTAATTGAGTTTTCATTCCGTTGAGTCGTGTCCAATTGCTGGTATTAATCTTGTTGGCCGAAAATCCAAAGTTAGATTGTGTCCTTGCTACTGAGTTTAATAGTTTGCATCTTGCCATGAATCCTAAAACAAACATACCAAAAGGAGGCAAGAGAGTTTTAAAAAAAGAGAGTGTTCAGTCAAAGCAAAGAAAAAGGAAAATCTTGTGAAGTACTATAGCTTGTTGCTAGAAGCCAAGCCTTTCATTGTTTGATCAGCAATTAGGACTAGTACTCGTGTGAACTATTATTCAATTTCGCAAGTTCTGAGATAACTGATTGCTTTCCTTTGATACACATAATATTTCCCTACCTACAACACCACATATTCACCACTGGTCCGCGCATACCTCACTTTGCAATCACTGTACTTATCTCCTTTTCTAGTTATCACGACCTAGCAAGCTGGTCGCAAACATTAAGAGGGGTAAGAGTTTTGGTTGGTAAGGTTTGTGAGGTTGAGAGTTCCACATACATTCAGTAGTTGTGACGAGGATTGACACTCGGGTCAGTTTAAATAAATGCACTGTTGGTTCAAGACAGATTCGAGCCAAACACATGCCCGACGGTGCGAACTCAAGTCATTCTGAGAAGCATCAGCCCGAGGTCGCAGGCTTTGCGCGATCAGGTTGCAGGTTTTGCGCGATCAGACCGCAAGCTTCGCGCGGTTAGAAGTTCGTATGCTATACGCGAACAGAATGTCGGAGATGTTGCGCGGTCAGCCAACATCCCGCGGTCAGAATATTCTCAACCAGGGTACTTGGAGTTCATCTGTCCGGCTGTCCCTATAGCGGGAATATTCCAAGTATCCCGAAGATTCCTCCACGTGGAAGACCAACCGTCAGGAGGTTAATACGTGCAGTTATCCATGAATAACACGTGTTTAACCTGCGTGGAGGTTAAGAGCGGTTCTCTGAAAACCGCACCCAACCATTCAAGCAACTGTCTGATGCAGTTACAACATGGCACCCTTTCGACCAGTATAAAAGGGTGGCAAGGTGCATCAAACAGGAGAAGATTGAAGGAGATCAACGTCTCTGATACAAGCGAGATACAACACATCTCAACCACTCAAACAGCCAAGTCTACGGCCTAGATTAGATAGTTTTTTACAAGCCTCTTTGGCTTCATTCTGTACATTGACATAAGAAAAAACCCTTCGCCTGTGAAGGTGTTTTCCAGCCATCTTGTAAACATTTATCACCTATAGTGAAATCCCAACAGGACGTAGGGCTATTACTCCCACCATCGAGGGCCCGAACCTGTATAAACCTCTATGTGCTCCTGTTCTCCATTTTTCTACATACCTTCCCGGAGGGTCATCTTGAAAGGTCTCGCTATTACAAATTTTGCATAAGTTCGGCTGAGGACTCCGAGTCCGAATCGTCGACAGCTGGCGCCCACCGTGGGGCCTTTCTCAAGGCGTCCTAATTTTAATCCGGAGGTTCGCTGAAACATGCCTGGAGTATATGATTCCGAGAACGATTTTGATCTCGAGGATTATGCTCACATTCCAATGCCTTCTCCAAGCGATCCTGTTCCGATGGAGGAGGTTGAAGGCCAGAATCTTCCAGAGGTGGAATCATCTCTCCAGGTCATGTCCATCAACCAGGGGGCGACTAGCGCAAGGTCAGAACCCACAGAGGTTCTCAATGAGCTAGAGGATGAATCCGGTCCATCATACGACCCCGCTGAGGGGAAGGATGATATCGACCTGGAAATCAGCCCGGGGAGATTCGACCCTGATAACCTTCACCGTCTCTTTGATTTCGAGTCCGACTCGGAACAAACCGAGATGTTTTCCCCATCGACAACCTCTCTCCCTAGACAGTTCGCTGCCTTGTCGGAGGAGACTCCCGACCAACAGGCTACTAGGGAAGAACGGGATCGCAAACAAAAGGAGGATGAAGATCTTGAGCAACAAAACAATGAACTACGCAGAACTGCCCTAGAGGCTCGTCAAGATGCGCAGGCTCGTTACGATGCTGCTCCGAGTTCTTCTCGAGGATCACGTGGTCGCAAACGTGACCAGACCCCTTCTTTGCCACCAGAGCGTTTCCCGGTGGACGAAGAAACAGTAACACCTCGTGCCCCTAAGAGAAGCACCCATGGTCGACTGCGATCTATCGCGGAAGTCATGCGTAACTTTCCTCCTATGGTCACGGATGCGCAGAAACTGGCCTTTACCAGAATCTTGGCAGAAAGGCTGGATGAGGTCGCGTCTGAGGCGACCCCAACGGCCTCTTCCCGCTTGGTAACACGTTCCCACGAATGAGAGTGTCCCCACTCTGGTTCTGGCTGGCGAAGTTACCCACCGCCCGTACCGTCCCGACAGGGCAAGTACCGGCGAACGCAGGACTCTCGTAGTAGGGATCGGGTTCCTGTTCACTCTCGTTTGGGACCACGAGTAACTTCACCGTTGCGTGAGGTCGCCCGTAACTCGGTCGAGAGTCACAGGGTAGTTCACGGTCCCTACGTCGGTTGTAAACCTTTTTCACCCGGCCTACAAGCAATTTCCAAAACTGTTACCAAAAGCCAGGAAAAGAGGACGATCTTTATCGGCTACGACAAACTTCAACCGAAACTCTTCGGCAGTTTGTCAAGAGGTTTGTCGGGGTGAGGAATACCATCCCAAACATATCTGATGGCTCCGTTATCAGGGCATTTAAGCATGCCGTTCGATACCGGAGATTCACCGAAGACTTGCTTATCCACCCTCCTCGATCAGTGGCCGATCTGTTCGACATGGCCGATCGATACTCTGACGCAGTCGAAGCAGTCAAATGGAACCGGATGGTCGACAAGGGTGTCCTACCACCTCAACCAGGTTTCAAAGACGCCAGGAAAGAAGATTCAAGTAAGAAGCCGGAATCTTCGTCAGGTGGGAAGTCGAAAAAGTCGAAGAGGAACCTCTCTGGACAGTACCGCGAGGTCGCAGTCACAGAGGAGCCGCCTTCGACCAAAGGTAACAAGCAAAGAATAAAACTACTTCTGGTGGTCGTAGTGCCGACTAGCTAGAAAAGTCAACTAATCCGCAGGAAGGCAAGAAGTGGTGTCCACTCCACAACTCCGCAGGGCACGATCTCAAGAACTGCAGGAGTTGGTTGAAGCAATTGGATGATTTCTACTAGGGAGTTGGGCCAATCCCAACCTTATCGCCCAAAGAGCAGGCGTGCGGACTTAGAGACGCCAACGGAGACGAGGAAATGTCCTACCAGGCCAACTCTCGCTAAATTCATGATGGCAACGCACTATGCTTATCAGTGCGGAAAATTGCCTGACCCCAAAGGCATCATCTCGGTCCGAGGCAGTCGCAACGTGGCACTCACGTGCGACCGGCTATCTTTGGAGATGGTCGATCAACTTCCCCTCCGGGACGCCCAGGTCGCCACCGTCGCCACCGACGCGATCAAGGCTGCTCCTCGACCAGATGAGAAACTCAAACTGGTTCCTTTGTACCCAGATGATCCATCCAAGACAATTCGGGTCGGATCAGCTCTGGATGACAAATAGGAACTCGAGCTCATTACTTTCCTTCGGGCTAATGCAGATGTGTTTGCATGGAAACCGTCCGACATGCCCGGTCTCCCAAGGGAAGTAACCGAGCACATGCAGATGTGTTAGCAATTCGACCTGGACAACGACCAATAAAGCAAAAGCTCAGGCATTTTGCTGTTGACCGATAGGAAGCCATCCGAGAGGAGTTGGACAAACTCCTGTAGGCTGGGTTCATTCGTGAAGTCGATCACCCGGAATGGCTCGCCAATCCGGTCATGGTCCGCAAGTCAAATGGCAAGTGGCGCATGTGCGTCGACTACACTAGCCTCAATGCTGCCTGTCCGAAGGATGACTTTCCCCTTCCCCGCTTCGACCAGTTGGTCGACTCAACCGCAGGTTGCGAACTGATGAGCTTCTTGGACGCCTACTCAGGATATCATCAAATTAGCATCGCAGAAGAAGATGAAGAGAAAACTGCCTTCATCACCCCGTTCGGCACCTACTGCTACGTCAGAATGCCGTTCGTTCTCAAGAACGCAGGTTCCACGTACCAGCGCTTGATGCAAAAGACCTTTCTTTCCCAGATAGGGCGTAATCTCGAAGCATATGTAGACGATTTGGTTGTAAAAAGTATCACGAGATTGTCTCATTTGGACGATCTCGCTGAAACCTTCTGTAATTTAAATCGCTTTGGAATAAAATTAAACCCGGAGAAATGTTCTTTCGGGGTTTCTTCAGGAAAACTTCTTGGTTTCCTTGTGTGTTCCAGGGGCATTGAAGTTAATCCTGAGAAAATCAGGGCCATTGAACAAATGAGATCGCCCTCGACCATGAAGGATGTTCAATGCCTGGCTGGTCGCATGGCGGCCTTAAGTCGTTTCATATCGGGACTAGGCGAAAGGGGATTGCCTTTCTTCAAAGCCTTGCGGAAGCATCACAATTTTGCATGGTCGGATGAGGCCGAAAAAGCGTTTCAGGAGGTAAAAACATATCTATCCAGTCCGCCAGTATTGGTGTCTCCCGACAAAGGAGAACCACTGCTTCTTTATCTGGCGGCCACACCGCATGCGGTCAGCGCTGTCCTGATCGCGGATAGGGAAGGAATACACAGACCCGTCTACTATGTCAGCGAAGTACTTCATGGTCCTAAGAAGCGTTACCCTGAGGTCCAGAAGATACTCTACGCGCTACTGATGGCTTCCCGTAAGCTACAACACTACTTCCAAGCTCACAAGATCACGGTACCCTCCTCCTTTCCTTTGGGGGATATTGTCCAAAATCCAGAAAAATCTGGTCGAATCGCCAAATGGGCGGTCGAACTGGGTGCCTTCGATATCCATTTCACGCCCCGTACGGCGGTTAAGTCTCAGGTTTTGGCCGACTTCATGGTCGAATGGACCAACCCTGAGCCACCCGTGCAGGTGCCCGAGGAATTGGAGTGCCCCGATCACTGGACAATGTACTTTGACGGCTCCCGTAGTTTTCAACACTCGAGGGCTGGAGTGATCTTAGTTACGCCTCAGGGCGAACAACTTAAGTATGTCATCCAACTACACTTTGTTGCGACCAACAACGCGGCAGAGTATGAAGGTCTTCTTGCAGGGCTCCGGGCAGCAAAATTCCTCGGAGTCCGTCGGTTAGTGGTGAGGGGAGACTCACAGCTAGTCGTAAACCAGGTAAACAAGGAGTACAGCACCTCCGATGAGACAATGGCTCATTACCTGGGGGAAGTGAGGAGATTGAAAAAACACTTCAGTCATTTCGAAGTCCAATACATCCCGCGAAAGGACAATATTCTCGCAGACCAATTATCCAAAATTGGGTCCTCACGCACATCCGCTCCGGCAGGAGTGTTCATTGAACACTTGGACCGTCCTTCGATCATGACTTCGGTCGAGGATGATCCGGTAATAGCCTGCGTTACCAACCTCGGTCAAGAACAGGATTGGACTCATCCATTGAGAGTCTATCTTGAACATGGGACCCTACCCGAGGACGAAACCGAAAGCGATCGGTTAATTCGAAAAGCGCGTCCGTACAAGCTCATAGATGGGATTCTGTACAGAAAGGGTACTCAAGGAGTATTCATGCGTTGTATATCTCAGGAGGAAGGAACATCCCTCTTGAAGGAAATACATGACGGTGTATGCGGTGCGCACACGTCATATCGAACACTAGTCGGAAAAGCTTTTCGACAAGGATTCTACTGGTCTTCGGCACTCGATGATGCCAAGCATATGGTCAAGATGTGTCTTCAGTGTCAGTTCCACGCGAGACAGGTACATCAACCTGCCTGTGCGTTACAAACCATTCCCCTCGCATGGCCTTCCGCGGTCTGGGGAATGGATATTGTTGGTCCTATGCCACAAGTGGTCAACGGGTACAAGTTTCTGTTCGTAGCCATTGACACGTTTACAAAGTGGATTGAGGCCGAACCGGTACGAAATATTACCGCCTCAGCAGCACAAAAGTTCTTTCATAAGAACATTGTTGCCCGATTTGGTGTTCCAAACTGTCTTATCACCGACAGTGGTTCTCATTTCACCGTGGTCTTTTCCTAGATTACTGCGACCAGATCGGAACTAAGGTGTGCTTTGCTTCTGTGGCACATCCGCAAAGCAATGGTGCTGTAGAACGGGCCAATGGGCAGATACTACAAGGCATCAGAAAACGTGTTTTTAATCGCCTTAAGACTCGCTCGGGGGCTTGGGCAGACGAGCTTTATACCGTTCTATGGACATTACGAACTAGTTCTAGTCGAGCCACCGGTGAGACGCCCTTCCATCTGGTCTATGGGGCCGAGGCTGTGTTGCCTATGGAAGTCAGTATTGGGTCTGTTCGGACAGAACAATTTGAACAGGTTAATCAATCCGAACAGCGGTCACAAGATCTCATCCTCTTAGAAGAAAGGCGTGATCGCGCTTTGATCAAGTCCGCAGCATACTTGCAAGCCTGCGCAAGTATCACAGCAAAAGGGTGCGGCCACGTAGTCTTCACGTGGGCGACCTGGTTTTACGAAATATCCAAGACCAGTCTAATCGCAACAAGTTCTCCCCGAAATGGGAAGGCCCTTACACTGTTGTCTCGGTGCCGCGACCAGGATCCACGCGGTTAGCCATGGAGGATGGTCGAATTTTGTCCAATACTTGGAACATCGATCAGCTTCGCAAGTTCTACGTGTATGTACTCAATCCCTTTTCCTGTTCAACTAGCATTTTTTCATAAAACAAAAAAAAATCTTTTGGTTTCATACGATGAATATTTTCCTCCATGCCCATGTGCTGCGAATATGACTCGGGGGCTGGTCGCCCACGGTTAGATCATTATAACGTCCTAGTAGGATTCGTTGGCCGATCTCATGACCGCTTCCAGACAAGTCACTCCTAAATAAGCCGTTTCTCAACGCACACGGGGCTTTCTGGCAAGTCCTCGGTTATCTAAGTGGCTGCTGGTTTGCAAACAAGGCTAGGCGTTACTTTGATCATAATTGTTGGTTCGATCACACATCCCTGGTCGTTATATTCACTTCTCTCCTGCGTTTGTAATACTAAGTCTTCAGTATTTACAATCACAGGCGGGGGCTAGGGGAATATGTTATGAAACGAACACAAAACAAGAATATATATGCAAATCAGAATATATATTCATTTTCAAAAATGAATTTCCACATACATTGCATCGTATACAATTGTTTTTGTACAGGTGTAGGGATCACTTGATCCCAAGCTCAGTCAGGAGCTTATCTACAAGAGGCTTGATTTCCTCCATGACTTCCTCTAGCTGTTCCTCACTCTCGACCTCAACCGGTCCCACCAATGGATTTAGATCTGCATCTGGGCCATGGTGAAGTCGAACCCGGCTGAGGATGGCAGAAGCGGCTGACCGAACCCTGGTTCTAATCGCCTCTTCTCGTCGCCGTGTATCTTCAGGAAGATACTCGAGAAGTGACTCCGCCTGGGCCATGACTAGTGTAGACCAATCATTTAGGCTGAAATTATCTCTTGTGGTTTCGACCACATCAGCCTTCAAGAGATGAGCCACCATCTTTAGTTTTTTGAAGATCTAACGGCTCAGCTCTCTGATCGCCCTTTCGGAACATTGAATAGAGTCACAGAGGAGTCCATTGTCTTGACTGAGTTGTTTTATTTGACCCGCTTGCGCTGCAAAAAGAGAAAAGATTACTCGCGCGTTATGAAGTTAAGTCTTCCTAATCAGGAATCGACTTACCAGCAAGTTGTGACCGCAGCTTGTTGTTTTCGATCTCTTGGTTTCTAGTCACTGAGATCGAATGGAGCTTGACTGTGGCCACTTCTTTCTTCAGTAATGCCACCTCTCTGTAGTAGAACAGAAGGAGTGGTCATAACCAATTTGTATCTGTACAAGTTGAAGAGTAATGATCCTTACCTGCGCAAGCTGTCTCGTTCTTTTTGTATGGCCTCAACGCTCGCCATCATAGCGTGCAACTTGGCCGTCATCCGGGATAACTCCTATGATGCAAAAAAGGAGTTAAAGGTGTCCTATGTACAATTCAGGCACCGAAAGTGAAGTTCATCATACCTTCATGAATTCCCGTAAGGAAATGTCTTCCGAAGTAACCGGAAGACCCGTTGAAGGCCCCGATGTGGCCACAACAAGAGCAGCCGGAGGGAGTGCCTGTTGGGCACTATCCGCAGTCGCCATTGGTTGCGACTGGGTCTCCACGCTTGCTTCTCCCCTTACTGCTCGGACGACTTCCTGGACCAAGGGGGCGGGGCGCTCCTCACTGGAGGCTCCTGCACCAGCAGCAACTTCAACCCTCCCTGAAGTGGTTGAAGGGCCGGATGCTGTTTCTTTTCGCCTGACAAAGGAAAGAGGAACCAAGCAATTACAATTCGTGATCGTCACGACTTGTTCTAATACAACCAGGATAAAGGTTCTTACCTTATTTGAAATCCCATCAATTTTTGAGATTTCTGGGAAGGCTCTCCGTGAGAAAGAGGACAACTGTTGTCTGTCCTGATCTTCCTCTTGGTAAATAAGGCCTTCCCTCCCTAGATGTGTTCCTTTGTAAGCACATTTCTAAGGGAAGATGAAGACAAACGATAAGAGCCTTTACCTGGGCAACTGGACCAGTTGGCAGGGCTGCATCCGAGGGCCTGGATGGTTCCTGGACTTCTGGGGCCGGCGCCTCATTTGCAACCGCAATAGGGTCTTGTCCGACCACCTCCACTCCTGCCTGTGGGGGTGGAGGATTTTCCTCCCTGGGACTCGCCGGAGTCACGGGGGGGAGTTCTTCTCCCTGCATAAGCATTAACTTATCGAATGCACAGGGGGAATTGAAGAAAACAAGACTGTGAGAGAATCTTACCACGGTCGTCCCTCCGACCAGGGAAGTAGAGGCATCTGGCCCTGAAGCCTCGGGGGCTTCAGGGGCCGGGATGTTGTCTGTGGCCACGGTGCTTTTGGTGGCCGCGGGGTCTGCCACAGCCGCCTCAGCGGTAGTAGTTGTTTCTGCGGAATGGGTTGGAGCATCGCCGGATGGAGAACCCGCAATTTTCCTCCTTCGGCGAATCAAGGGGACATCATCATCTTCCTCCTCCTCGCTCCCCTCTCCCTGTACGACGAAGAAGTAATTCCAGTTCACACCTGGAAAGATCGGAGGGATGTGATATCTTATAGCAGTTTTTCTGGCGGTAGGAGGAACGCTTCATGAAGATCCTTCCCCAAGATTTAGCCTGGCTTTCTTGGGGGCGGGATTCCTCGTCCTGGGTCTTGAGGAAACCTTCTTCACGTGTTTTGTCATCGGCTTTCCCAGGGAACCGACGTTCTCGCTGGGAAACGTCGCCTCGGCGAACCTCCCTAGGAGCTGTTCTCATTCCAATGAAATTGATTAGTGCTGGACATACATGAGACCTGCAAAACAGAGGCCAAGTGGAAAATGTACCTTTCGGCGCTCCTGTTTAAGGTCGTCGCCGGCGTGAATCAAGCTTTGAGGGCGAGGCGATCCCCTGGGGCCCTCTACCTCGGCGTTGTACACCCTGAGAAGGTAGTTAGTCCACCTCTCAATCTCGGCTGAGGGCAGGACTGTTCCCAGATACGAGTTAAATTGATGCATTTCAGAAATGACATAAAAGGTTTTCAGTGCCGGAAATGAATACCTTCATTATAGTCCAGGGTACTGTCCGCCATGGACTTGATCTCCCAAGCCGGATGAGCCCTTTCATGCAGGGGGCTCACCCGGTTCTTCACAAAGTCTCGGATGACGTCGCGTGCTGTCAACCCTTCTCCGACTAAGTGAAGGATCACCTCGGCGTGCTTCATGAACTCCGCGTTCATCGCCGGGAGAGTATCCAATTCGCTCGGCTTCTCCGGCCGCGAGTTTTCAAACCACAGCCCGCTCTCGGTTGGCGGGGTGCAGTAAAACCATTTCTGGTGCCACCCGTGCACCGAGTCTCGCAGGGGTGGGAAGGGATACTCCTTCTTATCCCTTAGCCGGAAGTAAATGCATCCGGCGGCGTTGGCGCTCTTCGACCACGCCGAAAAATAAAATCGCCAAAAGAGATCCACATTGGGATGTACTCCGACGAACGCCTCGCACAAGTGTTGAAACACCGCCAGTATCAACACTGCGTTTGGGTGGAGGTTGATTAGCTCCAACCCGTAGTGCTTGAGGATGTCCTTCAAGAACCGACTCTCAGGGAATTGGAACCCGCAGCGCAAATATTCTTCAAAAACCACCAACTCGCCCTCTCGGACGACCGGGGTTTCTTGGTCCTTCTCCGCGGCCGCCAGTTGATTAGCAGCCGTGGAGGAAGGATCTCCTCCTTCTCCAACGCCACTAAACTCTCCTCAGAATGGTGGATTGATCGGCTCCAGGACGCCATTTTTTGGTGGAGAGTCGAAGGAAAAGTTGGCGACTTTTGGGGAAGACGAAGGCTGAGAAGAACGAAGGTTTTGTGCGGCGGAAATGTTGAGGGTTTTTGACTGTGTGGCTTCCTCAAGAAGACACCTGCTCCTTTTATAGAACCGAGGAGACGCATTAATGTGAGTAAAGTTCCATTCAAACGTTCCACTGAGTATTTAATTCATTTCCCATAATGGATACTATCTCTGCGGACCCGTTAAAGTGTTCAGGCATCGGATCTGAAACAAAAAGACTTCTTTGTTTCAGAAACTGAAAGTGCAAAAGGCTGAAAAGTTTTCAGTGCTTTTCAGAGGACGTTTTTCCTTTATATGCCTTGGACATTTTCATGAAAAAATCCTATGACTCAATTTTTGGACGTATGGATATATTTTGACCGGGTTGTGGTATGATCGAGACCATGCTTTTGATTAAGCTCCGATTCTAATCGAAGTGACGGTCTGACCGAGCCTCAATTCTAGTCGCAGTATGCTTCAGTTCTAACCGCGGCTTTAAGTCTGATCGCGGTATCAGAGCTGGTCGTGGTACTTTTATAAAAGCGTGATTCTGATCGCAGAACTGAAATTTCCCTGTGTATGAGTGGTCGCGAACATAATATTTACGGCTGTATTTTCGCACAGAAGATGTGAAGAATATTCATATAAAGAAGAAAGTTTTATTTCTTGCATTCTTTACATACAAAAGGAATACCGGCGACCAGAGTGTCGACTTGATCTGAAAGAAGTTTGCAGAGTTCTCCTAGGGACATGTTGTTGTCAGTAGGATCTACACTGACAACCCCCAGAGAACTAGCAACTAATCTAAGCCTATCTACATCATCCCTAACAAGAGATACACTACTGTTCCTAATTAAATCAGAGAGTTCTCGCTGTTGCTGAGCGTGGTCCCTCTCTCGACGGAATTGGTGCGCCTCTTCGCGGGATCGTTCAAAACATTCTGCCAGATGCAGAATTGCCGAAGACATCTCTTCGGTCTTCTTCTCCAGGGCATTCTTCTCCTCTGGAAAAATCTGTCCGAGGAGAAGAGGTGGAGTAGCAGGAGGCTGATCACTAGGGCCTCCAATCTCCTACATTTTGCAAAAATTAGTTGTGCTAACTATAATTATCAGCAAAAGGAGAGGAGGATTATTACCTGTCCTTGCTCGTGACACGTTGATATAGCCATCCTAGGAAGTAGATCACCCGATAAAGTCGGATGATCACCAGATGGTGGAAGTGCAACCTTCCCACTAGAAGATTGCTCCCCCAGCACAAGTTGAGGATCTTCTGGTCGTATAGTCACCGCTTGCCGACCATAAAATCGATCACCCAAACAAAAGCAGGGGGTGTTGGAGTAGAAAGCTGAAGGAAGAAAAGATGATGGCTCATTTTCTACCTTTGCTCTGCTAGAAGATCCTTCGTCAACCTTGGGTTTCTTCCTTGAGGGAAATGGATCTTCAGGCATTTGAGGCTCTTGCTTGAGAACTTCCTCTTCATCACTTTCAATCTCGATGATGTTGTGATTTGCCATCAGGAGGTGTATGAAGAGAAGAATGAAGGTAATTTTAGAAAGGGCTTAGCCGTGAGAGGAAATTGTGGAGCATTGCAAAACGAAAGACCCGGTATTTATAGCCGCCAAGGTGACGGTTCACATTCTAAGCACCTCGGGTTTTTAGAAGCATTTACAATTTCACCTCGGGTCAAAAAACATTTCAACAGCGCCATCATTACCCGTCACGTAATGCCCAAAGCCCGTCTCGGGGAACCAACCGACCCACTTAGTGCGCCACTAAGCGGGGGATTTGAAGAGTTGGGTTAAAAATCCGATGCATGACTTTAAATTCGAAATAAACACGTCCCTTCGTTTCCTTCGAATTTGGGGGCTAGCTGACGAGGATTGACACCCGGGTCAATTTAAATAAATGCACTGTTGGTTCAAGACAGATTCGAGCCAGACACGTGCCCGGCGGTGCGAACTCAAGTCATTATGAGAAGCATCAGCCCGAGGTCGCTGGCTTTGCTCGATCAGGTTGCAGGTTTTGCGCGATCAGACCGCAGGCTTCACGCAGTCAGAAGTTCGTATGCTATACGCGAACAGAATGTTGGAGATGTTGCGCGGTCAGCCAACATCCTGCAGTCAGAACATTCTCGACCAGGGTACTTGGAGTTCATCTGTCCGGCTGTCCCTATAGCGGGAATATTCCAAGTATCCCGAAGATTCCTCCACGTGGAAGACCAACCGTCAGGAAGTTAATACGTGCAGTTATCCATGAATAACACGTGTTTAACCTGCGTGGAGGTTAAGAGCGGTTCTCTAAAAACCGCACCCAACCATTCAAGCAACTGTCTGATGCAGTTACAACATGGCACCCTTTCGACCAGTATAAAAGGGTGGCAAGGTGCATCAAACAGGAGAAGATTGAAGGAGATCAACGTCTCTGATACAAGCGAGATACAACACATCTCAACCACTCAAACAGCCAAGTCTACGACCTAGATTAGATAGTTTTTTACATGCGTCTTTGGCTTCATTCTGTACATTGACATAAGAAAAACCCTTCGCCTGTGAAGGTGTTTTCCCGCCATCTTATAAACCTTTATCACCTATAGTGAAATCCCAACAGGACGTAGGGCTATTACTCCCACCATCGACGGCCCGAACCTGTATAAACCTCTCTGTGCTCCTGTTCTCCATTTTTCTACATACCTTCCCGGAGGGTCATCTTGAAAGGTCTCGCTATTACAAATTTTGCATAAGTTCGGCTGAGGACTCCGAGTCCGAATCATCGACAAGTTGGTAGGAAATTTTTGTGTTTCTTATTTTCACTAACCATGGCAGGATCGAAGGGTTCATGCGGTTCGTTGCATGAAAGTGATCCTGATGTTGAGGAGAGCATAGATCGACCACTCCCGTCATCTCTGTGATCTCAAGCCATGTTGGGTCACTTCGAGCGGATGCTGCACGAACAAATAGTACCGCGTTTGACTGGCTTGGAGAATTGTCTTGACAGAATAGACGTTCGACTTGAGCAAGTCGAGCGGACGCCGCCACGACAACATCCACCACCTCAACTTCCTAGAGGTCCAGTCAAAGCCAATAATCATGATGCGGCTGCCGTTCCACTTCAACCAAGGGCGAACTTGAGCGCTGCGTTCCAGGAAGCCGCAAATGAAGAACGATATGATAATTATGTGGCTGATAATGAGGAAGTCGTTTTGGATCCTAATCAACAACGACTTGCATGAAACCGTCGAGGCATGGGGGAGTATGCACGTCACCACAATGAAGGCCAAAGAGATGATGCTTTGGGAAAGATCAAATTTACTGTGCCCAGCTTTAATGGAAAGTTTAATCCAGAAGCATATCTCGATTGGGAATTGCTCGTCGAACAAAAATTCAGTTTTCATCTGTATCCAGAAGATCGTCGAGTACGTGCCGCCACCAGTGAGTTTGTTGATTATGCTTCTATTTGGTGGAGTCAAGTCCGCCAAAGAGATAGAGCTCCTCACACTTGGTATGACCTGAAGCGTTTGATGAGGTCCAGATTCATACCCACTTATTTTGAGAGAGATTTGCTTAATAGAATTCATAGATTGACCCAAGGTAGCAAATCTGTGGAAGATTACTATCAAGAGGTGCATGTGGGCATGCTTCATGCTAATGTGCAAGCAGAGGAGAATGCGAAGATGGCTAGATTTTGGATGGATTGAATCATGAGATACATGACATCCTTGATTTTCATATTACACCTCTTTGGATCAGCTGTTCCATTATGCATGCAAAGCTAAGTGGCAAGTGCAAGGGAAACATTCAAACTACAACAAGATTGGTCAAAGCTACCTCTAGTGTGACCACGCCTTGGAAGAGCACTACTTCACAGCAAAAGAATGTGCCAACCACTAGTGGTGCTACTGCATCCACTGGTCGAACGCAATCCGCAAGCCGCCCTACTACTTCAACATCCAAGGTTTCTGATTCTAACACAACCACTGCTATCCCCACCAAAAGTTCATCATCGGTCGCTTCTACAGGACGAACAAGGGAGAGAGAGTGCTTCAAATGCAAAGGAAACGGGCATTACATGCGTGATTGCCCAAATCAGTGTGCCCTCATCGTCCGGGATGATGGAGAGTACACATCGGCCAGTGAGGTCAAAGAAGAATCCGACCATGAGGAGCAACACGACATGTTGGGCTCTGACGCAGAGGAGATCACCTTTGATGCTGGTCATACTAGCCTTATTGTTCATCGCGTGTTCTTAGCTCACAGATGGAAAAGGCAGAGCAGGGGCAGTGCCACAATTTATTTCAATCAAAGTTTGTGATCATGAAGCGTTCATGCAAGGTCATCATTGATGGAGGAAGCTGCAACAACATCACCAGTTCAGAGATGGTCACCAAGCTTGGCTTGACCACACGAACACATCCGCAGCCATACTACATTCAATGGTTCAGTTCTTGTGGCAAGTTGAAGGTGACCGCGATGGTATGTGTCCACTTCTCTGCAGGTTCCTATTATGATTTTGTGGACTGTGATGTGGTACTAATGCAAGCTTGTGCATTACTACTTGGACGACCATGGCAATACGACAAGGATACTACACATCATGGGCATTCCAATAAGTACTCTTTTGTGCACAACAACAAGAAGGTTTCGCTGGTTCCAATGTCTCCAGATGAAATTCTCAATGATGATTTAGATAGGGCTAAGCGTGAGAGAAAAGAAAGAGAGATTAGTGAAAGTCACGAATCGGGGAGTGAGAGCCACCAAACCAAAGTGAGAGAAAAGAAAGAAAAGAGTGAAAAGAAAAGAGAGCTTGAAACCCATCCGAAGAGTACTTTGTGCTTGTGTGCAAAGACACTCTCTTTTCTACTAATGCTTTACCCTCTACTTTGCCCGTTTCAGTTGTTTCCTTACTGCAGGAATTGAAGACGTTTTTCCAAACGAGATACCTGCGGGGCTGCCACCATTGCGTGGGATAGAGCATCAAATCGACCTCATTCCAGGGGCACCCTTGCCCAATCGACCTCCATATCGCACCAATCCAGCAGAGACCAAGGAAATTCAGCGCCAGGTACAAGAGCTACTCGACAAAGGGTACGTACGTGAAAGCTTAAGTCCTTGTGTTGTTCCTGTTTTACTTGTGCCTAAAAAGGATGGGTCATGGAGGATGTGTATAGATTGTCGAGCTATTAACAATATCACTGTTCGTTATCGTCATCTGATTCCTCAGTTAGATGATATGCTTGACGAATTGAGTGGTTCGACCATCTTTTCTAAAGTCAATTTGCATAGTGGATACCACCAAATTAGAATGAAACTAGGTGACGAATGGAAAACTATTTTTAAGACTAAATTTGGATTATATGAATGGTTGGTCATGCCATCTGGTCTTACTAATGCACCTAGTATGTTTATGCGCTTAATGAACGAAGTGTTGCATGCTTTTATTGGACACTTCATGGTGGTTTACTTTGATGACATCTTGATCTATAGCAAGACTTTTGATGAACATTTGGGGCATTTACGCCAAGTTTTTGCTGTCTTGAGAGAGGCACATTTATTTGCTAACCTTGAGAAGTGCACCTTCTGCACGGATCGAGTCGTGTTTCTTGGTTTTGTTGTGACTGCACAGGGCATTGAGGTGGATGAACAAAAGGTGCAAGCAATTCGAGCATGGCCTACACCTACAACAGTCACAAAAGTGCGGAGTTTTCATGGACTTGCTGGTTTCTACCGCCGGTTCATACAACATTTCAGTACAATCGCCGCCCCACTCAATATGCTGACCAAGAAGAACATGCCTTTCAAGTGGGAATAGGCTCAAGAGGACGCTTTCAACATATTGAAAGATAAGTTGACTAGTGCACTACTTCTACAACTTCCTGATTTTAATAAAACTTTTGAAATAGAGTGTGATGCTAGTGGTATTGGAATTAGAGGTGTTCTCCTGCAGGATAGAAAACCCATTGCTTATTTCAGTGAAAAGCTTAGTGGTCCAATTTTAAACTACTCAACTTACGACAAGGAATTGTATGCTTTGGTTAGAGTGTTAGAAACATGGCGACATTATCTCTGGTGGAAAGAATTTGTCATACATTCGGATCATGAAGCATTGAAGCACATTTGTAGCCAAAGTAAGTTGAATTGTAGACATGCTAAGTGGATTGAATTTATTGAATCCTTTCCATATGTTGTCAAATATAAGAAAGGTAAAGATAATTTGGTTGCTGATGCCTTGTCTAAACGTTACATCTTGTTATCCCGACTCGATTGCAAAATTCTTGGGTTAGAGAGTTTGAAAGAATGATATTCAACTGATTTGGATTTCAAAGACATTTACACTAATTATAAAGAAGGAATATGTTGGGCTCGATATGTACTGAATGATGGTTATTTGTTTAGAGCTAACAAGCTTTGTGTTCCCGCGAGTTTCGTTCGTCTTTTGTTGTTACAGGAGGCTCATGGTGGAGGATTGATGGGATATTTTGGGATACACAAAATAGAAGACGTCTCGGCCACTCACTTTTACTGGCCAAAGATGAGGCGAGACGTCGAGCGCTATGTTCGACGATGCAAGACTTGTCAAACAGCTAAGTCTCGCTTAAACCCACATGGATTATATATTCCTCTTCCTATTCCGAAAGTACCTTGGGAGGATATATCTATGGACTTTGTGTTGGGATTACCAAGGACTAAGAAGGGGAGGAACAGTATATTTGTCGTCGTTGATAGGTTTTCTAAAATGGCTCATTTTATACCTTGTCATAAGAGCGATGATGCTACCCACATTGCTGATTTGTTTGTCAGCGAGGTCGTTCGTCTCCATGGAGTGCCGAAGACAATTATTTCTGATCGTGATACCAAATTTTTGAGTCACTTTTGGAGGACGCTTTGGGGGAAGCTTGGAATGAGGCTATTGTTTTCCATGACATGTCATCCCCAGACTGATGGCCAGACCGAGGTCATCAACCGAACACTTGGTACCATGCTATGGGCAGTTTTGAAGAAAAATTTGAAGCTTTGGAAGGAGTGTTTACCACACATTGAATTCACATACAACCGTGTCATGCACTCTACTACCAAGTTTTGTCCATTGGAGGTCATCTATGGATTTAAACCTACTGTGCCAATTGATTTGTTACCTCTACTGCTTTCCGAATGAGGTAATCTTGATGCCGAACAGCGTGCTAAGATGATTCAGAAGATACATGAGATGACCAAAGCAAATATTGAGAAGATGCACTTCAATATAAGAAGCATGCGGATAAAGGCAGAAAGGAAGTTGTGTTCGAAGAAGGAGATTTAGTTTGGTTGCATTTGTATCATGATCGTTTTCCAGAACAGTGCAAGGCCAAACTTATGCCGCGAGGTGATGATCCATTCAAGATTCTTGCCAAGATCAATGATAATGCTTACCAATTGGAGCTACCTGAGGACTATGGAGTAAGTGATACACTCAATGTTGTTGATTTATCTCCATACTTGGGTGAGAACGATGGGCAAGAGTCGAGGACATCGCGACCACACATCCACATGTTTTAACTCAAGCACATGCGCGCCGCCTTGGACAACAGGTGAATTTGTTTCTTGGGAAAATTAATTATTTAATCACAGAACAAATGATATTTCCTAATGATTGTTCTTTGTTTGTTGTTACATGTGAAGGAGTTCTGGACGAAGTTGTTGATCCAATTCATAGCCAAGGAACAATGAACACTTTTCTGGCAACTTCGACCAATGGTTACATTGACCTTATCAATCAGAAGAACTCTGCCCGTGACTAAAAAGGCTCAAGGTCGCAGCATTGCTCAAGGTCGCAATATTGCTCATGGTCGTAGCCGATCAATCCTGAAGACACATGGTCACAGCCCGAGAACCATACAATCTGCCGACCAAGCTTGATTGTTCAGCGACTTCAACCAAACTCCAATTTCAACACAGATGTCCAAGTAGGTCATGTGAGCACTTGTTGGAAAAATAATCGAAAGAGCTTTCCAACACATCAAGAATCATCGAAATCCGATATTGTATGCAACCAGGAGACCTAAAATAATGGCAAGTGCATGAGGGGGAAGAGTCCTGTTCAGATCCGTGAAAATTAGCTCTGGATTTTCTTTTTATAGTTTGTTAGGATTCTATTCTGTTTTAAATTAGTTTAGAATTCTGGTTTTAAACCTTCTATTTTTGTAGACACCATCCTTTATAAAAGAGAAGGCATGGTCTTAGTTTTAGGTAGACTTCGTTGATATACAGATTGTATGCTCGTGCCTTTGCTGACTTGTACAATTCGGAATCTCAATGTTCAACTCATAATTCAGATTATTGAGTGTTATCCTTCTACTGTTGCTCTTGCTTTTCTTTATTGATTTGCTTGAGTTGTTCTTCGTGAACAAGTCAACCAAGCTTTGCTCGGTTGATAATCAATTGAGGAGTGGTTTAGCGATTATGAGATTTCTGGTCACGTGTTTAATCGTTGTTAGCCGCCCCTTCGTCAAGGTCACAACTCGCATTTATCCACGGATTTCTCCTACGACGGAAGATTGGGACCAAACTACATGCAAGCATCTTAAGGCGAGGCGTGCGCATATAAGTAGAGGTGCTTTCCTGTTCGTCTATCCCCGTGGCCGGAACCTCAACAGCGGCCTCAGTCACCTCATCCTGGGGGAGAACATCTGAGTGGATGTCTCTTACCACCTCACCAATGATGGATGCAGGCTCCCCACCGACGGCCTCCGAAACCATAACCTCAGTTGTCGCGGTGATACTTTCTATGGCTGCCACCTCTATTGCTCTGTCCACAGCCTCGATCGATGGCATCGTCAAAGCAACAGAAGGAGCCTTGCATTTCCCAAATGCGACTGAGTGTCACGAACGATTCAATATAACTTGGTCAGAGAAAAGGGTAAACATGTACCTGATGTTGAGGCCCAGGACGTTGCGGGAACTCGAGGCCACGCCCTTGGGAGACAAGAGCGTGGACAACGCCTCATAATCGAAGTCGCCAGAAGAAGCCTTTGTTTTTCTCCTCGAGAAAAACTAGGAAGTGTCTTCCTCCACGTCACTCCCCTCCCCTT
This sequence comes from Pharus latifolius, assembly GCA_019359835.1. Taxonomy (NCBI): domain Eukaryota; kingdom Viridiplantae; phylum Streptophyta; class Magnoliopsida; order Poales; family Poaceae; genus Pharus; species Pharus latifolius. The sequence goes on from CM033330.1 coordinate 14,507,393, forward strand.
GTAGAACCTTGTATAAGAGAGAAGCCAGAATGTCAGAGATATTACCACAACAATCCTTCTAGTTGCAACATTGGGGTCAGCCATGGTCATGACTGTGGCCGCTTCCTGCACACCAGCAACTACCCTGGTCGCAGCAAGAGAGGTTGTTGCAGAAACCCCCACTACAGAAGGGGAAGTAGAGCATATTCGTAAAGATCTTCCCCTAGCCAAGCCCTTGGTCGCAGGTGACGAGGATTGACACCCGGGTCACTTCTAATAAACTTTTGGTTCAAGACAGGTTCGAACCAGACATGTATCTGGTGATGCGAATTCAAGCTATTCTGAGGGGCATCACCATGAGGTCACAAGCTTTACGCGATCAGGTCGCAGCTTTACGCGGTCAGACCGTAAGCCTTGCGCGGTCAGAAGTTCGTAGGCTGTATGCGAACTACACATTCGGGATATTGCGCGGTCAGCTAATATCCCGCGGTCAGAACATCTACCGATCAAGATACTTGAGATCTATTTATTCGGTTGCCCATACAACAGGATATTCTAAGTATCCCGAAGATTCCTACACGTGGAGAATCAACCGTCAGAAGGTTAACACATACAGTTATCCGTGAATAACACGTGTTTAACCTGCGTGGAGGTTAAGAGCAATTCCAAAAAACCGCATCCAACCGTCCGTGCAACCATTTGATGCAGTTTCCTCTACATGGCACCCTTTCAAACAGTACAAAAGGATGACATGGAGCATCAATCAGGGGGGGGATCATCCGAAACATCAACCGAGAGATCGGAAGATCAAGAAACCCAAAATCATCCAAGTTAGCCAAGTCTACGGCACACCTCATATAGCATTTTAGTAAGCCTTCTTTGGCTTATCCTTGTACACTCTTACAGGGAAAATCCTCGCCTGTGAGTACTTTTCCCTCCATTTGTAAACCTTTTACCACACTTAGTGAAATCTCAACAGGACGTAGGGCTTTTACTCCCACCATCGAGGGCCCGAACCTGTCTAAACTCTCTGTGCTCCTGTTCACTATTGTTCAGCATACCTTCCCGAAGGGTCATCTTGAAAGGTCTCACAATTACAAATTCTGCATAAGTTCGGCTGAGGACTCCGAGTCCGAATCGTCGACAGCTGGCGCCCACCGTGGGGCCTTTCCCAAGGCGTCCTAATTGAAATTCGGAGGTTCGCCGAAACATGGCTGGAGCATATGATTCCGAGAACGATTTCGATCTCGAGGATTATGCCCATATACCCATGCCTTCTCCAAGCGATCCTGTTCCGATGGAAGAGGTCGAAGGCCAGAATCTTCCACAGGTTGAATCATCTCCCCAAGTCATGTTAATCGACCAGGAGGTAACTGGCACAAGGTCAGAACCCGCAGAGGTTCTTAATGTGCTAGGTGATGAATACGGCCCGTCATACGATCCCGCTGAGGGAAAATATGATGGTGACCCTGAAGTTAGCCCAGGAAGGTTCGACCCTGATAACCTCCACCGTCTCTTTGATTTCGAGTCTGACTCGGAACAAACCGAGATGTTCTCCCCATCGGCGACCTCTCTCCCTAGGCAGTTTGCTGCGTTGTCGGAGGAAACTCCCGATCAACAGGCTGCCATGGAAGAACAAGATCGCAAACAGAAGGAGGAGCAAGATCTCGAGCAACAGAACAACGAACTACGCAGAACTGCCCTAGAGGCTCTTCAAGATGCGCAGGCTCGTTACGATGCTGCCCCGAGTTCTTCTCGACGGTCGCGTGGTCGTAGACGTGACCAGACTCCTTCCTTACCACCAGAGCATTTCCCAGTGGACAAAGAAACAGTAACACCTGGTGCCCCTAGGAGAAGTACCCATGGTCGACTGCGATCTATCGCGGAGGTCATGCGTAATTTTCCTCCTACGGTCACGGATGCGCAGAGACCGGCCTTTTTCAGGATCCTGGCGGAAAGACTGGACGAGGTCGCATCCGAGGCGACCCCAACAGCTTCTTCCCGCTCAGTGACACACCCCCGTGAACGAGATGGTCCTCATTTTAGCTCTGGCCGACGAAGTTACCCGCCACCTTTACCGTCCCGACAGGACAAATATCGGCGAATGCAGGACTCTCGTAGTAGGGATCGAGTTCCCGTTCACACTCGTTTGGGACCCCGAGTAACCTCGCCATTAAGTGAGTTTGCTCGAAACCCGACCAAAAGTCGCAGGACGGTTCACGGTCCTTACGTTGGTTGCAAAGCTTTCTCGCCTGGCCTACGAGCAGTCGTTTGGCCCGATAAGTTTCGACCAGGGGCCATTGAGAGGTTTGATGGAACTCAAAACCCATCTGAGTTCCTTCAGATCTATATTACTGCCATCCAAGCAGCAGGAGGCGATGACAAGGTCATGGCCAACTACCTGCCAACAGTCCTCGTAGGACCGGCTAGAACCTGGTTGTTCAATCAGCCTGAGGGTTCTATCTATAATTGGGAAATGCTATGCGATGCCATCCTCAGCAATTTCCAAAACTGTTACCAAAAGCCGGGTAAGGAGGACGACTTGCATAGACTGCGGCAAACTTCGACCGAAACGCTTCGGCAGTTTGTCAAGAGGTTTGTCGGGGTAAGAAATACCATCCCGAACATATCTGATGGCTCCGTAATCAGGGCATTTAAGCATGCCGTTCGATACCGGAGATTCACTGAAGACTTTCTCATCCACCCTCCTCGATCAGTGGCCGATCTGTTCGATATGGCTGATCGATACTCCGATGCAGCCGAGGCAGTCGAATGGAACCGAATGGTTGACAAGGGGGACCTACCGCCCCAACCAGGCTTCAAGGACGCCAAGAAAGAAGATTCAAGCAAAAAGCCGGAGTCTTCACCGGGTGGGAAGTCAAAAAAGTCGAAGAGGAACCGCTCTGGACAGTACCGTGAGGTCGCGGTCACGGAGAAACCATCTTCGACCAAAGGTAATAAGTCTTCTTTTAAAAGTAAAACTGCTTCTGATGGCCGGGATTCCGACCAACCAGAAAAATCAACTAATCCGCAGGAAGGCAAAAGGTGGTGTCCACTCCACAATTCCGCAGGCCACGATCTCAAAAACTGCAGGAGTTGGTTGAAACAGCTGGATGATTTCTACCAAGGAGCTGGGCCAATGCCAACCTTACCGCCTAAAGAGCAGGCGTGCGGGGTTAGAGACGTCGATGGAGACGAAGAAATGGCTTACCAGGTACCTCAAAATCATGTTAATGTCATTTTCGGAGGTTCCTCCTCTTTCGTTTCCAAAAGGCAGTTTAAAACTTTTTGTCGAGAGGTTAACCAAATGGAGACATCCCTTGGTGAACCTCAATATCCCCGTTGGTCGGATATACCTTTGACGTTCGATCGCGCTGACTATCCTGTGGGGCTAACTCGACCATTGAGGCTACCTCTGGTTATTACCCCAATCATCAGTAACGCGAGAGTCGAAAGGGTCCTGATTGACGGGGGAAGTTCCCTTGATCTTTTATTGGTCAAGACACTCGACGAGATACAAATTCCTCGTTCGAAGATCAAGCCCATAATCCATCCGTTTTATGGGATAATCCCAGGCCCCTCGATGATGCCATTGGGACAAGTGGTCCTCCCGGTCACTCTGGGAGAACCAGATAACTTCCGAACAGAATTGGTTACTTTCGATGTAATCAATTGTGATTCAGCTTATAATGCAATCTTTGGCAGGCCGACTCTTGCTAAGTTCATGATGGCAACGCACTATGCTTATCAGTGCGGGAAATTGCCTGGCCCCAAAGGTGTCATTTCGGTCCGAGGAAGTCGCAACGTGGCGCTCACGTGCGACCGGCTATCTTTGGAGATGGTCGATCAACTTCCCGTCCGGGACGCTCAGGTCGCCACCGTCGCCACCGATGCGATCAGGGCTGCTCCTCGACCAGATGAGAAACTCAAACAAGTTCCCTTGTACCCGGATGACCCATCCAAGACAATTCGGGTTGGGTTAGCCCTGGATGACAAATAGGAACTCGACCTCGTTGCTTTCCTCCGGGCTAACGCAGATGTGTTTGCGTGGAAACCGTCCGACATGCCCGGTGTCCCAAGGGAAGTAATTGAGCACAGGTTAGCAATTCGACCTGGACAACGACCAATAAAGCAAAAGCTCAGGCGTTTTGCCACCGACCGACAGGAAGCCATCCGAGAAGAGTTAGACAAACTCTTACAAGCCGGGTTTATCCGCGAAGTGAATCACCCGGACTGGCTCGCCAACCCGGTCATGGTCCGCAAGTCAAATGGCAAGTGGCGCATGTGCGTCGACTATACCAGCCTCAACAGTGCCTGTCCGAAGGACGACTTTCCCCTTCCCCGCATCGACCAGCTGGTTGACTCCACTGCGGGTTGCGAACTGATGAGTTTTCTGGATGCCTACTCAGGATATCATCAAATTAGCATGGCAGAAGACGATGAAGAGAAAACTGCCTTCATCACCCCGTTCGGCACATACTGCTACGTTAGAATGCCGTTCGGTCTCAAGAACGCTGGTTCCACGTACCAGCGCTTGATGCAAAAGACCTTTCTTTCCCAGATAGGGCGTAATCTCGAAGCATATGTAGACGATTTGGTTGTAAAAAGCACCAAAAGATTGTCTCATTTGGATGATCTCGCTGAAACCTTCTGTAACTTGAATCGCTTTGGAATAAAATTGAACTCGAAGAAATGTTCTTTCGGGGTTTCTTCAGGGAAGCTTCTTGGTTTCCTTGTGTGTTCCAGGGGCATTGAGGTTAATCCTGAGAAAATCAGAGCTATTGAACAAATGAGGTCGCCCTCGACCATGAAGGATGTTCAACGCCTGGCTGATCGCATGGCGGCTTTAATTCGCTTCATATCGCGATTAGGCGAAAGGGGACTACCTTTCTTTAAAGCCTTGCGGAAACATCATAACTTCACGTGGTCTGACGAGGCCGAAAAAGCGTTTCAGGAGGTAAAAACATATCTTTCCAGTCCGCCGGTATTGGTGTCTCCTGAAAAGGAAGAACCATTACTTCTGTATTTGGCGGCCACCCCACACGCGGTCAGCGCAGTTCTGATCGCGGAAAGGGAAGGAGTACACAGACCCGTCTACTATGTGAGCGAAGTACTTCATGGTCCTAAGGAGCGCTACCCTGAGGTCCAGAAGATACTTTACGCGCTACTGATGGCTTCCCGTAAGCTACGACATTACTTTCAAGCACACAAGATCACAGTACCCTCCTCTTTCCCTTTAGGGGATATTGTCCGAAATCCAGAAAAATCTGGTCGAATCGCCAAATGGGCGGTCGAATTCGGTGCCTTCGAGATCCATTTCACCCCTCGCACGGCGGTTAAGTCTCAGGTTTTGGCCGACTTTGTGGTCGAATGGACCAACCCTGAGCCACCCGTGCAGTTGGCAACGGAACTGGAGTACCCCGATTATTGGACAATGTACTTTGACGGCTCCCGTAGTTTTCAACACTCGGGGGCTGGAGTGGTCTTAGTTATGCCTCAGGGCGAACAGCTTAAGTATGTTATTCAACTACACTTTGTTGCCACCAACAATGCAGCAGAGTATGAAGGTCTTCTTGCAGGGCTCCGGGCAGCAAAATTCCTCGGAGTCCGTCGATTAGTGGTGAGGGGGGACTCACAGCTAGTCGTAAACCAGGTAAACAAGGAGTACAGCACCTCCGATGAGACAATGGCTCATTACCTGGGGGAAGTGAGGAGATTGGAAAAACACTTCAGTCACTTCGAAGTCCAATACGTCACGCGAAAGGACAATATTCTCGCAGACCAATTATCCAAAATTGGATCCTCACGCTCATCCGCTCCGGCAGGAGTGTTCATTGAACACTTGGACCATCCTTCGATCATGACTTCGGTCGAGGATGATCTGGCAATAGCCTTCGTTGCCAACCTCGGTCAGGAACAAGATTGGACTCATCCATTGAGGGTCTATCTTGAACATGGGACCCTACCCGAGGACGAAACCAAAAGCGATCGATTAATTCGAAAGGCGCGTCTGTACAAACTCATAGATGGGGTTATGTACAGAAAGGGTACTCAAGGAGTATTCATGCGCTGCATATCTCAGGAGGAAGGAAAATCCCTCTTGAAAGAAATACATGACGGTGTATGCGGTGCACACGCGTCATACCGAACACTGGTCGGAAAAATATTTCGACAGGGATTCTACTGGCCTTCGGCACTCGATGATGCCAAGTTTATGGTCAAGATGTGTCCACAGTGTCAGTTTCATGCAAGACAGGTTCATCAACCTGCTTATGCATTGCAAACTATTCCTCTCGCATGGCCCTTCGCGATCTGGGGAATGGACATCGTCGGTCCTATGCCACAAGCGGTCAATGGGTACAAGTTTCTGTTCGTAGCCATTGACAGGTTCACAAAGTGGATTGAGGCCGAACCAGTACGAAATATTACTGCATCAGCTGCACAAAAGTTCTTTCACAAGAACATTGTGGCACGATTTGGTGTTTCAAACCGTCTCATCACAGACAACGGTTCTCAGTTCGCTAGCGGTCTCTTCCTAGACTACTGCGATCAGATTGGGACTAAGGTGTGCTTTGCTTCCGTGGCACATCCACAAAGCAATGGTGCCGTAGAATGGGCCAATGGGCAAGTATTGCAAGGCATTAAAAAACGTGTTTTTGATCGCCTCAAGACCCGCTCGGGGGCTTGGGCAGACGAGCTCTATACTGTTCTATGGGCACTACGGACTACCTCTAGTCGAGCCACCGGTGAGACACCCTTCCATTTGGTCTATGGGGCCGAGGCTGTGTTGCCTATGGAAGTCAGTATTGGATCTGTTCGCACGAATCAATTCGAACAGGTCAACCAATCCGAACAGCGATCGCAAGATCTCATCCTCCTGGAAGAACGGCGTGATCGCGCCCTGATCAAGTCCGCGGTATACTTGCAGGCTCTACGCAAGTATCACAGTAAAAAGGTGCGACCACGTGATCTCAACGTGGGCGACTTGGTTTTACGAAAAATTCAAGACCAGTCTAACCGCAATAAATTCTCCCCAAAGTGGGAAGGACCATACACTGTCGTCTCAGTGCCGCGGCCAGGGTCTGCGCGGTTAGCCATGGAGGATGGTCGGATTTTGTCCAATACTTGGAACATCGATCAACTTCGCAAGTTTTACGTGTAAGTATTCCAATCACTGTTTCCCTGTTCAATTAGCATCTTTTCATAAAAAGCATGTCTTGTTTTCATACAATGAGTGTTTTCTTTAAGCCCAAACTATACAAATTCGACCTGGGGCTGATCGCCGGCGGTTAGGTTACTACAGCATTTTTTAACCGGATTCGCTGGTCGATCTCATGATCACTTCCAGATAAGTCGCTCCTAAATAAGCCGTTTCTCAACGCACACGGGACTATCTGGCTAGTCTTCGGTCATCTGGGTGGCTACCAGTTTGCAATAAGGTTAAAAATGTTACTTTAATCTTGACCATCGGCTTGAAGCGCATATCCCTAGTCATCATACTTATGTTTTCCCCTCTGCTTAAAATACTAAGGCTCCAGTATTCACAAAACAGAGGCGGGGGCTAGAGGAATATACTTATAGTACGAAACTTATGATGTGAATATGCACTTTCTTTTGAAAATATAGTTTTACATATATTGCATTGTAATTACAATTGTTTGGTTACAAAAATAAGGATCATTCGATCCCCAGCTCAGTCAGGAGTTTATCTACTAGGGGCTGGACTTCCTCTATGACTGCATCGAGCAGCTCTTCACTCTCGACCTCAACCGGACCCACCAATGCGTTCAGATCTGCATCTGGGCCATGGTGAAGTCGAACCCGGCTGAGTACGGCTACTGCGGCTGATCGAACCCTGGTTCTGATCGCCTCTTTGCGTCGCCGTGTATCTCCATGGAGATACTCAAGCAGTAAATCCGCCTGAGCAGTAAGCAGCGATGTCCAGTCATTTATACTGAGGTTGTCTTGCCTCAGTTCTACCACATCGGTCTTCAAAAGATCAGCCACGGCCTTTAGTTTTTCAAAGATCCGGAGGCTCAGTTCTTTGATTGCCTGATCGGTGTGGCGAATCGAGGATTCAAGAATCTCCTTGTCTAGACTGAGTTGCGTAATTCGACCTGCTTGCGCTGTACAGAGAGAGAAGATTATTCGCATATTATGGATTCAAGTTTTCCTAGTCAGGAATCAGCTTACCAGCATTCTCTGATCGAAGTCTGTTGAGTTCAGTTTCTTGTTTCTTAAGCATTGAGACTGAACCGGCCACCTCCTTCTTCAAGAATGCAACCTCTCTGCAACAAAATCAAGGCAGTCATAACCAAGATATACCCATGTTAACCAGAGGGTAATGGTACTCACCTGCGCAAGCTATCGCGTTCTTTTTGAATGGCTTCTGTACTAGCCATCACAACACGCGAATGGCTTGTTAGCCAGGACAATCCCTGTGGCGCCAAAGAAGAAGGTCAAAGGTGTCCTAAGTATATTTATGGCAAAACGGCGGGAATCAAAGCGTCACGGCTCCGGTAGCTTGGCCCGGAGATTTTCCCGGTGACACGTACCATACCCTCCGGGGACTCGAGCATCGTCCCCGGAGGGCATGGGGGGCTACTGTTGGGGGAAATCTCCGCGAGACCAAGTCCAGGTAAGTTGCGTCACTTTCGCCCGGGGACGTGGCCTCCGGTGCCTGCCCCGGGCGCCGCCATTTCACCCGGGGACCTGGCCTCCGGTGCCTGCCCCGGGCGCCGCCATTTCACCCGGGTTCGCCTGGGGACATTGCCTCCAGGGCATATCCCAGGCGCCGCCTTTCGCCCGGGGACATTGCCTCCGGGGCATATCCCGGGCGCCACCTTTCGCCCGGGGACGTGGCCTCCGGTGCCTGCCCCGGGCGCTGCCATTTCGCCCGCGGACGTGGCCTCCAGTGCCTGCCCCGGGCGCCGCCTTTGGCCCGGGGACGTGGCCTCCGGTGCCTGTCCCGGGCATTGTCGCCCTTCTAAAAGTAAAGTCTCTGGTTCTTGATCACGTGCAGGTCACGCGAGAAGCGCCTCGGGAATCAGCGGCCACCTATCAAGCATCCAAGGCACCTGACCGGGAGAAGGACGCTGCTACCCCTCGATCCGACGGTAGCGTCCAGAGTAGTTTAGTCTTTTTGCTTCTTTTTGGGGCTATAAATAGCCCTTGTACCCCCTGTTGTAAGAACAAGTCATTCATTATTGTTAGAATAGCCAAACTCACAGGTGTGCTCCAGAAGCCTCACCCCGAGAGAGCCTCCCCAGCCAACTCCGGTAGGGAGCACGCCGACAGAACTAGGGCCCCAACTGGGACCCGAACCTGTATAAATCCTCGTGTCACTTGTTGTGTTTGTCCGGCGGGGGAGGACCGGTCACCCGGTCAACCCGCGTCGCGTTTTTTTCGCTAGGATCGTCCACGAAACCTGCCGGGGTATTCGCAATACCACGACAAACTCAATCTTCCCTACACCCGGCCTGAGAACGCAAAATTTGAGAAATTTGACTTGAACTCGACTCAACCTGTTTTTATGAATGTTCCCAATAAAGCTACCGGCCTAATTCAAATCTGACCAATCCAACATGCATATTGAGTTGAGTTGAACTGAAGTCAAACCAACTCAAAAACCTAAACTTTTTGCCAAGCCTGCCCACCACCGAGCCTGCTATTGCTCAGGCGTGGTCCCCATATCCACATATAAGTGAAAAATATATATTATTAGTGATTAGTGATGCATACACAGACCTACAACCTACAATCTCAAGTTTTGTCCTAATTGAATGATTCAAAGTGGGATGAAGTCCCAGATCAAAAGACGTATATTGGCATACCCAACAATTGTACAATCTACACCAAAAATTGCAAATGGAAGCAACCAAACTTTTAACTAACTCTTCCGCCAACAAAGCTACATCTACGATAAAAAAAAACCTATGCGATACCGTCTCATATAATAAATAAAAGATCCTCTTATTGTCCACCAGCTGAGATTGATACAATTATGTTTCATATCAAATAGTTGTGTGATATATATCAAATAGTTACTCATATCAATTATAGCTCACGTGATTCAATAATTAAGAAGTCAGACTTTTTTTTATTTTCATATGAGAGAAAAATAAAATCAAGGGCCCCTCCACTATTACTGTTTGCAAAATCAGACCGCTCTACTTAAAATTGGAGCTAATAAATCCATCTATTATTACAAAAGAGTAATTAGACTCTCAACCCAATTATTTGCTTATTTAGTTAATATGTTGAGTTATTAACATGTGGGATCATTTTATGATAAACCAATATGAGGAAATTAAATGTCAATAATTATTATTTTAATATAATTAATAAAGAATTGAATTAAACGAGTTAATTGCTCCAGTTTACATAATAGAAGAGTTTTTCTATTTCAATTTCAAATAATAAGATATGATGGCACAAATGATAACAATAGAAAGTTCTCGACACTTTTTCTTATATATGAGACTAGGTCATAGATTTTTTTTTTCCACATCTACATGCTACAGCTCACTTAGGCGTGCCAAAAAAAAGTAATTTATTTGATCACAAATGGAAAACAATTAAATTTTTTTTCGCATGAATATTGTGCCTAATTAGCCAGTGAGAGTATCGTTTGCAGCACTACACACAAAGTACCACACACCCGAATTTTTGTTCTGATTTGGTTACCTATTCTTTTCGCAGAACCGGATTCATTATAAAGATTTGTGACATTTGTGGAGGATTTTTCTTTTAGAGAATTACTATAAAGAAGACGATTTTTTTTTTACTAAAATTAGACAATACTTGCCATTGTTAAATTTGCTCTAAGATTTGTGCACATGTCATTTAGGTTCACCTATACCTCTTCCCTAGTTCTGGCCGGTGATTAACAACTTGGTATTGTCACTAACTATGGTAGTAAGGAGGGCAAGTAGGATTGGAAAGTGGTAGCCAAGCCGATCGGATGGTTGGGAGGTGGAAGGGGGTGGCTGGGGCCATCAATGACGGCACTGATGATTGCAAGGGAGGACATAGTGCTGAGTGGGGAAGACGGCTAGGTGGGACAATGGTGGAAAAGTGGTGGCTAGCTAGTAGTAGCGAGAGATGTTAGGGCACGGGAGAGGAACGACATGAAGGGTTAGGGAAAGTGGGGGAGGAGTTTGAGTCAAACTTAGCTTGAATTCAAGTTCATTAGAACTAGAATTTGACCTCAAATTCAACTCGAATATATTCGAGTTTGTCTCCAATATGTCAAATAATAGTTCAAAATTCACAAGAATGGAATTCGCTTCAAGATCGAGCTCATTCAGACTAGAATTCAAGTTTCAAGTTGAGCTCAAATTCAGCTTGAAGTAACTCAAATACAACTTAAAATTTACAGAAATGAAGTTTTTGTTCAACTAACCTCGAGTTCAACTCAACTTAGACTTGACTTTTATATAAATACAAGCCTACTCGAATCAAAATCAACTAAGAGTGTGATCAGCTTAAATTGGAGTTCGAACTTGAGATCAAGTTCGAGTTTGATTCAAATTAGCCTCGAATCAATCTCAAATTTGACTCAAGTGTGAATAGTTTGTGAGGTCCAACTATTTTGACAGATACAAGTCCGGAAGAAAAAAAAAAAAAGAGAGAAGCCAAGTCCTGTTATGGTGGACAGGTGGAATATCATGTGGGGTGGAGAGGAATTGATGTTAGTTAGGAATTAGAACTTTGTATGTGAGAGAGGCAGGACAATTTGGTTGCATTTGAAGAGCACCAAACTGTGGCCCCCCTTTGGATTCCTATTATTGAGATCCAACACAACACAATGCATATGCATCAAGCAAGGACAAGACGGCACTGCTTCCATTTTGCTTCTGAATGTGGGCATCCATCCCCAAGGTGGTGTGTTTCCTTTTTGTCCCTGCGAAAAAGGTCGTCTAGGACAAATAGTGCAATGCCAAACACAAGGCATAGGGCCACAAGGGACCTCAACTCTTTACACACATAGAGAGAGTGTTTGTCTAGTAGACTCCAGATTGTTTGGTCTCGGCTGTTTCACACAAAAATTAAGAGATCATATTATATTTTAGTTTTGTTTCAAAATATACCTCAAAAAAAGTACAAGACAAATAATACAATATCAAACACAATATATTGGGGTGTAAGAAGAGACCCAATTCTGAGCACACATAGAGAGAGTGTTTTTATTTAGAGGACTCACAAAAATTATTTGATTTCATATGTGTCCTACGAAAACTAAGTGGTCGCCTCATATTTTAATTTCACCTCCAAATATCTCTTCAAAAAATTCTAGACAAATAATGTAATACCAAACACAAAACATAGGGCCACAAAAATGGACCCCAACTCTTTAACACACATAGAATGCTCAATACAAGTTGAGGCTTATTGATTAGCTGGCACAACCAAGATCCAAGTCCCAATTGAAAAGGAAATGCTTCTTGTGTGTTCTTTCTTTTTCTAAAAAAAAAATTACACTTAAATCCTCAAGACATATATGACCGATTTAGTTAGTTCCTTGAATTTTAATTTTATATTGGCATATTTTTAAATTTGTATAATTATATTACTTAGATCCATCGATCAATTAAGTAGTTGAAAGATTATGCAACAAGGGCTTAAATGACACAATTAAGTAAATTTGAGGACAACACAATGACTTGCCATGTCACTTAATGGATCTAAGTGGTAAGTACCTAAGTGAGGATATAGTGCGAGGTGTAGAGTACTTATATAAAAGGCATAGATATATAAAAGATTGCTAATGTCAAAAAATAATCATAATAACTAATATATCTGCAGCACATGACTTAAAATTATAATATAAAGATATTCGAATTTGAACTGTTAGAGACAGCGTACCTTATCAGTTACGTTGAATTAGATGTTTCCTGTAGTGTTCTATCTTCCCCCTCCAGTCAAAATGGTACATTTGTGATGATGCATCTAATAATGGTGTTTTTTAATCTTATGATCCTGACATTCATGTGATTGCCAATTGTCTTCTGTGTGACAAGAGGTTGGCTGGCAGTGAAACTGAATCATGATATCCGTATTAGGGGGGATAAACAGTTGCTTTTTCTTGATTTAAAGCAGCACATGAGCATTCATGGAAGTAAAGTTTGGTGAAAATGATGTGCAAAAACTTGAGTAAGGCTCTGATTGCAACACAAAAATTTTATAAGAAATGTTAGAATAGGTAGATGAGAGATGGCACCATGTCCATGGAATGGAAAAGTCATGTTAGTTTTTGAGAGCCTTGCAATTTCTCAAGAGTGTCTAAAGTTCCTTTTTAAGAGTGTACTTGCAGACGAAGGGCTTTATTGTATCCTACCAGGCTATTTATTTGTAACCTTGTGCACATTTTCTTGTGGGGTTGGACAAATAAGACGAGAGAAAAGCAACGCCGTAATTTGCCTTGAAGCCGCTGCATTCCATCAACATTGAGCCACTCCTATTCACCGGTTCTAACAAGAATTTATACGAAATGAAACAGATCTGACTGCTGATGGATGAAAAATTTTGTTCAAAATTCTTGTGTTCTAAATAGGGTTTAAAATGGATAATATTGGTAAAAACGGTAGAAGAAGCAGTTCTTCAGTGAAAAAGAAATAGTTTGGTGGCTTTTTCTTTAAAAGTTGCAGATTAAATTATACGTAAGAGGTTGTTTGGTTGGTGTGATCTCATTAATATACTTAGATTTATTTGAAATCTTAAAAATTTTTGTCTGATCAAGTATTAGATTGATTTATTTAACTGACAATAGGTTATCCAAATATATTGATTTTCAAATGCGAGACTTTCAAACATGTCTAAATAATACTCTAAAACGTAGTTCGTTCAGGCCCCACGAAGACACAAATTAACCAACTTTCAAATAAGCTTCGGTTGGATTCCAAGTCATACGTTTTACGCCGAGGACACAAAATAACAGCAGTAGTACAAAACTAATGATTAGAAGAAATTAAGAAGAGATTAACCTGAGTGACTGAAACATGATATGATATGTCCCTGGCACACAGAATCATGGGAGCTCAGTCTCATGTGACAAACAGATGCAAACTTCAGTGTTCATGTGACGCTACACAGTACAAACTGATCAAACTGTCGTCTCCCACAATTTAATTCCAATCCTTTTTTTTTTATTTTCAGAGTGTAACTGGCACACAAAAATATGCTGGATCAGGTGAAGATCATGTGTTGAAGTGTTTTTTAATAAAAACTTTCTTCTACATAATTGACGTTTTTTGAAATTTTGTATCACGACACTGAAAGTAATGCCAAACTTACATGTGTTGAAGTATTTTTTTTTTCAAAAATTTGTTGTGAGACACCAAAAACTTATGAAAATTTGAAATTGTATTACGATCCTGACAAGATGAGTTAGGTTTACACATCAGTGAAGCACCAAGCAGCATAAACAAAATTGTATAAGTTTATGTGGAATAAAACAATTTTTTTCCTTAATTTCTAGTTCTGGACAATATGAACATTGTGTAAGACATCAAAAATTATTAAAAAGTTTGTTAGATGCAGAGGTACAGATTATATATAATTATGCGAAATTTCATTATCAAAACTCTATCAAATTTAAGAGAAGCGAAAAAGATAAGTAGTGAAAAAGAATAGTGATAAGTAGTCAAAATTTCTCTTTTTTTTCTAAATGTAATTCAATTTAATAATTATATTTTATAGGGTCACAAAACATCTCTCCCATAACAATCAAAAACTTTTTGAAAATTTCTGAATCAAAAGTTTGCATTTCATATTATATTTTTTTATTCTTTCCCTTTTTCCAATTGAACAAATTACATATGCCTAATAATTAAGAACAATTGAAACTGCTCCTTTAATTAATTCGATTGCTCTTTGTTTTTCTGAGTGGAGCAACATGTTTAGCTGGCTCACGAAAAGATGGGCAATCTCATGTGGAGAAGAGACTTTCTATTGATGCATGCATTAAAAATGTACCTGTCTGAAGATTCAGGACAAACATATAAAAAGTGGCATCTTAACACTTCAATTTAAGGTTATGTTTGTAAAAATAAATAAATAAATAAAACACACACACACACTCCTCTTGGAGAAAATTTTCTTATCAACTCCCACCAAATATTTCTTGAGAAATGACAAGTGTCTATTTTTTTTCTTTTCTTACATACACCTTTCCATCGTTAGATCAAATCCTCTCTATCTTAATACTTCAATTTAAAATTTTGTTTGTAAAAATAAATAAGTAAATAAAACACACACACTCCTCTTGGAGAAAATTTTCCTATCAACTCCCACCTAATATTTCTTAGAAAATGACATGTGTCTATTTTTTTATTCTCTTGCATACAATTTTTTACCATTGGATCAAATCCTCTCCTTAGATCAAATCTTCTAAAATTTACCTAGTTATCTTCTTAGCTTCTCTGACAGTGACGACCTAACAGTGGTCGGAGGCGAGTAGCAGCAATAGAAGGTAGAGGGTGGCAATGGGGTCGTTGGGGAGGAAAGGAGATATCAGATATTGCAATGGGCGATGGCCAACGATGGCCAGTATTGATGTGGTCATCAGCGGTCGTCTTGGGTGGTAGTTCGTGGGATGGCGGTCAGCGACAGTGGAAGGGTCATAGGAGGAAGAAGATGTGGAGAGATGGAGAGTAAAAATTAAATCTAAATTTTAAATAAATAGTTTAGATGGTGTAAATTTTAAGAAAGAAAACAAGTACCTATTAACTAGATACCCATATTCCTTTTAATGCAAAATTCCTATTTAAATGGGTCGAAGGTTGATTGGTTCTTATTATCATCAACATGCTTAACTTCCAAGCATAGTTGAGGTTTGCTTCGTGTAATAAAAATTTTTGGCTGATCGGCTAGGTTATGAGGTGGACATGCTTAGCTTTGGTGATGGGTTAATCAGACATATCTTGTATTTTCAAATGCACAATTGAGTGTGTAGGACTTCTATAATATCTGGATAAGACTTCAAGCATAACTAGTCTAGGGAAGATAACATGCAAATCAAACAATCTCTACGTAAGTTCAACACAGATTTCCATGCATGACTAGTCCAGGCATCTAAAGACATAAACTGAACAATCTCTCACTAAGTTTATATAGTTTTCAAATCAAACATATTTCGACGAGTACACGAACAAAAGAAGAAACTTTCTTAGGTATCCATGCCATGCCATTCCAGTGATTAGTTTCATTCACATTTCTTTTTCTTTTTTTCTGAATGCAACAGACTTCCATTCACAAAACACTCGCAAATCTCTGGTGAAGATAGAAGGAGAAAGCTGTGAAGTTTTGTCACACTTAACAAATCCACATGAGCAAATGATTAACGACAACTGATGAAACCATTATTTTAAGACATGAGCAATGATTAAGAACCAGCTGATAAAAAACCATTATTCTACTCCCCCAAACTTTATTTGATTACATTAGTTTTTTTTGGCAAATGACAACCTGTAGTAGTAGCTGGCAAATAGCGCAGCTAGTTCTCATACTAAACATTATTTCTAAGTTCTAAGTTCTAACCAAGCCTGCCTCATCCTCCTCCAATTGTCCCATGGCAATTGCAAACTTCATCACAAGATCACACAATGCCATCCCAAATGCGCTTCCAACCGTCGAAATCGACGTCGATGCAATGCGATTTCCAGATTTGCATTTGATTGCGTCCTTGATCGCGAGAGTTCTTGATTAGGTGCTTTGATGGCTTGTTGTTTAGCTGCACAATCTTACAGTGCATGCCACTGCTTGTGCCCAGTACTTGAGCCTTGCCTTCACCTCATCTGGGCTGTCTCCTGCAAGAACAAGATCAAGTAACATAACATTTCAGTAAAATTATGCGTAATTTGTTAAAGATTCTAAGAGAAATCAAGAACAGATTTGAGTAATTTGTCAAGGATTTACGATTGGAAGAAGTAAGAAGCGATTCTTGGATAGGGTGAGGTGGTTTCTTCAACAGGTTTGATTTGAGCAAGGGGAAAGACAAACGGAACTCCAACTCTTGCTTACCGGGGCTGGAGATCTTCCAGTTGGCAACTGGCGGCGACGCCAGCGATGACGCGGAAGGAGGCGGCGGAGGCTGAGATGCCGGAGGCGGATGGTGGTGTTCGTCCAAGAAGCGTTGGCTCATGGAGTAGCAGAGCTCGAGGGCCGGGAGGGTGCCGCAGAGCTCGGGGATCTCATCGTAGCTGAAGCCGAAGCCGAGATCCACGCACCCCTTGAGCTCCTCCAGGTCGTCGTCGGTGAGGCTCCTAGCTCGCCCGACGCCTTCGCCGCCGCCAGACGCGGCGGCGTCCGGTTCCGCGTTGCCCTCCGCGAGCACGACCGGCTTCGGCCGCCGGGGCCACGCCGCCTCCCACTGCGCCCCGCGCCACACGTCCTCGGCCTCTTCTCCGCCGGAGTTCTTGGTTTGCCGGCGTCTGCGGTGGCGGCGGCGGCGAGGCGGAGGAGGAGAAGGCGGCGGGGAGGAGGCGGCAGAGGAGGTGGGGGAGGAGGCGGCGGTGGTGGTAGTGGTGGCGTCGGAGGCGATCTCGGAGTCGGAGCTCCACATGGCGGCGGTGCTGGTGTTTCTTGGCGGCGCTGTGGCTTCCGATTCGCCGGAGTCTATGCGGATGCGGGTGCGGGTGCGTGTGTGTAGGGAGGAAGAAATGGTGGAGGGGGTGGGCGTTATAAAGTACGGGTGCGTAGGTGATGAGGGGGAGGGAGGGAGGGAGGCATGTGGTGTGTGGGACCCAGATGTCAGTATGTGTGTATGCATGTATGATATGATGTGTGAAATGTATGGGGATGGATGGATGGATGGATCAGTGATGAATCATGGGTGGATGGATGGATGATTTTTAAGGAGCTGGATCTGACATAAATGTATACAAACTATACGCTCTCTGCATTCCGTTGGATAAAAATTAACTTAAAAATTAGTTGAAGTACACTAAAGGACTACAAAATAGTTTTAGCGTAAAAATATTAGATATGATGCTAATATATAGATTCAAAATACACATATTAATGAAATATTATTAGTATCTTGTAGTGAAGTTTTTTTTTAATGTTTTATTGTAAAATTGACATTCTGGATTGATGATGATAAAAAATTGTGGATCGATTTTTTTATTTTAAATCATATTTAATCTGGACTATTTATCTGACACATATGTTATGGTGACACAGGTGTTTTATATTGAAGGTATAGTTCACATATACTCGAGTGAACATACGTCCTGATTTTAATGTTTAAATTTGTTTGGGGTTCCGGCACACATTAAATTGTATTGGAGGGGTCATAAAAAAGTAGTGAAATGTGTGAGGAATTTATTCGAGAGAATTTTAATGGTGTGAAAAACGTTTGTGAAGTTTTAAATGCAATTGCTAATTATGTCATGCTTTGATTGAGAATTAGCTTATGCTGAGGCAATGTTTTTAAGAGTTTAAATAAAGGCAAATACTGGAAAAGGACCATCAACCATTTGCAGTTCCTCTAACAGAACAAAAAAAAATGGTGGCAAAGAGGAGGTGGAGGGGTGGGCAAACGAAACCACTATGGATTTATCCATTTTCAAATTTTTGATCACAATATGAAATAATACATGTGATGAGATAATCAAATTGACGTCAAAATGGATGTGGAAAAGGTAAAAGAGGATGTGGTACCTAGGGCATCAAGGTGTTGATAGTAGTGTTGGATACATTAGTAGATGCCACAAGCAAGTGCTACTGACTAATGCGGTGGGCAAGGAGCAAGAGTAGGAATGGGAGGATAAACTCAAAGGGAAATAGAGGGGGAGGGGAATTTAGATAGAGGGACTATCTAACAACTGTGTGTTTTCTTGCCGGATTGAGAAAAAAAATTTTGGTGTGAAGTTGTTGATATAAACTCTACATTAGTTCTTGATTAACTGAAAAATAAAAAATACATAAATAACGACTAATGTAACATTACAAGACTCCTTTTTAGAAAAAAATGCCGGATGATAAAATTTTAACCAAATTTGTATTTGATGAATCATAGGTTCAAGTTCCAAAAGTGTGGGGTTAAATTTAAGGGATTTTTTTTGGTAGACAACGAACTCTGATGTCTCGATCAAATTTCAAAAGAAAAACCAAATGGTCACGGGTTTGGTTCACTGGGGAGGAAAATTTTTCCAGAGACTTTTATCTCTGGTTGTTTAGATTAATGAATTTTAGAAAATTATGATGTTTTAGAGTTTTAGTTGGTCATTTCATTTTTTTTCTTTTATAGTATTACAATAAGACACGTTAATATAAACTTTTTCGTGTACCAAATAATATTTGCTTAGCTGGTTTGCTAATTGAGATTGCCCTTTTAGAATCTAATGACCGGTTAATATTCATTTCTATAATCATGGACTAATTATCTGGTTAAATGCCATAATTGGACAATTGAAAACTTCCATATATATATAATCAAGAAACTTTCTTGTATACTATTGCAAAAAATTAAAAATTATGATTTGTGAAACTGATAAGTGGAGTTGCACCACATATCAATAAGATATCTATTGAACTTTTGTAGTGGTATGAAAAAATTTGCTACATACAATTAGATGAGCAATTAGCGGCAAGTATTATAGCTGCTCTCTTTAATATATTTGTTTGAACTAATGGATTATCTGATTTAAATATCCAACTGATTTAGAATTCCTTTAAATTCAAATGCCTCTTTTGAATAATTCAGCTGTTCTAGCATTACTGTTAATTTAATTGGGCTTGGTGGCTTGCTATATTATTTCTTTGTTTTTCTATTCTAAATTTTTTTTTTCTGTGTTAAGTATATGTGTTTACAGAGTTTGAAAACCTACACGATAGATATGCATCCTTTGAAACATTTACACGGTTGCTATACCCCGTTGAGATAGCTTTGAAGCTGTAATTGTAATATTAATCAAATTTAGAAGTGAACAGACGAAGTTTTGGGACCTTCTTCAAGCCTTGGATAGGAGTTGTTGGAAGTCATCAGGCTGTTATCTATAGTGTACATTTGATGTGATGAATGAAAGTTATTTTACAGGGAACTCTTGAACCAATTGTGGTTGATTTTTATATTTGATCGACCACTCAGTCTCATAGTCAGGCATATTTGTATCATTATGCTCATGAGTAAAATTAATGTTAGATAAAATTAATTATAAATATATCACACATAATTATACAATTGAGATTTTGATCTAAGCATTAAGACAATAGGATGTTTAAACGAAACAGTGAGTTCCATATTTCTTTTAAAAGCGAATTTTGTTTCCAACATCAAGTCATGATGAAACTCATCTCATTCCCATCCAAATGCATCCTCCATCAGCCAGGTGTTGCAGCTGATGGCCTCCCAATGATTGTTTCTAAGAGATGGAGAATGGGATGCTCCGACGAGGTGACGTGACGTGGACGGAACAGTCATGATCCACACGTGACACGTGGATGGCTGATATGGCTGGGAGATCTAGTCACATTACCTTTTTGGCATTGTTTGCAGACAAAAATTAAGTTCCTTAAGTTATATAGAAAAGCTGGTCTTCAAAGCCATATAATATTAATTAGATGGTTCAGATAAATCAAATTATATTTTTAGTGAGTTATATATGTGTGTGAGTAGACTTGTACTATCTATTACCTTAGTCATTAGATAAAAATCAATAAGAAATTTCCTTTATAGAGTTTCATAGAAAAATCAAGTGTCATTGATCTCGATTGGATGATTTAGAAATATATTAGTATGTCTCTTATGAGTTGTGTGAGTGGATTATATTTATTATATAATCTATTATCCTCTATTATTAATCCGACAAAATTTCATATAAAATTTTTTACCTATATTTCTATTGAAAAATCTTGAGAACCATCTAATCTTAATTAGATCGTTCGGATAAATTAAACTATACTTCTTGTGAGTTGGGTGAGCAGATTAGACCGATCATTGGATAATATATAATTTCATAGGAAAACAGCCGGAGTCATCTAATCTTGCTAGGACAATGCAGAATAAATCTTAATATACTCCTCCTTCATTATCTGTCTGTTATTATCTTCAATCCAACGGATCTCAAGACTTCTGACACGATCTCTCCATCTCTATTGACCTTTTGTCTTTCTTGTTTGGTGGTAATTTGTACAGAACGGTGACGTGGATGTTCAGTGTTGTGTGCCGTCAAGGCATCATTTATAGTCTGATGACTCGACAGTTCGAGAGCTTTGTTACTTTTGGTTTTTTTAATCTTTTTGTGACAGGGTCAGTTCCATTTCCATGGTTGATGGTCTCAAACGCTTTGACTATCATCTATCTCAAAATGTGTGTTATACATGTACTTTTAAGAGAGAAATTGATATATCCCATGTTCTATTATTGGCAGAAAGCTACCTCTAGATATGAAATAGCAAGTTTGTACAACTTTTTGGATGGTCCACTTCTTCACGTAGCTTGAAGAGCTGCTACGGCTACTTATGGGTGGGGTGGCGGGTACATATATTATAACTTATAGATTTTATGGCCTAGATTATACTACCGGATCGAGATTAAGATTTTTATAAATTTAGTGTTTTAAATATTGATTATCGTGCATTCTCTATATCATCTAAACAAATATTAACATGGATTCTGGGGTTATAGCGGAACCTATACTACATCGTGGTTTAATTTTAAAAATTTATTTATATTATTTTAATATTATTTAAAACACCATGAATTTAATAGAAAAAATTCGAAATAAAGGATAAAGGAATATCCACGTCAGAATTGTAATTTTTTTATATTAGCCTCACATAAATAACTAAAAATTCAGATTAAAAATATAAATTAAACATACTTTCTGGCAAAATAATATTTAATATATTGACTATGGGTTGACCACTATACTAAAAAAAAATTAAGATTACACTTGTTACGCAACAAAGAAAAATAGTATATGAAGTGTAGTGGTCGCTATTTTCACTACGTGCTATAGTAGATGGTTATTACCGTTATAGCAGTTATAGTTTAAATAGTCACAACTTTACCCATAATACAGTGTTAATCTTTTAAAACAGCTATTGTATCGTGATAATCTGTTATTTAAAATTTTGGTTGGGCTAGATCACACTGTATGTTACTTGAATGTGGATCCAAAAGCTAAGCCATGTCCGCCATGACTGGGGTTTTATAATATATAAGCTTCACGCTGAAAGGAAATTGCATCAACCCAATTTCTCAAAAAGTCGCAGATTATTACTTCTATTTTGAGTTTTAACAAATTAATACATGCACCTCTGGATCAACCAAAATTAACACCTAAGATCTTAAAACAATATTAGAACAGATGTTCTGTACCAATAAAAGCTAATTGTGCTCTGCTTTAGAGTCCAGTGTTAATTGTGAAAATTAAAAAGGAAAATTAGTCAGTACCACGTACAGTAACTACTAGAAAATAACTTAGTTCATGTGTTTCCTGATTATCAAAAACTCTAAAAAAAAATTAGATGATGCAGAGGAAGACATACAATGGAGACCTGAAAACTTTTATGAAAAAACAATCATATATAGGCAGAAACGAAAGTTCAAGTTAAAGATATATTCATCAGTTAATTTCTTTGTTTCTCCTATCAAAGGTCATGTTTTCTCATGAAATTTTGTGAACTCTACAATTTGCATTTTTTATGTCTTCTTACTTTTTAAGAATTTTCAAAACATAGAAACATATAAACTAGCTATTATGATAACTACTTAATCTATTTTAAATTAAATACTCCCTCTGGTCCAAAACAAGTGTTTTTTTACTGTACACAATCTACAATATGCAATTTTAATTATTATTTTTTATTGATATATATTAGTAAAAGCTTACAATTGTAATATTATAAAATTATTTCTTACAACAAATATATTCACATAAATTTTTTATGGTTAATCAAAATATTTATAAATATATTATTGATTAAAATTAGAAAAATTTGACGAATACTATATATATATATATTATCGTGGTATTACGAATACCTGGCAGGTTGGACGTAAGTCCGCTGGGGAGGTGTTCTCTCGGGGAGAGAGGTCTCCAAGGAAGTCTATTGTTTTGAGTGTGTAAAATAAATTGAGAGTTAGTTACAAATGAAATAAAATGGGGGAATTTATAGGCCCCAAAACATGGAAAAGACCAAAAAACCCTAGCTACGGCCGTTGGATCGAGGGGCATTGGCGTCATTTCACCAGTCGAAGGGTTGGATACTTGACAATTGTCCTTGTCAGTTCCCGAAGCGCTCCCCAGGCCACCAACACGTGACCCCGCGCTTTTGGGATTGACCACGAGAGGCACCCGGGACTCCTCCAGGAGCTATCCAGTCTCTTGGTGGCTTCCCGGGGCCCAGTGACTCTCTGGGGCCCCTGATGAACCTTCGGGACTTAGTGATTCTCTGGGGCCTGGGGATCCTCCGGGGTCTCCAATGAACCTCCGGGACTTGATGATCCTTTGGGGTCTGGGGACCCTTTGGGGCCCCCAGTGAACCTCCGGAACTTGATGGCCCTCCAGGGCCCAGGAACCCTCCGGGGCCCAGGGACCCTTCGGGGCTCGGGGACCCTCTAAGCCCCCGGTGAATCTCCGGGACTTGATGACCCTCCGGGGCTCGATGACTCTCCAGGGCGGTGACCCCTCTGGGGCCCTCGATGAACCTCCGGGACCCGGTGACCCTCTGAGGCCCCCAGTGACCCTCTGGGACTCAGTGACCCTCCAGAGGCCCCGGTGAACCTCCAGGACCCGGTAACCCTCCAGGGCCCCGCGGTGAACCTCTGAGGTTTTTCTTCGATAAGCCCCCGGTAGTTTCCCCAATATATATATATATATATATATTAGAGCTGTTGGGGGAAATCTCCATGAGACTAAGTCCAGGTGAAAGGCTGTTCCATTTGCCCGGGAACAAGGCTCCCCGGTGGCTTGTCCCGGGCGCCGCCATCTGCTCGGGGACAAGGTCCCCCGGTGGCTTGTCCCGGGTGCCGCCTCTTACACGGGGACAAGGCCCCCGGTGGCTTGTCCCGGGCGCCAACATTTGCCCGGGGACAAGGGCCCCGGTGGATTGTCCCAGGCGCCGCCATTTGCCTGGGGTCAAGGCCCCCAGGTGGCTGATCCAGGGCGCCGCCGTCCTTCCGAAGACAGGGGTCTCCGATCCCGGGTCACATGTAGGTCACACGAGAAGCGCCTCGGGAATCAGCGGACACCTATCAAGCATCCGAGGTCCCTGACCGGAAGAAGGACGTCGCTACCCCTAGATCCAACGGTGGCAGGCGGGGTAGTTTAGTCTTTTTGCTTCTTTTGGGGCTATATAAGCCCTTGTACACCTCATGTAAAGGACGATCTTTCATTATTACTTGGAATAGACGATCTTTCATTATTACTTGGAATAGACAATCTCACAGGTGTGCTCCGGAGCCATCTCTCCCTCGAGAGAGCTCCCCTAGCCAACTCCGGTTGAGAGCACGCCGACAGGACTAGGGCCTCCACTGAGGCCCGAACCTGTATAAACCCTCGTGTCATTTGTTGTGCTTGCCCGACGGGAGAGGACCGGTCACTCGGTCAGCTCGTGTCGTATTTTCTTCACTAGGATCGTCCACAAAACCTGCCGGGGTATTCGTAATACCACGACAGTTGGCGCCGTCCGTGGGGACTCGTGACAAGACGCCATGGCTCCCCCAAGAACGAGGGCCCGCGCCCTCTCCGGTGACGCTGGTCTCGGTGACCCGGCGCCGCCCGTCTAGGACATGACCGTCCCGCGCGCTTCCGCCCGGGGGTGGCCAGACCCAGGTACCGCCTCCCACCTTCCCTGTCAATTTCTGTGGTTCGACCTCCGGGTCAGTCCCGGTGACCGCGGTCGCCTTGGCCAGGACTAGTCTCCCCCCGACGGCTTCCCCGGCCCCCCGGGACGCCTTGCTCGAGGCCTTATTGGAGGGCCAGCTCCGCGCCCAGCGCTCTATAGACAAGTTGCTCCGTGTCTTGGCGCGGCCACCGGCCCCCACTTACCCCCCGTACCCATTCCTGGGGCCTATGCCCTCATTTATGGGTCACCGGTGGCCCCTCTGGTCCCCAGAAGCTCAGCCGCTCCGTACGACCCCGCCGGTGGGTACCCTCCCCTGGCGGGCCATCCATCTGGAGCCTTCCCGATGCCGGGAGATTACCTTATGTCCGGGGCCTTCGCGGTACCGGAGGGACACCCTGTTTCGGGCCCATTCCCGAGACCGGGGGCCCACTACATGCCGGGGGTTTTCCATGAGCCGGGAGCCAGTCCCGCCCCGCAGGTTGCGTTTACCGCACCAGGGGCAGTTGACAGAGCAGCTCCCGCATCACAACGGGCCTCCCCCCGCAACAGCGCCCCGGTTCCGGACGTCGCCACGGGGGTTCCCCCATCTTTGGTTCCGGATAATACAAGGGTTTCCTCCTTTCCGGTTCCGGACGTCGGCGCGGGGGTTCCCCCCTCTTCGGTTCCGGATAATACAGGGGTTTCCCCCTTTCCGGTTCCGGACGTGAGTGACGCCCTCCAAGGGGCCAAAACTCGGTACACGGAGATGGGGAATATCTGCTACGCCCTCCTGATGGCGTCCCGGAAGCTTCGTCATTACTTCCTGGGGCACCCCATCACCGTCCCGTCATCCCTCCCCCTGGGGGAGGTGCTCCGCATCAAAGAAGCCACCGGCCGGATAGGGAAGTGGGGGGCCGAGCTCGCCCCCTTTTCCCTTTCCCTCACGGGGCACTCCGCCATCAAGTCACAGGTCCTCGCCGACTTCGTGGTGGAGTGGACTCCTGCCTTCGGGCCTGGGGACGAAGCCCTCCCCGTGCTGCCCCGATGCAGTGACCATTGGACACTCATGTTCGATGGCTCCCTGTGTCTCGCCGGGGCTGGTGCGGGAGTAGTCCGCCGGAGCCCCGAGGGGAGGGAACTCGAGTATGCGGCGCGGCTTGAGTTCCCCGCCACGAACAACGTCACCGAATACGAGGCTTTGCTCTTTGGGTTGCGCCTTGTGTGCTCCCTGGGGATTCGACGTCTCCTAGTGAAAGGAGACTCCCAGCTCGTAGTTTGCCAAATGGACAAGTCCTACTTGTGCCATGACGCAAACTTGAGCCTCTACTTACAGGAAGTGCGCAGGATGGAGAAGCACTTCGACAGCCTAGAGGCCCGGCACATCCCACGAAGGGACAACAACCGGGCCAACACCCTAGCCCGGGCAGCCAGCGCCTAGGAACCGCTCCCCAAAGGGGCTTTCTTGAAGATTATTGCGAAGCCCTCGGTGACCTCCCCGGACGCGGGTGACGAGCCCCGCGTCCCAGAAGTCGCCGAGATCACTTGGACTTTGTCTTGGATGGACCCCCTTATCTCCTTCATCAAGGGGGAGGGGGACCTTCCCAGTGAGACCGAGGCTAAGCGCCTCTGGGCCAAAGCTCGGGCATACCTCCTGTTGGAGGGGAAGCTCTACAAGCGGGGGGCTTCCGCCCTGCTTCGTTGCCTCCCACGGCCAGAAGGACTCCGGCTTCTCAAAGACATCCACGCGGGGAGCTGCGGGTCTCATCTAGCTCCGCGCACCATCGCAGCCAAGGCCCTCCGCCAAGGCTTTTATTGGCCCATGGTGATTCGTGACACGCAAGACCTTGTCTCCGCGTGCGAGGCCTGCTATAAGATGGCCAAGGGTTCAAACCTCCCCCCCGTAGCACTACAGACTATCCCCATCACTTGGCCCTTCGCGCGCTGGGGGATGGACCTCCTGGGCCCTTTCCCCCTAGCGCCCGGGGGATACAAGTATGCGGTGGTCGCGGTCGACTACTTTACTAAGTGGGTAGAGGCTGAATCTTTGGCCAGCATCACGTCCCAGGCAATACAGCGGTTTTTCTGGAAAAATATCGTATGTCGTTTTGGCTTCCCCCGAGAAATCACTGTCGATAACGGGACCCAATTCGACTCGGCATATTTCTGGGAATTCTGCGAAGGCCTGGGGCTTACCATTCACTTCGCTTCAGTGGCCCATCCCCAGAGCAACGGGGCCGTTGAAAGGGTCAATGGCGTAATCCTACAAGGGTTACGTCGACGGCTCGAGCAAACCGCTTCCAAGCGGGGTGCATGGGCAGAGGAGCTCCCTAGCATCCTCTGCTCCATGCGCACGACTCTGAGCCGGGCGGCGGGACGTACTCCCTTCTCCCTGGTATACGGGGCTGAGGCAGTCCTCCCCCCGGAGATTGGCTTTCGGTCGCTGCGGGTCGAGCTCCTAGACGGAGCTACGACCGCGGCGTACCAAGCCAATGAGGCAAATCAACGACTGGAGGTTGATCTCGTGGAGGAGGAACGCGACCAAGCGCTCCTCCGCCACGCCATCTATGAGTGTGAAATGGCGCGCGCATACAACTAGTGCGTGCGCGAGAGGGCTTTTCGACTCAGAGACCTTGTCCTCAAGCGCGTTATGGACCCCCAAGCCTAGGGCAAACTCTCCCCCAAGTGGGAGGGCCCCTACAGGATCTCGGCGGTCTTGGGCTCGGGGGCTTACAAGCTCTCCAAACTTCAAGAGTAGGAGCTGAAGCACACGTGGAACGTGCGTTTACTTCGCAAGTTCTACGTCTAGCCTACGGGCTCGTCCCCTCCCCCAGAGCGATTACGCCGGAAGGGGAGGGGGACGTTGTATTCACCACTCCCTCCCCTGTCGCGATTTCGCGGGGGGAGGCGTTGTACTTCGGTTCATTATCAATACAACTGGTTTTTTCTTCAGCTCTGTCTCAATACAGGTTTTCACATTACCGTCTATCATGGCGATGCCCTCCCCTTGAGGATGCCCTCTCAACGAGGATGCCTGTCCCGTGAGGAAGTGGGCTATCACGACCCAACAAGTCCCTACAACGGGAGTCCCACTCCCGTAAGGCGGCTTACGATCACCCCTCGTGGACGAAGGGTGTAAGTGGCAACCCGGTCCTCAAGGACCGCGGTAACGAGTTAATTTGGGAGACTAGTCCCCTACCCAAACACTCAGACCCGTCGTCGGGCACATCCTCCTCCGGGAGTTGATTGTCTCCTCAGTGAGATGGAATTCTCGGATTTTCTTTCTTGGAGATCTCGTTCCCGGCTCCCCGTTTTCACGGAGATCGGAGGGTTGTCTCCCGGAAAAATTATCCTAGGGAATTTCACCTCGGGCTTTCTTGGATGTTCTTCCCCGAAGGTTTCGTTCTCGGCTTCCTGTTTTCCAGGTAACCGGAGGGTTCTCTCCCGGGAAAATTCCCAGAGATATTGGGCCTCCCAGAAGAATCACCCGGTTCCCCGTTCTCACGGTGACCAGAAGGTTTTGCCCCTGGAGAGAATTTCTTGGAATTTCGTAATTCTCGGATGTTTTTCTTGGAGACATCATTCCCGGCTCCCCGTCTTCACGGCGACCGGAGGATTGTCTCCTGGAAAAATTATCCCCAGGAATTTTATGGATTTTTCTCGGACATTCTCTCTCCGGAGACCTCATCCCTGGCTCCCCGTTCTTACGGCGACCGGAGGATCCTACTGGGGCTTTCGAAAAATTGTTCTCGAAAATTTTTTATATAACCTTAGGAAAACTTGGAAGAATTCTTAAATGATGGGTCTTTACCCCGGGAGTTTTGTCACCCCCACAGCGCGCGGAGCTCCCCTCCGGCCCGCTGTGGAGGGGGGGATAAGGAGCACCCGGGAATCACCCCGTTCCGGACCATCTAAGATAAACGCGAGCAAACTTAGCTCTATCAAAGAAATCTATCAATGAAATCAAAGTACAAGCAAACTTGGCTTTATTGAAGATCATTTAACCGGAGGATATCTTCCCCCTCCGGTGGGCATCATTACATCAGACACGATACAACCCGGGATGTAACCCGGAAAGTTCCTACGTCTAATAATCCCGGAGACCTTTGGATATCTCCCGGGCCAGGTCCCGGTACAAGCCGCGTATGCGACGCTGGGCCTCCTGGAGCAGGTCTTCGGGCTAATACTTGTAGCTCGCCGGTGGAATTATTCAGAGCGGGAGAACCCTCCGGGACCCCGGTTACGGAGGGGATAGTTCAACACAGTGATTATCGAAGTTGTCCAGGTGCCACTCCGGATGTCACCGTAACCGGATCGGCTCTCGGGAAACGCCCCCGGAGAAGAGACTCAACAAAATAAAGGCGGCCTGGGCGTCCCCCGGGTTACACCCGCCGGGGCTCAAAGGCCTCACCCCTGGAGAGTTTCTCCGGGACCTTCGCCCGGGAGTAACCTCACGGGTAACCTCGTACATTTCATTCAAAGACTTAGCAAAAAATTCAATTTCTATTGCATCAGAAATATCTTTGTACAAGTGTCCGGGGCTTCCTCTAAGAAGCTACTGTGAGCAAAAGACCTAAAAACAAAAAGGGGTCCTATCTAGACCCGGGGGGGAGGCTCATACTTGATCATTGACGTCCTCCCCCCGGGGGGCTCCCGCCGGAGCAGCAGCATCCGCTCCCGGAGGCGCCGGAGCCGGGAATCGCACCCGGACGATCCGGTCGTAGAAGCCGCCGGCGAGCTGCTCCACTTCTCACCGTGACGGCTCGAAGAACTCCGGGAAGCTCTGGGGGATCCGACCCACGATCGCTCGGGCATCGACCCCCCGGTGTTCCACGAGCCCGACCGCGGCGGCCACCACAGGGATTGCCCAGCCCCGCGCCCGGGCATCCGCGGCCTCCGGGATCACGGAGACTTGTGCGTTGAGAAAACACACAGCCTCCGTGAGCGTCGCCGGGGCCGCCTCGGAGCCGTTCCTCGAACCCAGGCTCACTCCAAGCCCCTTGAGGGCTGAGCGCATGGAGCGGCCCGCGTCCGTCATGGCATGGAGCGCACGGAGCATCCTCCTTCGCCTTGGCCTCCCTCCGGAGCCGCTCGTTGACGGTCTCGGAGGCGTGGAGCTGGGCCCGGACCCGGGCCAACTCCCGAAGGGCGCCGTCCCGCTCCTCCAAGTAGGCGGTGGCCTTCCCCTCCGCGTCTTGCAGCGCCCGGCTGAAGCGTGCTTCAATCCCCCAGGTGATGGCGACCCCCTACAAGCGCAAGAGTTAGAAAAAATTCGAGTTAAGAGCGCCAAAGGATACCTCCTACCGGCTCGAGAAAGTACCTAGATCTGGAGGGATTTAAGCTCCCTGAAGCGCTCGCGGAGTGTCCCTTGCGAGACGTATACTGGACCTTCTGGGTCTGTAGGCTCTCCGCGTACCGGTCGACCTCCGCCGCGGATAGCAGGGGGTCTCCCTTCCGGCGCCGGACCCGTCACGACCGACGACGGCCCCCGTGCAAGAGTCGTGGGGGTGATGTGGACCGGGGTGGCAGTGGCTGGCGTCTTCGCTGCCGAGGAAGTGGCCGCCGAAGAGGTGGCCAAAGAGCTTTCGGAGGGGGTCCCTCCCCCCGGGGGGATCAGGAGCCCCTTCCCTTTTTTAGGCCGCAGGGCCCCCGGGATCTCCATCACCGGGGGAGCCTCGTAGACCGAGGGGCTCCCTCCCTCGTCTATCGGCCATTCGACGCTCGGAGGAGAAGCCTCCGCGAATCGAACCTCCAGCCTCTCCGGCTCCGGTAGTGCCGTGGTTGCCGGGAGGGCTATCGCCGACGGTGGCGAGGGGGCGTAATCCGCTAAATCGGACGCCCCCCCCGTCATTGGCTGGCTCCTTCCCAGGAGCCTCTCCGGGGTTCTCCGGGGGAGGTGGCGTCGCTTCCTGCCGGGGAGGCGCCCGCACGCGCCCTGTCCCGGGCCTTCACGGGCATGGAGCCCGGAGTCGTCGATGGGCCGGGGGCTTTCTGAGCCTTGGCCCGCTTTGGCTCAGAGCCCCTGGTGGCCTCCTTCCCCCTCTTGTGGGAACCGGGGGTGGGGAGGGGCGTTCTCGCCAGTAGCCTCAGCCCGAAGGCCTCGGCCACCAGGTTCCTGGGAGGGCCCTCCCCCATGACGCACACGATGCGCTCGTGCTCGTCGGCGTAGTACCTCCCGAGGAGGTTCTCCACCTTCTCCCGGGCAGCCGGATACGGGCGGATTGCAAGAGGTAAGGAGTTAGAAAAATTCACGAAAGAAAACGAGCGAGATAACCGGGAGCTTACGTCGGGTCACCGGCTTCTGTGGGGGCCGCTGGGCCGGGCACATCCCGATTCCCCTCCTCCCGTGCGCGAGGGGGGAAAACTTCAGCAGCGTTAGCTCCTCGGCGGCGTCCCTCGTGGAGTGGACGCCCCGGGAGCCCACGACCTTGCTGACGAGCTTCAGCTCCTCCTCGGTCCACACCGGGGGCTTGGGAGCGGACGACCGGCTGTAGGAGGGAGGCTCCAGGGAGTACACCACCTCGTCGTCCCGGACCTGGAGGTAGAACCACCTCCGGATCCAATCCCCCCAGTGGTCCCGGGAGGCTGCCACCGGGTACTCTGCTACCTGGGATGGCAGGAGTTGCACCATCACCGAACCAAACGACGACTTCGATCCTCCCTTCACAAGGTGGGAGCTCCTCACCGCTGGCTCGTAGAAATACCGGAACAGTCGGAGCGTCGCCTCCCGTCCGGTGGCTGTCTCGAACAGCCATATGAACAGCCCTATCCGAACGAACGCGTTCGGTGTCAGGTGGTTCAAGGCCAACCCGTACTCCAAAAACTCCCGGAGCAGCGAGTGCACCGGGAGCCAGAGCCCGGCCTCGAGAAAAGCCTCGAAGGCCACCACTTCCCCAGGCTTGGGGCGGGGGGCTCCGTCCTTCTTGGCGGGGATCCGGACGTCCCCGTCCGCAACAACTCCCCTGTCCACCAGGGACTCCAGGTCCTCGGATGTAAACTCGGAGGCCCAGAGGAAGTCCGCGGTGACTTCCTCCGGGGGCACCTCCGTGGCCTTAGCATGGCCCTTGGGTCCCATCTAGTTTTTCCGGTGGCTAAGGCTCTAGAAAAAAGGGGGGACTTAAGGGTTCCGAAGGCTAAGCTCCGGGGAGTGAGCTTCCGGAAGAGGGCTACCGGGAGAGCTAAGGGCGCTAAGGGAATTTGAGGGCTTGAAGGTTGGAATGAAGTTCTCCGGGCCCCCCGAGGCCCTATTTATAGGGGCCAAGTGCGGCCTCGATGGGTGCCACGTGGCCCTTCGTGGTGCATCCGGGCCGTTGAAATTCAAACAGTGCACGGGAAACGAAGGGACCGACGCGCGAAACAAGGCATCGCCGGTTCGAACCGCGAGCGGCCATTATGGTCGAACGGCGCACTCCCATTGAGACAACCTTAATGAATGATGGCGCGGTAATAAACGCGCGACACGGGAATCGAAGTGTCACGGCTCCGGTGGCTTGCCCTGGAGATTTTCCCGGTAACATAAATCATCCCCTCCGGGAACTCGAGCATCGTCCCCGGAGGGCATGGGGGGCTGCTGTTGGGGGAAATCTCCACGAGACTAAGTCCATGTGAGAGGCTGTTCCATTTGCCCGGGAACAAGGCCCCCCCGGTGGCTTGTCCTGGGCACCGCCATCTGCCTGGGGACAAGGCCCCCCGGTGGCTTGTCCCGGGCACCGCCTTTTGCCCGGGGACAAGGCCCCCCCCCCCCCCCCCCGTGGCTTGTCTCGGGCGCCGCCATCTGCCCGGGGACAAGGGCGTCGCCGTGCTTCCGAAGACAGGGGTCTCCGATCCCGGGTCACGTGCAGGTCATGCGAGAAGCGGCTCGGGAATCAGCGGACACCTGTCAAGCATCCGAGGTCCCTAACCGGAAGAAGGACATCGCTACCCCTAGATCCAACGGTGGCAGGAGGGGTAGTTTAGTCTTTTTGCTTTTTTTGGGGCTATATAAGCCCTTGTACACCTCAAGTAAAGGACGATCTTTCATTATTACTTGGAATAGACAATCTCACAGGTGTGTTCCGGAGCCATCTCTCCCTCGAGAGAGCTCCCCTAGCCAACTCCGGTTGGGAGCACGCCGACAGGACTAGGGCCTCCACTGAGGCCTGAACTTGTATAAACTCTCGTGTCATTTATTGTGCTTGCCCGATGGGAAATGACCGATCACTTGATCAGCTCGCGTCGTATTTTCTTCGTTAGGATGGTCCACAAAACCTGTCGGAGTATTCATAATACCACGACAAGAGCTGTGGAGGGACTATACGACGAGGAGTGCACATTTTCAAAAAGTGCAGGCAACAATGTTCTCATACTTGGATTTGACGTAAATCATTGGGCAAGACAAGGACCCTTTCATAATTAATATTTTACGACCAGCAGCAACAGTGATTATCTTAAATAATCAGATCCAGCAGTGTCGGCAATAGACATAGCAATGGAGACTTCCCATAATCTCTGAGTCAAAATATGTCTGCATAGTGATAGGAGACTAGCAGTTTCGTTTATTAGGAGTGTTTGATGAAATTTAAACTAGTCTAATAAATTATTTTATCAAAGTTTCAATTTATAAGATTAATTAGTCCATTACAATTATTTTATCAGTGTTCAGAGCCATTAGATTTATGAAAATGAATTTAACGTTCTGATCTGATCAAATCTTACATTAATAAGATCACTTTGAATTTGAGACCTGAAAGATAAATCTGTTCAAGTCAGCTCTCGATTTTCTAAAACATTAACCTAATCTGACAATACCTAAGTTTCCATAGAGCCGGGTTTACTAGAGCTTACCAATCTCTCGGATTTTCAGCGGGCCGATCCAGGCTCTTTTTTTGCTGGGTTATTTAAAAAAAATACTACTAATAGTTGTATAGTTGATAATGATGAGCTTACTTTAGTTAGTGCCGACGTGTACATATTACTGGCTACGTTTGATCCACGTGGAACACTAGTGTCGGTTCCATCACTTGCTCCAACTTCTAAGAGAAGCCAGCATGAAAAAGAGTGGACATTATACTACAGCTCTAGTTTTGTTTATCTACGTTTCCACTCTGATTTTTATTATAGGAAAAATAGTCATAACTTCAATTTTAAATACATTAAAAGTTGGAATTTCAAAAATATTTGACAAAAATCTTCGGTTCCTCTATTTCAAGTCTTTAAATGATATTTACACTTTATAAATAAAATATGAATTATAATTATGTATGACTATATAATTAGTTTTAATTTTATAGATATATTATAAATTTTAAAATTGAGTTGTTAGAGCATCTCAAATTCTGTTCTAAATCTCTAATGAAAATGACTCTCACTCCATCCTGAATGTAAATAAACCACAAATTAGAACCACCCTGTTTGGCTAAACCACTCTGGCTGTTAGCTTTCATTGTTGTCTTGTTCTTATTTTTTTATTTTTTTAGAAAAGGAATCTAAATACGAAAGCTACCACCTTGAGTAGAAAGACTTTCTTTATGCGCAAAACTCAATTAAGAGCCATAAAATAATGATCAAGATCATGCGCAGATCGATGACTTCTAATTAAGGTCCAAGTGAGGCAGTGCCGATAGAAGTTTTAATATTTCCCGATATTATATTATTAGCTCTCATTATTGTCCTCTTCTATACTTTTGGGCAAATTTATTTATCATTACAAAATTTCAATATTTTGTATTTATTATTAGATATCTCACTGATATATGAGTTCAATCCCACCTTATTAATCTTACAAATTATAATTTTAGAATTTTTATAGTGGGATAAAATTTTTTTTCCCTACTTTTATTTAAAAAACATCTTAATATATATGAAAGTAGTATGTGAAGACTTCACTCATGTATGAGACTCAACATGGAGTCATGAGATTATGACCTAGATAAAGAGCATATCACAATATTGTGGCTTCTTACAAGGGTCTAACGAGGGGAATACTTTTAGAAGTTTTTTCTTCAATACATTTGTACTATTTTTAAAAGGGAAAATTTTGCTTGAGTCACTAGAAAAGTGCGAAATTTTGTACTATCACTACAAAATTGGATATTTTGTATTTACCACTAAAAATTGTCTTAGTCTTTTGTATTTAGTATTGTCGTGGTATTACGGATACCCCGGCAGGTTCGGACGTGCGTAGCACGAGTACAGCGGCGCGAGCAGACCGAGTTACTGGTCTTCTCCCGCCGGGCAACACAGAAAGTGACACAGAGGTTTATACAGGTTCGGGTCCCAGTGGGGGCCCTAGTCCTGTTGGCTCTCTCCGGACGCGAGTCCGCTGGGGAGGTGAGATCTCGGGGAGAGGTCTCCAAGAGAGCCGGATATTGCGTTAGTATAAATGAATTCGAATCCCCGAAAAAGGGTACAAGAGGGGTATATATAGCCCCTAAGAAATATGAAAGACCGAAAAGCCCTCGCTGCGACCGTTGGATGGAAGGGCGCGGACGTCCTTTGGCCAGGGGGACGGCTCGGATGCTTGACACGTGGCCTCGCCAGCTTCCCAGAGGCTTCACGATCAGCAGCCGCCCTTTGGGAGCCTGGAGACTCTTTGGGACTCACCGGGGCTCCGGTGACCCTCCGGACCTCACCGGGGTTCCGGTGATCCTCCGGGCCTCACCGGGCGCCCGGTGACCCTCCGGATCTCACCGGGGGCCCGGTGGCTCTCCGGGTCTCACTGGGGGCCCGGTGACCCTCCGGACCTCACCGGGGTTCCTGTGATCCTCCGGGTCTCACCGGGTGCCCGGTGATCCTCCGGATCTCACCGGGGGCCCGGTGGTTCTCCGGGTCTCTCCGGGGCTCCGGTGGTTCTCCGGGTCTCACCGGGCGCCCGGTGATCCTCCGGATCTCACCGGGGGCCCGGTGGTTCTCCGGGTCTCACTGGGGGCCTGGTGGCTCTCCGGGTCTCACCGGGACTCCGGTGGTTCTCTGGGTCTCACTGGTCACCCGGTGATCCTCCGGATCTCACCGGGGCCCCAGTGGTTCTCCGGCTCTCACCGGGGGCCCGGTGGTTCTCCGGGTCTCTCCGGGGCTCCGGTGGTTCTCTGGGTCTCACCGGGCGCCCGGTGACCCTCCGGATCTCACCGGGGGCCCGGTGGCTCTCCGGGTCTCACCGGGAGCCTGGTGGTGCTCCGGGACTCTCTGGGTCCCGGTGATACTCCGGGTCTCACCGGGGGCCCGGTGGTGCTTGGGGACTCTCCGGGACCCTGTGATGCTCTGGGTCTCACCGGGGGCCCGGTGACGCTCCGGGACTCTCCGGGACCCAGTGGTGCTCCGGGTCTCACCGGGGGCCCGGAGATGCTTCGGGACTCTCCGGGACCCGGTGGTGCTCCGGGTCTCACCGGGGACCCGGTGGTGCTCCTGGACTCTCCGGGACCCGGTGGTGCTCCGGGTCTCACCGGTGGCCCGGTGACTCCGGTGACTCTCCGAGACTCTCCGGGACCCGGTGGTGCTCCGGGACTCTCCGGGGCCCGGTGACTCCCTGGGACCCGGGACCCGGTGTCTCTCTGGGACCCTGCGGGGACCCAATGACCTTCCGGGGCTAGTGAATGTTCGGGGCCCAGAGACCCTCCGGGACTCTCCGGGACCCGGTGATTCTCCGGGTCTCACCGGGGGCCCGATGACTCTCCGAGACTCTCCGGGACCCGATGACTCTCCGGGACCAAGAGCTCGGTGACCCCGGGACCTGGGGCCTAACCCCGGGACCCACCAGGGACCATCTACGCACGAAGGGCCGAGGCGGTCCGGAGACCCCGCGGGACCCAGGACCCACTGGGGACCTTCTCCGCATGAAGGACCGAGGAGCTCCGAAGACCCCGCGGGACCCAGGGCCCGGACGCCCAGGACCCGCCAGGAACCTTCTCCGCACAAAGGACCGAGGCGCTCGGGAGCTCACTTCGAGGACTACCCAGAGGTACAGGGTTTGCCCCAACAAGTATCGTTGTTTGGTCAACCACTAGTCAGTTAAATAAATGGCATTTTTATCTTTGTTAATGGGGCAAAGATACCTATATGAAGGGCATTAAAAACTTTGTATTTCAAATAAGTAATATTTTTGCATCAAAAATATATTTACATTATATATATATATATATCTTTATCTTGTTGAGGGATAGAGAACCCAATAATAAGATTCTACATGTCCTAAACACCTGGCAACCAGGCGTGATCTTGTGATGGGTCACTCTCGACCGGATCGAAGGAAAATAGAGTAAGGGGAATTTATATAGGTTGGGGTCCCTAGGAGGAGCCTTAGTCTTGTTGGAGCACACCCGACTTAGAGTCGGTTAGAAGTTGTCTCCGAGGAGAGAGGACCTCAAGGCACTCCAAGGGGTCGAAGCGTTGTATTGATTTCTCTTAGAATAAGATGTGCGTTACAAATGAGGGACACAAGGGATATTTATAGCTCCAAAAAGAAGTAAAAAGTCCTAATTGACCTTGCGAGAATTGTTGGATGAGAGACATGATTGTCTTTCTAACGCCTGAAGCCTCCTAGATGGCCGACAAGTGGCATAGTAGGACTCATGCCTGGGAATTGGTTTCATTCCTTATAGATGAAGCGGGCCCAAACGTCAGACCAAGCCTTTTGAGAGCGCGGGGTCCCTAGAAAGGCATGGTCTGTTGGGGGACTCAAGATCCCTTGGCGGGCTCGGCTTCCTAGGGGATTTGGGTTCCCAGGAGGCAATAGGTCGCCGAGGGGCATAGTGTATCTGGTCAAACTCAACTCCCCGGGGGGTTTGGGGTCTTCGGGAAATGATAGATTAGGGGTGGGGGCACGGGGTCCCCAATTAGACTTGGCTCTCCAGGGAATTTAGGGTATCCGGGAGGCGGTAGGTCACTATGGGGGGGGGGGGACAAGGTCCCATACAAACTCGCCTCCCAAAGGATTTAGGGTCCCCGGGTGGCAATAGATCATTGGGGGGCATGGGACCCTGGACTGATTTGGCTCCTCGGGGTCCTTGGGAGGCAATAGGTTGTCGGGGGCCATGGGGTCCTCGGGTGTGATGGGATGTCGGGTAACTCGCATTCCTTGGGATGTGGGGGGCCCTTGGATTCTTGTGGGCCTTCAGGATTACCATCGTGTCGTTCCCATAACATTAGCCCACGATGTTTGTTGTGCTCCTTGGAGAATGACATAGATTGTTCCCTTCCTCTTGAGGGCTCGTTGTCGATTTAGTTCCCAAAGAGCTTACTTATGATTTCTTGGGGACTTAGTTGATCTCCAAGAAGGATTTGATGGAGCTGGTGTCTCAGAACTATTTTTGGGGATGTGAAGTTTGAGTCCTGGTTGAGGAGAGGTGGTCCCGCGCCCGAGAGAAAGGGAGATCATGGAATTTGAGGCTTGGTTCGATGCTGGCCTCTGGTTCAAGATGTAGCCTCTCCTCCGAGACTTCTCGAAGACCTTCCACATAGCGCTCAACCACCTCACCCTGAACATTTATGAATGGGAATTTTTATTTGGCTATGCAAGACAGCCACCAGGGGGATATAGCTCAATTGGTAGAGATCCACTCTTGCAATTGGGTCGTTGCGATTACAGGTTGGTTGTCTAATTGTGGACTCTCTACCTGTTCTAGCACTTCTATGAGCCTTCTTCCGTCGGGAGGTCTATTGGCCGAGGTGGCCCGAAGTCATGTTTGGGGTTGTCTTCATCTAGTTGTTGAGGTCCCGGGCGGACGAGTACCTGGTCACAACATCGTGCGACCACTAGAAGGACTGGCCCCGCTGGTGATTGTACGTTCGGCTGGGTGACCAGGAGATCACATACAACCCAGAGCCTTCATGGTACTACCGAACGGATGAACCCGGGCCTTGATGTGGGATGACTCCAAAAAAGCCCTAATCGAGAAGATAAAGCAGGTGTGCTTTGCGCGCAACATGCGGAACCTTGTGGAGCAGGCCACATTTCTAAAGATCAGTCCCTTCTGAACCACCCGGAATGGGCTTGGCTTCAGCGACTAATACCCATCCTGATGAGGACATCGTGACCACACATCCACATGTTTTGACTCGAGCACATACGTGTCGCCTTGGACAACAGGTGAATTAATTTCTTGGGAAAATTAATTATTTAATTACAGAACAAATGATATTGCCTAATGATTGCTCTTTTCTTGTTGTTACATGTGAAGGAGTTCTAGACGAAGTTGTTGATCCAATTCATAGCCAAGGAAGAATGAACACTTTTCTGGCAACTTCGACCAACGGTTACATCAACTTCATTGATCAGAAGAACTTTGTGTGTAATCAGCATTGCTCAAGGTCACAACACTGCTCATGGTTGCAGCCGATCAAGCCTGAAGACACACGGTTGCAACCTGAGGACCATCCAGTCTGCTGATTAAGCTTAATTGTTCAGCGACTTCAACCAAACGCCAATTTCAGCACATATGTCCAAGTAGGTCATGTGTGGCACTTGTTGGAAAGGTAATCGAAAGATCTTTCCAACGCATCAAGAATCATCGAATTTTGACATCGTATGCAACCAAGAGACTCGAAACAATGACAAGTGCACGAGGGGGAAGAGTCCTGTTCGGATCCGTGAAAATTAGCTCGGGATTTTCTTTTTATAGTTTGTTAGGATTCTATTTTGTTTCAAATTAGTTTAGAATTCTGGTTTTAAACCTTCTATCTTTTTAGACACCATCCTCTATAAAAGAGAAGGCATGGTCTTAGTTTTAGGTAGACTTCGTTGATATACAGATTGTATGCTCGTGTCTTTGCCGACTTGTACAATTCAGAGTCTCAATGTTCAACTCATAATTCAGATTATTGAGTGTCATCCTTCCGCTGTTGCTCTTGCTTTTCTTTATTGATTTGCTTGAGTTGTTCTTCATGAATAGGTCAACCAAGCTTTGCTCGGTTGATAACCAATTGAGGAGTGGTTTAGCGATTGTGAGGTTTCTGGTCGCATGTTTGATCGTGATTAGCCGCCCCTTCGTCAAGGTCACAACTCACATTTGTCCACGGATTTCTCCTACAACGAAAGATCGGGACCAAACTATATGCATGCATCTTAAGGCGAGGTGTGTGCATATCACATCCCCCTAGAGAGGGACATCTACCGATGTAAGTCTTTTATACTTAGTCTATCTGGGGGTTAGCTTGCTCTCTAGGTGTATTGATAAGTGCTAACTTGGTAGTGTTGGATCTAGGTCGATCTAACTATCTAGGTTTTGATGATTAATGAGGATTTGGATAAGTCCTTGATGATTAAAGTTAATCTGGAGAATGTCAGATTTGATGATTAAATGACAACTTAGATAAATCCTGATTTTGCACAAATAAATTGAATTGATTATTTATAAACCCTGAAATACATGTTTCCTTAGTTGTGGGTTTAATATTAATGCATATATATAGGGGGAGCTCAGTGGTTGCATCAATCTTATGCTAAGTGTAAATCGAAATGTCATGTGTTGAATCTGAAAGTTTGATGACTCTTTGTTGTGGATCTGATATCGATGCATATGTTGAGGTGGAGCTCATCATAATGGTCATCTATGCTGATTGCTATCATGATATAAGTAGTATAGATCATGTGCATATGTCTTTATCATATACGATTCTATATGATTGTGTATTTCATCTCTTACTATCTGTTGAATATGGTTTTGTCATTAAACACTGAGAAGAGAAATTGTTGAGTTAACTCTTGTGTGGAGTAATTTCTTTGGTGGTGATTAATAACGACCTATATATGAGACTAACATTGTGCGTTGAGTGTTTGTGTTGTAGTCTTAGATTGGTCGTGAGATGAAAGCAAGCAAGGGAGTGAAGAGGATGAAGTCGAAATGAGCCATCTCGAGCGAGGTCAAGCTTAGCGAGGTTGACCTTTTTGAGGACAAGCTTCGAGGGATCGAGCTTCACGAGGTCGAGCTTCACCAAAGGTAAAATCCAAGATTAAGGATTGTTTTCTTAGGATTTTACCGGTCTTGGTGTTTGGAGACTGATCGGGTTGATAGGATTTTTTTTGCCAGTTTGACTGTACTATTAAGAGGGGTCAGAAACTAGTAGCTTGAATCTATCTAGTACGGAAGCTCAAATGCATTCATATCATCTTGTACTAGTGTTTAATCGTCTCCTGCTTTGCTAGAATATCTAAGTGTAGTTTGTGTTGCTTTTGTTTTGAAAACTGCACTTAGTCGTGATCACCAGCTAGAGCAATTGGTTCTTATTCTAGAGCTGGTCATGATTGTATTTGCTCATTCTGATAGTTTCCATGTTTGGTACGTGGTCGTGGTCGTGGTCGTGTCGCCGGTTTGGCGGTTTTCTGTTTAGGGTTTGGTCGTGGTTGTAGGAGGTCGAGCTGGTGGTACCAGTCTTCGGTTCGCTTGCGTACGCTCGACCAAATCCACTCGACCACCTGTTTTCGACCGGATGTTCGACCTGTGTGGTCGTGGTCGCTACTGAGTGTCAGCAGACATATCCGCGAGAAAACAGACAAATTGCATTAGAAATGACTTTTGTGTTAGACATTTTGGTAGTAGGAAGGTTTTTGAATTTACTAGAAATATCTAGGCATTTTTAGTCTTTCTTCTGTTGACAAAATTATAGTGCTTTGAGTTATCTTTCTAACAAGCTAAAAATAACCTCAATCGGATCTCTAGATCAAAAGTTATGCTTGTTTTACTGTCAATGTGCTGTACAAATTTTTCAGCCTTGTGCAAAATGAAACCAGAGACGTTTGCATCCGTCTGGGGGACATTTGTCCGGGACGGGCTGGACTTTGTCCGGTATGGCCGGACATTGTCCGGCTTGTACAAATTGTTTGAGCCGAGAGTGAAATAGAGACAGATATAGATGTCCGGGGCTTTTGTCCGACATGGCCGGACATTGTCTGGCATGGTCCGGCCTTTACAAAAAATCCCCCAACAGTAACTGACATTTTACAATGGTCGAAATTTGTTGTACTGACTGGATAGTGTCCAGCATGGCCGGACAATGTCCGGCCTGTACAAAATTTCGCCTGTACGTGGCAAACAGCTAGTTTTCTTTGAGGGCTATATATATCTTGTGTTTTCCTTCATTTGGGGTGTCTCAAGGAGTTGATATTTCTATCGAAAAGCTAGCCAAGACATTGCATATGTGATTTTACATCTAGAGGCTAGAATTTGAGCCAAAATCCTTAGTGGATTTGAGAGAGAGCATTTGGGAGAGATTGTGAGTGTTGAGTGCACTTCATCTCCATTTGCAAGCTAGTGCTAGAGTGTTGAGCATCTCATTTGCATCATTGAGCTTCTAGCATGTGATTCGTTCAAGCGAAAGCGTATCTGACTTGTTACTCTTGGCGATCGTCTTCGCCTAGATGGTGTCGGAGGAGAGTTGCGATCTCTCCATTGAAGTTTGTCGGAGAGGCCGGCAAAAGCTTGTGAAGGGTTTGGTGCTCGCCTATCCGGTGTGGAGAAGGAGCAACCCTAGTGAAATATCCTTCGTGGATATAGAAGCGAGACTCACGCGTGAGCGCTTCAACAAGAAGTAGGGGAGACCGGGCGAGTCCCCGAGATCTCGGTAAAAAATCATTGTATCAATTGTCTCTCTTTTGTATGATTCATATTGATCTTGACACAATTGTTTAATTTACTATTGTTGCATGTGTTGTCAAATATTTCATATGGTCGAATGCAACTAGTTGATTAGACTGTTTTAAACTTTTTTGCTAATTCTAGGTTTCATAAATATCTTTGAAAAATTGCGTAGTGGGGAAAGAATTTTTAAAAGCCTCCTATTCACCCCCTCTCTAGTCGGCATTCTTGATCCTACAGGTAGCACTTTTACCCTAGGTTTAGTATTGAAAACATGAAAAATCATGGTTAAAACTTTTTTGATGTGACATTTTATGTGAAAAATTTAATTATTTTCACAAATTGCTTTCACGGTTGTGTTCACAATGTTTTAGGGATCAAACCTTCCATATTTGAGACAATTTTGACCACATTTGAGCCTTCAACGACCAAGAAACCGAATTGGAGAAGCAAAAGAGTCTTGGTCAAAGTCAATTTGGCGGGTAAACATCCAAAACCGTACGAAACATGGGCGAAAAACGACTAGTACTCGAAAAACACCCCTGCTCGAAGAAGAGACCCGGTTGAATACAACGCGGTCGAAGAAGATACCTGCTCGGTTTCGGCTGCGCCACATGTTTGGCCATAAAAGCGCCACGTGTCCCAATCGTGATCGAGTCGGTTTCGGCCATGATGTGTGTGTGGTTGTGATTGCGCCATGTGTCCCGGTCGTATTCGAATTGATTTCCCCGGCGCGGTTTTAATCGGTTTCGATCCAAACTGGTCGTTGTGAAGCGGCTTTGATCCAAACTGGTCGCTTGTGGGCCGTTTTGATCTGATTTTGACTCAATCTGGTCGAACTTGGTTGGTTTTAGCCAGAATTGGTCGGTTTGAGTTGTACTGGACTAGAACTGGACGAATCTGGTCAGTTTTGACTCAGATTTGTTCGTTCTCGCACTGGTTGAAAGCAAACTTCGTCGCCTGTATGTCAAGGAGTTATTTTGGACACGTTTTTACTCAATTAAGAAGGATTTTTATGCTTTCTTTAGGTTTAGTAGTAGTTTTTAGCTACTTTTTAGAAGTGCCCCCTTTTCTATTTAATTTGCTTTTGTAAGCTGGTAAGCATGGCAACTTCAATTTTCAAGCAATCAAGTAAGTTTTCATTTATTTCTTATTGTTATTTCTACATTATCATGGCTTTTATCGAGTAGATCCCCTCTAGGGTTAGGGATGACCTAATCCTTATGGTGTGATTCTTCCTCGGTCTTTATTTCAAGTTTTAGAGTAATTTCATGATGTTTTCTTCCTCCAAACCCTAAATTCTAGTTTCGGCAACAGACGTAACAGTTGAACCTTAGCAAGAATTTAGGGGAGTTCTTGAGTTCTTAGCGCCTTGATGCGGAACCCTGAACAAGAGAGAGGCTCTCGCCAAACGTGACAGTGGAAGTGATCCTCTAACTGTTGACCCAGTGCCCCGAATTGAAAACTTAATTTGTCTTGAAAAAAATTGAAATTAACTTACAATTCTCGGACGTTGGATAGAATTATGCCGGATGGTTATGGAATTCCCGAAACCCTAGATTTTCATTCCAACTTGCAAACCCTAGATTGTTAGACTTAGTTGTAGAAAAACA
This sequence comes from Pharus latifolius, assembly GCA_019359835.1. Taxonomy (NCBI): domain Eukaryota; kingdom Viridiplantae; phylum Streptophyta; class Magnoliopsida; order Poales; family Poaceae; genus Pharus; species Pharus latifolius. The sequence goes on from CM033330.1 coordinate 14,551,302, forward strand.
ACTACCCCAAAATCATTTAGACTTAATAGTGATCCATTAAGCTAGAAGACGAATACGCTTATTCCTCGTGGAATTCGACCCTCAAGTGCTCAACATTCAATCGTTCACTTGTGGTTATTACTACACATAGCACTCGACCCTTTCGGGTGCGACCAAGTTTTTGGCACCGTTGCTGGGGAACAACAGTGATTCATCTTTTTAGATTAATTTTCGTTGATATAAATCAGTTTCACTCCTCAATCTTGCTTCTATTTTCTTTTCCTTATTTTCTTTGCACCACTAACCTTTCAGGGACAGTAGTGCAAAGCTAGATAACTCTCTATCAAAATTGCACGCCAACTGAGGTACGAGGAAAGACGGGCAAGATCAGAGGACAATTCGCAGGCTTTTGAAGACATCGAAGAAAAACCAACAATGGAGGACCAAAAGAAACTCAAGGATTATGCAACCCCACTCAGCATGGGATTGCAATCAGGTATTCTTAGACCACCGATTAAATCAAATAATTTTGAGATAAAACCTGCACTTTTGAATTTTGTTCAACAAAACCAATTCAGCGGTCTTCCCCCTGAAGATCCATCACTACATTTACATGTTTTTTGAGCATTGTGATACTTTCAAGATTCATGGAGTAACACAGGATGCACTTCGTCTGAGACTCTTTCCTTTCTCACTCTGCGAGAAGGCGAGGGCATGACTATACACTCTTCCTCCTATGTCAATCACTACTTGGGATGAACTCTTACGAGCTTTTCTTGGTAAGTTTTTCCCTCCTGCTAAAGATGTTCAAAATTCGCAACCAAATTGCATCTTTTCCTCAGCAGGTAGGTGAATCAATTTACGACGCTTGGGAGTGGTACAAGGACATGCTGATCAAATGTCCGCATCATGAACTAGAAAAGTGGCTTGTGGTTCAGAAGTTTTATAGAGGATTGAACTACAATGCACGGATGGCCATAGACGCCGCAGCTGGCGCCGCTGTAGCTTCTAGGCCCCTAAAGAGTGTTTTGGTAATTAATGACAATTACAAATGTTGAACTAACGTTACTTATTAAGTTGTCTCAAGAACAAACTCAAAAGACAGGATAATGAAAGGCAAAGAAAGAGTTACATGATGAAGAAAGGACATTGAGCAAAGAGGTAAAGGTATGGAATAGGGTCTTTTTCATTTTACCGGTCTAAGGTGATTAGAGAAGAATTTTGACCGGATTATAGGATAGTTGCCATACTATTAAGACGTGCATGTGGTGTATCAATAAATAGTTCATCTATGTGCCACAAGTCATAAAAACAAGTTGCATTGCATACTAGAAGGTCATATCCTTTGAAAAATGCTTTCATCTATTCAAAACAGCCAAGTTCTGTCTCTATCGGTCTGATCGATTGTTAGCCGGTCTGACCGCAGAAATGGTCTGACCTAATGTTGTTTCGGACTGACCGACAGTAGTGTTGTAGTGTGTTTATTTTCTTAAAAATGTCGGTCTGTCCGTGGCTAAACCTCAAGTCAGACTCCTGGAGCTTCATGATCACATTTTAAGGAGCTTAGTGTGTTAAGTCGGTCTGACCGATTGTTTGTCTGGTCTGACCGCTAAAACGGTCTGACCGTGATTTTATACTACGGTCTGACCGTGTGGCCGGTCAGTCCGAAGTTTATGGCCTGACCATAAATCGTCTCTGGAAGGTTTTACGGTCTGACTGCCATTGGCTCCGGTCTGACCGCCATTGGCTCTGGTCTGACCGTGAGAGTGCCCGACAAGGGTAGGTGAGCATTTATTGCACCTGTTTAATGTCGTTGCAATTGCGGCGGTATGACCGGGCTTATACCTGCTGTCTGACTGCAAAGTGATCTTTTCTCCCAACGGCTTGTAACGGCTATATTTATTGTGGGGGTATATATACTCCCATGCATGGTCCTGTTTACAACCTTTGGCTTATTTGTGATCATTGCCTTCATTCTTAAGAGTAAAAACAAGTTTCATACACTCTAGTGTTCAATTTCTTGAATTTGAGAGAGTGTGCATTTGAGATCTTTTAGTGCATTGCATTTAGATAACTAAATCAACCTTGTGGCACTAGAAGAGTGTTAAGTGATCATCACCGGCTTGTTACTCTTGGAGCTTGCCAGCTTATAGACGGCTAGGAGGAAGGTTTTGGAGAGCTCTTCAAGGAAGATTGTAAAGAAGCCTCAAAACATCTTGTGAAAGGGTCGAGCACGCCTTGCCGGAGCGGTAAAGTGCATCAATAGTGGAATCGAGGTTTGAATAACTCATCATACTAATCTGGCTCGAGATCTAAGTCACTTCTTGAGTGGAAGTCGACTAGATAGAGGCGCGGTTAGAGATTTGAGTTTGCCTCAATGTGGATTAGGGGTGATCGGCAAATCACCGAGACCACGGGATATATCCTTGCGTTAAATTGCTTGTTGTTCATCTTGTTTTAGCTACTTGCTCTCATTTATTGTTATTTGCTTGATTAGTTGTTAAACTATCAAAATCGCCTATTCACCCCCTCTTGTCGATATCCTAGATCCCTTTCAATTGGTATTAGAGCGAGGACTCCATATTTAGAGAATTTAACCGTCCCGGAGTAGGATAAAGATGGCTAGTGAGGGTCGGATTAATATTGGCAAACCACCACTCTTTGATGGATCAAACTATACCTATTGGAAAACTAGAATGATGGTCTATCTTAAAGTCATGGGTGGAAAAATTTGGAAAGTGGTGGATGAGGGCTTCACAATTCTAGATGATGAAGACATGACTAACCTAGATAGAGAAAATGCATTAGCAAATGCTCAAGCCATGAATGTTCTTTATAGTGCTCTAAATCTAGGTGAATTTAATAGAATTTGTAAACTTGAAACGGCTCATGACATTTGGAGAAATCTTATGGATATTCATGAAGGAACCTCAATGGTCAAGGATGCTAAATTATTTATCCATAAGGGACAATTTGAAAAGTTTGCTATGTTGCCAAATGAGGATGTCTCGGAGATGTTCAACCGATTAAATAACATAGTAAATGAGCTAAAAGGGCTTGGTATGGATGTCACAAATGTGGAGTTTTGTCATAAATTTCTTAGAGCTTTACCTTCAAAATATGACACTATTGTGACCTTACTTGTGCGTTCAAATTTGAAGAGTGTGACTCCTTTGGAGGTCTTGAGTGAAATTCTCACTCATGACATATTTAAGAAATCACAAGAAGAGGTGCAAGATGAGGCTTCCGACTCCAAGAAGAAGAATATAGCACTCAAAGCTCAAGCCTCCAAAAGGGAAGATAATGAAGAAGAAAGCGATGAGAGAGACACCGATGAGGAAATGACTCTCTTCGTGAGAAGGTTCAAGTGGTTCATGAAAAAGAGATATCAAGAAAAGTCCTTCAAGAAAGGACAATCATTAAAAAGGAACCCATTTGAAGAAATAAGATGTTTTGATTGCGGTGAAAAGGGCCATATCTCCGCACAATGCAAAAACAAGGAAGAAGAAAAATCGGTGAAAAAGAAGAAGTACGAAAAGGAAGGAGAAAGCAAGAAGAAGGTTTTCAAGAAGTATTACAAGAAGAAGAAGGACGGACAAGCTTGCTTCATTAAATGGGACTCGGATGCTTCAAGTTCCGATTCCGAAGATGAAGATGAAGCATCACCTAAAGGACTCGCCGGAGTAGCTATCAAGGAAGCTCCATCTCTATTCTCCATTCCTCATTGCCTCATGGCTAAAGGAGAATCTAAGGTATCATGTGACGAAGATGAATACTCTTATGATGACTTAGTTGAGATGATCACCGGTTTTGATGACTATATGAGTAAAGAAAAAGAAAAATTCAAGGAATTGAAGAAGAGATACAAAACTCTTTAAAATTCCTATGAGGAGCTAAAAACATCTCATGAGAGTCTCAAAGAAACTCATGAGATGCTTAAGGAAGCTCATAACTCATTAATTACTCATAAAGCCAACAAAACGGGTAATGACATAGACATCACTTGCAATATTTTAAATGACTTGCCTACGTATGTACTTCTAGCATATCTACATCTTGTGAAGATTTAATTGAGTTACCATCTAGACCTAAAGTTGATGACCATTTGCTTAGTCTTGAAAACAATGAACTTAAGGACAAAATTGAAAAACTAACAAATGATCTATCTAAATGCTATGTAGGGGAATCAAAATTAAGACATCTACTAGATAGTCAAAGGTTTTCTTTAAGAAAAGAAGGACTAAGTTATATTCCTAAAAAGGGCAAACATGCATTTCTTCCAACTAAAACCGTATTTGTAAAAGAAAAGGGGTATTGCAACAAATGTAAAAGTTTAGGTCATATTGAGAAAGATTGTCATGCTAGCAAAACTAACTCATCTCTTATATTCAACTCTTGCTATGTTTTGAAGAAAATGAACAATGGCGATGTTAAAGCCAAATTTGTTGGAACCCCTATAATTGGTGCAAAAAAGAAAGCCATTTGGGTCCCAAAATCCTTGGTAACTAACCTCCAAGGACCCAAAAAGATTTGGGTACCTAAAAGGATCTAACTTTGTTTTATAGGTAAATTACAAGGCCGGAGGACAACATTGGGTGCTCGATAGTGGATGCACTCAACATATGACCGGTAATCACAATATGTTCTCCTCTCTCAATAACGAAGGTGCGGAATATGACAAGATCACATTTGGAGATAATAGCAAAGGAAAGGTAAAAGGTTTAGGTAAAATTGCCATCTCAAACGACCTCTCCATCTCTAATGTATTGCTTATCGAATCTCTTAACTTCAATCTCTTATCCGTAGCTCAACTTTGTGATCTTGGATTTATATGTGCTTTTTATCCGAAAGATGTGATTATCACTAGTATTGATGATAATAGGTTGATCTTCAAAGGTTTTAGACATGGCAACCTCTATTTAGTTGATTTCAATTCTAATGATGCAAATCTCGGTACATGCTTGTTCTCTAAATCTTCTAAAGGTTGGCTATGGCATAGAAGGCTTGGACATGTTGGAATGAAACAATTGAATAGATTAGTTAAATATGATTTAGTTGTTGGCTTAAAAGATGTAAAGTTTGAAAAAGATAAATTCTGTAGTGTTTGCCAAGCCGGAAAACAAGTTGTAAATTCACATCCAACTAAAAGCACAATGTCAACTTCTAGTCCACTTGAGTTATTGTACATGATTTAATTGGTCGAACTACCTATGTTAGCATTGGTGGCAATAGTTATTGTCTTGTCATTGTAGATGATTTTTCAAGATATACATGGATATTCTTTTTACATGACAAGTCAATTGTATTTAACACTTTCAAAAGTTTTGCACAAAGGGCCGAAAATGAATTTAGTTTCAAGATTAAGAAAGTGAGAAGTGACAATGGCTCCGAATTCAAGAATACCAAGGTTGAAAACTGGTGTGATGATAGGGGCATCAAACACGAGTTTTTGGCTAAGTATACACCAGAGAAAAATGGAGTAGTCGAACCAAAAAAAACCGGACATTGATAGATATGGCAAGATCCATGCTTTCGGAGTACAATGTTTCGGATACCTTTTGGGTTGAAGCAATCAACACCACATGCCATGCATCGAATCGACTTTATTGTCATCGGCTACTAAAGAAAACTCCTTACGAGCTTCTCATCGGAAGGAAACCAAACATTTCCTACTTCTGAGTATTTGGATGTAAGTGCTACATTTTACGAAAAGGTACACGTTTATCTAAATTTCAAAGTAGATGTGATGTAGGATTTTTATTAGGATACTCATCAAATAGCAAAGCATATCGTGTCTACAACCAAAACTCCGGTTTGGTTGAAGAGACGCATGACGTAGAATTTGATGAGACTAACGGCTCTCAAGAGGAGCAAGACAACTTGGATGATGTAGGTAATGAAGGGTTAAGGGTGCCGATGAAGAACATGACCATTGGGGATATCAAGCCGAAAGAAGATAGTGATCAAGATGAAGATCCATCCACTCAAGCTATCCCCTCTTCGTCAACACCTCAACATGAAGATCAAATAGTTGAAGTGGTGAATGTGGAAGATTCGCCTCAACAACAACCGGAAGTAACGTCTACCTCTACTTCACAAAACCCGGTTGATCATCCAAGAATTCATCACTCAATTTCTAAGGATCACTCCGTCGATCAAATTGTTGGTGACTTGCGTAAGGGTGTTCAAACTCGCTCTTGTCTTGCTTCATTTTGTGAAAATTTCTCTTTTGTTCCCTCTTTTGAGCCCACACATGTAGATGAAGCTTTAAAAGATCAGGATTGGGTGAATGCTATGCATGAAGAATTAAACAACTTCACTCGCAACAATGTTTGGGAATTGGTCGAAGAACCAAATCCGGATGAACACAACGTCATCGGAACCAAATGGATTTTTAAGAACAAACAAGATGCAAACGGAATGGTAGTAAGAAACAAAGCAAGATTGGTGGCTCAAGGATATACTCAAGTTGAAGGTTTGGACTTCGGTGAAACCTTTGCTCCCGTAGCTAGACTTGAAGCTATTAGAATCTTGCTTGCCTTTGCTTCATCTCATAATATTAGACTTTATCAAATGGATGTCAAAAGTGCATTTTTAAATGGTAAAATTAATGAATTAGTGTTTGTCAAACAACCACTAGGTTTTGAAGATCCTACAAAACCAAATCATGTTTATAAACTCTCCAAGGCTCTTTATGGTCTTAAACAAGCACCTCGTGCTTGGTATGAAATTGGGAAAGTTGATACTACCTTATTTACTAAGAAAATTGGAAATGATTTCTTTGTATGTCAAATTTATGTTGATGACATCATATTTGGATCTACTAACCAAGACTTTTGCGAGGAATTTGGTAACATGATGTCCAGGGAATTTGAGATGTCCTTGATAGGTGAACTAAGTTTTTTCCTCGGACTACAAGTTAAACAGCTCAAGGAAGGAATTTTCATCAGTCAAAGCAAATATGTGAAGGACCTGCTCAAGCAGTTCGGACTTGAAGAAGTAAAGCCAATCAAGACACCAATGGCCACAAACGGTCACCTTGTCTCCGACGAAGGAGATAAACCGGTAGACTCAAAGCTTTATATATCTATGATTGGTAGTCTACTGTATCTTACTGCTTCTAGGCCCGACATCATGTTTAGTGTTTGTATGTGTGCAAGATTTCAAGCCTCTCCTAAAGAAAGTCATTTAGTAGCCGTTAAGCGCATTTTGAGGTATCTAAAATATTCATCTAGTATAGGGTTGTGGTATCCAAAAGGTGCTAAATTTGAATTAATTGGATATTCTGATTCCGACTATGCGGGATGTAAAGTGGATAGAAAAAGCACCTCTGGCAGTTGTCAACTATTAAGAAGATCTTTAGTCTCTTGGTCCTCCAAGAAACAAAACTCAGTAGCTCTATCAACCGCCAAAGCGGAATATGTTTCCGCGGGTAGTTGTTGCGCACAATTGCTTTGGATGAGGCAAACTTTGTTGGATTATGAGATCAAATTTGAAAAAGTGCCTCTTTTGTGTGATAATGAGAGTGTAGTGAAGATAGCCACAAATCCAGTTCAACACTCTTGGACCAAGCACATAGATATCTGACACCACTTCCTTAGAGATCATGTTAGTAAAGGTGATGTGTTAGTGGATAATGTAAGGACCGAAGATCAATTAGCGGATATATTCACTAAGCCCTTAGATGAAAATCGCTTTTGTAAACTCTGAAATGAGCTTAACGTCATTGATATATCAAATGTGGCTTGAAATGTTGAACTCATATTTGGTTGTGCTTAAATTGTCACTTGATTGCATGAACTTCTCTTTTTAGAGTATTTTAGGCTTTTTATCGCAATTGAGTAAAATTAGCCAAAAGCATGTTGATTTGTAATATGGATACTTCCCCATTGGCGATATTGTCTATATCTTATAGTTATCCCATATATATCTCTTACCTTATATCTGAATCTCATATGAGCATCAATCAAACAAATCCCCCAAGTTTTTTTAGTCCTTCCAGTGGTCTGACCGAATAACAATTGCGATCTGACCGAATGCATCTCCAGAGAGCATTTCAAAATATCTTCTTCTAGCAGTCTGACTGGTCTTTTGCCTATGGTCTGACCAAATTTACTCAACCAGAGACCTTTTATCCCGAATCCTTGTCCTTTTCACTCTCTCCCTCACTTTTGTCTCTTTCACGTGCGCCCCAAATCTTTTGGAGTTTTCTTCTCCGGTCAAACCAAAGCAAAGCTCGGACAAACCGTCGATCAAGATCTCCTCCACATCATGTATTCTAGGTATCCTTCTCGGATTCTTCATTTTTATCAAATAGTTTCCTCTTTATTATGGGATTTAGGGAAAATTTGATGAATCTAGTATAAATCTGTTCAAAACCTCAAATTGATACTTTCTCTTGATGCACTGATTGTTTACCCTTGTTTATCTATCCACGTTGCTCCCTAAAAGCAACTGAATCCCAGAAATCTCCTCAAACCCTAACTCTACGGTTGCGCCGGTCTGACCGACCCTAGTTCCGGTCTGACCGACAGCAACAGCAGAGCCAGGGCTTGCTGATCTGTTGTCATCTCGATTCGCTTCATACGTTCTTATCTCTTAGTATCTTATCTGCTTTATATCTTGCAAATCTTCTAGTGGTCGAAGCCCTCAAGGGAATGTCTCCGTCCGGACCAATAAGAAGAAATTGGCGAAGCGGCCAAAAAGAGCTCAACCTTCGAGTAGTAGCGACACTCAAGATGTTGATTGGGTGCCCTCGCCCGGAGACTCAGAAACGGAACAATCCTCTCACCGTGGCGGCTCCGAGCACATGGCTATGGATATTGAGAGTGAGGACGGTGAGATAAACGTCCATGCATATCAAGGACCTAAGAAGAACTGGACGTCAAATGATTATACAAAGGCTAGGACCACCTACGCCTATAACCATGAGAATGACGCCACTACTCCTCACTTCCACACGATGACACAGCAAGATGCGTTCTATGGTCATCTGATTCACAAGAATATCTTCGAACACAAATGGATTGAATGGGCTTATGTTGTGAATCAACCCATCATGGCTCCTCTAGTTCAGATCTTAAAGGAGATTGGGCTGTATGACTTTGTGGAGCATAAGTGCCCATGGAACGCCGCTGCCATCTGAGATTGTTTGGGCGGAACAGAGGATAATGTGGATTACTGGCACTAGGAGATATGAGACTTCATTTGAGGAATTTGCTGTGGCAAATAAGATAAATTATGAAGAAATGAAGGAAGGCATAAATATGGAGGATGAGGATTATCTTCATGAGGATGACTGGCTCCAGTTCTATGAGCAGTCGGGAGGTGCACAGAGGATCGTACCTGGCACTGTTACAGGCCTTAAAGTCCTCCCAGCTGTAGTCAACAAAATAATCCGAGCCACGATCCATCCAAAGAGTGGAAATCGAGAAGCTATCCGTGACTACTACTGGAACTTCATCGACCACATCCTCAAACAACATCGGATCAACATTGTTACTTTCATCTTGAAGACAATTGAGGATGTCTCGGTAACCACTCTTCCAAATCTGTACTTTGCTACATACATTATGACTTTGTTGCTCCAGAAGACGAAGTTTCCTCACGGATCTTGCGATATCAGGCACCTTGGCTACAAGCCGTTCAGTGTCAATCCGCGCATCTTGGCTCGAGGCCATGGAGCACAGCCCCATCAGCAGCAGCAGGCTCAGGATATGCCTCCTCCACCTCAGCCGCAGGCTCAGCAGCCAGCACAGCAGAGCCAAGCCCCTGCCTGGTTTACTCAGTTCCAGCAACAGTTCCATCAGCCGATGATGGATCAGGTTGCTACTCTTCTACAGGGGCTTGAGCTCACCCGATCGGACTTGGCGGCTCTCAATGATCAATTTCAGACCTTTTCGTCGTGCCAAGATCAGTTCGAGCAGCGCTTCGACGCCTTCTCTGCTCACTTCTACTCGAGATTCCCTCAGACTCCTCCTTTCAACCCTCTAGATGATGATGCTCCCGCCGATTCCTATCCTTTCTGGCAATTGATGCCAAAGGGGGAGAAGGAACTTTAGATGAATGACTTTTGATTGACGTTGGTTGACTTTTGCTGAGAACATTAGACTTTGTATGAATGGATAACTTATGTGGATGTTTTGACTTATGTGATGTGATGTTTTGAATGTCTTACTACTCTTATGAATGTCTTATTACTCTTGTGATACTTCATGTTATATTGAGAATGAATTGACATATCCTCTCACTACTACAGAAATGCATTCCACTAACCTATATCTTCTAACAGTTATAAGCAATTTGCGAAAAATCCAATAGAATAGGACCAGAGCGGCAGAAAGGAGGATTTTTACTATCGGTTACACACTAGTCCACAGTTAGTGAAATGCAAACATTTTTTACTATCGGTCATTACTGTAAAAACCGATATAATATATGAAATAGTACTATCGGTTTTCCATTCGTAACTGATAGTAAAATTACTCACTTTATACTATCGGTTAGTAATGTACCAACCGATATAATATATTAAGTAGTACTATCGGTTTTTCATCCGTAACTGATAGTAAAATTACGCACTTTATACTATCGGTTAGTACTATACCAACCGATATAATATATTAAATAGTACTATCGGTTTTTCATCCGTAACTGATAGTAAAATTACTGACTTTTTACTATCGGTTCTTACTGTACTAACCGATATAATATAGTAAAGTTTACTATCGGTTATATAAAACAAACCGATAGTAAAATGACGTTATATAAACTAATTGTTATGACAGCGGGGACCTTATTTTACTATCGGTTTGTGTTTTTGAACCGATAGTAAAATTGTACAACTTAATTAGGTCGACCCCTGCTCTGCGCTCTGCATGTTGGAATCATTTCTACCGTACGTGCATCCACGCTCCAAGCTAGAGTGATCTGGAGAAGCTATCTGAGAGGTTGATAATTCCATCCCCCTCGGTATTGCCATCTTCTCATCACCTCTCTCTCTCTCTCGATCACTCTTTTAGACTCTCCCTCTCTCTCTCTACTTGCAATTCATTAAACTAGATACATGTAGCTCCAAAATAGCTAGAAGGCTAGGTTGGCTAGCTAGCTATAGCTTGCTGAAGTTAAGCAGCTAGCTAGCTGGCTCTTCCAATTAATGCATCAAGTTAATTAGGGTTTCATATATACAAATCCATTTAATGTAATTAAGCAGCTGTACACACATATGGCCTAGCTAATTATGTTTCATGCATATATGCATGCCCTGAGTCATTAATTATTTATTTCAATTTGTCAATTTTGTGAAATAATTGTAGATGGACCGAGAATATTGGATGTATGGAATAAAACGTACTACTGTTGAGTATTTGGAGGGTGTGAATGGGTTTATTAAATTTGCTGAGCAAGAAAAGGCGAAGAAGGGAGAGAAAGATATGCATTGTCCTTGTATAGATTGTATGAACTTAAAAAGGTTCAGCAACTCTGATGAGATTAGGAGTCATTTGATTCATCGTGGTTTTAACGCACGCTATACCCGTTGGATATGGCATGGTGAAGATCTTGAGGAAACGAGCACCGCTACCACTCAGCAGCACCCGGAAGTGGATTGCAGTAATGATGATCATGATCAGAACATTGGTAATGTTCATTCGGAAGTCCATGTAGATGACGACAATTTAGATGAAATGTTACGTGATGTAGAAGAAGACTACAGCGAAAATGATTTAGCTAAATTTGAGAAATTAATTATTGATTCTGAGAAGCCTTTGTTCCCTGGATGTGCAAAATTTATAAAGTTGTCTTCTGTGTTGAGATTATATAACTTGAAGGCAAGCAACGGTTGGAGCGATAAGAGTTTCACGGCTCTATTGGATCTGTTAGCGGACATGCTTCCAGAGGGAAATGAGTTGCCAAGATTGGTTTACCAGGCCAAAAAACTATTGTGTCCGTTGGGAATGGAAATCGAAAGAATACATGCATGCCCAAATGATTGTGTTCTGTACCGTAACGAGTACGAGGATTTGCATGTTTGTCCAAGTGCGGCGCATCGTGGTATAAGCATGGGGACAGAATTTATCACAATGGATGTGATGAGGTAAAGAAAGGGCCTCCGGCCAAAACTGTGTGGTATTTGCCTGTGATTCCTAGATTGAAACGGCTGTTTGCAAATCCGAAAGATGCGAAGTACTTGCGTTGGCATGTTGAAGGTCGAAAACAAGACGGAAAACTAAGACATCCAGCTGATTTCATTCAATGGAGAAACATTAACAGAACATTCGGTGAGTTTGGCGGCAAAGTGAGGAATATAAGGTTTGGGCTGAGTACGGATGGTATGAATCCACACGGAAATATGAGCAGTCGACATAGCATGCACTTGGCCGGTTCTTTTATGCATCTACAATATTCCTCCTTGGTTATGTATGAAGCGCAAGTACATCATGATGTCGTTACTAATTTCAGGACCCAGACAACCCGGGAATGATATTGACTTGTTTCTATCACCGTTAGTCGAGGACTTACATAAATTGTGGAGCGAAGGGGTGCGGGTGTGGGATGCACATAAGTGGGAGAATTTCATGTTGCGGGCCATGATATTTTGCACCATAAATGATTTCTCGGCCTATGGAAATTTGTCGGGGTATAGTACGAAAGGAGGCAAGGCTTGTCCTATTTGCCTGGATGAAACTGAAAGCATGTGGTTATCGAACTGCAGAAAAACAGTGTACATGGGTCACCGCAGATTCCTTCCGATGCATCACGCCTACCGTAAGAAGAGGAAGTCATTCAATGGGAAGCTTGAGAAAGGATCAGCCCCAGTGTTTGTGACTGGTAAGGAGCTTTACTTGCGCGTGAAGGACATCAAAGTTGAGTTCGGTAAATGTTCTAAACCTCAAGGAAAAAATGTTTGGAAGAAGAGATCGATTCTTTGGGATCTGCCATATTGGGAGCACTTACAAGTTCGACATTGCATTGATATCATGCACGTAGAGAAAAATGTTTGTGACAGTTTGATTGGTTTGTTGTTGAACATTCCAGGAAAGACGAAAGATGGCATCAACGTTCGCCGTGACATGCTCGACATGGGCATAAGGACTGAGCTTGCACTGTTGGAGAAGGGAAATCGGACATACCTCTCCCCGGCCTGCTATACTTTGTCAAAAAGAGAAAAAACAGAACTCTGTCAGTGCCTACATGGTGTCAAAGTTCCATGCGGGTATTCTGTGAACTTGAAAAAACTTGTGTCCATGAAAGACTTGAAACTGGTTGGTATGAAGTCCCATGATTGTCATGTACTGATGTCACAAATGCTTCCCATTGCTATCAGAGGCATTCTCCCAGTCAAAGTCAGAGAGACAATTACAAAGCTATGTTATTTCTTCAACACAATATCTAGCAAGGTACATAAGCGTGTACTCCTAGCAGTTAATTAGCTCCATTCGTGGAACTTGTCAGATTTTTTGGATCTGAATATTTGATGCAATTGTGTCCTTGCAGGTAATTGATCTGGATGGACTAGACGATTTGCAACGCGATGTGACTACAACTCTTTGTCAGCTGGAGATGTATTTCCCTCCATCCTTTTTTGATGTTATGGTCCATCTAATTGTTCACCTTGTCAGAGAAATTAAGTTTTGTGGACCTGTGTTCCTGCGCTACATGTATCCATTTGAGAGATTTATGGGTATCTTGAAGGGATATGTAAGGAATCGACATTGGCCTGAGGGCAGTATCATTGAAGGTTATGCCGCCGAGGAGGTGACCGAATTTTGCACCAACTATATGGCTGGGGTTGACCCAATTGGCGTTCCTACGTCCTGGCATGAGGCCAGGCTTCAGGGCATTGGAACGATTGGATTTGAAGCAGTCGTCCCCTCTAGTGATCTGTATGCAAAAACTCATTTTTGGGTCTTACAGCACATGACGGGGGTGGAGCCATACATACACGAGCACAAGGAAATGTTACGGAAACAGAATCCCTCGAAGCCAGAGATTTGGGTCACCAGAGAACATAATAGGAAGTTTGCTGGGTGGATCGAAAATAGAGTCCTGCAAGCTTCTGAGGGCGACGTAGATGAAGTTGTTACATGGTTGGCCAGAGGGCCTAGATTTACTGTAGGGACTTGGCAGGGGTATGACATCAACGGCTATTTATTTTACACAAGAACTCAGGACGAGAAGAGTACTATGCAATGTAGTGGAGTGACACTACTTGCTATTTCGGAGGATGCCAGGGCAGTAAGGGCACTCGACTCATATTACGGTGTTATTGAGGAAATATGGGAGCTCGATTATGTATTACTTAAGATTCCTCTGTTTCGATGCCAATGGGTCGAAATCCCTCGAGGTGTTAAAGTCAACAATTATGGGTTTACTCTCGTCGATCTCAGTAGAGTCGCACACCAAGATGATCCATTTATACTTGCTGAGCAAGCCACACAAGTGTTCTACATCGTTGACCCGGCCAACCCAAAGTTGCACGTTGTCCTTCACAGTAAGAGACGTATTGTTGGGGTCGAAGACGTTGTGGATGAAGAAGAGTATGATCAGTTCGACGAACTACCTCCATTTTTAGATGGAATTCTTCAATCTGTCCCTACCGAAGATATTGACGAAACAAGTTACCTGCGAGACGACCACAAAGAAGGATTATGGGTGGACAACCATTCTTGACTAATTTGCAATATGTAAGTGACGTATATTACTTGGATCTTTAATCGAAGAATTCTTTAAATCATTTTTCAAAAATTCTTTGGGAAAACATACGTGATGCATTGAGAATCATTTATGCAAATTTTCATTTCAATTGGAGTATATACTTGATTTGAGCAATAATTGATTCTTTTCACAAATCAATATGAAAACTGCAAATTTTCATTCCATGATTGGTCTTTACTGTTAATTTATTTCAAAATTATTGGAAGTCATTTGCATGGGGTTTCAGGTGTCTTTACAAGTGCAAAATGATGTACTGAGACCCATCTGTAATTGTTCTCAGGAAATCTCTTTAGATCAATTTAACAGTATTCTACTATCGGTTTCAACTTCCAAACCGATATGAAATTAACATATACTATCAGTTTATTGTCATAAAACCGATAGTAAAATACAATACAAAATGATGTACTGAGATCATCTGTAATTGTTCTAAGGGAAATCCTTTAGGGTCAATAACATTGTATTTTACTATCGGTTTCAACTGCCAAACCGATATGAAATTAAACTATACTATCGGTTATTGTTAATAACCGATAGTGATTTGTACTATGTTATGAGCCCCTGTTCTTAGTTTACTATCGGTTTGGAATAATAAAACCGATAGTGAACAATGCCAACACTGCAAACCCTAACTTACATGTTTTTACTATCAGTTTTGTGGTTATGAACCGATAGTAAATATTCATATATTAGGTTATAACCTCGCACGATTTTCCCTTCAGTGCAACTGATCACATTCCAAATACTCACGCGCGGAAAACCCTAGCTTCCCCGACGTTCGCTTCTTCGCTCCTCTGCGCCACCATTGCCGATCGCAATTTGGTTCTCCACCGCCTCCGGCCACTGCATTGTGCCACCGCATCCGGCCACTCCACGAACGACTGTAAGTGTTCTTGACCAAATCGCTCGCGTCAATTGCTTAAATTTATATGCAATGGTTCATATGTGGTTCAATGGATTACAAATATAAAACTAGAGTAAAATTCATGAACTACAAACTTGATAGCTATGAGAATGACAGAATTGATGAAAATCACTAGCAATTTGTCGTACAGTGTAGTCCACTATCGGTTTCTTATTTAGAACCGATAGTAAATACCTTAAACTGAATTTTCTGTTAATTATTTCCCATTTTCTAATGTTCATCTGAAATTTTGGTTCATTTAAATTTTAACAGACTTTATGTTCCTGCAGAGAGATTAGCATAGTTTGCACTACTAATCTTTTAAATTTTCCTGAATACAAACTTGAGTACTATCGGTTTTACTTGGAAAACCGATAGAAAATAGAGTATGTCATAGTTTGCACTGCTAATCTGAATTTTCTGTTAATTACTTTCCATTTTCTAATGTTCATCTGAAATTTTGGTTCATTTAAATTTTAACAGACTTTATGTTCATGCAGAGAGACTAGCATAGTTTGCACTGCTAATCTTTTAAATTTTCCTGAATACAAACTTGAGTACGATCGGTTTTACTCGGAAAACTGATAGGAAATAGAGTATGTCATAGTTTGCACTGCTAATCTGAATTTTCTGTTAATTACTTCCCATTTTCTAATGTTCATCTGAAATTTTGGTTCATTTAAATTTTAACAGACTTTATGTTCATGCAGAGAGACTAGCGTAGGGCACAACAATTTTAGTTATGAACTTTGTCATGTACCTTTCTTCATATGAATTGATGGTCTGTTCATGGAATTTTAGGTAAAGCCATGTCGGCATCTTCCTCGGCTGATAGTAGTGATTCGGGGAGGGCGAACGTAGATGGCGCTGCCTCATCCCAGTGCAAGAGAAAGGCGCGAGGCGCGACGATGTTGGGTCGTTTGGCCAAACGCGTTGATCTTTCATGTGAGTTCAACCAGTTTGGGAGACCGATTGGGAAGAACGCCGGCCACTATGCTGCCTATGTTGGCTTGTTGGCGAAGGAAAGGGTGAAGATCACCGTCCAGAGCTGGAAGGACGTCAAGGCCGATGAGAGGGATAGGCTGTGGGCGGAAGTGAAGGTAAAATTAATCAAAATCACTGAACTCTTGAGTAATCACATTCCCTTGGTTTATCCCAGAGATTAGGTAAGTCCTGCTTATATGCACCATTTGAAACAGGCCAAGTGGAACATCCCCGACCATGGTCCCAAGATAGCTTGCTTGAAGGACATGAACAACACGTGAAAAACCTTCAAGAGCGTCCTCGTCAGTACCTTCCTCGCTAAAGGCAAATCTCCATGCGAGAAGTACCCCTTCATAACGGAGGAGGTATGAGAGCAATTCGCCCAATAGAAGGGGACTCTTGAGTTCAAGGTATATATGGTTCCTTTGCTTGGTTACACCATTGTATGTAGTAAGTAGTAGTGCATTAATTTTCTTGTTTCTGGTACGAAGGCCCTCAGCGAGAAGAACAAGGTAATCCAGAGGAGGAACGACCACCCACACCGGCTCGGCTCTCGTGGCTATGCGGGGAAGGAGGAGTAGTGGAAGAAGGCTGAAGACGAGGTGTCGAATTTCGTCGACTCCCCTGACCTACCACGCTCCGAGATCCGCGATCAGCGATGCAAGCGCTGGGGGCTGGCCAGAGGGACCATGTCGGCCACGGGGACTGTGGCGTTCCCAAACCCCAGGGACGTCGAGGTCGTGCAGTGACTCGTAAGTTGGCTAACTTCCTGGTTGGAATCATAGAGTGTGGTAGAAAAAACTATGATCACTAGTGTGCGCACAAGTTTGTATATATTTCTTCCTCAGAATGGAGAGCTTTCAATGTAACAGATCTCTTGCTCGAAGGAGGCGACCGAGGGATTGTTCACTCCCCATAGGGAGAACGACATCCTTACTCGGGCTCTAGGGAACAAGGAGCATCCAGAGCGGACGCGAACCGTGGGGGGTGTGGTGCCATGGAAGGAAGGCTTCTCCGAGCCCGGGCAAAAGGCGAAGAAGGCTGGCAGCTGGAAGGAAAGGGAAGTGGAGCTATCTCAGAAGATACGGGCAGATGTGACTGCACAATTCGCGGACATGTTCGCTCAAATGAACGAGAAGTATGAACGCCTCAGCCGAGTTGTGCAGTCCAAGGGTTTAGATCCAGCTGCCGAGGTCGACGCTGCCAGGCCGAGTAGTTGCGGCTCGAAGGTTCACGTGGATCCTGTGGACCTGATCGAGGTATTGCAACTCTTGAGCTATATATGTAGTTCGGATGATGCCACTCCCGTTACGTTAGAATTGTTTCGCTAAACTGTTATAATTGTTGCAAATTGCAGAAGCCGGAGAGCTGTAGCCTATTGATCAACATAGGTGACAAACCTGTAGTGGTTGCAAACGGGGTCGTATACCAGTCTTGGGAGGATGTCCGGATCCACTGCGTACCTCTGGAGCCTGGATTCGCAAAGGTACAGGTGGACATGGCCCTCCCGGGCTACAGCTCTTTTCTGTTGCCCGTCCCAACGGACGAAATGCGGACAATTGGTGAGGCATTAGGCTCGTACATACAGTGGTCCAAGAAGGGTGTTAGACTACAGGAGGTAAACCCTAGCCATTCTAGCTTACAACACAGTTAATATACTCAATTTGCAAAATCTAACTTATGCGTTTGTACTTAAAGTGGACGATGGATACCAGCTCACTTCCTGAGGACACCACCCCCGCCACAACGCATGAGCGAGCTCCTTCCGCCCCCATGCCTCCTCCGACGGCCTCAAACCCTTCGCCATCAAATGAGGCTGGTGACACCACACTCCAACCTTCGAAGGTATACACTCGCTCCCCGCCCAAAGGCAAGGGTAAGGCCAAAGGCAAGGCCAAACAAAGCCAGCTGGGTACGTTCAAGAACGGGTCCCCACTCGTGTCGGAGTACCTTCTGCGCAATATGGATCAAATAACCAGAAGTCTCCACGAGTGGTACCTGACCCGGTCTAGGCGCCACATCAACTTCTTAGTTCACTTCAAGCCAGGTCATTTTCACCGTGAGGCCGGGAGCATATCGGTGGCCCACGAGGATTTGTTCGACCTCCTCAACTGGCAGGAGCTTGATATGTCCATCATACGGACTGGAGTCCTGTGAGTTTGCTGTTCTCTGAAGTTATCACAGTTCGTTTCATAAATCTAATCACTTTGTATGCACTACTTACTAATGTCTACTTTGCATCCAGGTGCATGTATAGGCTGGAGTCGATGAGGGATGTGACAAGGTGGGTTTCCTCGACCTAGAGAAAATAAGCCTCACGATGCTAGAGCATGACCAAGCACATGCAGAGGAATACATATCAAGGGCACTAGTAGCGCAGCAGGACCGAGAGTTCATCCTTGCGCCGTACCACCAAAGGTTAGTGCATTTCCTACTAATTTAACTCATTCTTGTATGTTACACCTAACATATGTATGAAACGGTTCGCTTATATATGCAATGTAGGGGCCACTGGGTCCTCACCGTCATTTGCCCATGGATGAATGAGGTCTATTACCTC
Organism: Pharus latifolius; assembly: GCA_019359835.1. NCBI lineage: Eukaryota > Viridiplantae > Streptophyta > Magnoliopsida > Poales > Poaceae > Pharus > Pharus latifolius. The sequence continues at coordinate 14,570,444 of CM033330.1, forward strand.
GATTCAATGAGCGACAAGGTGGCGCATGTTTTCACCCTCACATGGCACATAGACGCGTAAGTAACATAGTTGTTTTAAATTTTTCTCTGACTAGCTAATTAATGATAACATATTAACCGGCAATGCTAAATTAAATACAGGGCTTTCAAAAATTATGCTAGTGCTGGAGGGAGGCATGACGCGTCGAAGGGCACAACAATTTCTTGGAAAGACTATGAGGTAATTAATATGGATGGAAGTACTCATGATGAGTCTTTTAATTTAAGCTTAATTAGTTCTTTCGAGTTAATGTGGGTTTATGTCTTTGCATATGCAATTTTCCTAGTGCCATCAGCACCCACAATCGTGGGAATGTGGCTTCTATGTCATGAGATTCATGTATGACCTGATCAGGAGAAACTTTGCCCAATTCCCTAAGGTAACCATTTTTCCTGACTCAAAGTCGAACTTTAATTGGATGTGACGTACAATCCTAACTTCATACACGCATATATGCAGAGCACCATGTTGAAAGAGCAATATGAGTTGCCTCAATTGAAGGAGCTGCGAACAATTTGGGCTCAATATGTCATGGAAGAAGTGGCTATCAACGATCGATTGTAACTGACTTGTGTAATATTGAATGTGTTGATTGCTGTATTTGTGAATAAACTCAATATGTGAATAGATTCATTGATGTATTTGTGAATAAACTCAATCAATATGTGAATAAATTCAATCTGTCCAATGCATGTGTATATTATTGTATTAGTGTATTTGTGAACAAATTCAATATGTGAATATTGGTGTATATTTGTAAATATTGGTGTATTTGTGAATGATCAATGTATCTCTGTATTGCTGTATGTATATGTGCAAGATTCCAGTACTAACCGTGTCGAGTACATCACCGATAGGAAAAACTACACAGTACTATCGGTTGTATACTAAAACCGATAGAATAAATATTCTAGTACTATCGTTCATATACAACAACCAATAGAATAAAGTTTCCAGTACTACTGTGTCTACACAATACTATCGGGTTCATATACAACAACCGATAGAATAAAGTTTCCAGTACTAACTGTGTTTACACAATACTATCGGTTTAGATCCCAGCCGATAGAAAAAAACATACACATTACTATCGGTTTAGATCCTAGCCGATAGAAAAAACCTACACAATACTATCGGTTTATATCCTAGCCGACAGAAAAAACGTGCACAATACTATCGGTTTAAATCCGAGCCGATAGAAGAAATAGTCGATAGCGATTAGTGAACGTTGGGAATGTAGATGTTTTACTAACGGTTTTCAACCGATAGAAGTGTGCTACGTTTCTACTATCGTGCCGATCACTATCGGTAAGAGAACCGATAGTAGAGTGGATTTTTAACCGATAGTGAAAAACATTTCTGTAGTAGTGTCTTATATACATGCTTGAACTCCACCAAAAGGCCAAAATTTTCATATTCATCTATTTAGGGGGAGTGTGTCTTTCTCTACTATGCCTATTGAAAAATACTTTTAATGCTCAAAACTCAATCATCTACTCTTTATGTTGTCATCAATTACCAAAAAGGGGGAGATTGTAGTTTCTAGGCCCCTAAAGAGTGTTTTGGTAATTAATGACAACTACAAATGTTGAACTAACGTTATGTCGTGGTATTACGAATACCCCGGTAGGTTTTGTGGATGATCCTAGCGAAGAAAGCACGACGCGGGTTGACCGGGTGACCGGTCCTCCCCCACCGGACAAACACAACAAGTGACACGGAGGTTTATACAGGTTCGGGTCCCGGTGGAGGCCCTAGTCCTGTCGGCGTGCTCCCGACCGGAGTTGGCTGGGGAGGCTCTCTCGGGGAGAGGCTTCCAGAGCACACCTGTGAGTTTGGCTATTCTAATAATAATGAGTAACCTGTCCTTACAACAGGGGGTACAAGGGCTATTTATAGCCCCAAAAAGAAGCAAAAAGACTAAACTACCCCGGACGCTACCGTCAGATCGTGGGGTAGCAACGTCCTTCTCTCGGTCAGGTGCCTCGGATGCTTGACAGGTGGCCGCTGATTCCCGAGGCGCTTGCCACGCTACCCGCACGTGACCCAGGCGCTCGTCACGTGACCCGCACGTGACACGGAACCAAGGGCTCCTGCCCCCTGAAGGATGACAGCGCCTGGGATAGGCATCGGGGGCCACGTCCCCGGACGAAAGGCGGCGCTCGGGGCAGGCACCAGAGGCCACGTCCCCGGGCGAAAGCCGGCGCCTGGGGCAGGCACCGGAGGCCTGGTCCCCGGACGAAAGGCGGAGCCAGGGGCAGGCACCGGAGGCCACGTCCCCGGGCCAAAGGCGGTGCCCGGGGCAGGCACCGGAGGCCACGTCCCCGGGCGAATGGCAGCGCCCAGGACTGGCACCGGAGGCCAGGTCCCCGGGCCAAAGGCGGCGCCCAGGGAAGGAACCGGAGGCCACGTCCCCGGGGCCAAAGGCGGCGCCCGGGGCAGGCAACGGAGGCCACGTCCCCGGGCAAAAGGCGGCACCCAGGGTAGGCACCGGAGGCCACGTCCCCGGGCGAATGGCGGCGCCCGGGACCGGCACCGGAGGCCACGTCCCTGGGCAAAAGGCGGCCCCCGGGGCAGGCACCTGAGGCCATGTCCCTGGGCGAATGGCGACGCCCGGGACCGGCACCGGAGGCCGGGTCGTCGGGCAAAAGGCGGCGCCCGGGGCAGGCACCGGAGGCCATGTCCCCAGGCGAATGGCGGCGCTCGGGGTAGGCACCGGAGGCCACGTCCCCGGGCGAATGTGGCGCAACTTACCTGGACTTAGTCTCGCGGAGATTTCCCCCAACAGCAGCCCCCCATGCCCCCCGGGGACAAATGCTCGAGTCCCCGGTCGGTATGGTACATGTCACTGGGAAAATCTCCAGCCCGAGCTACCAGAGCCGTGACGCTTCGATTCCCGTACCGCGCGCTTATGACCGCGCCGTTTGGCCATAAATGCGCTCGCGGTTCGAACTGGTGCCTCGGTTTGCGCGCCCGTCCCTTTGCTTCCCGCGCGGTTTGAATTTCGACGACGCGGATGTACCGCGAAGTGCCACGTGGCACCCCTCTGGGCCACGCTTCACCTCTATAAATAGGGGCTTGGGGGGCCCGGAGAGCTCATTCCAAACTTTTCAAACTCCAGCGCCCTTAGCTCTCCCGGTAGCCCCCTCCCGGTAGCTAGCTCCCAGAAGCTTATTCTCTGGAACCTTTAGGTCCCTCCCGCTCCCCGGTGATGAGGATTATCACCCAGGTCACTTCTAATAAACTTTTGGTTCAAGACAGGTTCAAACCAAACATGTATTTGGCGATGCGAACTCAAGCTATTCTGAGGGGCATCACCATGAGGTCGCAAGCTTTACGCGATCAGGTCGCGGGTTTCGTGCGATCAGGCCGACAGCCTTGTGCGGTCAGAAGTTCGTGTGCTATACGCGAACTGAATATCCGGCATGTTGCGCGGTCAGCCCGCATTCCGCGGTCAGAACATTCTCGACCAGGGTGCTTGAAGTTTATTCGGTTATCCTTATATCAAGATATTCCAAGCATCCCAAAAATTCCTCCACATTGAAGACCAACCGTCAGAGGTTATTATATGCGGTTATTCATGATTAACACGTGTTAATAACCTCCGTGGAAGTTAACAGCGGTTCTCCAGCAACCGCATCTAACCATTTGATGCAGTTTTCTTCATATAGCACCTTTTCGACCAGTATAAAAGGGTGGCAAAGTACATCAAACGGAGGGGGGGGGATCCAAGACATTTTGGAAGAACAAGACCCCTAATACAAGTGAGATACAACGTATCTCAGCCACTCAAACAGCCAAGTCTACGGCTTAGATTAGACAATATACACAAGTCTCCTAGAACTTCTTTTTTGTGCACTTATATAGGGAAAAACTTTCGCCTGTGAAGGTTTCCTCCCGCTAGTTTGTAAATCTTTATCACATATAGTGAAATTCTAACAGGACGTAGGGCTTTTACTCCCACCATCGAGGGCCCGAACCTGTATAAATCTCCCTGTTCTCCTGTTCACCATTGTTCTACATACCTTCCCGGAGGGTCATCTTGAAAGGTCTCACAATTACAAATTTTTGCATAAGTTCGGCTGAGGACCCCGAGTCCGAATCGTCGAACCCGGTGAAACCGGTGACCCGACGTAAGTCTTTGTTACTTGGTTCATTAGATTTACAAATTTTTCATAATTTTTCTAACTCTTACCTTTTGTAGTCCGGCCGTATCGGGCGGCACGGGAGAAGGCGGAGAACCTCCTGGGGAGGTACTTCGCCGACGAGCACGAGCGCATCGTGCGCGTCGTGGGGGAGGGCCCTCCCCGGAACATGGTAGCCGAGGCCTTTGGGCTAAAGTTACCGGAGAGGAAGCCCCTCCCTACCCCCGGGTCGCATATGCGGGGGAAGGAAGCTGCCGGGGGCTCTGAGCCTAAGAAGGCCAGAGTTCAAAAAGTCCCCGGCCCATCGACGACGCCGGCCTTGACGCCGGCGAAGGTCCGGGACGAGACCCCCGGGACCGGGCGCGCCCGGGCGCCTGCCCGGAAGGAAGCAACACCCCCTCCCCCAGAGAGCCCCGTTGAAGCTCGGGGGAAGGGACCTGCCGCGGGCGGGGAGGTGTCCGATTCGGCGGACTACGCCCCCTCACCGCCTTCGGTGGCGGCCCTCCCGGCGCCCCCGGCACCTTTGGAGCCGGAGAGGCCGGAGGTGAGGTTTGCGGAGGCCTCGCCTCTGCGGGTGGAGTGGCCGGTAGACGAGGGGGGGAGCCCCTCGGTCTATGAGGTCCCTCCGGAAGTGGAGGTCCCGGGGCCCCGCAGCCCGGGAAGGGAAAAGGGCTCATGGTTCCTCCCCGGGGAGGGACCCCCTCTGAGAGCTCTTCGGCTACTTCCTCAGAGGCCACCTCCTCGGCGATGAAGACGTCGACCACCGCCACCCCGGTCGAGATTATGGTGGGCGCTCAGGTTCGGGGGCCCGTCATCGGCCGCGACAGGACCGGCACCGGGTGGGAGACCCCCCTGCTTTCCGCGGGGGAGGTCGACCGCTACATGGAGGGCCTGCAGACCCGGAAGGTCCAGGCCTACGTCTCAGAGGGGACGCTCCGTGAGCGTTTTGGGGAGCTTCAGTCTCTCCAAATCCAGGTACTTACCCGAATCGATGACACTTTCTTTCGGCCCCCTACACTTGAATTTTTTCTAACTCTGGAGTTTGTAGGGGGCGGCCATTACCTGGGGGCTTGAGCAGCGCATCGGCCGGCTACTGAAGGATGCGGAGGACTGGGCCGTCGCCTTCCTAGGGCAGCGGGATGAAGCCCTCCAGGAGCTGGTCCGGGTCCGGGCCCAAGTCCATGTCTCCGAGGCCGTCAATGACCGCCTCCGGTGGGAGGCCGAGGAGAAGGAGGAAGCCCTCCGGGAGCTCGAGGGTTCGAGCATCCGGGCGGTGATGGACGCGGGCCGCTCCGTCCGCTTGGCCCTCGAGAGCCTTGGCGTGAGCCTAGGCTCCGGGAGCAGCTCGGAGGTGCCCCCGGCGACACTCACGGAGGCTGTGCGTTTTCTTAACGCACAAGTCTCCGTGATCCCGGAGGCCGCAGATCCCCGTGGTTGCGGCCGCGGCCGGGCTCGTGGAGCACTGGGGGGTGGGCGCCCGGGCGATCGGGGGCCGCATCCCCCGGAGCTTCCCTGAGTTTTTTGAGCCCTCACACCGGGAGGTGGAGCAGCTCGCCAGGGGCTTCTACGACCGGATCGTCCTGGTGAGGTTCCCGGCACCGGCGCCTCCGAGCACGAATGCCCCGGCCCCGGCCCCGGCAGAAGCTCCCCGGGGGGAGGACGCCAATGACAAAGTATGAGCCTCCCCCCTGGTCTTAGATAGGACCCTTTTTTTGCTTTCTTAGAATTTTGTTCCCGGTAGCTTCTTAGAAGAAGCTCCGGACACTTGTAAAAAGACATTTTGAAATGCAATGGAATTGAAAAATTTTCTAAGTCTTGAATGAATACATTGTTACCAGGATTCCCTGGAGGTTACTCCCGGGCGAAGGTCCGGAAGAGGTTCCTCGGGGGCGAGGCCTTTGAGCCCCGGCAGGTGCCCCACGAGGGACGCCCAAGCCGCTTTGATCTTGCTAAGTCTCATCTCCGGGGAGCGCAGCGGGGATGCTGTCCGGGAGCCGATCCGATTGAGATGGCATCCGGAGTGGCACTTGGATAATTTCGACAATCATCGCGCCGAAATATCCCCTCCGCGTCCGGGGTCCCGGATGATCCCCCTCTTCGGATACTTCCATCGGCGGGCTACGAGTATTGGCCCGAGGACGTGCTCCAGGAAGCTCAGCGCCGCGTACTCGCATTGTACCGGGATCTGACCCGGGAGCTAGCGGAGGGTCTCCGGGATTATTAGGTGTAGGAGCCTTAGGACGTAGAGAATTCCCGGGTTATAGCCCGGGTTGTACCGTTTCCAATGCCCACCGGAGGGGGAAGATGTCCTCCGGTTGAATGATCAATAAAGCTGTGTTTGCTTGTTGTTGCTTTGAGAGCCTTCTTTGGATATTTTTCTTGGATGGTCTGGACGACTTCTTTTGATAGAATAGAGCTAAGTTTGCTCGTTTTTCTTGGATGGTCCGGACGACTCCAGGGGGCTCTTTATCCCCCCCGCCCACAGTGGGCCGGAGGGTAGCTCCGCGCGCAGTGGGGGTGACAAAGCCCCCGGGATGAAGATGAAGACCTGTGACATGAGAATTTTTCTAAGTTAGAAACTTGCAAAACGAGGTTTCCTTGGAAAAACTTTCCGGGAGACAATCGTCCGGTCGCCATGACAACGGGGAGGCGGGAATAAGGTCTCAGGGGAAGAAACATCCGAGAAAACCCGACGAAATTTCCGGAGGTGAACTTTCCGGGAGACAATCGTCCGGTCGCCGTGAAAACGGGGAGCTGGGAATAGGGTCTCCGGGAATGAAATATCCAAGAAATCCGTAATTTTCCGGGAGACAATCATCTTGTCGCCGTGAAAACGGGGAGCCGGGAATAAGGTCTCCGGAAAAGAAATATCCAAGAAAACCTGAGATGAGATTTCCAGAGATAAACTTTCTGGGGGACAATCGTCCGGTCGCCGTGAGAACGGGGAGCCGGGAATAAGGTCTCCAGAGAAGAATATCCAAGAATTCCGTCCCGCTGGGGAGACCATCGACTCCCGGAGGAGGATGTGCCCGATGACGGGTCTGAGTATTTGGGTAGGGGACTAGTCTCCCAAAGTGACTCGTTACCACGGTCCCAAAGTGACTCGTTACCACAGTCCACGAGGGGTGATTGTAAGCCGCCCTACAGGAGGGACTCGTTTGGTCATGAGAGCCCACTTCCTCACGAGGAGGGCATCCTCGCGGGGAGGGCGTCCTCGTGGGGAGGGCGCCCTCATGGGGAGGGCATCCTCGCAGGGAGGGCATCGCCGTTAGAGGCGGTGATGTGAAGAACCTGCAATGAGACAGTTGAAGAGAAAAATCCAGTTGTATTGAGAATGAAATGAAATACAACGCCTCCCCCCGCGAAGTCTCGAGTGGGGAGGGAAAGGTGATTACAATGTCCTCCCTCCCCCCCGGCGCGATCGCTCCGGGGGAGGGGACAGTGAGTACGAGGTCCCCCTTCCCCCTCCAGCGTAATCGCTCCGGGGTGGGGACGGGCCTGTGTAGGCTAGACGTAAAACTTGCGAAGTAAACGCAAGTTCCACGTGTGCTTCAGCTCCTGCTCTTGGAGGTTGGAGAGTTTGTAAGCCCCCGAGCCCAGGACCGCGGAGATCCTGTAGGGGCCCTCCCATTTGGGGGAGAGCTTGCCTTGTGCTTGGGGGTCCATGACGCGCTTGAGGACAAGGTCCCCGAGGCGAAAAGCCCTCTCGCGCACACGCTGGTTGTATGCGCGCCATCTCGGACTCGTAGATGGCGTGGCGGAGGAGCGCTCGGTCGCGTTCCTCCTCCACGAGATCGATCTCCAGCCGCTGGTTGGCCTCATTGGCTTGGTACGCTGCGGTCGTAGCTCCGTCTAGGAGCTCAACTCGCAGTGACCGGAAGCTAATCTCCGGGGGGAGGACTGCCTCGGCCCCGTAGACTAGGGAGAAGGGAGTACGTCCAGTCGCCCAGCTCGGGGTCATGCGCATGGAGCAGAGGATGCTAGGGAACTCCTCTGCCCATGCACCCCGCTTAGAAGCGGCCTGCTCGAGTCGCCGGTGCAACCCCTGTAGGATAACGCCGTTGACCCTCTCGACAGCCCCATTGCTCCGGGGATGGGCCACTGAGGCGAAGTGGATGATGAGCCCCAGGCCTTCACAGAATTCCCGGAAATAAGTCGAGTTGAATTGGGTCCCATTATCAATAGTGATTTCCCGGGGGACACCAAAACAACAAACGACGTTTTTCCAGAAAAACCGTTGGACGGCCCGGGACGTGATGCTGGCCAAGGGTTCCGCTTCTACCCACTTTGTAAAGTATTCGACAGTGACCACCGCATACTTGTATCCTCTGGGCGCTGGGGGGACGGGCCCTAGGAGGTCCATCCCCCAGCGCGCGAAGGGCCAAGTGATGGGGATAGCCTGCAGCACTACAGGGGGGAGGTTCGAACCCTTGGCCATCTTCTGGCAAGCCTCGCACACGGAGACAAGGTGTCGCGCGTCGCGCATGACCGTGGGCCAGTAGAAGCCCTGCCGGAGAGCCTTGGCCGCGATGGCACGTGGGGCTAGGTGAGAGCCACAGCTCCCCGCGTGGATGTCTTCGAGAAGCTGGAGCCCCTCCGGCCGTGGGAGGCAACGGAGAAGGGAGGAAGCCCCCTACTTGTAGAGCTTCCCCTCCAGCAGGAGGTATGCCCGGGCTTTGGCCCGGAGGCGCTTATCCTCAGTCTCGTCGGGAGGGTCCCCCTCCCCCTTGATGAAGGAGATGAGGGGGTCCGTCCATGACGGAGTCCGGGTGATCTCAGTGACCTCCGGGACACGAGGCTCGTCGCCGGTGTCCGGGGAGGCCACCGAGGGCTTTGCGATGATCTCCAGGAAGGCCCCTTTGGGGAGCGATTCCCGGGCACTGGCTGCCCGGGCCAAGGGGTCGGCCCGGTCGTTGTCCCTTCTCGGGATATGCCGGGCCTCGAGGCCATCGAAGTGCCTCTCCATCTTTCGCACCTCCTGCAAATAAAGACTCAAGTTTGAGTCATGGCACAGGTAAGAATTGTCCATTTGGCAAACTACGAGCTGAGAATCCCTTCACTAGGAGGCGCCGGATCCCCAGGGAGCGCGCAAGGCACAACCAGAGGAGCAAAGCCTCGTACTCGGCGACGTTGTTGGTTGCAGGGAACTCGAGCCGCGCCGCGTACTCGAGTTCCTTCCCCTCGGGGCTCCGGAGGACTACTCCCGCCCCAGCCCCGGCGAGACACAGCGACCCGTCGAACATGAGTGTCCAATGGTCACTGCGTCGAGGCGGCGTGGGGAGGTCTTCGTCCCCGGGCCCGGAGGCAGGAGTCTACTCTGCCACGAGGTCGGCGAGGACCTGTGACTTGATTGCGGAGCAGCCTGTGAGGGACAGGGAGAAGGGGGCGAGCTCGGCCCCCCACTTCCCGATCCGACCGGTGGCCTCGTTGTTCCGCAGCACCTCCCCCAGGGGGAGGGACGACAGGACGGTGATGGGGTGTCCCAGGAAGTTGTGGCGAAGCTGCGGCACGCCATGAGGAGGGCGTAGCAGATCTTCTCCATTTCCGTGTACTGAGTTTTGGCCCCTTGGAGGGTCTCACTCAAGTAGTACACGGGACGCTGTTGCCCCCCTTGCTCCTTCACCAGCACCACGCTGACGGCGACCGGGGTCGCGGTAAGGTAGAGGAGCAAGGGCTCTTCTGGAGATGGACTCACGAGCATTGGAGGGCTCGTGAGGTACTTCTTGAGGTTGTCGAAGGCCTCCTGGGCCTCGGGGGTCCATCGGAACCCCTCGAGCCCCCGGAGGATCTTGAAGAATTGGAGGCCTCGTTCCCCCGACCTCGAGACGAAGCGGCTCAGCGTGGCTAAGCGGCCGGCGAGCCGCTGGACGTCCTTGATGGAGCACGGCGGGGGCATGTCCAGGAATGCCCGGATCTTTTCGGGATTTGCCTTTATGCCCCGTTGGGACACAAGGAAACCCAGGAGCTTCCCCCTGCGCGCCCCGAAGGCGCACTTCTCCGGGTTGAGCTTCAGCCCATACGCGCGGAGGTTGCGGAAGGTCTCCGCCAGGTCGTCGACGTGGGCGGCTGCGCGGGGACTTTTGACGACCGCGTCGTCTACGTAGACTTCGACGTTGTGGCCGACTTGGTCTTTGAAGACCAGCGTCATGAGGCGCTGGAAGGTCGCTCCCGCATTCTTCAGCCCAAAGGGCATGTGGACGTAGCAAAAGGTTTCGAGGGGAGTTACGAAACTCGTCTTTTTCTCGTCCCCTTCTGCCATCCGGACTTGATGGTAGCCCGAGTAGGCGTCCAGGAAGCTCATCAACTCGTACCCCGCGGTGGAGTAGACCAGTTGGTCAATCCGCGGGAGTGGGAAGTTGTCCTTGGGGCAGGTGCGGTTGAGGTCGGTGAAGTCCACGCACATTCGCCATGCCATTTGACTTCTTCACGAGGACGGGGTTCGCGGGCCACTCGGGGTGCAAGACTTCCCGAATGAACCCCGCCTCTCGGAGTCGGGCGATCTCCACCTTGATCGCCTCTTGGCGTTCAAGGGAGAGTTTCCTCAGCTTCTGTTTAATTGGGGGGGTGATCGGCGGTCACCGCGAGCTTGTGCTCAATGACCTCCCGGGCGACGCCCCGCATGTCCGAAGGCTTCCACGCGAAAATGTCGGAGTTTTCGCTCAAGAAAGCCGCAAGTTGCGCTGCATGCTCCTCGGGGAGCTCCGCCCCAATCCGGATGGTTTTTTTCCCCGTCGCCCGGGGAAAGCAGGACCTTCCGGAGACACCCTTCCGGACGCGGCTTGGGGAGGGGCCTCCCGGGAGGTATCGCAGCGACGTCTGGTTCTGGGGGAGACGCAACCCCCCGGGCGCCTTAATGATGTTGACGTTTCTGATTGTGGCGGCAGCGCGCTCGTATAGAGCGCGGGCCATGTCTTGGTCTCCCCGGACGTTGATCAAGCCGTGTGGCCCGGGGATCTTCATGCAGAGGTAGTTTTGGTGGGTCGCAGCCCCCAGGCGGTTGATCGTGGTCCTCCCCATGATCACGTTGTAGGAGGAGGGGAGGTCCACCACGTCGAATCGGACCATCTCGGTCCGGTAGTTCTCCGGGGTGCTAAATATCATGGGGAGATCAACCTTCCCCATGGGGTGGACCGTCTTCCCCGGGATGAACCTTTGCAGGGGCCCTGCCGTGGGCTGTAGAAGCTTCTCATCCCCCTGCATCTCCCTGAAGGATTTCAGGTAGAGGACGTCGGCGGAGCTCCCGCCATCCACGAGGATGCGGGCCAGGTGGCAGTTGTCGATGGTGGCGGAGATGATGAGCGCGTCGTCGTGGGGGAAGCGACCCCTGTGCGCATCTTCCGCCGTGAAGGTGAGGGGGACGTCAGACCACTTGGGTGGTGGAGACGTGTGCAGCACCCCCACCACCGTGACTTCGCGCGCGTACTCCTTACGCTGGCTCTTAGAGTCCTGCCCGGAGGCGGACCCTCCCACGATGACGTTGATACGACACTGGGAAGTTTGGAAGGGGAGGGTTTTTGATGGCTCCCCCTCCTGCGTCTGCCCCTGCTAACCCCCCGCGGGAGCAGGAAGGGCCGATACAGCTGGCCGATGGGGCAAGGAGGCCGGAGTCCCCCCCTGCCCATGCTGGTCGAGGAAAGCCGCGAAGTGCTGCAGCAGCTGGTGGCACTCCCGGGTAGCATGGGTACTAGACTGTGGAAGGTGCACCACGGTCCTTCCTTGCTTCTCCCTGCGGGGCCTTCCCGACTGCGGGAGGCCTGTCCTCCCCCATGGCCTTTCAGCTTGGGGAAGGGGCAGTTGCCCCTCGGGGGGTCGCGCGAGCTGCCTCCGCCCTCGAGGACAAATGTGTCCCGAGGCCGTGGCTCGTTACAGCCCCCCTGCTCGGGGCGTTTGAAGGGGGTCCCTAGCCCCCCGATCAGCGGGAGCGGGAGCCCCCTGGTTCTTCTTCTAGATATCGTCCTCCCCTGCCCGAGCGTACTTTTCGAGTACGTTGAAGAGCTCATCGGCGGAGGAGAGGCAGCTCCGGGACAGCCTCCGGTGGAGCTCCCCCGGAAGGTTCCCGCTTGTTGGGGGAAATCTCCACGCGGTCAAGTCCAGGTAAGTTCATGATTGCCCGGGGACAGTGGCCTCCGGTGCCTGCCCCGGGCGCCGCCATTTGGCCCCCGGGACCGTGCCCCCCGGGCATGTCCCGGGGGCCGCCATTGGCCCGGGGACAGTGCCCTCCGGTGCCTGCCTCGGGCGCCGCCATTTGGCCCCCGGGACCGTGCCCCCCGGGCATGTCCCGGGCGCCGCCATTGGCCCGGGGACAGTGCCCTCCGGTGCCTGCCCCGGGCGCCGCCATTTGGCCCCCGGGACCGTGCCCCCCGGGCATGTCCCGGGCGCCGCCATTGGCCCGGGGACAGTGCTCTCCGGTGCCTGCCCCGGGTGCCGCCATTTGGCCCCCGGGACCGTGCCCCCCGGGCATGTCCCGGGCGCCGCCATTGGCCCGGGGACAGTGGCCTCCAGTGCCTGCCCCGGGCGCCGCCATTTGGCCCCCGGGACCGTGCCCCCCGGGCATGTCCCGGGCGCCGCCATTGGCCCGGGGACAGTGACCTCCGGTGCCTGCCCCGGGCGCCGCCATTTGGCCCCCGGGACCGTGCCCCCCGGGCATGTCCCGGGCGCCGCCATTGGCCCGGGGACAGTGGCCTCCGGTGCCTGCCCCGGGCGCCGCCATTTGGCCCCCGGGACCGTGCCCCCCGGGCATGTCCCGGGCGCCGCCATTGGCCCGGGGACAGTGGCCTCCGGTGCCTGCCCCGGGCGCCGCCATTTGGGTCCCCGGGACCCTGCTCTCCGGAAGGGGTCCCGGACGTCATCGCCCTCCTAAAAGGTAAAATCCCTGTTTGTTTGTCACGTGCAGGTCACGCGAGGGGCGCCTCGGGAATCAGCGACCACCTGTCGAGCATCCAAGACGTTTGACCGGGAGAAGGACGGTCCTACCCTTCAATCCGACGGTGGCTCCCGGGGTAGTTTAGGTTTTTTGCTTCTTTTTGGGGCTATAAATAGCCCTTGTACCCCTCTGTTGTAAAGGATCAGTTCATTATTATTTGGAATAGCTAATCTCACAGACGTGCTTCGGAAGCCTCTCCCCCGGAGAGAGCCTCCCCAGCCGACCCCGGTCGGGAGCGCGTCGACAGGACTAGGGCCCCCACCGGGACCCGAACCTGTATAAATCCACGTGTCAATTCTTGTGTTTGTCCGGCGGGGGAGGACCGGTCACCCGGTCAACCCGCGCTGCGTAATCTCCGCTAGGATCGTCTTCAAAACCTGCCGGGGTATTCTTAATACCATGACACCGCTTTTCCATGCTTCGATGACCGTAGAGTCGGGGACGTGAGCTACTTTGCTCTTCACTTGGGCGAAGCTCTTGAAGAAGCTTCGGATGGTCTCCCCCGTCCTCTGACGGACGGTGTACAACTACGAAGAATCCAGGGGACGCACATAGTTCCCCTAGAAATTCACGCAAAACTCACGCTTGAGCTGCGCGACGGACTTGATGGAGCCGGCCTTCAAGTTGTAGAACCAGGACTGGGCGATCCCGGTGAGGTAGAGGGGGAAGATGTTGCACTGCACCGTCTCGTCCCCCCCCAGCCGCCAAGATGGCCGTGGAGTATACCTGCACAAATTCATAAGGGTCGGCCTCACAGTTATAGTGCTCGATGTGCGGCGGGCGATAAGGCCGCGGCCACCGAATGCTCTGAAGTCTGCGGCATAGGGGCTGATTAGCCCCTACACTTCCCAGGGAGAGTCCCGGTCGCTGTCTCCTTTGACTGGGGACACGCCCTCGTTATCGGAGTCGGGAAGCGGCCCGAGAGGTCCGCCGGAGTGGCGGTGGCGATGCTTTTCTTCCGGACCGGGGTTGAGTTCCCGGATGTCCGGGCTCTCCCCCGGAGAGGTTGGCTCCTCGGTGGGTCTCTTCCCCCGGCCGGTGCGAGAGCGAGGCTCTCCGCGCCCGCGGCCCGGGGGAAGTTCTTCCCCGTACTTGGCCGTATTCATTTGCTCGACCTCCTCCTGAGAGAAACGGGCTTGGTCCGACGGGGGCACCCTAGGGGCCGCCCCGGGTGAGGAGGGAGCTCATGCACTGTAGCTGCCGGCCCAGAAGCTATCGGGGCCGGCTGGGGGGAGCCCCCTGCGAAGATCCCTGGGACTGGAAAGGGGGAAGCCCCCTATATCATCCAGAGCCGGGGAGGGGGCGCCCGCGGCGACGTTCGGAACCGGAGTGGAGGGAGCTCCCGCGGCTACGACCGGAACCGGAAAGGGGGAAGCCCTTGTAATATCTGGAATCGGCGAGGGGGGAGCCCCCGCGGCGACGTCCAGAACTGGGGAGTCGATGAGGGGGGAAGTCCGCTGAGGCATGAGAGCTGCTCTGTCGACCGCCCCTGGTGTGGTAAACGCGACGCGCGGGGCGGGACTGGCTCCCGGCGCAGGGAAAACCCCAGCATGTATTGGGCCCCCGGCCTCGGGAATGGGCCCGGAACGGGGTATCCCCCCGATGCCAAGAACGGCCCGGGCACGAAGTAGCCTCTCGGCACCAGGAAGGACCCAGGTGCCAGCAACGGTCCGGACGTATGACCTGCGGGGGGAGGATACCCCCCCAGTGGGGTCATACGTGGCGGCCGAACCTCCGGAGACCGGAGGGACCGCCGGGTGACCCATATACGGGGGCATATCACTTGGATATGGGTACGGCGCATATGTGGGGGCCGGTGGCCGCGCCAACACGCGGAGCAGCTCATCCATGGAGCGCTGGGTGCGGAGCTGACCCTCCACTAAAGCCTCCAACAGGGCATCCTCGGGAGCCGGGGGAGCCGTCGGGGGGGGGGGGGGACTGGTCCCGGCCGAGGCTCCCGCGGTCACCGTGAGCGACCCGGAGGTCAAACTACCTAAGTTAAGAGGGAAGGTGGGAGGCGGTACCTGGGTCTGGCCGCCTCCGGGCGGATGTGCCGGGACAGTCGTGTCCTGGACGGGTGGCGCCGGGTCACCGGGAACGGCGCGGGCCCTTGTTCTTGGGGGAGCCATGGCGTCTTGTCACGAGTCCCCATGGACGGCGCCAACTGTCGTGGTATTACGAATACCCCGGCAGGTTTTGTGGACGATCCTAGCGAAGAAAACACGACCCGGGTTGACCACGTGACCAGTCCTCCCCCCCGGACAAACACAACAAGTGACACGGAGGTTTATACAGGTTCGGGTCCCGGTGGGGTCCTAGTCCTGTCGGCGTGCTCCCGACCGGAGTCGGCTGGGGAGGCTCTCTCTGGGAGAGGCTTTTGGAGCACACCTGTGAGTTTGGCTATTCTAATAATAATGAGTAACCTGTCCTTACAACACGGGGTACAAGGGCTATTTATAGCCCCAAAAAAGAAGAAAAAAGACTAAACTACCCCGGACGCTACCGTCGGATCGAGGGATAGCAACATCCTTCTCCCGGTCAGGTGCCTCTGATGCTTGACAGGTGGCCGCAGATTCCCGAGGTGCTTGCCACGCGACCCGCAAGTGACCCAGGCGCTCATCACGCGACCCGCACGTGACACGGAACCAGCAGGATGACAGCGCCCGGGATAGGCACCGGGGGCCATGTCCCCGGACAAAAGGCAGCGTCGGCAGGCACCGGAGGCCACGTCCTCGGACCAAAGGCGGCGGCCGGGGCAGGCACCGGAGGCCACGTCACCGGGCTAAAGGCGGCGCCCGGGGCAGGCACCGGAGGCCACATCCCCGGATGAAATGCGGCGCCCGGGGAAGGCACCGGAGGCCATGTCCCCTGGTGAAAGGCGGCGCTCGGGGCAGGCACCAGAGGCCACATCCCCGGGGCCAAAGGCGTCGCCCGGGGCAAGCACGTGAGGCCAGGTCCCCGGACGAAAGGCGGCGCCCGGGGCAGGCACCGGAGGCCACGTCCCCGGGCGAATGGCGGCGCCCGAGACCGGCACCGGAGGCCAGGTCCCCGGGCAAAAGGCGGCGCCCGGGGCAGGCACCGGAGGCCAGGTCCCGGGGGCCAAAGGTGGCGCCTGGAGCAGGCACCGGAGGCCACGTCCCCGGGCAAAAGGCGGAGCCCGGGGCAGGCACCGGAGGCCACTTGCCCGGGCGAATGGCGGCGCCCGGGACCGGCACCGGAGGCCACGTCCCCGGGGCCAAAGGCTGAGCCCGGGGCAGGCACCGGAGGCCACGTCCCCGGGCAAAGGACGGCGCCCGGAGCAGGCACCGGAGGCCACATCCCCAGGCGAATGGCGGCGCGCGGGACCAGCACCGGAGGGTAGGTCCCTGGGCAAAAGGCGGCGCCCGGGGCAGGCACAGGAGGCCATGTCCTCGGGCGAATGGCGGCGCCCGGGGCAGGCATCGGAGGCCACGTCCCCGGATGAATGTGGCGCTACTTACCTGGACTTAGTCTCGCGGAGATTTCCCCCAACACGTTACCTGTTAAGTTGTGTCAAGAACAAACTCAAAAGACAGGATAATGAAAGGCAAAGAAAGAGCTACATGATGAAGAAAGGACATTGAGCAAAGAGGCAAAGGTACGGAATAGGGTCTTTTTCATTTTACCGGTCTAAGGTTATTAGAGAAGAATTTTGACCGGATTATAGGATAGTTGCCGTACTATTAAGAGGGGCATGTGGTGCATCACTAAATAGTTCATCTATCTGCCACAAGTCATAAAAACAAGTTGCATTGCATACTAGAAGTTCATATCCTTTGAAAAATGCTTTCATCTATTCAAAACAGCCAAGTTCTGTTTCTATCGGTCTGACTGATTGTTAGCCGGTCTGACCGAATGTTGTTTCGGACTGACCAACAGTAGTGTTGTAGTGTGTTTATTATCTTAAAAATGTCGGTCTATCTGTGGCTAAACCTCAAGTCAGACTCCTGGAGCTTCATGATCACATTTTAAGGAACTTAGTGTGTTAAGTCGGTTTGACCGATTGTTTGTCCGGTCTAACCGCTAAAACGGTCTAACCGTGATTTTATACTACCGTCTGACCGTGTGGCCGGTCTATCTGAAGTTTTTGGCCTGACCGTAAATTGTGTCCAGAAACAATGTCGTCTCTGGAAGGTTTCACGGTCTGACCGCCATTGGCTTCGGTCTGATCGTGAGAGTGCCCGACAAGGGCAGGTGAGCATTTATTGCGCCTGTTTAATGCCGTTGCAATTGCGGCGGTCTGACAGGCCTTATACCTACAGTCTGACCGCAAAGTGATCTTTTTCTCCCAACGTCTTGTAACGGCTATATTTATTGTGGGGGGTATATATACTCCCATGCATGGTCCTGTTTACAACCTTTGGCTTATTTGTGATCATTGCCTTCATTCTTAAGAGCAAAAACAAGTTTCATACTCTCTAGTGTTCAATTTCTTGAATTTGAGAGAGTGTGCATTTGAGAT
Organism: Pharus latifolius; assembly: GCA_019359835.1. NCBI lineage: Eukaryota > Viridiplantae > Streptophyta > Magnoliopsida > Poales > Poaceae > Pharus > Pharus latifolius. The sequence continues at coordinate 14,588,031 of CM033330.1, forward strand.
CTTCTAGTGCATTGCATTTAGATCACTAAATCAACCTTGTGGCACTAGAAGAGCGTTAAGTGATCATCACCGGCTTGTTACACTTGGAGCTTGCCGGCTCCTAGACGGCTAGGAGGAAGGTTTTGGAGAGCTCTTCAAGGAAGATTGTGAAGAAGCCTCAAAACATCTTGTGAAAGGGTTGAGCATGCCTTGCCAGAGCGGTAAAGTGCATCAATAGTGGAATCGAGGTTTGGATAACTCATCATACTAATCCGGCTCGAGATCTAAGTCACTTCTTGAGTGGAAGTCGACTAGATAGAGGAGCGTTTAGAGATTTGAGTTTGCCTCAACATGGATTAGGGGTGATCGGCAAATCACCGAGACCACGAGATATATCCTTGCGTTAAATTGCTTGTTGTTCATCTTGTTTTAGCTACTTGCTCTCATTTATTGTTATTTGCTTGATTAGTTGTTAAACTGTCAAAATCGCCTATTCACCATCACTCTAGTCGATATCCTAGATCCCTTTCAGCCGCATTGATGAACAAAAGTGTAGATGAAGCATATGACCTCATCGAAGGTATAACTCAGAAGGAACCAAACGAGCTGCTCAACAAACTCTGACCAATAGCATGGATGTAAGTGTAATGTCACAATTAGCTGAACAGGTGGCACTTTTAACTGATAAACTTACTACTCTTGGATCAAATGCTACTTCATATGTTAATGCAATTACTCCTGTATGTGAATTATGCGGCATACAAGGCCGCTATGGCCATGAATGCCAATTTGACCCATCCATGGAGCAGGCAAACATTTTTTAGGGTATGCAACAATGACAAGGTAACACATTTCCTAACTCGTATAACTTTGGATGGCACAACAATCAAAATTTTGCATGGACGGAAAAAAATCAGCAACCTCAATGCCAACAACAAAACTTCGGACAGCAGAAACTACAGTAACAAAAGCCCCAATATCAAACTCAAAGGCCGCCATTCCAACCACAAAATCAGCAACCTTATCGACCGCCAAATCAACGACAACCTGAGCAGTCGAACATGGAACGCATGCTAGTAAATTTTCTAGCAAATCAAGAGAAAGAGATGTCCATAAGTCAAAAGATAGACTCTATATCAACTCACGTCCGCATGCTCGAAACTCAAATCCGGCAATCGGCGAATCCTGCACCGAAAAATGATAACCCTCTTCTTTCTCAACCTATCAATCCTCGAAATTGTGAGAAAATTAATTCTATAGCTTGTTTTAAACCTCTTGTTTCTAATGCAGTGATCCTAAGAAGTGGAACAAAGCTACCGGAACGAACACCACCAACCGAACCTACACCGGCAAGTGAAGCCAAAGAAATACCATTACCGCTGGTAGTGGATGTGACAAGGTTGCCGAACCACAAGAAAAGGAATGTGGAGAGAATTAGGTAACACATATTTATAATCCAACTCCACCTTTTCCAGGAAGGTACGTAAAAGTGAAGCTCGATAAGAAATTTGAAAAATTTGTCGAAATCTTGAAAAAGCTTAATGTGACTGTGCCTTTTACTGACTTAGTAACTCAAATGCCTTCTTATGGGAAATTCTTGAAAGATATACTTACTAAAAAGAGGTATTTGAGTGAATTTCAAACCATTTCCTTAACTGAATATTGTAGTACTCTAATTTAGAATGGGATGCCGATAAAGCTGTGGGATCAAGGGAGCTTCTCCATCCCTTGCAACATAGGTACGGTACAGATTAATCAAGCTCTTTTGCGACCTAGGCACAAGCATTAGTGTGATGCCCTTAACCATCGCACAAGGCTTGAGCATGGGTGAGATCAAGCCTACACGCATGCGACTTGCCGATCGTTCGGTAAAGCATCCGAAGGGAATCCTGGAAGATGTGCCTCTCCAAGTCGGTAAATTTTATGTTCCAGTTGATTTTGTTGTTCTTGACATGGATGAAGGTGTTGCTATACCTATTATATTGGGATGACCAATGCTCCGGACAGCAGGTGCCCTCATTGATGTTCGTGAGGGAAGAATTACTTTCCGCATTGGGGAGGAGAAACTTTTGTTTAAAATGTCTAACCTTGTCAACTGCCCTATGTATGAGGAGAAAATTTGCAGCGTGGATGATATAGACGAAGTACTAGAAGAGGAATCGCCACTTTGATCACTTTTGGAGAAGGAACAAATGAAATAATCGATGATGAAAAAATGAACAACAGCGAAGTAGATGAACAAAACAGCGAGGAGCCAACAAAAGAAATATCCAAAGACGACATCTCGGATTCCAACATCACAGGTAAGGAAAAGGTAAGTAAACCTACACTTAAAACTCTTCCTTCCTCACTGAATATGTGTTCTTAGATGATGATGAGATGCAACCTGTCATTGTTAATGCAAATTTGATCGACTCACAACTAGAAAAATTGATTTCTTTACTTCGTGTGCATCGCAATGCTCTAGGTTATTCAATTGATGTTATGAAAGGAATTAGCCCTGAAATTTGCATGCATAGGATATCTGTAGTTGATGACATTTGTCGTGGTATTGCAAATACCCCGGCAGGTTTTGAGAACGATCCTAGCGAAGATTACGCGGCGCGGGTTGACCGGATGACCGGTCCTCCCCCGCCGGACAAACACAAGAAAAGACACAAGGATTTATACAGGTTCGGGTCCCGGTGGGGGCCCTAGTCCTGTCGGTGCGCTCCCGACCGGAGTCGGCTGGGGAGGCTCTCTCCGGGGGAGAGGCTTCCGGAGCACACCTGTTAGTTTTTAGCTATTCCAACAAATGAATCACCCGCTTACAACTGAGGGGTACAAGGGCTATTTATAGCCCCAAAAAGAAGCAAAAAACCTAAACTACCCCGGAAGCCACTGTCGGATTAAGGGGTAGGAACGTCCTTCTCCCGGTCAAACGTCTTGGATGCTTGACAGGTGGTCGCTGATTCCCGAGGCCCTCCTCGCGTGACCTGCACGTGATAAACAACTCGAGACTTTACCTTTAGAAGGGCGACGAGGTCCGGGACGGCGCCGGAGGCCAGGTCCCGGGAGCCAAAAGGCGGCGCCTGGGGAGGCACCGGAGGCCAGGTCCCCGGGCAAATGGCGGCGCCCGGGACGGCGCCGAAGGCCAGGTCCCGGGAGCCAAAAGGCGGCGCCCGGGGAGGCACCGGAGGCCAGGTCCCCGGGCAGATGGCGGCGCCCGGGACGGCACCGGAGGCTAGGTCCCGGGAGCCAAAAGGCGGCGCCCAGGGAGGCACCGGGGGCCTAATCCCCGGGCAGATGGCGGCGCCCGGGGCGGCGCCGGAGGCCAGGTCCCGGGAGCCAAATGGCGGCGCCCGGGGAGGCACCGGCGGCCAGGTCCCCGGGCAAATGGCGGCGCCCGGGGCAGCGCCGGAGGCCAGGTCCCGGGAGCCAAATGACGGCGCCCGGGGAGGCACCGGCGGCCAGGTCCCCGGGCAAATGGCGGCGCCCGGGACGGCGCCGGAGGCCAGGTCCCGGGAGCCAAAAGGCGGCGCCTGGGGAGGCACCGGCGGCCACGTCCCCGGGCAAATGGCGGCGCCCGGGACGGCGCCAGAGGCCAGGTCCCAAAGAAAGGGGGTATGACTGTGGTTAAGAATGCCAACAATGAGTTGATCCCTACTAGACTTGTTACTGGCTGGTGCATGTGTATTGATTATCGTAAATTGAATAGCGCCACTAGAAAGGATCACTTTCCATTACCTTTCATTGATCAAATCTTGGAAAGACTTTTTGTTTTATTGACGGGTATTCGGGATTCTTTCAAATTCTGATTCATCCTGATGATGAAGGTAAGACGACGTTACATGCCCCTTTGGTAGTTTTGCTTACCGGTGAATGCCGTTTGGGTTATGTAATGCGTCTGCAACCTTTCAAAGATGTATGATGGCTATCTTTTTGGATTTAATTGATGAAATAATGGAAGTCTTTATGGATTATTTAGCGTTTATGGTTCCTCTTTCGATGCATGTCTACAAAATCTTTCTCGAGTCTTAAGTAGGTGCGAAGAAGTCAACCTTGTGCTAAATTAGGAAAAGTGCCAATTCATGGTTCAAGAAGGCGTGGTACTTGGCCACGTAATTCCGAAATGAGGGATTGAAGTTGACAAGGCAAAATCGAGGTCATAGAAAGTCTTCCACCACCAACGAACGTGAAGGGCATACGCAGTTTCTTGGGACATGCATGTTCCTATAGCCATTTCATTAAGGATTTTTCCAAAACTGCTAAATCTCTTACTCATTTGCTTGGTAAAGATGTGCCTTTTGATTTTGATGATAAATGTCTTGATGCCTTTAATCAACTGAAACATGCATTAACTAGTGCTCCCATCATACAACCTCCCAATTGGAATGAACCTTTTGAATTGATGTGTGATGCTAGTGTTTATGCAATTGGCGCTGCTCTAGGGCAAAGAACAAATAATATTTTAAATGCTATATACTATGTATGCAAAACTTTGGATGATGCTCAAAGTAATTACACTATGACTGAAAAAGAATTGCTTGCTGTAGTATATGCCCTAGATAAATTCCGTCCCTATTTAATTGGTTCAAAAGTTATTCTGCATACTAATCATGTTGCTCTTAAGTATCTTTTGACTGAGACAAAAACCAAGCCATGACTTGCACGATGGATCATACTACTGCAGGAATTTGATTTGGAGATCAAATATAAAAAAGGTGCTGAGAATGTCGTCGCCGATCATCTCTAGTGACTCTTAATTGACACCGCCGACGTTCACATCAATGATGCTTTACCTGACGAGCACCTTTACTTGATTCAACAAGAACAATGGTATGTTGATATTGCAAATTATTTATTTAACCATGAACTTCCTCCAGGGTTGACAAGTAGACAACGAAAGCGCTTCCTCCACGATGTCCGACACTACTACTGGGACGATCCGAATCTTTTCAAAAAAGGAGTTGACAACATATTTTGAAGATGCGTGCCCAACCATGAGATCCAAAGTGTTCTTGAACACTGTCATTGCAATCAGGTTAGTTTTGGCCTTCTTTATTGAAAGATGCTTATGACTTTGTGCAAAAATGCGACCCTTGCCAACGTTTTGGGAATTGAACTCTTTGATGTATGGGGGGTAGATTATATGGGACCTTTTCCATCTTCTATGGGTAACTCCTACATCTTGGTTGCGGTTGATTATGTTTCTAAGTGGGTAGAGGCTGTTGTTACACCAGCAAATTAATCAAAACATGTGATAAAGCTTTTCAAAACAGTCATCTTTCCCCGATTTAGTATACCACGAGCAGTATTAGTGATGGCGGTGAGCATTTTACTAATTACCAATTTCAGAAATTGTTAATGAAGTATGGGGTACTTCATAAAGTTGCTCTTGCATATCACCCTCAAACAAGTGGACAGGTTGAATGTGGGACCCCCATTTGAGGAATCCCGTGGCAACCGCCCAGGTGGATTGCACACAGGTTGGACCATTACAAAACTCACATCAAGCGGAAAACAGTTATTGCATAAAACATAATTAAACAGGTACGAGGTCACAAGGACCAATATTACATTAACATAGCGCCTAGAATGACGCTACTTAGAGTTGCTATGAAAATAACAAGTTTATCCATACAAGAGTCGGCATCCAGATACCGAACACACAAAACAAGGCAAACAGCAATGACAAAGATCTTCACTTCTGGCAGCAACGTTTCTGGTAGGGCTTCCTCCACATCGGACTCAACTCGGCGCGAGACCCTCCTAGAACTCCGAATCATCTGGGGCGTTCCCATCTTCTGCTTCATCATCATAACCAAACGAATCGGGATCGGCGAATCCCTCTTCTGATTTGTTTGAAAAGGCAAGGGTGAGCATGCTTTGACACAATGCTCAGCAAGTCATTTATTTACAAACGTAGTTATATAGATGAGGAGTGATCAAGAAAAGGGGCTAAGTCTTATAATTATAAATAGTATAGATTTCAAACCTTTGATCCTCCAAATAAGGGTTTTGTTTTCAACAGCGGGGTTTTAGAAAACCTTATAATAGACTTTAAGAAAACATTGTGAAAGGCGGTCCTCCGTGATCCACCATTTGAATTAACCATATTATGAAGCACTTCAAATAGTTACTTGTGTTGAACCACATGGATAAATCCACCGCGAACATACTCCATGAACTGGGAGTACAGAGTATCTGATACTTTTCTTACGCTTTGCAAAGGTGTACCTCTTTTTAAATCCACTTCTTCACTCAGCTTTCAAGTCGGATCAGCTCCATGTGACTTATACACATGTGACAAGGCCGAGCTCACACAACGCTTTTGCAGTTCAGTGTTAACAGTATCCCCGCCCGGTAAATAGACAATTAAGTCTCAAGTACCGTTGTGGGTCCTCCCCACTGCCTTACTTCCTAGCCTTTGGCCTATGCTCCCGCAGGACACATAGCCTTGGTCTGTCCACGCGAGACAATTGACCGTCACGATTACAACCGCTCACGGCTTAATCGGAGGCATAGGGCGTCTTCCTTCTTTCACCTTTTCCTCTCATGCCTTTTCTGAACTCACATCACTCACGGACGAACTGCGCCCAACCAGTTTCCACGCGAGAAACCAGACCGACAAACCATGCAGGGAACTGCTAATACCAAAAAGCTACTAAGTTGTGCCTGTCCCATACCAGGCAAGTGGTTGGTACGTTTTTCATGTCGCATAGGGGCACAACACAAGGTTCTAGTCCTTATGAATTAATAGTGAGGAGCCATCCACATTCCCTGGTGCGCACCGCACCCTCTCCATACAAACCAATCCTCACTATCAATACTAATTTGACATTTCATTTCACAAAAGGGGTTTCAAATCCATTTCTCACATATTAGCCATTTCACATCTAACATGTATACTTAAATAAGATTAAAGCCTAAGCATGGTATCCTAGGGTGACAAGGTTGCATGATGATTCGATATCAAAAAGGGGTTTCCACATGAGAGTTGGGTCATATCTATTCACATGTTTCTAAACATAGTTCTATCAAATATTCAGCATGCATATATCTTTAAAACAGTGAATCTACTTTACTTCAAAATACTGGGTGAGACATGATCAAGGGTGACGACTTGCCTTGCCAAGTTGGGTCTAAGAAATTTGCTGGATCTTCAAACGTTCCTTCCAAATCTTCTGCTCCTTGCTCTGCATTCGCACAAGAACACACACAACACATATAATACATAAGCATTCAGAAAATAGGCTTTATACAAAACATAAGTAAAATATACGCATGAATGCAAAGGAGGGAGATTGGGCAGAAACAGGACAGCGGAGAAAAGGATTCTAGGGTTAGGTTCACTGGACAAGACTCGAATGCGACGAAAGCCAAGGGTCGGCATTCGGTTCGCGAACAGACAATGTCCGAGAAGGATACTAGGATGGTTTAGGGCTTCTAGGTGATCAAAACTGGTGCAAGAGGTGGCATTGTGTGCCAAATGCTGTGAGGGACCTAAATGACAAAGTGGACTTTTCACAGAAGCCCTTGAATTAACAGAAATTCACAGCAAAGCTCAGGACACAGGAAATCGAATGTCACTGTACAGCAGTGAACTAGGGCACATGCGTCTGGACGAATCACACGTGCATTGCTTCGCCAAATATGTCAGAGAGGTAGGCGGGATCAAGACAAGGTTGCTAGTGGGAGGAATTTGGCTGGGGTGGCTGGCCGGCGACGAACGGCGAGGTTGAAATCTTCGGCCGCCTGGGACAAGGACGAGCCACGGTGACAGGGAACTGGAGTTAACTAAACTTGAAATTGACCGAGGGGAAACACTTCTGGGGTGGTGTGGATTGCTCTGGAGACAGGAATTGGACAGTGGTTAAGTGTACGAGCTCGTCGACGTTGCCACCGGAGTTGGAGAAGACGGTGAACGACGAACTGGCTCCACGCCACAATGTAGGCTATAAGCCTTGGGCTACACCATCTAGGGGTTACAGGGAAGGTGTAGGTGGCTTTATTTTGGAGAGAGCAGCAGCGAGGCACGCCGGCGACGTGAGACGTCCACGGTGGCTGTCGCGCCCCGAGACTGGGACAACGACTACTCCTGTAGAGACCTAGATCGCTGCAGCTAGTCTCAACCACAACCCTTTGACTTCCCAGGATGAGTCAAACACAGGAGTATATTACATTGCAACAGAGTACTTACAAAATATTAAGCAGTGTGGCCTGCTGGCCTTAATATTACATAAAGAGGATTACAATGCCTACAAGGCATTCAGGGTTTAACAAAATATTTAACTACGCAGCAGAAGATAGGTGACCCTCCCACAAAAGAAGTTGACGGCAGAACAACACACTTCAGGGCTCTGGCGGAACTGATTCTCCTCCTTCTGGATCCACGTAGTACTCCGTGCCATCATCTTGATCAAAGTAGGTTCCATCTATTGAGTTGAATGTTGCAAGGGTGAGCACTTACGTACTCAGCAAGTCATAGGTAAGAGTAAGTACATATATTAGTGATGATATGAACCTAGACTAGTCAAGAATTAAGGATATTTGTAAAATAATCTTTTCCTTTCTCATTTCATCTTATGGCAGCACTTTTTATAATATAACATCATCAATCATGTTCACTAGATTATAGCACTACCGCGACACGTCGACACACGACAGCCCACGGCAGCACTCCTTATCATGACAACACATGTCATTTGGGTAATCTTGATTTAAACATATTTTATTTAGAAAATAGTACTTGTGTCACACCCCGTGGATTTAATCCACCGCAGCAGACTCCTATAAACCCGGGAGCTCGGAGTATTCGAATACATTTTTAACTCTGCAGAGAGGTACCAATTTACCCGCAAGATATTCCACTTTCAAACCTTTCCTATCATAACAAATGATTGGACCCCTGACTCACTTCATATTGTGAGTGGCAAGGTGGAAATAACAAGAACTTTTGTTATGTTTTACTCACAATTCACCCCCGACCCTGTGGCTCTCAGCGAGGCACAGTTGTGGCAGGTTGTATCCAAACCTCCACCCCATTGCTTATTCCCATTACTGGGTCAGCGTGCTTGATCACCTTCAGTGATATGTGTGGGAGCCGCGCTCCGTGTTTATCGTGCATCACAACACATCTCATGCAGGGGTTTCATGTGCGATCCACATAATTACTTGTTCAGGCCTGTCCCATACCAGGCTTGCGGTTAGCACGTTGTTCATGCCACTAGACGCACAACACAAGGTTCTAGTCCTTATAGGCCAGTGACCAGACCATCCACAACCCTGCACCTTCAGTGCCTGCATCTCCTTTGCAGTCTAGCACCTCCAGTGCTACAGCCATCCACACCATTTTTCTGGTCACGGCTAGGGGTTTTATTTCATGAATATAAGTATATAAATACATATAATAGTTCATGGCACAAAACTTGTTTATTTCACATTTCACAGATAACCAGTCTAGTACTGCCAATTGATAAATCAACCATTCTCAATCTTTCACATGCAATATTGCCTATATTCAAGGTTATATTATAGCAACATTTAAATTATAGGTTCAAGATGAACAAGGATATGACTTGCCTTCCGCGTCGTAAGATACAGCAGTTGACGTCGGATCCGCAATGAAGTCCTCGAACTCGGGCTCTTGATCTGCTCTCCAATCAAACAAACAACCAATAATCATAATCTTTTCCATACATTATTATACTTTATGCAAAGATGCAAAGATGAAGTCTTGATGATTCTGAAATGATTTGGTTTAGAGGCTGATTAGGGTTAAGTTAAGAAAACCAATATTAAGATTAGCTGTCAAAGGTTTACAAGGTTCCAAATGTCTCCAAATATCAGAATGATATCAAGGTTGCGACTGGTTCGCTCAAAAACAGCGAACGTCTTTAGGTCGACATTCGGTTCAAAGCATCGACATAGGGTTGATGAATGATAGAGGGGTTATTTTAACTTGTGGTAGTAGAATAAAATGTAGATTATAACTCTACAAATTTAGTGGACAAAGTGGTTTTCGAATTACACAACCAGAAGTGGGTAAACAAGGTCAATGCCACTGGCTGACAAGCTCTGGCATAGAGCTGACAATGCCAAAAACTAGGGCTTAGCATAAATTTTGATCTGGAGCTCCAAATGATGCACCACTTTGTCTGGGAGGTAGGCATTGATAACAGGAACAATTAAGTCAACAGGATCTAGGGCAAGAAATGACTGGAAAGTAAGAAATTTGATGATGAACAGAGATGAACTGGTTGCACTAGCTCAGTTCTGGACAAGATCTTGGCATGGCTGTAACTTCCAATCTAGGCCGATCTAGGTGTCGGGCTAGAAGACAAAAATACTCAGGAGACTAGGGCACATCTAAATGACAAGGTTTCGAGGGCTGAAATGGCCGGGATCACTTTTCCGATCATCGTCGCCGGAGAAGAGACATTGCCAGTTGGGGGTTTCTGCTACAGGCCGAGAGAACTAAATTCCTTGCTTGGAGAGTATCTATGAGGTATAGGGAAGCTTCTGGTAACATCAAATTGACCGGAGGATCACCGGAGAAGCTTGGCGACGATCGCCGGTTTTCTGGTGAAGCTCGGTTTAGGGAAAAGGTTCGATTCTTGCTAAATTTCGAAATCCAACTTCACAGGCTTGCTTGATTTGGCTCACTGATCAATTTGCTTCACAGGTTCGAGGGCTAATTCGAATTGGTTTGGCCTGCATTGCCGGAACAGGGCAATCTTCGATTTTCAGCCAATTCCGGTGATCGCCGGCGTTAGGGGTCACCGGTGAGCAATTAAATAGTACTACACAGAGGGAAAGAGTAGGGAAACTCACTGATGGATTCAATTTGAAGGTTGATGCAGCGGATGAAGCTGGCACCGTGAGGCTCCTCGACGGCTCGCCGGAGAAGAAACGAAAACAGTAAATTCTGGAACTTAGCTGGTTTCTGGTAAAGTATGGAGAAGCTGCTGCACACAGTAGGGTTTAAATAGGCCAGGCAAAGATGACGAAGGGGAACAACGAAGTGATTGACTGCTGGTGATGAGGTTGCTTGCGTGCTGGACATCAGCGGCGAAGACACAGCAAGAACGGTGATGCGACGGCGACAAGCCTTCAGCTGATCACAATGTCGCTTCATCGGGACCTGGCGAAGCTTGTAGCAAGCGGTGGCGACAAGTACTGGCGCGGCGAGGCTACGTGGCGATGGATTGCTGACAAAGTTGCTGCTGATCGCGCGCGGGAGCAAACGCTGGTCGTCGACGTAGCAACGACGCTGCCACGGTGACGGCTGAGGCAAGGACACGTGCGTACTGGCATGCACGGTCACAAGTACGGCGAAGCTTGGCCGGCGGCGAACGTGCACGGCGCAAGAATCCACGGCGAGTCCTGGTCGCGTACAGCAAAAGGCCTGGTCGAATGCTGCTGTTGACTTGGTCGAAAATGGATTCATTTGCAATTTCAATTCTTTGAGTTTTGGACTGATCTGTAAATCTAATGATTCGGAAGGTTTGTTCTGAATTTGATTCTGCTATTTTGGCAATCTTTATTCCACAGATGATTTGGCAAGGATTGAAAATAAAATTTGGCACATTTGGATAGCTTTTGATACAATTGAAAATAGGGTAATTTAGGGTAAATTAGATTTGAGTTTTGTCGATTTCGAATTCTGGCATTTAGGGTTCGATTTTGATATCTGCACAGAAGAGAAACTTGTGGCAAATAGCAATTAGGAAAGATCTGCTGAAGAAATTCTGAATTTAGAGTTAATCTGGAGATTTTAGTCTTTCTAGGTTTTCAGATATCAGATAAGGACTAATTTGCGATAAGTCTTGGACTGATTTGTGAAAAAGGTTTAGATGATAAAATCTGGCTGTCAACTTTTTAGATTAAGGTATTGACATACCCATGATCATATTCCAGAAATAATCTGGTCTGAACTTGGTCAAATTTTAGGTTAAATTTGTATTTCTGAACTTATGGTATTTGGGTAATATAAGGTAATTCTGTTTTCGAAAACAGAATGGAGTTGATAATTCTGGGATTTAGAGATAGAATTAGATCTAGGTTCTGAAGACTTTTAAGTTCAAAGTAACTGATAGATCACATCTGAACAATCTGATCTTGATTTGAGGTTACAGGATAGATTTTGGAGATTTTAGGGCTTAGGATAGATACTGATCTGGATAATACTACAGATACATGCATGCATGCTATTTATGAAAAAGGAAATTTTCACCCCTAACTCAGGGTGTTACAGTGGCGCGCGAAAATTGGGAAAACGCACGGTACTGCTTCAATTTGAAAATGGCTGGACAGGCTTGCTAAGAGAGGGCTAAGGATCATTTGATTCTACTGCAGTGAGTGTTGAAAAGCACTAGAACAGGTTTAATTTCTGGAACAGGGGTCTTCTGGTTTTCCGGCGATCACTGGTGATGATGAGCGCTAGGATGCAATTGGTTGCTTGGACACGGGAAGATGGGTGTGTTGGACTCACTGGTGAGCTTGGATTGAAGTGAGGGGCTGTAGTTTGCTCTGGCGTCGATGGCCTCAGAATCGGCTCGTCGGGGAAGAAAGGGAAACAGTGAGCGAACTGGAAAAATGGCTAAGTCCTGGCGTTGTACTTCTTCACAGCGCTGAAGGGGTTTAAATAGGCGATGAGGCGGAGCTTGCGAGGGGAAACGGCGAGAGAACTTGTGCCGGGGACGAGACCGGCCGGGTGCAGCTGCGACAGCGGTGACCGGCGATGTGATTGCGCACTGGCGGTGTAGCTGCTCTACAGGCTTTGTCGATTGTATTGGGACTTCACCAGTGATGGCGCAGATGCGGAGGCAGTAGCAAAGCTCCGGCAACGACACGTAATGCATGCAATTGCCACGGCAATGGTTGCGCGCGCGAATGCGATGCTCTGGAGCACGGGCGTTTATCCGCTGGTCATGGCGCGGTACTGGTGGCTGGCACGTGCGCGCAGGGTGGTTCATTTGCTCACAAGAGTAGGCGACAAGAAGCGATGGCCGGCGGTGAGCAGCTGTGGCGAGAAAACGCGGCGTGGCTCCGGCGATGCAGCACTGGTCGAGGGCACGACCAGGCGCTGGTCGAAAACAGCAGCAAAAGACTAGAAGGGCTGATTTGCAATTACAAATTCTTGATTCCAGGGACCAATCTGTAAATCTGGCATTTGGCTTAGTTAGAAAGGGTTTTGGTTTTGCTAAATGAATCCACAAGGTTTAAGATATTGATCAGCAGCTAGGGATGACAAAATTTTGGACATTTAGGCAAGTTTTGAGATGAACTGAAAACAGGGTAATTAGGGTAATCTGGATTTTAGAAGTTAGACAAGGCTGAAACTAGGGTTTCGACAGGGTTTTGGAAATTCTTCCAGAAGGGAAAAATGTTCAGAATAGTGAAGGGAAGGTTTTCACTGAATCAAATCATGATTTGGAAATGATCTGTGGCTTTTAGCCTTTTTGGGGCTCCTCAGATATCTGAAAAGGACTAATTTGTGAATCTTTTGGATTGATCTGCGAAAATGACTTGAATGAGGGAGTTTGGCTGCCAACTTTTTAGGGTAACACTTTGGTATCACCAAGATCTCATCCTGATATGCAGATAGTCAAGGTAGGCTAGGGTTGGGAAAAACAGGGGTGTTACAACCTAACCTCCTTAAAAACAATCTCGTCCTCGAGATTCTGGTAGGTCTGAGAACAGGTATGGAAAGTTTCGGCGTAGCTCTTCTTCCTTTTCCCAAGTGGACTCTTCCTCTGAATGGTTGTTCCATTGGACTCTGCAGAATCTGATGGTCCTTGATTTTAGCCTCCTTTCGCTGATTTCAAGTATCTTGATGGGGTACTCTTGATATGACAAATCTGGCTGTACTTCCGCTTCTCTGGGAGATATCTGTTCTGTTGGCCTCTTCAGACATTTCCTCAGTTGAGACACATGGAAGACGTTATGTACTCCAGCTAACTCAGGTGGTAGTTCTAGCTTATATGCTACCTCTCCTTGCTTTTCCAGAATCTTATAAGGTCCAACATATCTCGGGCTCAACTTTCCTTTCATTTGGAATCGATGCACTCCTTTGTAAGGTGTTACTTTAAGATAGACATAATCACCTTCTTCAAATGATAGTTCTCTTCTTCTGTGGTTGGCGTAGCTTTTCTGTCGAGACTGAGCCGTTTTCATTCTTTCCTGAATGATCTTCACATGAGCTGTGGCCTCTTCCACTAGTTGTGGCCCTAAAAATTGCTTTTGACCCACTTCGGTCCAGTATAGTGGGGTACGGCATTTCCTTCCATAGAGTGCTTCGTATGGTGCCATCTTTATACTTGCTTGATAGCTGTTGTTGTATGTGAATTCAGCATATGGTAAGAATGATTCCCAAGAATCTCCATATTCCAACGTACAAGCTCTTAGCATATCCTCCAAAACTTGGTTTACTCTTTCAGTTTGTCCTCCAGTCTGCGGATGATAAGCGGTACTGAACTTTAACTTGGTTCCCAAGATTTCTTGCAGTTCCTCCCAGAACTTTGATACAAACTGGGTCCTCTATCAGATACTATTGCCTTTGGTACTCCATGCAAGCTAACAATTCTTGAAAGGTATAATTCTGCCAATTGTTTGGTTGAGTATTGGGTTCTCACTGGTAGAAAGTGTGCTACTTTTGTCAACCTGTCTACTATGACCCATATGGAGTCGTAACCTTTTCTGGTCCTCGGTAATCCTGTTACGAAGTCCATTCCGATTTCGTCCCATTTCCATTCTGGGATTGGTAGGGGTTGTAGCGGTCCTGCTGGCTTCAGGTGTTCAGCTTTCAAGATGCTACGAACTCAGCGATTTCTCTCTTCATCTTTCTCCACCAAAACTGACTCTTCAGATCTCGATACATTTTTGTACTACCCGGGTGGATTGAGTATGGGGTATGGTGAGCTTCATGTAAAATTGCATCCTTGATTTCCTTGTCATCCGGAACGTAGATTCGATTATGGTGCCACAAAATTCCTTGTTCATCTTCTCTGAAATCGATTGTGTTACCGAGCTTCATATCCTCTTTCAGCTCCTGGATATGTGGATCCGTTACTTGAGCTTTTCTGATTTGATCCTTTAACTCACATTCCATCCTTAAAGTAGCAATGGATCCTTGTTCAACCAATTCCAACTGTAGTCTTTTGAAGTCCTTGAGCAGTTGGTGTGGTAAATCCAGATTCTTTGCTTGGCTACAGTAGGACTTTCTACTCAAAGCGTCTGCCACCACATTTGCTTTTCCAGGGTGGTAATGGACCTCAAGGTCATAATCCTTGATAAGTTCCAACCATCTTCTCTGTCTCATGTTCAGATCCTGTTGTGTGAAGATGTACTTTAAACTCTTATGATCCGTGTAGATGTCACACTTATTACCCAATAAGTAGTGTCGCCAAATTTTCAATGCATGGACGACAGCAGCTAACTCTAGATCATGCGTTGGGTAGTTCTCCTCATGAGGTCGTAATTGTCTTGATGCGTAGGCTACCACTTTTCCTTCTTGCATCAGAACACAACCTAATCCTTGCTTAGATGCGTCACAGTAAACTTGAAAATCCTTCTTGACGTCAGGCAGTATAAGGATAGGTGCAGTTGTCAGTCTCTTCTTCAACTCTTTGAAGCTCTCTTCACACTTCTCAGTCCACGTAAATGAGGCATTTTTCTTCAATAGCTGGGTCAGTGGCCGGGTGATTTTGGAGAATCCTTCAACAAATCTTCTGTAGTATCCGGCCAATCCTAGAAAGCTTCTTACTTCTGTCACAGTCTCCGGTTGTTTCCATTCCATTACTGCTTGAATTTTCGAGGGATCCATGAATATCCCTTTGTCCGAAATGATGTGGCCTAAGAAAGAAATTTCTTTCAGCCAGAAGGCGCACTTATCAAATTTAGCATACAGCTGATGATCTGCTAGCTTCTTCAGCACTAGCCTAAGATGCTCAACATGTTCTTTCTCTGTCTTGGAGAAAATCAGTATGTCGTCCACAAATACAATAATGAACTTGTCCAGATATTCCATGAGGACTTTATTCATCAGGTTCATGAATATAGCTGGTGCATTCGTTAGTCCGAATGGCATCACTGTAAATTCGTACAATCCATATCTAGTTATGAACGCAGTCTTCGGGATATCCTTCTCTCGGACCTTCAGTTGATGATAGCCTGATCTCAAGTCAATCCTTGAAAACACTTGAGCTCCTCTAAGCTGATCGAAAAGATCATCAATCCTTGGCAGAGGGTACTTGTTTTTGATCGTCATATCGTTCAGCTTCCGGTAATCAATACAGAGTCTCAGACTACCGTCTTTCTTCTTGGCGAATAGCACTGGGGCTCCCCAAGGTGAAGAACTTGTTCTGACGAATCCTTTCTCTTCCAATTCTTCCACTTGCTTTCTTAGTTCTTCTTGCTCTTGACCTGTCATGCGTGCAAGTTTTCTAGCATAAGGGGCTGATCCAGGCTTCAGTTCAATGGCAAACTCCACATCCCGGTCTGGTGGCATTCCGGGGAGTTCTTCGGGGAATACTTCTGGAAATTCGTTGACCACTGGGACATCTTCTACTTTGATCTCTTCGGCACAATTCAGGCAATCCATGAGATCACTCAATGGGGTTCTGCTTGCACTGAATGTAACTTGTCTTTCCTCGGCATTGGTCAGGGTGACGGTCTTCTTCTCACAATCTATCTGACCTTTGTATTTGGTTAGCCAGTCCATTCCGAGAATGATATCTAACCCTTGAAGATTCAGAACTAGCAAATCTGCTAGGAATCCTAAGTTGCCGATACAGAAGGCAATGTCTCTACAGATAGATTTCACTGGCATTCTAGCTCCAGGGGATTGGATTAGAATGGAAGATTCTAGTGCAGACTCAGGCAGTTCACTTCCCAAAGCAAAAGATTTCGACACAAATGAATGCGTAGCACCCGAATCAAATAAAGTAACAGCAAGTTTAGAGATGAACTGAAAACAGGGTAATTAGGGTAATCTGGATTTTAGAAGTTAGACAAGGCTGAAACTAGGGTTTCGGCAGGGTTTTGGAAATTCTTCCAGAAGGGAAAAATGTTCAGAATAGTGAAGGGAAGGTTTTCACTAAATCAAATCATGATTTGGAAATGATCTGTGGCTTTTAGCCTTTTTGGGGCTCCTCAGATATCTGAAAAGGACTAATTTGTGAATCTTTTGGATTGATCTGCGAAAATGACTTGAATGAGGGAGTTTGGCTGCCAACTTTTTAGGGTAACACTTTGGTATCACCAAGATCTCATCCTGATATGCAGATAGTCAAGGTAGGCTAGGGTTGGGAAAAACAGGGGTGTTACATTGAAGTCTCAAATAGGGAAATCAAGTTGATCTTATAGAAGGTGGTGGCTCTATCTCATATGGATTGGGAACTCAAACTTCCAGATGTCCTTTGGGCATATCACATTGCATTCAAGACTCCGCTAGGTATGACGCCTTATAAACTTGTATTTGGTAAAAACTGCCATTTGCCTGTTGAACTATCACACAGGGTGTTATGGGCGTTAAAAGAACTTAACTGGGATTTCGACAAAGCGGGCCAAAGGTGAATCCTTGAATTGCATGAGCTAGAAGAGCTTAGGAACAACTCCTACGAAAGTTCCTTGATATATAAAGACAACACGAAGAAGTAGCATGACAAATGGATCCTTAAGCGTGAATTTAAACGAGGTGATTTGATTCTATTATTCAATTCTCGGTTGAAATTGTTCCCAGGGATTGAAATCACGATGGACTGGGCCATACGCGATAGAAAAGGATTTTCCATTTGGTACCATCGAGCTTCGAGCACAAAACGGCACCACTTTCAAGGTAAACATGCAACGTATCAAGCTTTACAATGCAAAAGACCAGGTAAGTATGCCAAACTCGGTCAATTCTTTTGATTCCATACAGTTTTGAATGACCGAGGATGTTCCATCAAGCAGGACATTAAACCAGCACTAGCTAGGAGGCAACCTGGCCCACTAACATGTAGTTCTCTCTTTTATGAACACAGCGGCGCAAAAATCACTCAATTCCGACACCGTTTGACCACCCAAACCTTGTTTTTCGTAGACTAGGGCTAACTCTTTTTGAAAAAAAAAAAACACACACAGACACACACAAAAAAATCATAATTTTCACACTGGCTGAGGTGACCATGACCACTTGCATGACCAATTTTGGGCTTTGTTTGGTTCAAACTTTCAAAAATCAATTTTTGACCTCAACCGAGACGAATGCGACCCGGTTTACGACCAATGGTGGCTTCGGTTAAGATTTTTCAAAAACTCAATTTTTCTTTTACCCGATACGAGCACGACCAGCACGACCAGAAAAATGACCAGTGCCATTTTTGGGTAGAAATCTTTCAACGAAAAACATTTTTCCAAAACCAACCGAGTTGAGCACAGGTACAAGCACGACCAGTGCCGCTTTCGAGTGAATTTTTAAATAAAATAAAGTTTTCTTCTTTCAAACTGATCCGAGCACAACCTCAACCACGACCAGTGTTGGTTTCGGGCTGTTTTCAAAGAAAAGTTCAAAACGTTTCAAAAACCAACCGATGGGACTATGATCTCAAACACGCCACGTGGCACACCCAGGTTGGATTTTCAAAGTATTAAAAGTTATTTTTATTTTTGACCACAAAAAATTCAAGGCGCGTCCTGCGTCCTGTGCCCGTATTTTGTCAAAATGAACCAAACAAAACCAACACACCCCGTGTTCATGATCGTGGCCTTGTCGGTGCGACCAACTGGTTGAATGCCGGCGCAACCGATCCAAACACTACCCGTGCCCGTGGTAGTGACCCTGTCGGTGCGACCACCTGGTCGTAGCAGGTGCAACCCAAGACAAACACAACCCGGAGCATGCCCCGTGCCCGTGGTCGTGCCATGCTTGGTTTCCTCTCCTTTTTCAATCGAAAGTGTCCTTTTTGCCTTCTTTTTGTACTTTTCTCACCCCAAACCTGCACAAGACCAACTTACCACCCTATTTAAAGCTCTCATCCTCTCCTCACACTTAGCTCCACAAATCCAAATCCAACCGTTCAAATTTTGATCTGACTGCGGATTCCGGCTCCTCGCACCTCGACACCCTCGGATATGAAGTTTTCTATGGCAATGACGATTCCCCGGAGCAATGTCAAGAAGGTAATGAAGTGCAAACGCGGTATATCTCCTCAAACCTTCTCCGATCCAGATTTTCCGTAGATTTACTTCACAAACCCTGATCATGTTGCTAGATTTATGCATTTAAAGATGTTCATGCCACTAGATCTTTAGGAATTGAAGATGATGTTAAACACCTACTTAGTAATGTGGGTTGCAATGCTCTTATAGGAGTTCCGGTTCTGACTTTTTGCGAAGTCGTATGGGAGATTCTAGCCTCCTTCGAACAAAACACTATACGTGCCCCTCCTGATGAAACTGAAGGTGCTAGATTTAGATTTGCAAATGTGGATTATAATTTTTCAATAGATGAATCTGCAAATCTGCTAGGGTTTAAACTCAGGGGAACTTTTCATGTTTCTATTATTTGCACCCTCGGTAAAATTTGGAGTGATATAGCTGAGGAAGGGCAACATCTTGTTTGACCCGGTAAATCCAAGGCCGCCAAAATTTGTAATCCAGTCTTTCACAATTTACAATGTCTCATGGCCGGAACAATTTCGGGCCGTGACAGTAATCAGGATAAAGTTTTAGAAACTAAGGTTAAATTTTTGTGGGCTATGTGAGGCAAAATTCACATATCATCTGCAGCCTACTTTGCCGGTCACCTCGAAAGTATTGGGAAGGATTTACGCAAAACCTCACCCATTGTCTTAGGTGGTTTAATGACTCACATAGCAATAGCCTTAGGGTTTGATGCTAAAGATTATCAAGAATCTATGCCCACAGCCACCTTAGATTTGAATGCAGTGTTTTCAATGGGGTTTTGTAGGAGGGAGGATAATTCTTTTCGTTGGATTATTAATGGCATTCCCTCTCTTCTTTTGCCCAATATTTCTCAAACTTGCTTATCTAATGAGCAGAATTGGAGAATGCTCCCATCTAGCTCATCTGATTCTAACTCCTCATGTGCTTCTGAGTCTAACCAACAAGCAGCGAATGTTATTGCCGCTTTGCATGTTTCGGTAGAGTCCTTGCGCACTAGTCTCTCCAACTTTAGGTCGGAATTTGCAGAATACAAGACTGTGATGGATTCCAGGATGAACCAACTCCATGGCCGCATCAATAGCATCTACGACTATCATTTAAATGCATGCCACATTTTTCCGAATGGCACATTTCTAGGCGCAGGTACCCACTATGGGGACAACCTCCACACCCAAGGACTTCCCCACAACTCTTTCATCCACCTACATATCCATCCTATACATTGCCACAGTTCTACCATTCTCCTCGACCGGCCTCCGACGAGTGATCTCCAAAGTACGCAAGTTTTTCTTTTTATTTTCCTTTCCTGTTTTGTTTCTTTTTGTTTTTCTTTTCAGGTTTTCACTTGTGACACCTTGGAATCAACATTGGAGCTACATGGACCGCAATATCCTCTTTCTCTACATCATCCTCCACAACATCTACCAACCTGAACCACAACTGCAAATGGTAATCTGTATCTCTCTCCATACATTGAGGACAATGTCTGATTTAGCTTGGGAGGGGGGTGTTCACTTAACCGTTTGCTTAGTCTAATTTAGCTTGGAGGATGTTCACTTCACCATATATTTAGTCTTCAGCAAATCACCATTCCACCACATTCCATCATAAATTGAAAAATAAAAAGAGATTTATCACCTGGAATGCCTAGTTTTGAAGAGGATATTTAATCAATTAGATGATTATTCTATCACATCTCTGCATATGATCCGTTAAACTTAGCTTTCTTAAAAATTTCCATTGCTTATGTTCAGTTTTATCTTAAATTGACCATTAAAGCTTGAACTTATGTATTAAATTGTACTCGATTTCTTCCAAATTGGAGATTTCTAATAAAATCATTTTTTGGAATTAACTCTCTTATGTTACTTTTTATGCCTAGATTGCTAATTTCCCTTCTCTTTAAAAATAAAAAAAATGTGTAAAAGTAAAGTATAATCGACCCACTAGGGGAAGGCAGTGGTGAATCGTCGACCAGTTGGGCAAAGAAAGATTTACTTAACTTATACACACAAAAAAAAACAAATATTTCAGTAAAATGGTTGCTTAAATTACAGCTTTGTCTAATCTCATGTAACGTATATGCGACCCGCTGTGGGGAGGCGGTGGTGAATCATCGACCAGCTGATAAAGGGAAGGTATATGGAGCATTGAGGTTGCTTACAAGGGCTCGGGACACCAACAAAGCTGTGTTTCTGTAAGTACACTTAAGTAAGCGTTTTCAGCTGTGTCTCCTCTCACTGCGAATGAATGATCCAGTAAAAACATTTTGACCAGGAGCATGAAAAAGTTGAAGAAGAAAAAAAAATATAAAAAAGAGAATGAGTGTTCTAATTTTTCTTTAGAAAAGGACAATCTAGCAACTTTGTATAGATCACAGCATAACGAGTGTTTTCTTTGCATGGTTTATTCTAAATCCTATATGAAAGAAGATTGTTAAGACAATTTAATTTATTAAGCTCTCTCTTTTCTAAGGTAGAAATTTGATAAGCTTAATGTATGCATTTGGAAAGTTTAAATCGCTAAGATCAATTGCCTCATATGCATATATGTGTTGTGAATCTTCAGAAGATTGCTTATTGAAAATAAGATAAACCAAGGCATCTCAATTTTTGGAAAATCATTCACATTCTTTGCTTGAGGACAAGCAAAATGCTAGCTTGGGGGAATTTGATAAGTGCTAACTTGGTAACACTTTTACTCTAAGTTTAGTATTGAAAACATGTAAAATCATGCTTAAAACTCCTTTGATGCGACATTTTATGTGCAAAATTTGATTATTTTCATAAATTGCTTTCACGGTTTTGTTCATCATGTTTCAAAGATCAAACCTCCAAATTTGGGGCAATTTCGACCACATTTGAGCCTTCAACGATCAAGAAACCAAACTGGAGAAGCAAAAGAGTCCTGGTCGAAGTCAATTTGGCGGGTAAAAATCGAGAACCGTACGAAACGGGAGCGAAAAGTGACTTGTACTCAAAAAAGACCCCTGCTTGAAGATGATTCCCGCTCAGTTCGGCTACGCTATGTGTTTGGTCTTAAAATCGCCACATGTCTTGGTCGTGATCGAGTCGGTTTTGGCCACGACGTGTGTGCGGCTGTGATTGTGCCACATGTCCTGGTCGTGTTTGAATTGGATTCCTCGGCATGGTATTGACCATTTTGATCCAAACTGGTCGTTGTGTGGTGTATTTGACCTGGATTGGTCGTGGATGGGCCGATTTGAAGCGGGTTTGATCCAAACTGGTTGTTTGTGGCCATTTTGATCCAGTTTTGACTCAAAGTGGTCAAGTGTCGTTGGTTTTAGCTAGATTTGGTCAGTTTTAGGTCGTATTGGATTAGAACTGGTCGAATCTGGTCGGTTTTGACTTAGATTTGTCCATTCTCATACTGTTTGAAAGCAGAGTTCATCGCCTGCACAACAAGGAGTTATTTTTGGACACGTTTTCCTAAGTACTATAAATAGAGAAGCTTTTGGCTCAACTTAGCATGCCTTTGATGCATTTTCATATCTTTTCTTAGGTTTAGAAGCCATTAGGGCTTAGTTTTAGTTTAGAAGAGCCCCCTTCTCTATTTTATTTGCTTTTGTAAGCCAGCTGACGAGGATTGACACCCGAGTCAGTTCAAAATAAGTGCACGACTGGTTCAAGATAGATTCGAACTAGACACGTGCCTAGCGGTGCGAACTCAAGTCATTCCGAGAAGTACCAGCCCGAGGTCGCGAACTGTACGCGATCAGATCACAGTCCTTACGCGATCAGACCGCAGCTAGTGCGCGGTCAGGAGTCCGTATGTTGTGCGCGGACAGAAGGCTAAAGATGTTGCGCGGTCAACCAACATCGCGCGGTCAGAACACTTTCGACTAGGGAACGTGGGATTAATCTACTTCTGCTACAGGAATATCCCAAGTATCTCAAAGATTCTTCCACGTAGAGGAAAAACCGTCAGGAGGTTAATACGTGCAGTTATCCATCAATAACACGTGTTAAACTTGCGTGGGAGTTGAGAGCGGTTCTCTAAACCGCATCCAAGCAACCGTTTGATGCCGTTACGACTTGGCGCCCTTTCGGCCAGTATAAAAGGGCGGCATGGTGTATCAAACAGGACATCGAGAGATCGAAGGATCACGAGATACAACACATCTTACTTAAAGAATCAAACAGCCAAGACTACAGCTTAGATTAGATAGCTTCCATAAGCCTTCCAGGCTTCATTTTGTACACTCATACAGGGAAAACCTTCGCCTGTGAAGGTCTTTTCCCGTCATTTTTTAACTCTTTACTACACATAGTGCAATCCTAACACGACGTAGGGCTATTACTCCCACCATCGAGGGTCCGAACCTGTATAAACTTCTCTATGCTCCAGTTCTTCATAATTCTACATACCTTCCCGGAGGGTCACCCTTAAATGTCTCACTGTTTATAAATTCTGCATAAGTTCGGCTAAGGACCCCGAGTTCGAATCGTCGACACCAGCAAACATGGCAACTTCAATTTTCAAGCAATCAAGTAAGTTTTTATTTATTTCTTATTGTTATTTTTGCATTACTATGGCTTTTAGTGAGTAGATCCCCTCTAGGGTTAGGGATGACCTAATCTTGACAGCGTGATTTTTCCTCAGTCCTTATTTCAAGTTTTGGAGTAATTTCGTGATGTTTTCTACCTCCAAACCCTAAATTCTAGCTTCAACAACAGACGTAACAGTTGAGCCTTAGCAAGAATTTAAGGGAGTTCTTGAGTTCTTGCGCCTTGACGCGGAACCCTGAACATGAGAGAGGCTCTCGCCAAATATGACAGTGGAAGCGATCCTCTGACTGTTGACCCAGTGCCCCGAACTAGAAACTTAATTTGTATTGAAAAACAATTGAAATTAACTTACAATTCTCAGACCTTGGATAGAATTACGCCGGATGGTTATAGAATTCCCGAACCCTAGATTTTCATTCCAGCTTGCAAACCCTAGATTGTTAGACTTAGTTGTAGAAAAACAACCACCCCAAAATCATTTAGACTTAATTAGTGATCCCTTAAGTTAGAAAGATGAATACGCTTGTTCCTCATGGAATTCGGCCCTTAAGTGGTCAACGTTCAACCGTTCACTTGAGGTTATTACTACACATCGCACTCGACCCTTTCGGGTGCGATCATGAACGACTGGGAGGATGACTTTGCTCTGTCACGTGACTTGTCGCCCTGCCAAGAATCATGTTCTGGGGGGGCGCCTTTGGTCTTTGATTTCTCTGGGGCAGCAGAGAGTCCTCTCACGGTGACACCTAGGGCGCACATAGTTAAAGGTGAAGGTTTATTTTTTCTTCCCAAGGGCTACAATCCTTTGGAACACTTGATGACATCTGATGACACAGATGGTGGGATGAAGCCTTGGGGGGTGATCTCAGCGTTGGAACACAAGGACAGACCCACGTGGACGACTCCCTCACCACACCTTTGGGAATAGTGGGCACTTCGTATTGATTACTCGAGTCCCCAAAGTAGGTTTTTGTCACCGATTGAAACTAGGGTTCCTAGTCGAACTTATGCAGATTTGTGTTGTTTAATATGGAGGCAATTTCAGATGTGTACCAAGTAAACCACTATATCAATGAATCTAATGACACGAGATTTATGCAGGTTCGGGCCCTCAAAGGATTGAGTAATAATCCTACTTCATGTTGTGCTTTTACTATCAGTGTGATGAATTACAAAGAGAGATAGATGTAAAGTCTAACAATCTCTTATTATCTTTGTCTAAGGATCTCTCGGTCTCTCTCCTTTTATCTTCTCCTTTCCCTTTTATACTTATCGAAAGGGTGCCAATAAAGAGAGGTTTAGCCGTTGTTGGTAACTTCCAGCAGTTCTGATGTGCGGTTGAGATATGTGGTTATAGCATAACTGCATATTCATCCTTATCTTCTTTGACGGTTGTCACATCTGTAAGAAAGATACTTTATCCTGAGATCATGTTTGGGACAGCTCAACCGCTACCTAGGATTAATACGAGTCTTCAATAACCATGGTCGCGTACTAGCTACGACCATGTATTGTTTTTACTCTTGTCTCCATGATCTCTATGGTCGTGGGAAGAAGTCTTCACGACCATAGTACTCGTGGGTATATAAGACTGTAGTCCTTTCCATTGTCTTTGTGACCATGGAAAGGTATAAATAACTCAGGTCTCATTCTGCAGCCTTTGCGAATATAAAACAATATGAGAGACTAACTCGGGCAATAATCTCCGTCAGTTTTCCTAATGAACCTGGGGGAGGCCAACGACTTCACTTAGTGCTTGATGACCTCGACGGTCTAGGCATACACCTGGGATGCGACCACGCAGGAGTGCTATGAAGAAGTAGCTCCCCCACTTTTTCTCATCCCCTAACCCATCTGGTGTCCAGGTTACTGCATTGTCCTAGGCCCTCGGGGATCAAATCTCCAGGGATATGATGGAGGCGATGAAGGAGGTGGCTACTGAGAAGGCCCAGAGGAAAGAGGCCCTCTAGAAGGTAGTTGTGGTTTGGGCGCAATTTGAGGCCTCCTAGAAGGAGAAGGCTTTCCTCAGGGTCTAGCTCAAGGTGACCAAGGCCGTCATCTGGGGGACTTAGGACTTGCCTGTGTAGTCGAGGCGATGGTTGGCACTGGGGATAGGGTTCACTCGACGCTCGACAACCTAGAGCTCGAGTTGGAGCCGGAGCTAGTCCAGGAACCACCCAAGTCTGTGAAGGGGGACCATGTTCTACCTTGACCGGTAGCGCTAGAGGCTCCAGGGTAAACTACAAGACTGGGCAATTGTCATCTCCGGTAGCCCTGTCGTGGGCGCCCTAGGAGATTTTGTAAAAACTTTTTACTTGAATGGAATACTAAAAGTTTTTGTTGGCTCTATCGTGTCGTGTGCTCAGTCTTTATTATTTTGTATAGTTTGTTGAGGAAGTGTTGTGTCTAGGAATCGAGTCTGTCAGGTCCCCGGCATAAGGGGTGTTGAGCCTTGAGTCAATTGAGGTGGTCCGAGTGTTATTGATCGTGGCCTCTCGGGAGGGAGATAAGCGCAATTCCCTAGATGAGGGGGGATAAGGTCCCCATAACGCTTTGCCTTGGTTAGGCTCCTTGTCAAAGGTGTGAGCATTGGTCAAGGAATTGGGGGCTTTGACACTGTCATTCTTCACCTGGTACCCCAAATGACACCATGTTTTTCCTGGAGGAATCATGGGTTGGGGAGTACTTTAGGCCACTTTTATCAAATATAGTTTCTCAGAGGGATGGGGGGCTTATGAGTCTATCGTTGGGGCACTCGATCCCCATCTCATTGAATCCGCAAGAGTCCTTCGGTACTTCCAAGGTCACCTTAGGTTAGGCTCATGTTTTACTGGGGGGAAGGGTTCCGCCGGAAGTTGTATCTTCCACTAGGGAGGAATGTTCTTGGGCTTTTCCTTCAATAAATAGAAGTGTTTCTTCATGATGAATATTACTTTTGTATGTTTTAGAGTTCGCTCTAATAAGAAAAACTTTTTGTGATGATTTCTCTTGTTGGGCTTTGGCGAGGCAAAGGGTCCTAGAGAATGCAAGTTGTTAGGGACCAAGGGTGACTGGCGAACTTGAGCTCCAACACAGTTAGTGGTCCCAAAGGAGACACGTGGCCAAGGGATAAGAGTGACCAGGGAGCTTGGGCTCCAGTGCGGCTAAGGGTCGTAGAGGGGGTGAGTGACCGGGTGGCCTAGAACATCAAGGGAGCTTGAGCCCCAGTACGGTGGAGTGACTTAGGGGCAAAGATTGACCAGGGAATTTGAGCCCTGGTGCGGCTAAGGTCCTGGAGGATGCGGGTGACCAGGGTGAAGGGTGACCTGGGAAGTTGAGCCTCGATGTGGCTAACGGTTCTGGAGGGCATGAGTGGTTGGGGGGCTGAGAAAAACTAGGGAGCTTGAGCCCTAGTATGGTGAAAGGTCCCAGAGGATGCTGGCGGCGGGGGCCAAGGGTGATTGGCGAACTTGAGGCCTAGTGCAGCAAAGGGTCATTGGGTATGCTTGGTTTGATCCCGTGTGGGCCCCCACCCCTCAAATTATTAGGGGTGATCTAGGTGATCAGGCCCGATGGTTGCGAGAAGAATTAGCGAATGGTGGCTTTAGATGGAAATGAGCTAGGAATTCCGTTTGGGTAGTCTATCCGGAACAAGCCAGTATGGTGATGGCGTATGTTTGAGCGCTGGGGTGTTCATTGGGGGATGAGTCTGATAAAGGAACCCATTACTGTGGTCAAGGACTGGGTTATCACTTGCCTCCTTAGTCCAAAGGAGTTAGTGCAAGCTGCCTAGGGGTGACCGGGTCATAGCCACTTGTTCTTAGGGGGCCAAGTATATGCCCATAGCTAGTGGGATGACCACTTGTGCTTAAGAGGTCCCTTGGCCTCTGGTTTGATGCTTTGAGCATGTATTTATAGGAATGTGAGGCACATAAAAGGTGTGCTTGTTTTGTGTTAACCTGTTGAGTTACAAGAGTACATCGTATGTAGAATTTGGGGAACAAATCAATGTTCCATGCAGTTCTTGGTCTTCAAGATTGCTTAACTTGTATGTGCTTGAGCCAAGCACCCTGGAGATGCTATGTGGGCCTTCCCATTTGGTGTCGAGTTTCCCTTGTACTATGGGGTTAGTGACCCATTTAAGCATGAGGTCTCATGCCCTCGTTGTGTGCTCTTGGACACGCTTATTATAATAGCACATCGCTTCACATTATTAAGCGACGTGCTACAAAAGGGCTTGGTCACCCTATTCTTTAGTGAGATCAACATGGAGACATTGGTTGTTGTCGTTAAGCACTTCAAGGAGTTCAACATGAAGCGATCGTAGTCAAAACTTGACCGGGAGGACAACTTTGCTGCGGTAGATGAGCGAGAACAGGGTTCTCTCCGTGACTCAGTTGGGGGTCATACAAAGTGACCGGAGTACGCTCTAGAGCTTGTCGGCCCAAGCCCCTTTCTTGGTGGTGTGTTGCTTGAGCCAATGCTGGATGCCTTGGAGCAGGAGGACATTAACTCTCTTGACTTCCTCATTAGATTGAGGTGAGCAAAGGAGGTGAAGTAGATGATGATTCCCAAGGTTTGGTAGAACTCGTTGAAAGAAGTTGAATCGAACTGTGTTCTGTTGTTGACGGTGAGCTCTTTGGGGGTGCTGAAACGGCAGACAATTTTCTTCCAAAAGAACTTCTGAACCACCCACGAAGTGATGCTGGATTGGGTTTAGTCTCCACCCACTTATAGAAGTAATCTATTGCCACCACCATGTATTTGTATCATCTCGGTGCTAGTGGGAATGGGCCGAAGAGATCCATCCCCTTCCTGGCGAAGGGCCACATGATTAATATTGATTTTAGAGTGGTGGTGGGTAGATTCGTGGACTTGGACATCCTCCGACATCCAATGCATTATTTGAGGAGATCGTCAGCATCGTAGGCCATGGTTGGCCAACAATACTCTTAGTGAAGGGCTTTTGCAGTGGTGCCATGAGGGGCTAGGTGAGACCCGCAATGCCCCTCGTGTATGTCATTGAGTGGTTGGATGCCCTCGTTGCGAGAGATGCATTTTAGGAGTGCGGAAGCTCCCTTTTTATAGAGGGCGCCCCCTAGGAGGATGTAGGAGCACGCCTTTATTTTGGGGCAATAGGCCACTACTTCATCAGTGGGCTCTTGCCCCTTGCCAAGAGAGCAATTATGGGGTTGATCCAAGTGGTGTTTTGCACGATCTTGGCCACATCGTGTGGCACGGGCGAGCCTCCTTGACCCGCCTTAGGTCTTGTTGAGGGTTTAGGGATAATTTCCAAGAAGGCCCCTAAAGGGATGGGCCCATGTGCGTTGGCTACCCTGGCTAGCTTATCTGGTTGGTTATTTTCCTTGTGGGGAATGCAGATGGGTCTTGAGGCTGTCGAAGTGCTTATCCATCTTTCTTACTTCTTCAAGGTAACTTCTTAGATTAGGGTGAAGGCATTAGCACGATTTGTCCATTTGGTTGACCACTAATTGAGTCTTCTTTAACAAGCAGTCGCTTGATGCCCATGGAATAGGCGAGCCAGAGCCCCACAAGTAGTGCTTCGTATTTGGCCACATTATTGGTAGCCTAAAAGTGGAGCCTCGCGGCATACTTGAGGGTCTTGCCTTTCGGATTGGTGAGGACCACTCCTACTCCCATGCCAGAAAGGCAAAAGGAGCCATTGAAAAAGAGGGTCTAGTGTGGGTCAAGTGCTGGGGTGGGGGCGAGTTCTGCCGCCCACCAATCTATTCACCCTATGGTTTCCTTATTCCTCAATACCTCTCCAAGAGGGAAAGAGGATGAGACGGTGATGGAGTGCCCCAAGAAGTAATGGTATAGTTTTGTCGATGCTTTGAGCAGGGCGTAGCAAATTATTTCTACTTCTGTGTAGTGTAGCATTGTGCCTTGGAGTGCTTTGCTCACGTAGTAGACAGGGTGTTGTGGCCGTTTTCTTCTTGGACAAGTACCGCGCTAGTAGCGATGGTAGTCATGGTGAGGTACAACAAAAGTGGTTCACCAGGGTGAGGGCTCACGAGCATTGGAGGATCGTGAGGTACTTTTGCAAGGCTTCAAAGGCTTCGTGGGCCTCTTGAGTCCATTGGAAGCCTCTAGGCCTCGAAGGACTTGGAAGAAGGGGAGGCCATGTTCAATCTATCGGAAGACGGAGCGGCTAAGGGCTGCCATGAGTTCCATGAGCCTTTGGACGTCCTTAATGGACTCCAGGGGAGGCATCTCATGGATTGCTTGAATCTTCTCGGGATTGACTTCGATGCCTCTTTGCTAGAAGGAATCCACAAAGCTTTCCCCCTTGGTTGCTGAAGACACATTTCTTCAGGTTGAGTTTCAACCCATATTTTCACAAGTTGCGAACACCAGGTCTTCAATGTGGGAGGTTTCCCAGAGGCTTTTGACAACAGCGTCATCAGCATAGACTTCTATATTGTGCCTGATTTGGTCTTTTAGAATAAGGCACATGAGGGGTTGGAATGTAGCCTGTATGTTTTTTTAGCCCAAAGGGCATGTGAATGTAGCAGAATACACCTAGGGGGTGATGAAGCTCATCTTTTATTCATCCTTGATCGCCATTTGGATGATGTATCCAAAGGAAGTATTGAGAAAGCTTATTAGCTCGCACCCTACTGTGGAGTTCACAAGTTGGTCGATGTAGGGCAGCAGAAAGTTGTATTTTGGGCAAGCCTTGTTGAGATCGGTGAAATCGACACACATGCGCCACTTGCCATTAGCTTTCCCTACGAGGATGGGATTGGTGAGCCACTCAGGGTGTCACACCTCGCGGATAAACCCTTCATGGAGTTTGGCGATTTTCACTCTTATTGAATCTTGGCGTTCAAGTGATAGCTTTTGCAGCTTCTGCTTGACGAGCAGGTGGATCTTGGCCACGACAAGCTTATGCTTGGCGACTTCCCGGGGGATGCCCTTCATGTTAGAGAGCTTCTAGGAGTTAACATCAGCATTTTTGCAAAGATGATGATATAATCGACTGACTCCTTAGGGTGTGTGGCCCCTATGAATCTTCTCTTCATCCCCCAGAAAGAGTTGCACCTCGTGGAAGCGGTGGGGGAACGGCGGCCTCTGGGACTAACGAGGGTCCGGGGATCTTCATGCAGAGATAGTTTGGGTGAATGGCTGTGCCAAAGTGGTGAAGGGTCGTCCTATAGATTAAGATATTATAGGAGGAGGAGAGGTTGAACACATCAAATCAGACAAGTTTGATTTGTTAATTTTTTGGGGTTTCGAATATCATGTGGAGGTCTATCTTCCCAATAAGATAGATAGCCTTGCCCAGCACGAAACCTTGCAGTAGCCTAGTTATCGATTGGCGCAATTTCTCATGGTACTTGCATGGCCTCAAAGACCTTTAAGTAGATGACATCCGCCATCTCCCGTTGTCGATTAGAATCCTTGCCACCTAGCATTTATAAATGGTGGTTGAGACAAGCAAAGCATCATCATGCAGGAAGCAGACATCGGCAACGTCTCCTGTGGTGAAGGTGATGGGGTTATCAGCCCATTTGGGAAGTTG
Organism: Pharus latifolius; assembly: GCA_019359835.1. NCBI lineage: Eukaryota > Viridiplantae > Streptophyta > Magnoliopsida > Poales > Poaceae > Pharus > Pharus latifolius. The sequence continues at coordinate 14,619,216 of CM033330.1, forward strand.
AGTGGGCGGGAGGGCCTCGACCACCTCCACTTCACAGGCGTACCCCTTGTGTTGCTTCTTAGAGTCTCATTCGGAGGCTGAACCTTTGAGAATGACATTGATGTGGCTCTGGGGGCCTTTGAATGGCAAGTTTGGAGTGGGAGCTCTGCTCCCTTCCCCCTTGTCTTTGTCTTGGAGGGTTAATTGTGGGGGCGCTGAACCCCCTGGTCCACCTTTCTCCCTCTATTCGAGGTAGGAGATGAAGTGGTCCATGTGACTTCGGCAGTCTTTGGTGGCATGGGAGTTCGATCGGTGGTATGCGAACCATGTCGTTGGTCCACCCCCGGGGGCGGCGAGTTTGTCCCCCTCGTGGGGGCGGGAGCTTCTTAACTTTGGTTTCCCTTCTGTGTGGGGCATTTCGTGCACTCGGCAACTGAGGGGTTGCCTCCATCTTTGAGGACAAAGGTGTTTTGAGGCCTTGGCCCCCTCTTGTCGTCAAATTCCCCTACCTGTTGATCAGTCTTGAAGCGGTGCGATTGATGTAATACCACAAGAGAATGGTTTAACGTTGAGCACTTGAGGGTCAAATTCCACGAGGAACAAGCTTATTCATCTTTTAGGTTAACAGATTGCTGATTAAGTCTAAATGATTTGAGAGGGTTATTTTCCTACTACTAATCTACTACTAAAGCTATCAATCTAGGGTTTAAAGTATTAAAGAGCAAGTATGAAATCTAGGGTTTTAGAAACAGGAAGGAAAACCTAGGGTTTCGGGAATTCCATAACCATCAGGCGTAATTCTATCCTTGGTTTGAGAACTGCAAATCAGTTTCAAGTGTTTTCCAAGACAAATTAAGTTGTCAGTACGGTCATTGGTACAATGGTCAGAGGATCGCCTCCACAATTAAGTTTGGGGAGAGCCACTCTCCTGTTCAGGGTCCTGTTTCAAGGCACAAAATGACTCCAAAACTCCTATAAATTCTTGTTAAGGTTCAACTGTTATGTCTGTTGCCAGAACGAGAATTTAGCGTTTGGAGGAAGAAAACATAAGAAACTAACTGCAAAACTTAAGATCGGGATCGAGGAGGTATTACGCCTTCCAAATTAAATCATCTATAATCCTAGAAGTGAATTACTCACAAAAAGCCATAAAATATAGAAATAGTAAGAAATAAATGAAAACTTACTTGATTGCATCAAAGAATTAGGTCTGTCATCCTTGCTGGCTTACAAACCAAAAACTAGAATAATAAGAGAGAAGGGGGCTCTTCTAACCTAAAACTAAAGTAAAAAGGCCTCTAAAGCATGTTTAATTGAGTCAAAAGCTTCTCTAACTAAACCGAACTAAAAAGGCCTCTGAAGCATGTTTTATTGAGTCAAAAGTTTCTCTATTTATAATACAATAAGTTAATGTGTCCAAATATAACGTAACGTGCAGGCGACGGAATCCAGCTTCAAACGGTGCGAGAAACAGATAAATTAGAGCCAAAATGACTCAAAACCACCCAAAGTGCCTTGGGACTCGAGCCAGGCACAATTAGTGGCACGAGTTGTGCCTTGGTCTGAGCATGGGTCGTGCCCATGGTTGTGTTGGGCTCGGTCCAAGGTCCCCAAGGCCTTTTTTGTCCAATTTTTGTGTTTTTCATTGAAACTGATCCAAACAAACTCGAAGCACTCCCAAATTTTGTACACATGATCCTTGGAATATATTGAATACAACCATTAAAGAGGATTGTAAAAAAGATACAAAAATTTACATAAAATGTGTCATTGAAAAAGTTTTCAGCAAGTTTTCACTAGCCAACCTAGACTAAAAGCACTACCAATTAAATACTTATCAAATTCCCCCAAGCTAGTATCTTGCTTGTCCTCAAGCAAAGAATGTGAGTGAATTTTCCAAAAATTGGAATGCCCAGGTTAATCAGATTTTCAATAAACAACTTTTGGCAATTAACATCACATCGAGACATATGAAACAATTGATCTAAGAAATTTTAAAATTTTCAAGTGCAAGTACCCTTAACCTACCCGATCAAGTGGCTAAACTTTCCGCTGACATGGATATCGTGCTTGCTTGGATTAAGCAGCAGTCCATGGCTGTACCTTTTGAAGTTGATGCTTCAAAAGGCAAGGTTAAGGGTGTGAAGATTGGTGAAGACTTGTGTAGGCTAAATGAAGATGAAGACGAAGACGACCATAAGGCCGACGACCTCGCCAATACCTCCTTAGCTGTCGAATCTTTCAAGGTCGAAGCTAAGGTTGATATACCCATATATGATGGGGTGATCGATGCCGAGAGACTGGACGCATGGATCGATTAGCTTGAGACCTACTTTGACCTATGTGGGTTCAGTAGTGCTTACAAGGTGAAGTTCGCATCTTTGAAGATGAAGGACCATGCCAAGACATGGTGGAAGGCCCTTCTTGCTAGTGGTGAAGCTGACGACCTTGTGTGGGGTCAATTCAAATGACTCCTATGAAAAGAATTCTACCTAATGGGTTATCTCGAGGAGAGATGAGAATGTTGGCATAGATTGTACCAATGGCTCGATCAATCCGTCCTGGATTACATGACAGAGTTTCAGAGACAGGCAATGGTCATTGGCCTCTCGCTCTTTGATCCTCAAGTTTTCCGAAAGTACATGTCTAGACTTCAGAAATTGATCAGTGTTGAGCTAAGCCTGTTCGGTATCCATGACATCACGACCGAGAGCACGACTGCTATGGCGATCGAGAAGAAGAACAAATCCCGCAACATCTAATCAAGATAAGGCTAAAGCAATGATCTTTATTCTCCATCACCTATATGAAGGACTAACAATCAATTACCTTAGTATGAAAGATCCGCTTGTTCTTTGAAACAACCTAAAGGAAAGGTATATATAATCACCAAAAAAAGTGATTCTCCCTAGAGCTCGTTATGACTGGATGCACCTGAGGTTTTAAGATTTTAAAATTGTATCTGAGTATAATTTATCTATGTTTAAAATTAGATCACAATTGTTGTGAAGAGAGAAAAAATTAATGATGAGGAAATGTTAGAGAAAACATACTCTACTTTTCATGCATCAAATGTGCTCTACTAGTAGCAATATCATGAGAAAGGTTTTAGAAATATTCTGAACTACTTTCTTACTTACTAGTGATTGAACAAAATAATGAGCTTTTGATGAAAAACCAAAAAACACGTCCAACTATGCTTCATTCCCTGAAGCGAATGTGACAACATATAACCATAATAATCAAAACAGAGGTAAAAGCAATGATCATGGTGGTGGTAATTATGGTGTTCATTTTAAGAACACACTTGACCTCTAGAAGATGCTAGAAAAGGAAGATAGAGGTGATAATATAAAGGTGTTGCATAAAATGTTTGCTATTGTTGTGGCGGCAAAAGTTACTGGTGATGTATTTATCATACGCCTGAAACACATCCTGTGGAATTCAATCATGCATCACTGATCCCGAAGGAACTTTGGGTCTTTCAGGTCGAGTTCACAAAGGCTTTGCGACTTCACAAAGGCTTTGCGACTTTGCAAAGGCTTCATGATCTATTCGAGTTCGGAAAGGATTCGCAACCTTGGAATAGTTCGCAACCTTGGAAAGGGTTCATGACCTCGAGAAGGATCCGATCTCTGGTCGGATTGTATTCCGATCCATATACATATAATTGAGTCCTATATGTTTAGATTTAGTTAGTTGTCCAAGTCTAATACGTTTAGATTATTGAGTTTGATACATATTCATACAATTGGACTATAAATACTTTTTAATAGTTCTAGTTTAGATCATCGGAAAGTCATTGAACTTATTTAAGTCTTAGACATATAGTTCATTGACGTAGGTGAGTGCATCCTAACGTTCGACGTGTACAAGATCCCTCTTTGAAATAAAGAGTGTGTTATCTTTTGAACTGTGTTTTCGATCAACTTGGGTTTCGGTAATTCCAAGTAAGATCCTGTTATTCTGCATATTAGCATCTGATCAAGTATAGTCGAAGCCCATCCATACTTCAATCAGAGCAAAGCAGCATCTGGTCAAGGCTAGATCAAAACTCGGTCCAGCCCGTAATCAGATCAAGTTGGTATCAGAGCAACTATCCTATCCTGTGGATGGTGAAGACTCGCCAGGGTTACAAAACCTCCAGTGAAACTCCAGGCGATCATTTGATAGTTCCTACAGTGATGTCTCTGAAGATGTCTGACGTGCTTGCTTGGATTAAGCAGCATGCCATGGCCTTACCTTCTGAAGTTGATGCTTCAAAAGGCATGGTTAGGGGTGTGAAGATTGGTGAAGAGTTGTGCCGGATAGACGAAGATGAAGACGACCTCACCAACACCTCCTTAGCTGTCAGATCTTTCAAGGTCGAAGCTAGATATACCCATATACGATGGGGTGATTGATGCTGAGAAGCTGGATTCTTGGATCGACCAGCTTGAGACCTACTTTGAGTTGCGAGGTTTCAGTAGTGCTCAAAAGGTGAAATTTGCACCTTTGAAGATGAAGGACCACTCTAAGACATGGTGGAAGGCCCTTGTCACCAGTAGTGAAGCTGACGACCTTGCGTGGGGTCAATTCAAATGACTCCTACGACAAGAATTCTACCCGATGGGTTATCTCGAGGAGAGATGGGATTGTTCGCACAGATTGTATCAGCGCGGTGACCAATCTGTCCAGGATTATACAACGGAATTTCGGAGACAAGAAATGATCATTCGCATCTCGCTCTCTGATCCTCAAGTGTTCTGAAAAAACACATCTAGACTTCAGAAATCGATCAACGTTGAGTTGAGCTTGTTCGGCATCCAAGATATTCCGACCGCGAGCATGATTGCTATGGTGACCGGGAAGAAAAAAAAATCCCGGAACGGCAAGGACAAGAAAGAGAATTTGTCCTCATCAAAAGGAAAGTTGAGTCTGAAGAAGATTACTCTAAAGTCTAGTACGGGCATCTCTTGTGATCAATGTCATGTTGCCGGGCTTACAAAGGATAAGTGCTATAAGCTCCATCCTGTGCTTCGGCCAAAGAAATGGACCAGGGATGAGAACAACTACAACTATTATGGCTCCACTCGAAGGAGTTGTCTGCGTGAATTCGGTTCATGAGGCGCATAAGACCTTGTCTCTTATGCACTACCGAAGGAGAAAGGTTCAGATTCACCTGATGACCATCGCTCGACCGAGGACTTGTTCACTATCAACATCCGGGTGAAGCACGAAGTCGTCGCAGCAATATTCGGTCCCGGATGTTAGAAGAATTTGATTTCCGCTGGACTGGTTTACATTCGACGTGAACTAACAAATTACGAGTCAGTGTGTGTTGAAGTTTGCAATCTCTGCTCGATATATCGACGAGGTTCAATGCGATGTTGTTCCTATCGATATTTGTTAGGTGATCTTTGGGAGTTCGTTCTTGTATGATCGAGACACTCACTTCCATCGACGAGCACAAGAGTACAAGCTCACTAAAGATGGAGTTAAGTTCGTGATCGGTAGAGACATCCACACCTACACTTTGAACTTGAATACTGCAAATTAGGCCAAAATAATCGTCAATGCATGTCACAGATATGTGCTTGTTATGATTTGACCAGTTGGTCAAAGTGATAGTACTTGAGTAGCGTTGTCGTTGGCGTGTCGAGAAGATTTTGGTTGTTTGACGGGATTGCTGGAGAAATACAGTGATCTGTTCGAAAGTACCCAAGGTTGTCCGCCAAAATGTCCAGTCGAGCATGAAATTCAGCTCGTGTCCAATGCAACACTTCCTAATCCGAGTATGTATTGCAACTCAGTATTGGATAATGAAGAGATCAAAAGACAACTTGGTGAGTTGTTGAATGATGGTGTCATTCAACCAAGTAGTTCATCTTATGGATGTCCTGTGGTGTTAGTACCAAAGAAAGATGGGACTTGGCGTATGTGCATTGACTATCGAGCACTGAACAAGATCACCATCAAGAACCGATACCCCCTTCCTCATATTGACGACCTGTTACACCAGCTAAAGCATGCTGCTGTCTTCTCAAAATTGGATCTAAAATCAGGATATCATCAAGTCAGCATCCGAGAGGAGGATATGTGGAAGACCGTGTTCAAAACATGACAAGGTCTATTCGAATGGCTAGTCGTGCCATTTGGCCTCTGCAACGCCCCAGCTGCTTTCATTCTTCTCATGAATGACATATTGTGATAGTTCATCGACGACTTTGTGATCGTTTACCTCGACGACATACTGGTTTATAGTCGTTCATGGGACGGGCACCTCATTCATGTCGAAAAGGTGTTTGAACAGTTTTGGCAATATCGACTTCGCCTCAACTGTAAGAAGTGCAAGTTCAGCCAACAAATTCTATTGTACCTGGGATTTGTGGTTGGCAACGATACGTTGCAAATCAACCCAGATAAGGTAAAAGTGATCCGCGAGTGGCCTCAACCGCAAACAGTTACGGAAGTGCATAGTATGGTGGGAGCATGCTAATACCTTCGGAAGTTCATACGACACTTCTCGATTTGGCTTCTCTGTTGCATGCATTAACCAGGATTGACCAGAAGTTCGAGTGGACAGGAAAACATGAGGACACATTATGCTTGCTGAACAAGAAGATCAGTGAAGCTCCTGTGTTAGCTTTGCGGAATATAGAGAAACCATTTGAGCTAGAAACCGATGCCTCAAGTTATGCAATGGGCACAGTGCTCATGCAAGAAGGTCGACCAATAGCATATCACTCCGAGTTATTCCAAGGAGATCAGAAGAATTATCCAACCTACGACGAGGAGTTCTGTGCACTACATCAGGCTGTAAAACATTGGCGATATTACCTTTTGGGTAAAGAGACTGTTGTCCACATCGACGACCAACCTTTGTAATATTTGCAAAGTCAATTGAAGCTACAACAAGCTCGACATATGAAGTGGACGTCGTATCTGCAGTAGTTTACTCTGCTAATTAAGTACAAGAAGGGTGTACACAATAAACTGGCTAACATGTTGTCACGACCACCAGTTATGACCCTCTGCTTATCAGTGTTTATGCGGATCGAGCCCTCATGTCATGATGACTATGCCACGATGTATGGTGAAGATCTTGATTTTTGATCAGTGTTGGTTGAGCTTGAAATAGGGAAACCAATAGAGTTTGTTCGATGAGAAGGACTCTTGTACAAGGGCAATTTACTTTGTATATCTCATGGAGCACCTCGAATT